>CAWUFW010002361.1:0-600000 GCA_963921515.1 Calotriton arnoldi
ACTTTAAATAGACAACAGAATGTGGGAGCACACCGCTGACCTCTCAGGCAATGTTCGCCCCTGGCATTCTGGTAAATGCAGTTTCTTGTAGTTCGCTCCGATATTTTCGAGTGTTTCGCCAAGGTTGGCGCAGATAGTGCTGATCTCTAGACACGTGTTTCTGGTTTATTAACCGTCATCAGTAGAGAATACAGTCTTGTATTTTGGGGTTTGCTGAGTAGGCTGCCAAACATTATATCAGGTCCGGTACCTCTCGCTGGCGCGCAGGTGCTTCATCCACGAGCTTGTCAGCTCAATGACTCACGGGAGAACTTTAAATAGACAACAGAATGTGGGAGCACACCGCTGACCAGGATGCAAAGGGGCGAATTGTGCTGGGACTGTGAGGGAGTGTGCTCCCAACCCCCATTCTGTTTAAAAGGCTCCCTTGAGCCAGCAAGCTGATGAGCTTTGGAGATGCACCTGTGTGCCTGTGAGTGGTACTGTGACTTGAGAGAAACTTGGCAGCATTTCCAGCAACCCCAGATGATTTTTCTTTGCTCTCTAATACTGCTGATCTCTACTGATGACGGGCTCAACCCAGAAACACGTGTCTAGAGATATACAGCAATGTCTGCACCAACTTTGGTGAAAAACTCCAGCTAAATTTGAAGTAAGTTTGAACTGTGTACTGCATTTACCAGGATGCAAAGGGGCGAATTGTGCTGGGAGTGTGAGGCAGTGTGCTCCCAACCCCCATTCTAATAAAAAAAACGTCTCACATCACAACCTCTCACACCGTACCACATCTCATCTCGCACTGAACTGCACAAGAGACATCACGCCACAACACACTCTGAACAAAACATCACATCATATTACTTCCTCATTTAAACCACCATTCCACATCACAAACCAAGCAACTACCATATCCCTTCCTCATTTAAACCACCATCTCACATCATAAACCAAACCCCACATGCTACGGATCATGCCAGTTGGCCAGACCGGCACGAAGAGCAACACACAGGGAACAAACCTAAAAGCGGTGCATCAGGAAACAACAAAACGTAAATGCGCACCACAGATCAGCAAATGAACACCCTCATAACACTGCTACACACACTTAACAACAAAATATAATAGCGCACCATCCATTCGCTAACTAACATACCAATCAAAGCAATGCTACACTCATTTACCCACAAAAGGGGAACTCAAACAGTGAGACAATGGGTGACTTATTCACACACCGTCATTCAACAACAAATATCTTGTAATGAGTGACTTAACAAAACACAGCCATCTCATACATGACTCAAACCAATGAGTGGCTTAACACTTCACAGCCACCTCATACACAACATCAATCGTGGTTCAAATTCTGGGACCTTTGTCCCCTCCCAATTCTAATTATGGGACGAGGCTCTCTGTCGTGGTTCAAATTCTGGGACCTTTGTCCCCTCCCAATTCTAACTCAATGACCAGCTTCTGGGATCAATATCCCGGTTCCGGGCTCACTCTGGACTCTAGCTTCTAGAATCACTGTCTCGGTTCTGGACTCTCTGCCCCATCTCTCTCTCTTCTTTTTTTTCTGAACATTTGCTCCCTTATGGGCTCAATGATCCGCTTTCCGTTCCAGTTATCCATTCACAATATGCTTAACGTAAGATCATGGCCCTAATTAGTACACATTTACATAGTAAAGCAAACTATGGCATTACTAAGGACACCCTATTATGGTAAAACAACATCTAGTAATGGTCTCAAGAAAACACTCTAAAGCAAGAGAGTCCATAAATACAGATCCAAGGTTGACGCTGAGTAAAGTCTTTGTAGGGCAGTTACTGTAAAGGATGGCACAGACTTGATGAGCCGACTCACCCAAACTCACACGGAACTTGATATCCGGTGCGCTCCATACCTCAATTGGCACAACAATATCCAACAACATGCCGACGACAAAAGATTCTTCTAAAAAAAAAAGTCCAACCGAAGGGCATCGCGCAGGGGCACAGGAAGACGCCAGTACCTGTGATTTCTTGTTCCTGTGTAGCGACAACAGTCGCCTTAACTTTATTGCAACACATACGTGGTTGGCAAGGATAACATCACACTCGCGATAGACCATGTCGAATGCTTGCAGCCTCCAAACCAAAGATGGCGGCATGTACAGATGACGCCACGCCGGATGGTTCACAGCACAGAGATGCACGACTAGTCTTGCTTCAAGCAATCTTGCAGGAACAGCATCAAACCTGGACCAGGCTCCAGAACTTGCCACACGGCATTGAAGGGATCCACGCTCCCACACGGAAAACAAGGTAAGGGCATGCAGGTTGAAGATTTAAATGTCGCATGTCTAATGGACACATCTGCGAAGTTTGTGGGACGGTTTAAAATGTACTTTTAACGGACACCTCCGCCGAAGCCTGCAACAATTCCGTGTCAATAACATATGCCCAAAAGGTAACACATCCAGTTTAACTCAGTGAAGGCTTGTACAAATCAACTGCTGCTGAGGATTATTCCAGCATCAAAGTTGAAAAGTGTCCATCACCATCACAAAACACTGGGGCATGATCTTCACCCACATTTGAGACTCCATAAGTTGTCATGCAGTTAGCACTTCACACCAGGGCCCGATCATTGCCCCCGATCACCATATTTCAAAGTGTGAATTGTCACAGTGCCCAACACCAACACGTCATCAGCACTTCACACCGGGGCCCGATCTTTGCCCCCGATCACCATATTACAAAGTGTGAATTGTCACAGTGCCCAACACCATAACGTCGTCAGCACTTCACACCGGGCCCGATCTTTGCCCCCGAACAAATATTCACTTAACACTGGGGCTCGTACTATGCCCATGATTAAC
Organism: Calotriton arnoldi; assembly: GCA_963921515.1. Taxonomy (NCBI): domain Eukaryota; kingdom Metazoa; phylum Chordata; class Amphibia; order Caudata; family Salamandridae; genus Calotriton; species Calotriton arnoldi. The sequence goes on from CAWUFW010002361.1 coordinate 2,861, forward strand.
GCAGCTGGATCTGGCACGCTTGGGTTTTAGGGCTACCGATGGCAGGGTTACTGGTGGGGTTCAGGGGTGCCAGATAGCGTTAAATACATACTTTTAATTTCCGTAAAAAGTTCATTACCTTAAGATTTCCTTGCACTTCAAGTTTCAGTTTCTGTCAATATTTTTTAAGGTAATTTTCAGTTTCCGTAGGTGGCACACATGGATTCTTCTACAGGATCATCACCAAATGTTGTAATCAAAAGAAGGTCCGGACTTCTAACGTAGATTAGTTAGATTCTTTAAGTTGTTCAGTCCATACCCAACTGACATTCACAGACATCCAACATTCCATCTACACCAACATTCCACGCCCCACTCATACTGGCTGAGCAGCAGGTACAACACTTACAAGTGTGCTGCATGAAGCAGCACACATGTAAGTTACTAAACGGCATTTTAGGTTTGTTTATGTGCAGGAAGGGACACCTTCCTGTACATGAACAAACCTCCCTGCTCGCAGACACCCTTGCACTCTGGTGCAAGGGTGCCTGCGTTGGCGTTAAGTCGTGAGACTTAGTGCCGTCGCAGGGGAAACGCCAGGCTGCACCACATTCTTGTGAATAGGGTGCAGCCTGGCGTTTCCGAAGTGGCGGTGAGGCGTTAAGCCAAGGAGGCTAACGCCTCTACCGCCACTTCCTCGTGAATATGCCCCTAAGTATTTCTCTTGAATTTCTCACACTTTAGTATTTCTCAAAAATATTTACTCAATACTAGCACAAATACTGCATTTCGGTAGAAGTATCAAAGCCAACATCGCTCAAAAACTGCTCAACCTCCTGAAGCAAAGATGATATTTTGATTAGAGAGGTAGCTTCAGTAGAGTGTAATGTTCTTTGAGCTTCCCTTTCTGGGTAGAGATGATCTTCACTTTCCTTTTCCCCATATTCAAATTCTCTATTATAAAAGAATTTTATAAAGAAACGAAAAATGCATTAATACAAATAAGAATTATAAAAATACATCAAAACAATGTATTAAATAATATATTGAATATTTGAGAGGGTGCAGCCTACAATGGGTCATTGACGTGCCTGCACTTGGCAAAACCGTTGCATGAATCAACCCCAGTGCAGCCTTTATTTGCATAACCTGGCCACACTTTGAGAATCAGAGAGCACTGCAATTCCTCTATGAAGGTAAACAAGGACCACAACTTGTATAATTGTTCTGAAGTATGTTTCACTGAGAAAAGGAGCTGTTGTGTTATGGTCCATAAAAACAAAAGAAAATTAACTTTATTCCTTTGCTAATTTTTCAAGATGAATTGTTAGAGCAAAATTGAACAGATGAACAAAAATAATCTTTTCCTTTCTGAAAAATCATACGCAGCATGGGGCAGATTTACAAGAAACTGACGCATCTTTAGAGATGTGTCAGTTTCCCTGCGCCAACCTGCGATACCCTTGCGCCACCATGGATGCGCCATATTTACGATACGGCGCACCATGGCGCAAGGATTGACTGATGCGTCTGTTGGCCCAAAAGTCACACATTGCTGGAGTCGTGTCGCAAGCACGACGCAACTCCAGCAATGCATGTTGCGGCCTATACTTATTGTACTCCATCACTCCTTACACCTACTTCAAGCAGACATAATGTTTTGACACAGTGACATCCTAGAAGTGGCGCAGTGAAATCTTGTAGATTTCACTGCGTCACTTTTACTAGGCTCTCCTGCGTGGGAACGCTCACCCTGCATACATTATACCTGACGCAGGTATAATGTGACGCAGGGCTTTACAACGTGACGCATCTCCCTAGATGCGTCACGTTGCAAATTGTCCGCATTGTTTACGCCGCCACTGTGTCACAAAAAAGACGCAACGGCGGGGCAAAAGTGTTGCAAAGGGCTTGTAAATCTGCCCCCATGTGTTTTTTCATCCTACAGTGCTGGCATTTACTCTATGTGCTTCTCAGTTCTGAATGCTCTAGAAACTTCTTTCGACATTCTTCTTTTTCTGGCATGTAAATCAGTCTTACAGGACCTAATTACATACAGATTCAATTAGGCTAACACCCTGTACTTGGGTATCCCTAAAGTTCTGCTGAGTCGATTTCAGGTGACACAAAATGTGGCAACATGTTGGTTTCTTGGAATGCCCCAGCGCTGCTCTATATTACATCATCTCAAAGCGTTGCACTGGTCACCAATAGCGAAATGCATCCATTTCAAAGTTCTGGCGTTGGCTCTAGTGTATTATGGATTTGGTCCAACTTTCCTGCAGGACAGGTTTCTTCCTTATTCTTCTAGTAGATTTTTGAGATCAAGTAAGGCTTTATTGTGAAAAATCCCAGACAGAAGCTCCAAGGAACGAAATGGCTGACCCTTATAGGTCCATTATTGACAAGTAATTGTTGAACTGCTATATTAATGGATTATGGTGCCAAACTGGAAAATAAATATATCACTTCACATTGCAATGTACCTTGGAATGTAGAATATACCATGGAAATTAGGTGGCCAGGCAAAACAATCAGTACTGGATCACAAATGATATATTCTTCTGTTTATTTATTAATCTGAAGTTCTTTTAACCATCGTTGATGTATTTTCGCTCAAGAAAATACTATATGGTTATAGTTCACACAGTGAGAAATCCTTCATTACCAGTGGTCTGGTTAACTGCAATACGTGCAGTAACACCTGTCACCACACATATGGTAATTATGGGTTTTGTGATAAATATTGGCAAGTCAAACCTGCCAATGCTTATAGCAGTTAAAATGCCCTGTATTTACTGGAGAATGCAGATTTTGGTGTGGTAAGAACCAAAAGAGAAAGAAGTTATGACCATGCTTCCCATGTCTCCTATTACTTTCATTACCCCCAAAATAATTCACTTTGCAGAGCATGAGTTGGTGTCCTTCCAACTTTTTTTTAATATATATTTATCTTCAGAAGGTGATGACAATGTCAAATTGTAATTGTAGGGACACATTGCACATTCACCTGCAAAGAACATTGACAGTGCTACAGTGCTCGGATCTCAAGAACACCATTTGTGGCATCCCTCAAGGTTCATCCCTCACCCCACCATGTTCAACACGTACATGACCCCCTTGGACAACGTTGTCAGATCGTATAGATTCAACATCATATCCTACGCCGGCGATGCCCAGATCATCCTTTCTCACTATTAGAAGTCCCCTCCACCATGATGACCAACTTCAGGAGGTGCATGAAGAGCATCGCTGATTGGATGAGAGGCACAAGACAGATCAATGCAATGTCATCCACCTGCTTCCTCACCCTTTGCATGCTCCACAGAATCTTCAAGTGGCTCCTCATCAATACCAGACGGACTGTCTCACAAGCCCTTGACACCAGCTGACTGTACTACGAAAACACACTCTACATAGAAATCACCTCAGACCTCCTCAAGAGACTATAATCAATACAGAACATAGCAGCCAGACTCATCCTGGACCTCCCTAAACAAACCCACATCACCCCACCCCACCTCAAGAAGTCGACTGACTCCCCATTCAGAAGATATGTCAGTTCAAGATTTTAATCCACATCTCCACAGCCCTTCACAACCAGGGACCAGATTACATCAGCCACTGACTGAACTTCCACCTTCCCTCCTGACACCTGTGCTCTGCCTCACCCACACCACCTCATCTGCTGCAGCAACAGTGGAGGACGTTCCTTCTCCTACCTCACTGCAAAGTCCTGGAACGACCTTCCACTTCTGCTACAGACTTCATCCTCTCTGCTGGATTTCAGAGAAGGACTCAAGACCTGACGGTTCAACTAAGCCCCCCTGCAGCAGCACTCTCAGCATCTGGATACCCTCACGGATGATTAGCCGCGCTATACAAGTCCTGATTGATTGATTGACAGTGCAATTCTAATCTAAACAGAAAAACATTCTACCCCCTTCCAGTTTTCTACCCACCAATTATGCTTGTCAGGGTAACTATTTTTTCTTGTTTATGCATTCCATTCTCTATCTGTGGACTATCCTAAATGTGCACTCATTGCCCGATTCACAAAGGAACTTATGACTCATAAAGTCACCAGTAACAGAATCTCTTCACTTGTGGTAGAATCTCCACTCTGGGGGTGGAATCTCCACACCGCAGTGCTCAGTGTGGAGATTTCACCCTAAGTGCGGAGATTCCACCATGAGTGCAGAGACTCCGCACTCGTAACGCCTTTTGTAAATCAGCCTCAAACACTTTAGATGTTTGCTTTTTCACTTTTCTTTGGATCACCAGCATAATATTGATGCATACAAGTTTGAAACAACAAAATATTGAAAATTAAATATCGATAACAAAAATATCATCTACCTATACTTGACTAGTAAAAGCACAAATATCGAGAAAAAATATTTTTGTTAAAAACATACATTTTTAACTATATTGAAAACAAAAATGTCAGATACATAAATATTGTTACCTTTAAATAAAAATATAATATATAAAAAATATCGAAACACACAATACCGATGACAATAATATCACCAAAATAACTAAATAATCCCTAAGAAATATATTAAAAAACTCTCTTAACACAGAACAGTTACTTAAAGTAAAACAAATATGTTTTATACACATACATAATTTAAACAAAAATATGTTACATTTTCTTTTCACTCCAGAAAAATATATAACAAAAAATTATAACAATACACTCCCAAATAATTATAAGCATAAACTAGAAACATTTTATGCTTATAATTACTACTACCTAAATATTACTAAATATATATATTAACTGATATTCAAAAGTAGCAAACTATATATTATGAAACAAAAATAATACCTAAAAAAGTGTTTACCATAGAAGGATGGAATGAATAAAAAAATCTAACAAACAATTAAATCAACAATATAAAAGACACTAATTTAAACAACTAACTACTTCAAAAACGACAAACGCTGCAAGACGAGGAAACACTGCCAGAAAAAAATCATTCTTGAAAAAATATATGTTTCAACTACTACTTAATTAAGTAAGCAAAACTTATATTTACACTGAAATGTAATCGCTATTAAACTTAAACAACTTAAAATGATAAATTTATAAAAATTATAAAATGCGTAAGGTGTACAGCTCGTTTTCAGCAGCAACTGAAACGGTCAAATCAGATATGATGATAAGGAAAGTACCTATGCCCCTCTTTTCTGAATTCGTCCCTATCTCTAAGGAGGAGGCTCTGGCAGCGATCAAGGGATGCAAGTCAGGCTCCCCGGAGGACCTGTGTCCTCCTAAATTATGGAATGAATTGGCACGTTCCTCCATTTATGTGCTGTCGAAAATATGGAACATGTCCCTTTCCTCCGGTATCTTCCCTGACCTATGGAAACACGCCACTCTCCTTCCCCTTAAGAAGAAACCCAATATTGATTCAGGGGAATTGAGCAATTATAGGCCCATTTCTCTGCTGCCAGCACCAGCAAAAATGCTACAAAAGGTAGTGCAGCGACAATTGGCCAACTTCATCGAGAGCCACAGTATCCTGCACGACACCCAATCTGGCTTTCGTGCTGGTTTCAGCACAGAGACAGCGCTACTAGAGGTGGCGTACTCAGTAAGATTGGCGCTGGATTCAGGGGCATCAGCTATGCTGGTGCTCCTGGATCTATCAGCGGCATTTGATACGGTAGACCACTCAATATTGGCTCAACGTCTTCTGGAAGTTGGGATTGAGGGTACAGCCCTGGCTTGGCTGAAGTCATTTCTTTTCAAGCGCACACAAAGGGTGGCTCTACAACCGTATCAGTCTGACCGTAAACACCTATGGTGCGGGGTACCACAGGGGTCAGCCTTAAGCCCATTGCTGTTCAACATATATTTGGCCCCTTTATTTTCTTCTGATAGCCAACTGGGGTGTGAAAGCGATTTCCTACGCTGACGACACCCAGTTGGTATTTCCTTTTATGATCAGTCAGAAGATTCTTTCAGGAGCTTTAAGGGCTGTCTGAGAGACATTGCTCACTGGATGAATAACAACAAACTTAAGTTGAATGCCGACAAAACGGAAGTGATGTTTTTTGTCAAAGACCAGCCCCCTGCGGCAGATCTCTGGTGGCCGGAGGAAATGGGCTCCCCACCCGTTCCGGCTGGCAGCGCCAAAAATCTGGGAATAATGTGGCAGACTGATCTATCCTTTTCGGCCCAAATTCAGCAGGTGACAGCTGCCTGTTTTGGCAGGTTGAGAAACCTGCGAAAGTTTATACACCTACTGCCAGAGAACTGTCGTCGGGTAGTAGTCCATGCCTCAGTTACCTCTCGCCTGGACTACGCGAACGGCCTCTATCTGGGTTTACCGGCTTACCTGGTTAAGAAACTACAAATGGTTCAAAATGCGGCTGCGAGATTAATCAGACGTGTCCCATTTCGGCAGCATATCTCTCGGCACATCAAAGAACTACATTGGTTACCGGTAGCCAATAGAATCAAATTTAAGGCCTTAACCTTAGCTTTTCGGGCAGTCCATGGATCATGCCCCAGCTATCTGAAGCAGAGATTAGTTGCGTATAAGCAGACTCGGTCACTGAGGTCTAACTCTCAGAATCTGCTTTGCACCCCCCGAAAAAAGCCCGGTTAGGTGGCAGATCTTTCATGTTTGGGGCGTCCATGGTATGGAATTCACTGCCTAATGCCTTGCGCCAGATTGGCTGTGAAACGCAATTCAGGAAAGCAGCAAAAACATGGCTTTTTAACCTAAATTAATCTCCGGGGATACGGGCCGCTCAGGACTTCGTGCGTCACCTGTTGCTATAGCACCAGGACACCTCCTTGGAGGTAGCCGTTCGGGCGCTATAAATGGCTGTATTATTATTATTATTATTATTATTAAATAACAAATAATCAATAAAATACTATTGAACTTCTCTCATCTTAAATAGACTTCCTAAAAGAACAGCCCACACCTGGAAATAGCAATAAACTGCCTCAAAATAACAGCTATCAAAAAGCATCAAATAGATATAAGAAATTAAATATAAATAAATCAATACAAAAGTATCATCTCACCAAAATAGAGAGCAAACATAAACCTAACAACCTCAATATCTAACAACAAATTAACATTTAAAGTGAAGCTTACAATTGTATTTTCATCTAACAAAAACAAAGCACCAGTTCACATAAGAACACCTCCAAAGAAAAAGCTGCAAAATTGTTAATAACATCTATGCACAACATACATGTAAGTATACAAAATAGAAGTGATTGCATAATTTTAAATGATAATAAACAATATACAATTGTTAAAATGTTCTATATTTTTATATTATTACACTACTTTCAGATACAAAGACAGAAGCTGCAAAGTATATCACTTCACATTAAAGAAAGCAGTTACTAAATCACATGGATTACACCTACAGTCAAGAAACTACATCAACAGAAACTATAATCTGGAAATGTACAAAATATTATTCTAATTCATGCTATGGGAGGGCAACTACAAAAAATGATGTGCTAAAAGAACATGACTACCCCCCAAATGTAACAGAAATAGAAGTAAGAGGGCATCCTTTGGAACTATATGCAAAGGGATGCCCGCCGGCCGCAATGGAGTGTAAACCACGTTTTTGACCTGAGGTCATGCCACTGTGGATGAATGAGAGGCCTGCTCAGTTGCTTTATGACTTTGAAAACATCTTTGAGGCAGTGAGGGTTTGCTGGATTTATTGGACTCTTGCACATATCGAAATAGGAGATGAAATTTGACTGCAGAAGCACTTCAAAGAACTGCCGAAAATCCAGTGTTTAAGATTGATTGTTAAATGGCAGAGGTGTTGTCTTTTATATTGTGCAGGACATTATCTACTCTGCCCTATGTGAAATTGACTTCACTGAGGCAACATGAGTTTATGATTTATGAGCACAAACATAGTGCATGATAGTTAGTGTGGCCCGTGAATTCTTACATAAAGCACAAATGAATATTTGTCGAGTGCCAAGGATTGGGAATATCTTTAATAACTATGATTTAAGACATGAGCTTGTAAACTCATCACTGATCACCACTGTATGTTTTCAAACTTGCATTGGAAAACTTTTACCATCACTTTGTTTGATTAACTTCAAATGAAGTCCTTTTTCAATGTTTATGTACTCTGTGTTTAAAAGACCAATCACTCATCACCCTGCATTTGTATATGATTAAAACCTGGGGAGGTTTGAAACGCATTATGCATCATTATGACTCTCTGAAATAATTTGCATTTGTTTATAAACTGGTTAGTGGGCTTGCATCACACTTCTGGACTCAGGAGAGTGTGTTTTTTGTCTGATATATATATACATATACTACCTACTGGCGGTCGCCAGTAGGTAGTTATAGTTAGGACCTTGTTTCTTTTCAAAAAGTGTTTTTTCTTTTGCCAATATCTTTTGTGCCGTTTGACAAATCTTCGCAAAATTTTCAAAACTAATGGGGCGCTCCGGTCACCTCCTGTCTTGAACGTTTTGGGGTGATTCGTCAAGCGGGGGCTGAAAAAAAAGGGTGGTCCCAAAACACGTTTTCCACATGTTAATTTCCATAGGAAACTTTAGACAAGGCTACAGCCCGAACTGCTGAACAGAATTACACCAAATTTGGCAAAAAGGTAGCTCTTGCTTCAAAAAGCGCCCTTTTTTTAAAATGGTGTAAATCTGTTCAGTAGTTTTTTAAATATTAAAGGAAAAAGAAATGTATATATCTGGGCGGAGCCTAACCACACATCTCATCGTGAGATCTGATTGGCTGTCAGCACTTCATCCAAGAAGAGTTGGCAGCCATCTTGGGACCAATATACATGATAGCACCCCATTAAAATGCATTGTAGTGAATGGAAGGTTTTGAGGGTCACCAAAAGGAGAATGTATAAAGGGTGATAAGACTTTAGTTACATTATAAATCATTTGTTGATGGTACCATACTAATTTTAGGAATTGTGGTGTGTTCTAAGGTGATTTTACCCTGTGAAAAAGCCTTCTGCTGGGATATCATGAATCATGTTTGAGAGAAAACTATTTTCTCATACTTTTCCCATAGAGGTTTGGAAGGTGATCTAGAAGCTAAAATTAGAGCATATTTTCTGTAAATTCACATTATCTTTCTCAGTCATGTGAGAATGAAGTCTGACATTCTCAGTAAAACATGTACATCCAACAAGGGCAGAGACTGTCAGTTGATTCCTTTGTGTTCTACTGCAGCTTGCCCAGAGTGTTCTAAAGAACAACTAGAGCGCTAACAGTCTTACTTATGACAAAAGTATGGCACACCTGAAGCCATCTTCATTGGAATAAAGTGGTAACACTTAAAACATTTAATCTAAAAAGGAACAACATGAGGGGGTTCATTTTGCCATAGAAATTATGATTTGTGCTGCAGAAAGAAAAATTAGGGCACATTTTGAGTGACTTCTCAAATCCTCTTCTATTTTATTAAAAAATTCTGACATGCAGACTGAAACATGCACTTTCAATACCAGCAGCAGACTTCCCTGGTGAGCAGTAGCTTTACTACAGTGATCTAATGAGCAACTAGAGTGCTAACATTCTGAATTTATGGCAAATGTGTGACACATCTGAATGCCTTCTTGATGGAATCAAAGTAAACAACTGAAAGTAATTACTACTGAGGAGACTGCAGTAAATAAGGAAATTAGGAAACTTCATAACAAATAAGTCTCCCAAGATGGCCACCAGAGACAAAAGAGCCCAAATGTAGCACAAATATCACCCAGATGTAGCCCACGTATAGCCCAATGACAGAATGTCCCAGAGTGTTCTAAAGAACAACAAGAGCGCTAACAGTCTTACTTATGACAAAAGTATGGCACACCTGAAGCCATCTAGATTGGAATAAACTGGCAACACTTAAAACATTTAATTTAAAAAGTAACAAACTGAGAGGGTTTATTTTGCCATAGAAATTATGATTAGTGCTGAAGAAAGAAAAATTAGGGCACATTTTGAGTGACTTCTCAAATCCTCTTCTATTTCAATAAAAAATTCTGACATGCAGACTGAAACATGCACTTTCAATACCAGCAGCAGACTTCCCTAGTGAGCAGTAGCTTTACTACAGTGATCTAATGAGCAACTAGAGTGCTAACATTCAGAATTTATAGCGAATGTGTGACACATCTGAATGCCTTCTTGATGGAATCAAAGTAAAAACTGAAAGCATTTCCTACTGAGGAGACTGCAGTAAATGAGGAAATTAGGAAACTTCATAACAAATAAATCTCCCAAGATGGCCACCAGAGACAAAAGAGCCCAAATGTAGCACAAATATCACCCAGATGTAGCCCACGTATAGCCCAATGACAGAAGTGTGCAAAACACTTTTTATTTTTGTTTTTTTGCAGTTTTATATAGTGCAGATTGGTCAGGTATTGGAGTGCTTTACATGAGCATTGGTTACATCACACAAGGACAAATTCATTTTGGTTGTAGACATGGGGAGATAAAGTGATTTGACCAGAATCACAGAATGTCGAGCTGAAGCAGAAACTCCAACCTGGTTCCCCAGTTGCAAAGTCTGCAGCTCTGGAACTAATACCACATCCTCTCCCCTAAGTGCAACATTTAATCAAGTGGTCAAAATGGATAAAAAAACATTAAGATAACAAATAATGTAAAAGTGCTTTGTCGCTATTTGAAAACTCAGAAAATATGTCCTCATTTTAGTTTTTTAGAGCACTAACCATAATTTCGATGCAAATAAGACCCTCTCATTTCTTTAATTTCTAAAGGAAATGCTCTAGGTATTACAGTTTTGATTACATCAAGATGACGTCAGTCGTGCCACACTTTTGTAATAAATATAGAATGTTAGCAATCTAGTTGTTCATTAGGATACTGTTGAGAGGCAGAGGCCTGGGGCACGGACTCAGAAAATTGAAGGCAGGTAGGAGGGTGCAGAGGCAACAATTTGACCACACTGGGTAGGCAGGAAGGGCAGTGGCAGCACAACAGACTATGGAGGGCAGTGTAAAGGGGGTAGAGGCAACAAACCAACAATGCAGGACAGGCAAGAGAGGCTGTGGCAATATAATAGACCATTGTGGGCAGAAGGAAGAGGCAGTGGTAGTACAACCATACATTCCAACAGACCCGATTCAGCCAGGAAACACCCAATGTTTTTAAGCCCAAATGGGCTTTATTTGATCTGTCTCCTGTCTACAATCTCCTCTTTTTCAATGTAAGTCAATAGGGAAAATCAATACCCCAGTTTTTTTTTCAAAATCTCCCTCTTACGAAGTTCAAAATGTTAGCAAGTATGGTACATTGGATCATGGAAGGCAGGAGGAATTGGGGTAGGGACATGGACTCGGATAACAGAGGACAGGAGGGACATGGACAGGTGCACCAAACTGACCTTACAGGGCAGGCATCAGGGTTTGCAGCAGCACAATACACAACACAGGGCATGCGGGACGGGAGTGCAGCACAACAATCCATGGAAAGCAATAGGGAGGGGACAGGACCATGCACATGGACAACAGAGAACAGAGGGGAAAGAGGCAATGGCAGCTAGCTGACCATAATGGACAGACAATAGAGAAAGCTGCAGCATAATGGACCATAAAGGGAAGGAGGTAGGGATCAGGGGCATTACAATGGAACAGACAAGCCAGGAGGGAGGGAATAGGGGTCTGCACATGGAAAACAGAGGGCAGTGGCAAGGGGGCAGGGCAGGAGTAGCAAGCTAACAATGAAGGTCAGGCAGGATGGGCACTAGAAGCAAGACACACCATGGAGAGCAACAGTGAGACTATAATGGCATACACACAGACCATGGAGGGAAGGTGGGAGGGGGTCAGGGGCAGCTAGCTGACCACACGGGGAAGGTGGGAGGGGATGTGGCACCACAGAAGACCATGCATGGCAAGCGGGAGGGTTAGTGGCAGCACAATGGCCATGATGGGCGAGAAGGAGGGGGCAGGTTCATGCAGAAATGACCATGGAGGATAGAAGGGAGGGGTAGGAGCCGGGCACAGACAAGAGAGTTCAGTGGGAGGGGCCTCACAACAGACCATGCGGGGCAGGCAGGAGGAGCAGTTGCAGCACAACAGACCAGGGAGGGCAGAAGGGTGTGGCAGTAAAATGGACCATGGAGGACAGGAGGAAGGGGATAGGGGCATTGAACGTGGACAGGCATGGTGGAGGTGGCAGGGACAGGTTACAGTCATCTGACAATGCTAGGCAGGTGGGAGGGGAGTGGCAGCTCAACAGAACACTCAGAGTAGATAGGAGGGGCAGGTCCATGGAACATGGTGGTCAAATAGGATGGAGCAGGGGCAAGCACACAGACATCGGAGAGCAGGGGGAAGGAGAGTAGGGGCAGCAAGCTTAGGACAGAGGCTAAGCAGGAGGTCAATGATGGGGCATAGAATTGGGCAATGGAGGGCAGGAGGAGTGGACTGGGACATCATGCTAAATGGAGGGCAGTGGCAGAACATCAGACCATGCACAGCAGGAGGGAGAAGGCTAGTGCATGGATTCAGACAACAGAGGATAAGGAGGAGGTAGATGGGGCAGCAAGCTAACTGTTCAGAGAAGGCGGGAAGGCCAGTGGCAGAACAAGGGCCACACAGGGCTGTAATGAGGGAGCAGGGGCATGGACTTGCACAATGGATGGCAAGGAGGAGGGGAGGCAGGAGCAGCAAGCTTGGGTGGGGGCAGCACAATGCCAGGCCAGGCCCTGCTTCCAACCCCCCACCATCCATTGTGATAGGCATCTTACTTAACGTTATAAAAAACCTAGAAATTCACTGAAAAACGAAGATTACAGGGACGTTATAGTTGACTCAGATTTCACTCGTACAAAACCAGTGAAATTCAGCAGTTATAGTTGCCTGAGCTAACTATAACTTACACTCCCGCAATGCACTGCTTATGACCTCAGACATTACATCATTCATGACATGGTCAGTGACATCACTCATGACATCACTCATGACATCTCAAATGAGCTGTGAATGGAATGGAACTATAATCGCTAGAACTTTATTTATGGATAGTGTGTGTATATTAACACCCCTTTTTTTCCTTTTCTTTCGCCTAAGAACCATTATAATACGCAACGTGCCCAGATCAATATGGCCGATAACCTTTCACTTTGAAGTAATGTGTAGTCCATTGTTTATGTTGATGTTTGCAATCCTAAGTATGTTTATTATGAACAAGTCACGTTGACGAAAATACAGGTACGATGGTCACGGGGCAAGATATGCTGAAATGACATTGTATGCATATTAATACTTGTTTTCTTTTCTTTATTGTATCAATTCCTGAATTTTCACATCGTGACCAGGCCAATATGGCCGCCAGCTTTTTGGATTAAAGTAATATGTAGTCCTTGGTTAATGTTGGCAACTGGAGGCATTTATACATTTAAATAAGGAAGCTACAATGACGTCTTGTATCGTTATCAAGGTTCGGACGAGCCGAAACGCGTGGATCGCATTTCGCATTTGAGATGTCATCAGTGATGTCATCAATGATGTCACTGATCATGTCATGAGTGATGTAATATGTAACGTCATCAGCAGTGCATTGTGGGGGCGTGAGTTATATATATATATTCACTGAAAAAACCATAGGTTTCAGGGACGTTATAGTTAGAAATTAACATTTAAATAACCTTAGAAATTCACTGAAAAATACATAGGTTTCAGGCACGTTATAGTTAGAAATTAGCATTTAAATAACCTTAGAAATTCACTGAAAAATACATAGGTTTCAGGCACGTTATAGTTAGAAATTAGCATTTAAAAAACCTTAGAAATTCACTGAAAAAACCACAGGTTTCAGGGACGTTATATTTAGTTGGACATTTCACTCGTACAAAACCTAAGAAATTCCGCCGTTATAGTTAGTTCAGCTATCTATAACTCGCGCTCCCGCAATGCACTGCTGATGAAGTCATATATTACATCATTCATGACATGGGCAGTGACATCACTGATGAGATCAGTGATGACATCTCAAATGACATCACTAATGACATCACTGATGACATCATCCACGTGATAATGTGATGCACCTCCTCACACCCTAATATAACCTTTGATACACCCACTCTAAAATACAGACTACCATTTTCGAAACCATAGACACACCAATACCAGTTACTACATACCCACTCACTGATTCCTAGGGCTATACACACGTCCACTCATTCACCCATATAGTCACTCATACATGCAGTCACTTATCAATACAGCAGTATCATTTGCACTCATACACTTATACAGACACTCACACATCACCACTCATACATAGAGTTACTCACACACCTAGTCCGTCATGCAAAGAATCATTCACACTCCAATTTACTCAGCTATACCATTATACACACACCACCTCACTTATTCATACAGATATTAATGCATACTTACTCTCTTATACAATCACTGATACAAGTACACACTCATCAATACAGCCACTCTCACAATCACTGACTCTCATGTATAGTCATTTATATACTCCAACTCTCACATACACTGCTTTTTAGATATTTAGTTACTTGGACATGTACCACTGAGACATCCATTCACTCACCAACACACCCATACATACACTCACCCACCCATACAGCTGTTTCCACATGATCCTTGAACCCATACACCCAGTGAATCAACCACTCACACATCTATGCAGAGAGTCACATACCTCTCACCCACACACAGATACACTCAGGCACCCATACAAATACTCAGGCAACCAATCAATAACCCATATAGACACTCATGTAGCTACTCACCAACCCATGCAGCAGCTTACACAACAACAGACAGACTAATACAGACATTCACACAGTTTAGTCACTAACCCATGCATTCAGTAAGACACATTTAATCACTCACGTATACAGTCAGTCATGCACCTACTAAATCATCTATTCAGGCACTTATACACCCACTCATTCTTCAATACACCTTGGCATATATATAAAACATATTTGAACTTTATAGAAACACACAGTCACTGAATGATGTCATCAGTGATGTCATCAGTGATGTCATTTGAGATGTCATCAGTGATGTCATCAGTGATGTCACTGACCATGTCATGAGTGATGTAATATGTGAATATGCGAAATTTCGTTGCGCGCGCTGCATCGCATTTGGCGATGCAGCATGCGCAACGAAATTCGTTTTATTTATTTATATGTTTACTTACCTCTAATCGGCTGTATTCCGTAGTTTACTACCTCCCACCCTGCCCCTCCCCCGCCCCACATCACCGCCCGGGAGCACTCCCACCACGGGCCGCTACTGGAGAATTTCCCTTCTCTTAGAGAACACAAGAAAGTGAAGCGCCGTGTCTGAGAGAGACTTCTTCCTGGAGGAACTGAAATGGATTGCGAGGAAGAGGCGCACTCTTTGCATTGCAGCCCTTGAGCCAATGGGGGTCTCAGAGGAAGATCTTTGAGATACAGGGCATGCTCGCCTCCGAGCCCTGGCATAAGCATTCACCTGCCTGGACTAGCGGTCACTCGAATCTGGGGCTCAGTTTATACTCGACTCAAAAGCCTTCCAGTGCGCTCACCTGGCGGGATTGAAGACTACGACTTGGCAATGGATAGCTGCAGCTGATGCCTGAACCCACTGAGCTACCTCCTGCCGTCAGAGAACGTACAAGTGGGGATGCACGCATGTTCTGAGCTCTGGAAACAGGTCTGGTACCTTTCTGGCGTGGACATAGAGGAACTCTGCAATGACTGCGCCCTGTGAGCCAGTGGTGCTGGGTGACCCCTAACGCCACCCCCTCGGTCTCTGACCTAATGCTGTCACCTGCAGATCACTTGTGTGAACCCAGACAGGGCCAACTCAATCCCCCATCCTTCCGAGGTCTGTAAACTGAGAACCTCTTTCTTAGGTAATAGTAGCACCTGTTATTCGCAGCACTTGGAGACGATACTCGTGCGTTATAAAGCGCTACACAAACATAACCAATCCATTATCAATATACAGAGAGTGTCATTTCCTTCCCTAGGACCTGCGTGTGCTGGAGGGGCCGGTGTTAACAAGCAGGAAAGGCCCATCTTAAAGGAATCGTATTAGACACATACTCCCATTGACCGCCCGAGAGCTATCTCTGTCATACTCCCTGATCCTCACTCTCCTTTCTTTCTATTTTTAGTTGAAATGTGTTAGCATTTTTACTTTTACTCGTATATGGATCCCAATAGAATACTACTACGTATCTCTTCTGCTTTATAATTTACCGTTCTCAATTATCATTTGTAATTTATCTATTGCAAAGCAATATATTATGCGCTATTCCTGTTCTGTACAGAGATGCTATGTCTTTTCGAACGGTCTTTAGATCTGAAAGATGTACATTACAGCGCCCTAACGCCTGAAGGGGTTTTCGTGGCGCTTCATTAAAAAGTATATAGATGCAAATGAATGAATACTTCCAAGGGAGAAGCCCGCCAAAGCTTACGTATGCCCTGTCAGCCAATCTCGAGCAGCCCCCTTTACCTGAGAGAGAGGATCACAGTGAACATGAGAGAGTGCACTTATGCACATTCCAGCCCCTCCCCCTTCACTGTGGTGCAGTCCCGGCACACCACCCATTTTCAGGCGTTTGGGGTGGGCGCGTGGACAGGAAACGCTCCAATTAGGCCACTTCCCACAACACACAGGCGCATTTCCCAAAAATCCCCCGGCGGCGCACGTGCTGTTAATTTTAACGCTGCCTTTCATAGCGCACTGAGGGACAGTCTGAAACAAGCGGGAGGAAGAAGGGAGTGCTGGGAGTGGGAGAAGAGGCGGAGAGGGAGGTGTGTCGGAAATCACATGAGGGGGAGAGGGAATGAAGTAGAGCCTGGAATGAAGAGGGGGCAGAGAGAGAGGTGGAGGGAGAGAGGACACACCTCCCACCGGTAGCGGTTCCCTCACCTGGGCCTTGCAGCTCCTGCCCACCCCACATCTCTCTGCCGGTCTGTGACAAGGGGGCAGCGATCCTCCACCCCCCACACACACAACCGTGTGCGTGTGCCCGTGAGGTGCTAGTGCACAGGTAATGGTGCGTGTTTCTGCCCACCCCGCACCTCCCTGCCAGCCTGTGACCCTGGGGACAGCGGCCCTCTCACCCCCCAAACACACACACACCCGTATGAGTGTGCGTGCGCCCGTGAGGTGCTAGTGCACAGGTAATAGGTGTGTGTTTCTGCCCACCCCACACCTCCCTGCCAGTCTGTGACCCGGGGGGCAGCCGTCCTCTTAGCTCAGTCCCCCCAACCCCACACCCGGGTGCGTGTGTGTGCCCATGAGGTGCTAGTGCACAGGTAATGGGTGCGTGTTTCTGCCCAGCCCAGTTGTGAATCAGCACCAGTGAGAGAGCTGAAGGGACCAGCTCTTTCCGAACTTGGAAGGGAGGCACACGCACGAAGCCGAGAGTTTCCGGGAGCAGGGAGCGCCCCAATGCTTATGTAACACCCGCATCATCCGCCCAGGCCCTATCTCTGCTCTTATCAGCGAGGATTGAGCCAAAAACCTGCTGCTCTGATTCTCTCCACCTAACGCTCCATTTATCCACCCGCTGTGAGTCCACTATTCATTGTCTCCAGTTATTAACTTATCCGTTGCCTTCCTTCGTTCATTCATTCGCCGACTACCCTCTGATATCAACCAAGCCGTGTTCGTGCCCAGTTCAGATATGCGCTGTCGTCTTTTTAACCTATATACGTCTTTTTGTTGAAGTCCAGTTTAGTGGGGTAAAAAGAGGGAACCTGCAACACAGAGCAGCCCCTGTTTCATGTAAATGAGTTTATTGCAAAATATATATGTTCTAATCCTGGCACCCCCTCCTGACCAAAACGGTGTGATCCTCAGCGACACAATTGGAAGGGCTGGTAAACATGCTGGGGCCTGATGCATGAAACTGTAAGGGAAAGTGTTGTCCCTTGGGCTTAAAAGCACCTAGAAGTCATTGGGTTCAAGGCATTGCGCGATGCGAGTCCTCCCCCAAGTCACACCAAAGTAGGTCTAAATATGTAGTTCTTTGCGGTTATTGTCGGGATCCACAATTTCTTACTCTGAGGGGGCATTGGAATGGGGGTGGGGGTAGGACTGAAACACATGGGACTTAAGACAGAGCTGGACAGAGGCTTGTCTGTATTGTATTATTAGGGAAGGGCGAGAAATATGCTGGTGGGATTTACAAATTGTTTAGCTGTATTATTCTATCCGAGAGAACGTCTAACGGTGATTGGAAACACGTATTTTCGGCTAGAGACCCACCCACCCCTTTGGTGGGGGAGAATGGGACTGGCCGGCACGGAGAGGGGGGCTTTGCATGGGGTTACAGAGGGGCAAGTGTGCCCTGAGCATCAGCAGCTGTGCAGGATAACCTTAGAGTGGCACTGAGGGCTGAGTCTGGACAGGTTGTATGAAGGGCAGCAAGTGGCACATGCGTGGCGAGCCTGGCCATCAGCAGTTGTGCCAGGAGCAATGCCAGAGTGGCACCGAGGGGCGTGGGTGGCCCGTGCATGTATTGACGTACAGAGGTGAGGTTTCACGTGGGGACACACATGGGTGATGGCTGGCGATGCCTGCAGTGCATGCATGGTGCAGCGAATGAGGCTTGGCGTGAGCTTTGGCCGGGCACACGTAGCGTGCCAGGCCCTCCCAGGGTGACAGTGGCTCTGACGCTGCCCCTTTCCCCACCAGAGATGAGGCTGTGGTGTTCTTAGCTCTACTCTTGGTACAATATACCCTCCGAGAGGCTTTGATGGCAGTCGTACTCCCTCCCATCTACCAGGGAACCAGTGCTTTTCCAGTGCATACGATGCAATTTTAGGTACGGCGATATACAGCGGTGTGCCCAAGATCAGATGATTTGTGGTCTAGTACTGAAGGCAAGATTCTAGCCAGCCACCATCCACGCCCTGGTCAAGCTAATGCCAGCTTTGCAATAAATGTTCGGAAATAATGCGACGTTTTACTTGCGAGCTGTCGGTGGCACTGTAAAGCTGTCTGTGGCAGCCTCGTTTGGAATTTTGCAACTCTCTCCTTGTGCCCGTCCGAAACTGGCAACCCACACAAACACCGGCAGCGAGTGTACCCCATGTTTCTCCTGTACCCTTAGTACATGCGGATCCTGCTATTCAGTGCAACACTAGCCATTGAGCGCCTTCGGGTGCAAGAAGCGGCCACAGCTCCTTGAAGCTAGATTGGGACGTGCGGCGCCCTGGAAAAGTGGCAAAAATAAACGAACCGTGGCACCACAGCCCTGCTAAATGGTTGAGGCCATCGCTTTCCTGTCTTCGAGGGAGGGGCAGTGAGGCAGGGGCTGTGGGGGGTGCGGCAGAAAGCGGCACCCACTCCGCGTCCCATGTGAAATTATTATTTTGACTCTAAGGTTCCCCAAGGGCATCGCAATCATGAAAGAGGGTTTCTGAGAGTCGAAAGGCGACGAAAAAAAGGATTTCATCCTGGTCATTCTAATAACACGGGGCTTAAAAAGAACCCTCTGGATTGAGGAATCTACTGCAGATATTTAGACCAGATCCCGCGCTTCATTTTTTTATTATAATTTCGGCGGGATTCGCGACCCCAACACGAATTCTGCCGAAATTATTTTAAAAAAATGCTTTTTTGTGGCCCTGGGGGTCCTTGTGGGACCCCCTGAGCGGGCCTAGGGGGTCAGGTTGTTTCTACCCTGCCCCCTTTTCTTCTTTTTTAACCTTTTTTTTTACTGTTTTCTTGTGACTCAGTTCTACTGAGTCACAAGATGGCTGCCAACACTTCCTGGTTTGGAGTGTTGGCAGCCAATCAGAGTGAAGCTCGTGCTCGGGAGGGTTCACGAACCCTCCTCAGCCACAGATATCGAAACTTTTTCTTTTTCTAATTTCTCAGCAACTACTGAACAAATGTACACCATTTAACAAAAAGGGCTCTTTCTGAACCAAGGGCTATCATTTTGCCAAATTTAGTGTAATTCCGTTCAGCAGTTCGGGCTGTAGCTTTGTCTAAAGGTTCCTATGGAAATTAACATGGGGAAAACGTGTTTTGGTACCCCCTTTTTTCTCAGCCCCCGCTTGACAAATCACCCTGAAACTTTCAAGACAGGAGCTGACCGGAGTGCCCCACTAGTTTTGAAAATTTCGCGAAGATTCGTCATCCGGCGCTAAAGTTATTGGCAAATCAAAAAATGCTTTTCCTATGGAAACTAGGTCCTAACTATAACTACCTACTGGCGACCGCTAGTAGGTAATATATATATATATATATATATATATATATATATATATATATATATATATATATATATATATATATATATATATATATATATATATATATATATATATATTCACTGAAAAACCATAGGTTTCAGGCACGTTATAGTTAGAAATTAGCATTTAAAAACCTTAGAAATTCACTGAAAAAACCATAGGTTTCAGGGACGTTATAGTTAGTTGGACATTTCACACGTACAAAACCAGAGAAATTCAGCCGTTATAGTTAGTTCAGCTAACTATAACTCGCGCCCCCGCAATGCACTGCTGATGACGTCGCATATTACATCATTCATGACATGGTCAGTGACATCACTGATGACATCTCAAATGACATCACTGATGACATTACTGATGACATCATCCAGTGACTGTGTGTTTCTTTAAAGTTTAAATATTTATTATATATATGCCAAGGTGTATTGAAGAATGAGTGGGTGTATAAGTGTCTAGATGGAGGATTTAGTAGGTGTGTGACTGACTGTTTAAGTGAGTGATTACATGTGTCTTACTGAATGCATGGGTTAGTGACTAAACTGTGTGAACGTCTGTATCAGTCTGTTTGTTGTTGTATAAGCTGCTGCATGGGTTGGTCAGTAGCTACATGAGTGTCTATATGGGTTATCGATTGGTTGCCTGAGTATTTGTATGGGTGCCTGAGTGTGTGTGTGGGTGGGTGGGAGGTGTGTGACTCTGTGCATAGATGTTTGAGTGGTTGATTCACTGGGTATATGGGTTCAAGAGTGCATGTGGAAACAGCTGTATGGGTGATTGAGTGTGTGTATGGGTGTGTTGGTGAGTGAATGGATGTCTCAGTGGTACATGTCCAAGTAACTACATATGTAAAAGGCAGTGTATGTGAGAGTTGGAGTATATAAATGACTATACACGAGAGTCAGTGATTGTGAGAGTGGCTGTATGGATGAGTGTGTACTTGTATCAGTGATTGTATAAGAGAGTATTTGTTTCTGTTTGAATGAGTGATGTGGTGTGTGTATAACTGTATAGGTCAGTAAATGGAAGTGTGATTGATTCTTTGCATGACTGACTAGGTGTGTGAGTAACTCTGGATGAGTGGTGGTGTGTGAGTGTCTGTATAGGTGTATGAGTGCATATGATAGTGTTGTATTGATGAGTGACTGCATGTATGAGTGATTGTATGATTGTATGAGTGATTGTATGATTGTATGAGCACCCCTCGCCCACGTTGCCCGACAGCACAACCTCAACATCATCTCCTACGCCGACGACACCCAGCTGATCCTCTCCCTCACCAAAGACCCTCACACCGCCAAAGCCCACCTCCACGAAGGAATGAAGGCCGTCGCCGAATGGATGAGGACCAGCCGCCTGAAGCTGAACTCGGACAAGACGGAGGTCCTCATCCTTGGTTCCAACCCTTCAGCCTGGGACGACTCCTGGTGGCCAACATCACTGGGAACAGCCCCGCCACCCAACCGACCACGTACGCAACCTAGGGGTCATCCTCGACCCCACCCTCTCCATGACTAAGCAGGTCAACGCCGTTTCCTCATCCTGCTTCAACATCCTCCGAATGCTCCGCAGGATCTTCAAGTGGATCCCCACCGAAACAAGAAAAACAGTCACCCAGGCCCTCGTCACCAGCAGGCTGGACTACGGAAACGCCCTCTACGCAGGAACGACGGCTAAGCTCCTGAGACGGCTGCAACGCATCCAGAACGCCTCTGCACGTCTTATCCTCGACATCCCCCGACGCAGCCACATCACACCCCACCTGAGAGACCTGCACTGGCTCCCTGTCAACAAGAGGATAACCTTCAAGCTCCTCACCCACGCACACAAAGCACTCCACAACTCCCGGACCAGCCTACCTCAACAGACGACTCAGCTTCTACACCCCCACCCGCCAGCTCCGCTCGACCAGCCTCGCCCTCGCCACAGTCCCCCGCATCCGGAAAACGACCGCCGGCGGCAGATCCTTCTCCCACCTCGCCGCCAAGACCTGGAACACCCTCCCCACCAACCTCCGACAGACCCAAGACCTACTGGCCTTCAGAAGACTCCTCAAGACCTGGCTCTTCGATCAGTAGCAGCACCACCCCCCTCTTCCCCCAGCGCCTTGAGACCCTCGCGGGTATGTAGTGCGCTTTATAAGTGACATGATTGATTGATTGATTGATTGATGTGTGTGTAGACCTAGGAATCAGCGAGTGCGTATGTAGCAACTGGTATTGGTGTGTCGATGGTTTTGAAAATGGTAGTCTGTATTTTACAGTGGGTGTATCAAAGGTTATATTAGAGTGTGAGGAGGTGCATCAGATTTTCACGTGGATGATGTCATCAGTGATGTCACTGACCATGTCATGAATGATGTAATATGTGACGTCATCAGCAGTGCATTGCGGGGGCGCAAGCTATAGTTAGCTGAACTAACTATAACGGCCAAATTTCTATGGTTTTGTACGAGTGAAATGTCCAACTAACTATAACGTGCCTGAAACCTATGGTTTTTTCAGTGAATTTCAAAGGTTTTTTAAATGCTAATTTCTAACTATAACGTGCCTGAAACCTATGTTTTTTTCAGTGAATTTCAAAGGTTTTTTAAATGGTAATTTCTAACTATAACATAGCAGACTCGTTTTCAGAGTGGTGGAGAAAGGTGAGCGTGGCCTCCAAACACCTTTTAGCAATCCCACTGTGTGGGATTTACTGGAGGTAACAGGAGGGGTAGTTAGCCCCCAACGTCAACCTAGGGGGCCAACTACCCCTTTTATTACCTCCAGTAAGTCCCACACAGCTAGATAGCTAACTTGTTATATCAGGCCACTCCCTGCACCACTGTGCAAACGTGCCCCCTGGCGCGTTGTAAATTGGGGGATTAAGTCCTCTTGAATCCTGAGGGTCCCTGGGGGCCAACTAGCCCACCAGGTACCTCCATTAAGCGCAACAGAGCTGCGTTGCAGAGAGGTGTTCCGAGGCCATGCCCCTTTTTATACCACGCTGCAAACGCGGCTTCTGGTTCACTGCTGCTCGGAGGATGAAGTCCACTTGTGTCCTGAGGTCCTCAGGACACAAGAGGACTTCATCGCCCCATCAGGCCCGCCCCCTCCCTGCACCACTGTGCAAATGCACCCCCTGGCGTGTTGTAAGTTGGTGGATTAAGTCCCCTTGAATCCTGAGGGTCCCTGGGGGCCAACTAGCCCACCAGGTACCTCCAGTAGGTGCTACAGAGCTGTGTTGCAGAGAGGTGTAAAAAGGGGCATGGCCTCGGACCACCTCTCTGCAACGCAGCTCTGTGGCGCTTACTGGAGGTACCTGGTGGGCTTGTTGGCCCCCAGGGACCCTCAGGATTCAAGGGGACTTAATCCCCCAATTTACAAAGCACCAGGGGGTGTGTTTGCACACTTGTAATATCAGGCCCCGCCCCCTCCCTGCACCACTGTGCAAACACGCCCCTGGCGCATTGTAAATCGAGGGATTAAGTCCCCTTGAGTCCTGAGGGTCCCTGGGGGCCAACTAGCCCAACATGTGCCTCCAGTAAGTGCCACAGAGCTGTGTTGCAGAGTGGTGTAAAAAGGGGGCGTGGCCTTGGACCACCTCTCTGAAACGCAGCTCCCTGGCGCATACTGGAGGTACCTGGTGGGCTAGTTGGCCCCCAGGGACCCTCAGTATTCAAGGGGAATGAATTCCCCAACTTACAAAGTGCCAGGGGGCGCATTTTCAGAGTGCTGCAGGGAGGGGGCAGGCCTCCGGCGCGATGCCAGCTTTTTTTTTTTTTCTTTTCCAGAAGGGGGTATGTGTGGCCCCCCTTCTTTTCCCATTTTTGGGGCTCTAAAGACCCCATCCCCCAGGGCCTGTCCCCTATTTTAAAAAAAAATAATAAATAAACGGGAAGCTTGGCACCCCCTGCCGAGGCCAATTTCGGCCCCGGGGACCCCATCCCCTTGGGCATGGCCATATATTTATTTAATTTTTCATATTTTTAAGGAGGGGGGCTGCGTGGCCCCCCTCCTTAGGCCTCTATTAGCCCCGGGGACCCCATCCCCCGGGGCTGTGCCTCTTTTTTTTATATATTTATTTTTTTATTGAGGGAGGGGTCCGCCTGGCCCCCCTCCCGGGCCACTTCTGGCTCCGGGGACCCCATCCCCGGGGCCTGGCTTCTCTGTTGGGGACCGTGGGGGGAGCCCCAATGCCCCCATGGTCCCGCCGGCTCCCCACGTCCTGCAGGAGCCAGCATTGCTTTTGCACAAGGGGAACTTCTGACATGCAGCTCCCCTTGTGCAAAAGCAATCTGCTTTGCTTCATTGAAGCGAGAGCAGGTTTCCCTGCTCTCGCTTCAATGAAGCAAAGCAGAGTTTGCTATGGCATGGCGGGAGCCGCACGGCTCCTGCCCTGCCATAGCAAACAGCAATGTCCCGGGGGTGGGCAACCCGGGACATTGCAGGAGCTGGCCCTGGGGGGTGGCGGTCCCCAGGGCCATCAAGGGCTCCAGGAGAGGGGCTGCGTGGCCCCCTCCCAACGTTTGCAAAGCCCCGGGAGGTGGTGTTCCCGGGGCATGGGGTCCGTAACGGACCCCAAAATTTAAATATTAAGTGCCCTGGGGAGGTGGTGGTCCCTGGGGCAGCGTGGGGGGGTTGGGACCCCCCCCATGCATTTATTTTAGAAGCCCTGGGAAGGTGGTGGTCCCCAGGGCTGCGGGGGGGCCACGTGCCCCCGCATTAGATTAAATAAGCCCATGGGAGGTGGCGGTCCCCGGGGCAGCATAGGGGGTGGGAGCCCCCACACATTATTTTTTAAAAAGCCCCGGGGAGGTGGTGGTCCCCGGGGCAGCATGGGGGGTGGGAGCCCCCACACATTATTTTTTTAAAAGCCCCAGGGAGGTGGCGGTACCTGGAGCTGCGGGGGGGCCGCATGCCCCCCGCACATAATCAGCATAGCCCCAGGGAGGTGGCAGTCCCCAGGACTGCAGGGGCCCCTGCGGGCTGCGGGCTCCCGCTATTATTTTTTTGGCAATGCCCCCGGGACCTGGCGGGATTCCCGACCCCAACGCGAATTCCGCCATTTTAAAAAACAAACAATAATGCTTTTTTGGGCCCTGGGGGTCCTTGTGGGACCCCCTGAGCAGGCCTAGGGGGTCAGGGTGTTTCTACCCTGCCCCCTTTTCTTCATTTTTCACTTCGTTTCACTGTTTTCTTGTGACTCGGTTCTACCGAGTCACAAGATGGCTGCCAACACTTCTTGGTTTGGAGTGTTGGCAGCCAATCAGAGTGAAGCTAGTGCCGGGGAGGGTTCGCGAACCCTCCTCGGTGCTCAGATATCTAAACTTTTTCTTTTTCTAATTTCTCAGGAACTACTGAATGGATTTACAGCATTTAAAAAAAAGGGCTCTTTCTAAACCAAGACCTACCTTTTTGCGAAATTTGGTGTAATTCCGTTTGGCAGTTTGGGCTGTAGCTTTGTCTAAAGTTTCCTATGGAAATTACATGGGGAAAACGCGTTTTGGGACCCCCCTTTTTTCTCAGCCCCCGCTTGACGAATCACCCAGAATCTTTCAAAACAGAAGCTGACCGGAGCGGGCCACTAGTTTTGAAAATTTTGCGAAGATTCGTCAGCCGGCGCCAAAGTTATTGGGAAAAGAATAAACGCTTTTCCTATAGAAACTAGGTCCTAACTATAACTACCTACTGGCGACCGCCAGTAGGTAATATGTATATATATATATATATATATATATATATATATATATTACCTACTGGCGGTCGCCAGTAGGTAGTTATAGTTAGGACCTTGTTTCTATTCAAAAAGCATTTTTTTTCTTTTGCCAATATCTTTGGCGCCGTTTGATGAATCTTCGCAAAATCTTCAAAACTAATGACCAGCTCAAGTCAGCTCCTGTCTTGAAAGTTTGGGGGTGATTCGTCAAGCGGGGGCCGAGAAAAAAAGGGGATCCAAAAACACGTTTTCCCCGTGTTAATTTCCATAGGAAACTTTAGACAAAGCTACAGCCCGAACTGCTGAAAGGAATTACACCAAAAAGGTAGGTCTTGACGAATCACCCAGAATCTTTCAAAACAGAAGCTGACCGGAGCGGGCCACTAGTTTTGAAAATTTTGCGAAGATTCGTCAGCCGGCGCCAAAGTTATTGGGAAAAGAATAAACGCTTTTCCTATAGAAACTAGGTCCTAACTATAACTACCTACTGGCGACCGCCAGTAGGTAATATGTATATATATATATATATATATATATATATATATATATATATATATATATATATATATATATATATATTACCTACTGGCGGTCGCCAGTAGGTAGTTATAGTTAGGACCTTGTTTCTATTCAAAAAGCATTTTTTTCTTTTGCCAATATCTTTGGCGCCGTTTGATGAATCTTCGCAAAATCTTCAAAACTAATGACCAGCTCAAGTCAGTTCCTGTCTTGAAAGTTTGGGGGTGATTCGTCAAGCGGGGGCCGAGAAAAAAAGGGGATCCAAAAACACGTTTTCCCCGTGTTAATTTCCATAGGAAACTTTAGACAAAGCTACAGCCCGAACTGCTGAAAGGAATTACACCAAAAAGGTAGGTCTTGGTTTTAAATGGTGTAAATCCGTTCAGTAGTTGCTGAGAAGTTCCAAAAAGAAAAATATCAATATATGAGCACCGAGGAGGATTCGCAAATCCTCCCGAGCTTCATTTTGATTGGCTGTCAACACTCCAAACCAGGAAGTGTTGGCAGCCATCTTGTGACTCGATAACCGAGTCACAAGAAAACAGTAGAAAAAAGATAAAAAACAAGAAAAGGGAGCAGGGTAGAAACACCCTGACCCCCTAGGCCTACTCATGGGGTCCCACAAGGACCCCCAGGGCCAAAAAAAGCATTTAAAAAAAAATCAGCCAAATTCGTGCTGGGAGCGCGAATCCGGCCGAGAAAATAATAAAAAACGAAGCGCGGGCTCCCGCGCTTCGTTTTCTATAAGTCCCTGGGTGGGGCAGGTACCGGGGGCAATGTGAAATAAATTAGCGGGGGCCCGCGGGAGCCCCTGCAGGCCCGGGGACCGCCACCTCCCCGGGGCTTCATCCATTATGTGCGGGGGCACGCATCCCACCGCAGCGCCGGGGACCACCACTTCCCCGTGGCTTGAAAAGAAATTGAATGGGGGGGCTCCTGCCCCCCCACGCTGCCCTGGGGACCACCACCTCCCCGGGGCATTGATCATTATGGGCGGGGGAGGCAATGCCCCGGGGGATGGGGTCCCCGGGGCCAAAAAAGGCCTCAGGAGGGGGGTGTGCTGCCCCCTCCTTTTATTTAAATATATATATATAAAAATAAAGACATGGCCATGCCCTGGAGGATGGGATCCCTGGGGCCAAAATCGGCCTCAGGAGGGGGGCGCCCTTCCCGTTTAAAAAAAAAAAGGAAAAACATTAAATATGTCAAAGGCCCTGGGGGATGGAGTCCCCAGGGCTCACAAAATATTATGAGAAGGGGGGCCACACAACCCTTCCAAGAAAAAAATAAAGAAGAAAAAAAACGGCATCTCGCCGGAGGCCCCGCCCCCTCCCTGCAGCACACTGCAAATGTGCCTCCTGGCGCTTTGTGGGTTGGGGGATTAAGTTCCCTAGGTCCTTAGGCACCAACTAGCCCACCAGGTATCTCCAGTAAGCCCCACACAGTGGGATTGCTGACAGGTGGTCCGAGGCCACGCCCCTTTTTACACTACTCTGCAAACGCACCTTTTGGTGCACTGCTGTGAGGCGATGAGGTCCTCATGTGTCCTATTGATGTCAGGACAAAAGTGGGCTTCATCCCTCGAGCAGCAGTGCGCCAGGAGGCGCGTTTGCAGAGTGGTGTAAAAAGGGGGCATGGCCTCAGACCACTCTCAGCAATACAGCTGTGTGGGGCTTACTAGAGATAACAGGAGGGCTAGTTGGCCCCCAGGGACCCTTAGGAGGCAATGGGACTACATCTCCCAACCAAGAGCGTGCCAAGAGGTGCGTTTGCAGAGTGGTGGAGAAAAGGGGCGTGGCCTGTGTCTACCTCTCAGTAATCCCACTATGTGGGGCTTACTGGAGGTAACAGGTATGCTAGTTGGCCCCTAAGGACCCCCACAAGCAAAGGGGACTTCATCCCCCAACCAAGAGTGTGCCAGGAGGCGCGTTTGCAGAGTGGTGGGCAAAGAGGTGTGGCCTGCTATGAGAACTTAGCAATCCTGTTATGTGGGACTTACTGGAGATAATAGGAGGGGTAGTTGGCCCCCAAAGATGTCCTTGGGGGCCGACTACCCCTCCTGTTACCTCCAGTAAGTCCCACAAAGTGGGATTCCTAACAGGTCTTCAAAGGCCACGGCCCCCTTTCTCCACCACTCTGCAAACGCGCCTCCTGGCACACTACGGGTTGGGGGATGAAGTCCACTTTACTCCTGAGGGACTTTGGCAGCCAAGTAGCCCTCCTGCTACCTCCTGTAAGTCCGATGCAGCGGAATTCCTGAGCACTGGTTGGAGGCCCAGCCCCCTTTCACCACCACTCTGCAAATGTGACTACCAGTTAAAGAAGCATTTGTAATGTAATAGGTCTCGCATTTGCAAGAATTAGAGCTATTAGCGTTGTAAATCTAAAAGTGTTTTATTAATGTTTCTTGGAGTGGAGGGGATGTAGGTTGTGTGTAGTGGAATTATGTGGTATGATGTGCAGTGAAATTATGTGGATAGAAAGTATGTGGTATTTAGTGTATATGAATTATGTAGAGTGGGATTATGTGTTATGGAGAGTAATTATGTGGTATGGTAGTCTGTGTTGTGGAGTGGTAACCTCAGGTTTAGTCTTCCTCGTTTCCATAGAAGCTAAACTATGAACTCAATGAGACAAAAAATAGAAGGAGTCACTGAGGAGCACTTCTGGACCTAATCAGAGGTATTAGCAGGGCCACTGGAATTTTGTGACTGTTTGGCTGCACCAACGTTTGCACAATTATACATTTTCCTCATTAGCCACATAATTCATCATCTGCTGCCTTGTTTCTAGTGCAAATGGCTCAAAAGTTAAAAAAATGCAGCGACAAGGGTTACTGCGTGGTGGAAGGTCCTTTGTAAACCTAGAACACCTGTTACTTATTGCTAAATGTGGGTGTTAAATTGGTACTAAGGGTGTGCAAGCCACTCTTGCTTCTTTCTGCGCCTCTCTTGCTTATTTCTGCATTTCTGTTGCTTCTTTCTGCACCTTTCTTTCTTTTTCTGCACTTCTCCTGCCTCTTTCTGCACATTTCTTCTACTTTCTGCACCTCTTTTGCCTCTTTCTGCCCCTCTGTTGCCTCTTTCTGCACCTCACTTGATTCTTTGTGCACCCCTCTTGCCTCTTTCTGCACCTCTCTTTCCTCTTTCTGCAACCATCTTCCTTCTTTCTGCACCCCTCCTGCCTCTTTCTGCACCTCTGTTCCCTCTTTCTGCACTTCTTTTGTTTCTTTCTGCACCTTTCTTGCTTCTTTCCGTACCCCTCTTGCCTCTTTCTCCACCCCTCTTCCCCCTTTCTGCATGTCTGTTGCTTCTTTCTGTACTTCTCTTGCCTCTTTCTCTACCCCTCTTCCTTTTTTCTGCATCTCTGTTGCTTCTTTCTGTACTTATCTTGCATCTTTATACTTCTCTTGCTTCTTTCTGCACCCCTTGTGCCTCTTTCTGCACCCTTCTTCTCTTTCTGCACTCCTCTTGCATCTATCTGCACCTCTGTTCCTTCTTTCTGCACTTCTTTTGTTACTTTCTGCACCTCTCTTGCTTATTTCTGTACCCCTCTTGCCTCTTTCTCCATCCCTCTTCCCTCTTTCTGCACCTCTGTTGCTTCTTTGTGCACCTTTCTTGTCTCTTTCTTCACCCCTCTTCCCTCTATCTGCACCTCTGTTGCTTCATTCTGCACCTCTCTTGCTTCTTTCTGCACCCCTTGTGCATCTTTCTGCACCCCTCTTCCCTCTTTTTGCACCCCACTTGCCTCTTCCTGCACCTCTATTGCATCTTTCTGCACTTCTTTTGTTTCTTTCTGCACCTCTCTTGCTTCTTTCTACACCACTCTGCTTCTTTCTGCACCCCTCTTCCGTTTTTCTGCACCCCTCTTGCCTCTTTCTGCACCTCTGTTCCTTCTTTCTGCTCTTCTTTTGTTTCTTTCTGCACCTCTCTTGCTTCTTTCTGCACCCCTCTCGCCACTTTCTCCACCCCTGTTCCCCCATTTTGCATCTCTGTTGCTTCTTTCTGCACTTCTATTGCCTCTTTTTCCAACCCTCATCCCTCTTTCTGCACCTTTGTTGCTTCTTTCTGCACTTCTCTTGCTTCTTTCTGCACCTCTGTCCCTTCTTTCTGCAACACTTGTGCCTCTTTCTGCGCCCTTCTTCCCTCTTTCTGCTCCCCTCTTGCCTCTTTCTGCACCTCTGTTCCTTCTTTCTGCATTTCTTTTGTTTCTTTCTGCACCTTTCTTGCTTCTTTCTGCACCCTTGTGCCTCTTTCTGCACCCTTATTCCCTCTTTGTGCACCTCTCTTGCCTCTTTCCGTACCTCTCTTGCCTCTTTTTGCACAGCTCTAGCCTCTTTCCACATCTCTTTTGCTTGTTTCTGCTCTTCTTTTGCCTCTTTCTGTACCCCTCTTGCCTCTTTCTGCACCTCTGTTGCTTCTTTCTGCACTCCTCTTGCTTCTTTCTGCCATTCTGTTGCTTCTTTCTGCACTCCTCTTGTCTCTTTCTGCACCCTTCTTCCCTCTTTCTGCACCTCTTTTGCCTCTTTCTGCACCCCTGTTCCCTTTATCTGCACCTCTCTTGCCTGTTTCTGCAACTCTCTTGCCTCTTTATGCAGTTCTCTTGCCTCCTTCTGCACCTCTGTTGCTTCTATCTGCACTTCTCTTGCCTCTTTCTGCACCCTGTTGCTTCATTCTGCACTTCCCATGCTTCTTTCTGTACCTGTCTTGCTTCTTTCTGCACCCCTGTTGTCTCTTTCTGCACTCGTCTTCCCTCTTTCTGCACCTCTCTTGCCTCTTTCTACATCTCACTTGCCTCTTTCTGCACTTTTGTTGTATCTTTCTACACCTCTGTTGCTTCTTTCAGCAATTCTCTTGCCTCTTTCTGCACTTCTGTTGCCTGTTTCTTCACATCTCTTGCTTCTTTCTGCACCTCCCTTGCCACTTTCTGCACCTCTCTTGCCTCGTTCTGCACCTCACTTGCTTCTTTCTGCAACCCTCTTGCCTCTTTCTGCAACCTCTTCCCTCTTTGTGCAACTCTCTTGCCTCTTTCTACACCTCTCTTCCCTCTTTCTGCACCACTCTTGCCTCTGTCTGTACCTCTGTTGCTTCTTTCTGCACTTCTCTTGCCTCTTTCTGCACCCTTTGTGCCTCTTTCAGCACCTCTGTTGCTTCTTTCTGCACTTCTCTTCCTTCTTTCTTCACCCCTCGTGTCTCTTTTTGCACCATTCTTCCCTTTTCCTGCACGTCTCTTGGTGCTTTCTGCACTGCTCTTGCCTCTTTAGGCACTCCTCTTGCCTACTTCTGTACCTCTGTTGTTTCTTACTGCACTGCTTTTGCTTCTTTCTGCACCTCTCTTGCAAATTTCGGCACCCCTCTTGCCTCTTTCTGTACCCCTCTTGCCTCCTTCTGCACCTCTGTTGGTTCTTTCTACTTTCTCTAGTTTCTTTCTGCACCACTTTTGCCTGTTTCTGCAACTCTCTTGCTGCACTTCTCTTGCCTCCTTCTCCACCTCTGCTGCTTCTTTTTTGCACTTCTTTTTCTCTTTCTGCACCCCTCTTACCTCTTTCTGCACCTCTGTTGCTTCTTTCTGCACTTCTCCTGCTTCTTTCTGCACTTCTCTTGCTTCTTTCTGCACCCGTCTTGCCTCTTTCTGTACCCCTTTTGCTTCTTTGTACACCTCTCCTGCCTCTTTCTGCACCTCTCTTGCCTTTTTCTGCAGTTCTCTTGCCTCTTTTTGCACCTCTTTTGCTTCTTTCTGCACTTTTCTTTCCTCTTTCTGTACCCCTCTTGCCTCTTTCTGCACCTCTGTTGGTTCTTTCTGCTCTGCTCTTGCTTCCTTTTGCACCTCTGTTGCAAATTTCTCCACTCCTCTTGCCTCTTTCTGCACCCCTCTTGCCTCCTTCTGCACCTCTGTTGGTTTTTTCTGCACTGCTCTTGTTTCTTTCTGCACCTCTTTTGCCTGTTTCTGCAACTCTCTTACCTCTTTCTGCATTTCTCTTGCCTCCTTCTGCGCCTCTGTTACTTCTTTTTTGTACTTCTTTTCCTCTTTCTGCACCCTCTTGCCTCTTTCTGCACCTCTGTTGCTTCTTTCTGCACTTCTCCAGCTTCTTTCTGCACTTCTCTTGCTTCTTTCGGCACCGCTCTTGCCTCTTTCTGTACCCCTTTTGCTTCTTTGTGCACCTCTCCTGCTTCTTTCTGTACCTCTCTTGCCTTTTCTGCAGTTTTCTTGCCTCTTTCCGCACCTCTTTTGCTTCTTTCTGCACTTTTCTTTCCTCTTTCTGTACCCCTCTTGCCTCTTTCTGCACCTCTTTTGGTTCTTTCTTCTCTGCTCTTGCTTCTTTTTGCACCTCTGTTGCAAATTTCTGCATCTTTCTTGCCTCCTTCTGCACCTCTGTTGCTTCTTTTTTGCACTTCTTTTCCTCTTTCTGCACCCCTCGTGCCTCTTTCTGCACCTCTAATGCTTCTTTCTGTACTTCTCCTGCTTCTTTCTGCACTTCTCTTGCTTCTTTATGCACCCCTCTTGCCTCTTTCTGTACCCCTTTTGCTTCTTTGTGAATCTCTCCTGCCTCTTTCTGCACCTCTCTTGCCTTTTTCTGCAGTTCTCTTGCCTCTTTCTGCTCATCTTTTGCTTCTTTCTGCACTTGTCTTTCCTCTTTCTCTACCCCTCTTGCCTCTTTCTGCACCTCTGTTGGTTCTTTCTGCTCTGCTCTTGCTTCTTTTTGCACCTCTTTTGCAAATTTCTGCATCCCTCTTGCCTCTTTCCTCTTCCATCTTCCCTCTTTCTGCACCTCTCTTGCCTCTGTCTACACACCTGTTCCCTCTTTCTGCACCCCTTTTGCCTGTTTCTGCAACTCTCTTGCCTCTTTCTGCAGTTCTCTTGCCTCCTTCTGCACCTCACTTGCCTCTTTCTGCACTTCTCTTGCTTCTTTCTGCACCCTTCTTCCCTTTTTCTGCACATCTCTTGCCTCTTTCTGCACCTCTCTTGCCTCATTCTGCACATGTCTTGGTTCTTTCTGCACTGCTCTTGCCTCTTTTGTACCTTTTTTGCTTCTTTCTGCACTTCTCTCTCCTCTTTCTGCACCCCTCATGCCTCTTTCTGCACCTCTGTTGCTTCTTTCTGCACTTCTATTGCCTCTTTCTGCACCTCTCTTGCTTCTTTATGCACCCCTGTTGTCTCTTTCTGCACCGCTGTTGTCTCTTTCTGCACTTGTCTTTCCCCTTTCTGCACCTCTCTCACTTCTTTCTGCACTTCTCTTGCTTCTTTCTACACGTCTCTTGCTTTTTTTTTCACCCTTCTTCCCTTTTTTGCATCCTTCTTGCCTCTTTCTGCTGTTCTCTTGCCATTTTATGCTCCTCTCTTGCCTCTTTCTGCACCTCACTTGCCTCTTTCTGCACTTCCCTTGCTTCTTTCCACACCTCTGCTGTTTCTTTCAGCAATTCTCTTGCCTCTTTCTGCACTTCTTTTGCTTGTTTCTACACCTCTCTTGCGTCTTTCTGCACCTTTGTTGCCTCTTTCTACACCTCACTTGCTTCTTTCTGCACCCCTCTTGCCTCTTTCTGGACCCTTCTTTTCTCTTTCTGCACCTCTCTTGCCTTTTTCTGCACCCCTGTTCCCTCTTTCTGCACCTTTCCTGCCTGTTTCTGCACCTCGCTTGCCTCTTTCTGTACCTCTGATGGTTCTTTCTGCACTTCTCTTGCTCTTTCTGCACCCTTTGCGCCTCATTCAGCAACTCTGTTGCTTCATTCTGCACCCCTCTTGCCTCTTTCTGGACCCTTCTTTTCTCTTTCTGCACCTCTCTTGCCTTTTTCTGCACCCCTGTTCCCTCTTTCTGCACCTTTTCTGCCTGTTTCTGCACCTCGCTTGCCTCTTTCTGTACCTCTTTTGGTTCTTTCTACACTGCTCTTGCTTCTTTCTGCACCCCTCCTGCCTCTTTCTGTTCCTCTCTTGCCTCTTTGTGTACCTCTCCTATCTTTTTCTATACCCCTCTTGCTTCTTTTTGCACCTCTGTTGGTTCTTTCTATACTGCTCTTGCTTCTTTCTGCGCCCCTCCTGCCTCTTTCTGTTCCTCTCTTGCCTCTTTGTGTACCTCTCCTATCTTTTTCTGCACCCCTCTTGCTTCTTTTTGTACCTCTGTTGGTTCTTTCTGCACTGCTCTTGCTTCTTTCTGCAACTCACTTGCCTCTTTCTGCACTTCTCTTGCTTCTTTCTACACCTCTGTTGCTTCTTTCAGCAGTTCTCTTGCCTCTTTCTGCACTTCTCTTCCTTCTTTCTACACCCCTCCTGCCTCTTTCTGTACCTCTCTTGCCTCTTTCTGCACCTCTCCTACCTCTTTCTGCACTCCTCTTGCCTCTTTTTGCACCTCTGTTGGTTCATTCTGCACTGCTCTTTCTTCTTTCTGCACTCCTCTTGCCTTTTTCTGCACCCCTCTTTTCTCTTTCTGCACCACTCTTGCCTCTTTCTGCACCCCTGTTCCCTCTTTCTGCACCTTTCCTGCCTGTTTCTGCACCTCTCTTGCCTCTTTCTGTACCTCTATTGGTTCTTTCTGTACTTCTCTTGCTCTTTCTGCACCCTTCACGCCTCTTTCAGCACCTCTGTTGCTTCTTTCTGTACTTCTCTTCCTTCTTTCTGCACCCCTCCTGCCTCTTTCTGTACCTCTCTTGCCTCTTTGTGCATCTCTCCTACCTTTTTATGCACCCCTCTTGCCTCTTTTTGCACCTCTGTTGGTTCTTTGTGCATTGCTTTTGCTTCTTTCTGCACCTCACTTGCCTCTTTCTGCACTTCCCTTGCTTCTTTCTATACCTCTGTTGCTTCTTTCAGCAATTCTCTTGCCTCTTTCTGCACTTCTCTCCCTTCTTTCTGCACCCCTCCTGCCTCTTTCTGTACCTTTCTTGCCTCTTTGTGCACCTCTCTTGCTTCTTTCTGCACTTCTCCTGCCTCTTTCTGCACCTCTGAGTTAGAGGTAGTTTTAATCCCCCTGCCCTATTATGTACTAGGGCCTTACAGGGGCAGTCATGCCAATCACAGGGGTACCCCAACCCATACTGTACCCTAGTGTATGTAGGTGTTTTCACTGTATTCTAAGTGTCTTTCAGCATGGCACTGGCTCCGGGCCAGGTTAGTCAGAATCAGTTACCACTAGTACCAGTCAGCAAAAATTTGAGGGCACAGGATGACTTTGCAACAAGGCCTCTTTCTGCACCTCTGTTAGTTCTTTATGCATATCTCTTGCATCTTTCTGCACTTTTCTTCGTCTTTCTGGAGTTCTGTTGCCTCTTTCTGCATTTCTCTTGCTTCTTTCTGCACATTTCTTCTTCTTTCTGCACATGTCCTACCTCTGTAGGCATAGTTAGAAATTAGCATTTAAAAAACCTTTGAAATTCACTGAAAAAAACATGGGTTTCAGGGACGTTATAGTTAGAAATTAGCATTTAAAAAACCTTTGAAATTCACTGAAAAACCATAGGTTTCAGGGACGTTATAGACGTTATAGTTAGAAATTATCATTTAAAAACCTTTGAAATTCACTGAAAAAACATAGGTTTCAAGGACGTTATAGTTAGAAATTACCATTTAAAAACCTTTGAAATTCACTGAAAAAAACCATAGGTTTCAGGGACGTTATAGTTAGAAATTAGCATTTAAAAACCTTAGAAATTCACTGAAAAAAACCACAGGTTTCAGGGACGTTATAGTTAGTTGGACATTTCACTCGTACAAAACCAGAGAAATTTGGCTGTTATAGTTAGTTGAGCTAACTATAACTCGCACCCCCGCAATGCACTGCTGATGACGTCACATATTACATCATTCATGACATGGTCAGTGACATCACGGATGACATCACTGATGACATCATCCACGTGATAATCTGATGCACCTCCTCACACCCTAATATAAACCTTTGATACACCCACTCTAAAATACAGACTACCATTTTCGAAACCATAGACACACCAATACCAGTTACTACATACCCACTCACTGATTCCTAGGTCTATGCACACATCCACTCATTCACCCAAACAGTCACTCATACATGCAGTCACTCATCAATACAGCACTATCATATGCACTCATACACCTACACAGACACTCACAAACTGCCACTCATTCATAGATTTACTCACACACCTAGTCAGTCATGCAAAGAATCAATCACACTCCCATTTACTCATCTATACAGTTATACACACACCGCCTCACTTATTCATGCAGATACTAACGCATACTTACTCTCTTATACAATCACTGATACAAGCACACACTCATCCATACAGCCACTCTCACAATCACTCACTCTCACGTATAGTCATTTATATACTCCAACACTCACATATACTGCCTTTCACATATGTAGTTACTCACACAGGTACCACTGAGACATCCATTCACTCACCAACACACCCATACACACACTCACCCACCCATACAGCCCTTCACAGATGTGCTCTTGAACCCATACACCCAGTGATTCACCCACTCACACATCTATGCACAGAGTCACACACCCCTCACCCACCCACACAGACACTCAGGCACCTATACAGATACTCATACACCCAATCAAGAACCCATATAGACACTCATGTAGCTACTCACCAACCTTTGCAGCCGCTTTCACACCAACTGACAGACTGATACAGACATTCACACAGATTAGTCACTAACCCATGCATTCAGTAAGACACGTTTAATCACTCACTTATACAGTCAGTCACGCACCTACTAAATCATCCATTCAGACACTTATACACCCACTCATTCTTCAATACACTGTGGGATATATATATATAAAACATATTTAAACTTTACAGAAACACCCAGTCACTGGATGATGTCATCAGTGATGTCATTTGAGATGTCATCAGTGATGTCATCAGTGATGTCACTGACCATGTCATTAATGATGTAATATGTGATGTAATCAGCAGTGCATTGCGGGGGCGCGAGTTATAGTTAGCTCAACTAACTATAATGGCCGAATTTCTCTGGTTTTGTACGAGTGAAATGTCCAACTAACTATAGCATCCCTGAAACCTGTGGTTTTTTCAGTGAATTTCTAAGGTCTTTTAAATGCTAATTTCTAACTATAACGTCCCTGAAACCTATGTTTTTTTAGTGAATTTCAAAGGTTTTTTAAATGCTAATATCTGCCTATAACGTCCCTGAAACCTATGGTTTTTTCAGTGAAAATATATATATATATATATATATATATATATCCAAGAAGAAGTCAACCCTGTAAATCCACAAGATAAACAGCCCGCACTCAGTGTGTCAGTTTCAATGGTTTTAATGGCTCCGCGTTTCAACCCTAATGAGTCTTTGTCACAGCCTTGGTTACTAGATTGTGCTCTATCGCCCATAAAGAACATACACAGTTATAAACATAAACAAAATACTTATATACAAAATAGTAGAAACAAGGAGATGTGCAAAAACTTTGTAGTGGCTCTCATTGTCTTGATTTCAAGTTTCAGGAAAAACAAAAGTGTTGACATATCGAAATCACATTTAATATAATACAAAACAGGACATTCTGCTTGATCTTCTAATAATAATTCAATCTTAATTGGCAGACAGTGTAAGGGGGGAGAGCATTAATACATGTAACTTATTTTTGTCTTTAGCAAATTAATCAGTGGCGCAATAAAAAATTCTGTCTGTTTTCAAATCAAACATTCCCACAATATAAGTTGTCAGACTGCACATCAAATTCAAAGAAGAGAGGTTTATAAATGTTTCAGGATCAACTTCTGACAAATTGCTTCACAGGCCCAGTGGCACATTCTCAGTGTACTGTCCAAGGTGTTGTAATCACAGTGTAAAAATGCGAGCCCATCTCTAAAACCTCTCACTTAAAAAGGAAGCCAAGTGGCTGACCCCCTTTGCTACCATAATCCTGTGTAGCTTACTACTGGTAATCATGGTCAACGAAACATAATAATACAAAGAAGGTAAATACTGGGATACGAGAAATGTGAGGAAAGTACCAAACCACACTTGAGAGCCCTTTCTTCCTGTCCCACTTACTTATATCCACCTAACTCCTCTCCTAAGTCATAGCATGTGAAAACACCATGTGTGAATATTTACACAAATCCTTGTCTCTTTCAGAGCTCAGACAAACAGATGCCAAAAAAGTGGGTGCTTGAAACACTCAATCATATGTAAATGTTCAAGAAAAAGGGGGACAGAAAAATAGAAGTAAAGGTTGCATATATTTTGCAGGCGAGCAGCCCGGTGACAGATGCAGAGAGAAAAAGTTCAGTGGAATGAGGAGCAAAAGTAAACAGAAGAAAAGAAGAAGAAAAAAAGAAGCAAAAGAAGAAGAAGAAAAATTGTGGAGCAATTGGAAAATGTGTTGTCATTGGACCAATGACATCTTAGATAGTGGAGAAGTATAAAGTAAAGGCAAAAGGCTTCCACATCAGCCGATGTGAATGTGGAGTTCTTCGCTCTTATTAGGTCCTCCAGGGAACTTGCTCCCAAGTAAAAGTATTAACTCTGACTCTCTCTGTCTTAGCTGTCCCTCCCTGTTGCCACCTCTGGTGTTCCTTTCGATCCTGCCAATGCCAAAAAGACAAGAAGGTTAGCATCCTGTCTGTGTTCCTTGTTCCAATGTCTAGCAATAGGGTAGGTTACATCTAAATTTTTGATTGTTCTATAATGTTCCAGTATCCTCTTTTTGACTGGGCCAATTGAGCTCCCAACATACCTGAGCCCACATGGGCACACTAGAACATAAATGCAGAAGTCTCTGCTCCATGTCATGAATTTGTTGATCTTCTGTTGTCTCCCTGTTGCTGTGTTGTAAACTTTGACATTGCTACTCT
Organism: Calotriton arnoldi; assembly: GCA_963921515.1. NCBI lineage: Eukaryota > Metazoa > Chordata > Amphibia > Caudata > Salamandridae > Calotriton > Calotriton arnoldi. Next base: position 42,147 of record CAWUFW010002361.1, read on the forward strand.
TTTTATAAGCTTTGCATCTCCAACACTTGAAGAAGCCCATTTGTTCCTGTAACCAGTACTCTCTCCTATTCTGTGTGCCGGTGTAGCTGTGCACCAAGATGTCACGCCAAGATTTGGATTTACGATAAGTGATCTGTGGGAAAGGGGACTCCTCCTTCCCTATGATGGGATCACTCCTGACTAAGTAACAATGTTTGGCAATCATCTGTCAGGGTCTCACCTATATTTTCCGCGGGGACGTCATGCACATGAAGTCAAGGTCCGCAACCTCACCAAATCACCCAATGACACCTGAGACTAAACAAGGTGGCAGATGGTAATCTGGGGAAGAAGGGAAACAAAACAAGGGAAAGAAAAGGGGAAGTATTCCACGAGCTGATTCAGGCACCCTCGGGACTCTTCTGTGTAAGGCAAGAAAACTCAACAAAAAAGACAGAAGGTCAAGGCACTCAAGACCAGCACTCAAGACCAGCACTTCCTCTGTCCAGCTGGTGCCGCGGTCACTTCAGCAGGTCCGCAGCGCGTGGCGTAGTTCATTTCGTTCGGCGGCACCAGCTGGACAGAGGAAGCGGCAGCGGTTCTCGTCAGCCGAGGAAACTGCGACGATTCTGGGTCATAAAAAACCCTTATACATTTCAGCGTTCACGACATACAATAATCGTGTGTGCTTTTCCTTATCGCTCAACACTAAGCCTTGAAGAAGTCCCGTTGGGACGAAACGCGCCGCGTCGGCTATGAATTCTGTGTTACGATTTTAAAGAATTTTGAATAAAGGAACAAAACAATAAAGGAAGGATTTGTTTTTAGCAAATCAAAGTTTTACTTGATTTTGTTGGGAGACATTTTGCTGATGCTTAATCACTGATGATTGCATATTAATGCATATATATATATTTTTTTGAAACTGTACTTGATCATAGTTGTGTGCTGAGCTAGTCTGTTCTATAAGGCAAGAAAGCTGTAAATAAAGGAAATAGCAATAAATAAACATAAGGAAACAGAAATAGGACAAGCTATACTTTCTTAACCATAGTGTCCCTACCTTATGGTATCCCTTCTTCCTGAATATTTATGGAATGGTGTTTTCAGGACTTGGGCCAAAGGCTAGAAAAGATAATAAAGGATCTAAGGATTTGTAGGTGTAGAAAAGTACTATGTATGGAATCTGTTAGGGTATTCGCCTACCTATTCAACCCGTGTACTTCACGATAAGTAAATCTCCTTTCTTCAGGTTAACTACATTGAAGTCCTACTCTATCCTAGATCCTAAAAGGGCGGAGCGGATCCCCACAGCGCCAAGAGCACAGGACCAGGTAAGTGACCTCAAGTACTTAATACATGAATGTGAGCGTAAGGCGCAAAGTAACGTAACAATAAATAATGTCTTTCTGCTTTACATTTCAGAGGAAGACATAACACCCTCAACGAGGCAAAGACAATGAAACCGGTAAGTAATCAAACTAAAAGAGAAAGCAGCGCATAGCGCTGTTACCGCAATAATTAACGTAGGAACTCTCTCTCCTCTCTTTTACTCCATAGGACACCAAGAATGCAGGCAAGCAGAAAACTGGAGCGGGCGACGAGGAACACCAGAGAAGGAGAACCCGCCACGGGAGACGCCGCGGCACTTCTGAACCCGACGCGACGACCCGGAAGCCCTAGGTGAGTCAGCAACCGACGTAAACCAGGACGCGAAGCGCAGCTGATTGGGGAAGGCCGGGCTTTAACTTGCCGGACCTTTCCCCACGCATGCCCGATCGGCAGCGACGGCCATCTTTGTAGTTCCGGCCGCCGCGCATGCCCGACAGTACACCCCCCCCACAGACCCCCCTACCGGTTTGGGCTTGTCAGGGTGTCTTCTGTGAAATAAACGCACCAATCGAGGGGCATGTACCTGACTGGCCGGCTCCCACGTACGTTCCTCAACACTGTACCCTTTCCAGTGGATCAGATACTGGAGTTTGCGTCTTACCCTACGAGAATTTATGATCGCCCCGACCTCATACTCCTGTTCATCCTCCACCATCACAGGTCTGGGCGCAACAGGGAGACGTGTGTCTGGCTCTACCGGTTTCAAGAGAGAGACATGGAATACCGGATGGATTGTCATAGAGGCGGGTAGGTCTAACTTCATAGCCACAGGGTTCACCACCTTTCTTATTTTGTAAGGGCCTAGATATTTGGGATTAAATTTACACGACCCTCTCAGCCTTAGGTTTTTGGAGGACAGCCAGACCATATCCCCCTGTTTATATCCCGGCTCTGTGCGTCTGTGAACATCCGCTCCCCTCTTATAACTAGCCTTGGCTTTGTCTAAATTGAGTTGTGCTGTCTTGTGTATTTCTTGTAAGTCCTTCACGTAGTCTATGGCTGCAGGAGTAGGACAAGAAGAGGAAAGGGGGGTTAGCATAGTTCGGGGATGAAAGCCATAAGAGCAAAAAAAAGGCGAGTAAGCAATGGACGAGTGACAGCTATTATTGTAAGAGAACTCAGCTATCCACGCCAACTCATCCCAATCAGCTAAGGTGTGCAAGACTTGGCACCTGATGTATTGTTCAAAACATTGATTTACTCTCTCAGTTTGGCCGTCTGTCTGAGGGTGGTGGCTAGAAGACAACCGTACATCTATTTTCAATGCGTTCCCTAACCCTCTCCAGAATTTTGAGATGAACTGGGCCCCCCTATCTGACACCAATACGGAGGGCAGGCCGTGCAAACGTACCACGTGTTGAAGAAATACGGAGGCCAAAACACGAGAGGTGGGAAGAGAAGACATGGGGATGAAATGGGCCATCTTGGTCAATAAATCCACTACTACAAGGAGGGTGGTATTCCCTTTGTTGTCCTAGGTAGGTCTACTATAAAGTCTAGGGATACTGTGTGCCAGGGGCTAGGTGGTGTAGGCAAAGGCTGTAATAGTCCTGCAGGGCTCTGGTGAGAGGCTTTCCCCTGCGCACATACATGGCATGTTTGGATATAGTGTCTCGTATCCCTTCCCATGGTAGGCCACCAAAAGTGTCTGTGCAATAAGTCAAGAGTTTTCTTGTATCCTGGATGCCCTGCAAGCGGGTGATTATGACACCAATCCAGGGCCTGTACTTGCAGCTCTTGGATGGGGAGAATCAGACCACCCTGTACATATGACAATCCTTGCTCTATTGTAACTTCTCGTGTACCTGTCATTTCTTTTATGTTAGTACGTGATTGTGCCTCCTCTACTGAGTTTAAGAAGTCTGTCTCAGAACACAGAACCCCAACTATTCGCTCCCTGGCTATTATAAGAGGGGGTTCACCTTGTGAGTCTACAATCTCATAACTCAAGCGGGACAAGGCATCTGCTTTCCCGTTCTTTTTTCCTGCTTGGAACTGGATGACAAAGTCAAATTCACTAAAGTACTGGGTCCAGCGTAATTGCCTCATGGATAGAGCTCTTGCGGATTTCAGAAACTGCAAATTTCGATGATCTGTTAGGACTGTTATTCTGTGAGTAGCCCCCAATAAGTATTGCCTCCATTCCTCGAATACTCTCTTTATAGCCAATAACTCTCTTTCTCCTATGGAGTAATTCATTTCAGCTGGAGCTAGTTTCTGTGAAAAATAAGCCACTGGATGCAGAATTCCTGTGCTAGGATCTGTCTGTGATAACACCCCCCAACTGCCACCTGGGAAGCATCTGTCTCCACCACGAAGGGACGTGACGGATCTGGATGCTTCAGTATGGGCGCTTGTGTAAAGGCCTCTTTTAATTTACAAAAAGCTGCCTCCGCCTCAGGTGTCCATTGAAATGTCATTCCTTTTTTCAACAACTTAGTGATGGGGGAGGCTAGATCAGAAAACCCCCCAATAAAGCGTCTGTAAAAATTGGCAAAGCGGTGCTTGCCAACGGTGTATGGCCCCTACTTTCTGTGGATCCATACTAAGTCCCTGTGGAGAGATTATGAACCCTAGGAAGCTGACTTGTCTTGTATGGAAGTGACATTTCTCGAGTTTACAAAATAATTGATTGTCTCGCAAGCGTTCTAGAACTCTTCTTACGTGGAGTGTATGTTCTTGCATGGAGGGGGAATAAATCAAGAGATCATCAATGTACGCAATGCCAAATAGGTCCAACATGTCCTTTAGTACTTCATTAATGAAAAACTGAAAAGCCGAAGGGGCATTACATAGCCCAAAGGGCATCACTTGATATTCATACAAGCCATACTTGGTACAAAAAGCCGTCTTCCACTCGTCTCCTTCCTTGATCCTTACCAGATGGTATGCTCCTCGTAGATCTAACTTAGTGAAAACCTGGGCGTTTTTATTTGATCAAGGAGGGAGGAAATTAGTGGCAAGGGATACCTGTTCTTGATGGTAACGGTATTCAGTGCCCTATAGTCTATGCAGCATCTAAGACCCCCTTCTCTTTTTGGTATAAAAAAAGGGAAGATGAAGCTGGGGATCTAGAGGGACGAATAAACCCTATCCTCACCATTTCGTCCAGGTACTCTCGCAAATACACATTCTCCTTTTCGGTTAAGGCATATACCCTACTACAGGGTATGCGAGCTCCAGGCTGCAGATCGATTCTGCAGTCATACACCCTATGGGGCGGGAGACTAGTGGCCTGTTCAACATCAAATACTTCCCTAAGGTCTTGATAAACAGAAGGTAAAGTACACTCACTCGTTTCTGTGAAGGCAAGACTCTTCTCAGGAATACGTGGGTCAGGAAGGATGTGCGCCCTACAAAGGTCAGGGTCAAAAGATAACGACATAGACCTCCAATCAATAAGCGGGTTATGGTAGCATAACCATGGTAGACCTACTATAACCGGGAACTGGGGAGATTGTATCAAGTCAAATGAAATGTCTTCTTGATGTTTCTTCTCGATGACTAACCTCAAACTCCTCGTGGCATGTTTAATGGGACCAGATTTCAGGGTGCTACCGTCTATTGTTGTAACTTCTTCCCAAGAAGATTTAGGCATCCAAGGTATCTTTTGACTCTGAGCCCACTGTGCATCCATGAAGTTACCTGAAGCGCCTGAATCAACCATTATGTACACCTCCACCACATGATGGTCCCATTTTAAACACGAGGAGAGAAGAAAATGTCGAGGCTGGGATTCCGTAACCTCCATTGATGAGACAATTAAACCTGAATTACCCGAAGTCCTTGTCTCCCGAGACTTCGGGCTCACTAGTTTTCCGACCTTCTTGTCTGTCTTGGTTTGACCGGGCATTCCCTAAGGAAATGACCCTGTTTTCCACAGTACAAGCACAATTTCCTTTCTCGCCTTCTCTGTCGTTCTTCCTCACTGAGAGGGCCTCGTATGCTTCCTATTTGCATTGGTTCAGATTCTTCTGTTACTTTCTCAAACTCAGCCTTCTTTTCCCGGAAAGGAAGGATCCTCACCTCTGACCTCCTTTTTTCCCTTTTTCGCTCACTCAGTCTATGGTCTAACTTAACCACTAAATCAACAAGAGCAGTACAAGACTCAGGAGGGTCTACTACTTGTGCCAATGCATCCTTTAAATCCTCTCTTAGCCCTTTGTAGAATAGAGCACTACGTTTTTCCTCAGGCCACCCCGCTTCAGCTACCAGTCTATAAAACGTGGAAATGTAGGTGGTTAAATCTTTAGTTCCCTGTTTCAGTGTTAAAAGCTCAGTGTCAGCGGAATGCGTAAAGGTATGTCTGTCAAACAGTTTCTTAAGTTCTCTTCTAAAGGCACCATAATCTTGTAGTAATGGGTCATTCCTCTCTATTAAGCAGACCCCCCCAGGATATTGCGGCATGGATTAGCAAATTTAGCGGCACAAATATGGAAATTTAGCGGCACAAATATGGAAATTTAGCGGCAATTTTGCGGCACTTTATGTTACTCATAATCATTCATTTTCAACCTGAAATCAATGGAAACTGTTTTAGCAAAGTATTCCACTTTGAATTAGGCATGTTTAAAGTGTCTGTAGCTCTACAGAAGCACAGCTCCAGTCCTAACCTCATAGGAGGGAGCTGTATTTCCCCCTTCTAGCGCCCATGTATGCACCCCTGCCGGGTCACCGCTGCCTCCTGGATCCGTGAGGCAGGACACCTCTTCCTCCTGGTCAGGGGCCCGGCACTTATTATTTTACAAACTAAGCACCAGTACACCATATCTGCACTGAAACTGCAGTGGCTTATGATGGAAATCACCTGAGGGATGACTGTCTCGTTATTCCTATGGCCCTAACCAACAAGTCCTCCAAACAGCTCATGCAGGGAGTGGTGAACACCAAAACAATATTGACAAACAGTGCTTGTTTTCCACTAGTGGATGGCAAGATCAAAGCCATGGTGAGAGAATGTGTGGTTTGCCAAGTTGCTGGGCCGCCAGACCCACTTGCCCTTCTCCTCAGAGAAGATATATCATACCATCCGTGGTCCAGGAGAGTGCAAGTGTTGTCTGTCTTCCAGATGAGAGATATTTCCTAGTTATTGTTGATGACCACTCCAAATAACCCGAAGTGGAAACGGTATCAACCATGTCAAGAGAAGAAGTCACCCCCAGACTGGAAAAGATACGTGCAGCTCAGATTCTTGAAAGCACTACAACAGTGGGCCCCCGTTCCAGAGTCAAGAGGTCGCAAATTACCTCAGATCAATGGAAATATGACATATCAGGATCACTTCTCGATGGCCCCTAGCCCATGGCAAAGTAAAATATTTGTGCATACTGTGTCCTTCACCTTGCGTATACCGCTGGACCCATATCTGAATGGGCACTGTATTCTTTAATGAGGTAGTACCAAAACGCTCCCCACTAGAACACTGGACACCTCAGCAACAGAAGTGCGGTGGATGAAATCAAACCACATCACCTGATCGAGGCTTCTCTGTCAGACTGTTGCAGCAACAATGTCCACACGATCACCAGTTGTTGTGCTTATGCCTCTGATGCTAACCTAGGCACTCCAGTGCTAGTGAAAGATGTGCACACTGGGAGCAAGTTCACACTCCTTTGAACCGCTGGACGGTATGAGGCATCAAAGGAACTCTAGAGACAGCAAGCAAAGCTAAGGACGTTGTTAATTGACAAACTACCAAGCTGAGTTCGGCTGTGATAACCGCCCTCGAAACTAGCCTCTCCTGCGAAATCCTATATAAACAGGAGTAAGCCTCTTTGCCCTTCTAATTCTGTCCCTGCCAAGAGGCCCTGTTACTTAACTTTGAGAATCTCTAAATGGCATGTACGGGGATAATCCCATTCCAAGAGTCCACTTCCAGTCAGATGGGAATCTACAACCCGAGGTCTTATTTGCTGCTCTCTCAGAGACAGTGGAACTTTGTGTGCTGAAACCAGACATGCTCTCAGCGTTCTTAGTGTTTCATCTTTTCCACTATGTTTAAACTAGTGCATTTCTCTGTCATCACTTTTTGGAGTAGTCCCAGGGCAATTAAGGGTTACTAGGCTCAGTTTGTGTGCATCATAGCTGTTTACCACTGGTGTCTGAGGGATTAACTGTACTATCAGACAAGACTGAGCACCAAGTACACCCCGCCAACTTCCTGTTGCTGCACCGCACCCCCACCGGTAAGAGGTGTCTCATTCTACAAAGTGAGCGCTTCAACGAGATGGCCACAAGAGGTCCTCCGTTTCCCAAAAGTTGGGAATTGAGAGGTGAAAATATGTGTTTTCACAGCCCTTCGTCAATTTTTTTTTTTTTTTTTTAACATTTTCGAAATTTCGCGGGCAGTTTTGTAAAAATCGCGGCATTTTTACAAAACTGCCGATTTCGCGATTTTTTTGCAAATCGCGAAATCCTGGAGGGTCTGATTAAGGGTATAGTCCAATTAGCCGCGGATCCCCCTAGATAGGAAATAACAAATGCTACCTTAGCTTGATCTGAGGGAAAACAAGAGGCTTTGCACATGAAATGGAGCTGACACTGACTAATAAAGGCAGCAAACTTAGTAGTGTCTCCATAAAAACGCTCAGGAGGCGCCAAGGGGACAGACGAAGGCGTCGTTACATGTACCACTGGTACGTTAGCCCCTGGCGTAGGGGTCCTTACCACTGGATCAGTTCTCATTTCTCGCTGTATAGAATCCACCCTGGTGGAAAGAGATTGGGTTTCTAATTGTAAATTGCCTAACATGTGGGCTAGATCAGCCAGAGTGACCTGACTCACATCCATGACGTCCAGGCGGAAAGATATACTATTCTTTTCGGGCTTCGCGTTCTGTCAGGGTCTCACCTATATTTTCAGCGGGGACGCCATGCACATGAAGTCAAGGTCCGCAACCTCACCAAATCACCCAATGACACCTGAGACTAAACAAGGTGGCAGATGGTAATCTGGGGAAGAAGGGAAACAAAACAAGGGAAAGAAAAGGGGAAGTATTCCACGAGCTGATTCAGGCACCCTCGGGACTCTTCTGTGTAAGGCAAGAAAGCTGTAAATAAAGGAAATAGCAATAAATAAACATAAGGAAACAGAGATAGGACAAGCTATACTTTCTTAACCATAGTGTCCCTACCTTATGGTATCCCTTCTTCCTGAATATTTATGGAATGGTGTTTTCAGGCCTTGAGCCAAAGGCTAGAAAAGATAATAAAGGATCTAAGGATTTGTAGGTGTAGAAAAGTACTATGCATGGAATCTTTTAGGGTATTCGCCTACCTATTCAACCCGTGTACTTCACGATAAGTAAATCTCCTTTCATCAGGTTAACTACATTGAAGTCCTACTCTATCCTAGATCCTAAAAGGGCGGAGCGGATCCCCACAGCGCCAAGAGCACAGGACCAGGTAAGTGACCTCAAGTACTTAATACATGAATGTGAGCGTAAGGCGCAAAGTAACGTAACAATAAATAATGTCTTTCTTCTTTACATTTCAGAGGAAGACATAACACCCTCAACGAGGCAAAGACAATGAAACCGGTAAGTAATCAAACTAAAAGAGAAAGCAGCGCATAGCGCTGTTACCGCAATAATTAACGTAGGAACTCTCTCTCCTCTCTTTTACTCCATAGGACACCAAGAATGCAGGCAAGCAGAAAACTGGAGCGGGCGACGAGGAACACCAGAGAAGGAGAACCCGCCACGGGAGACGCCGCGGCACTTCTGAACCCGACGCGACGACCCGGAAGCCCTAGGTGAGTCAGCAACCGACGTAAACCAGGACGCGAAGCGCAGCTGATTGGGGAAGGCCGGGCTTTAACTTGCCGGACCTTTCCCCACGCATGCGCGATCGGCAGCGACGGCCATCTTTGTAGTTCCGGCCGCCGCGCATGCCCGACATCATCTTCCTGACTGCCTGACTTTCACTGTTAGAGGTGGTGATCAGTCTTACTGTGTTTTCTTCTTTCTTTCTTGTACTCTTGTTCAGGTGAGAATCTCAGGTGGTACCTGCAGCTTTGACTCTTGCTCTTTCCAAAACCCTTCTGGGGTACCCCCTGGCCCTGAACCTGTAAAACATACCAGCCCTCTCCTCTTCAAAAGCCTTATCCGTACTGCAATTTTGTTTGGCATGGAGTACTTCCTCAGACGGAATGCTCCATTTGAGGTTCTGTGGGTGATGACTCCAAGCAAGTAGGATACTATTGCCTGCAGTCTCTTTACAATATAGTCTTGTGTCAATCTTACCTTCCCTTACCTCCACCATCACATCCAAAAAGTTAATTTCAGTGGGATGTATTTTGTGTGAAGGAAAAGATTGAAATATTTTAGTATCTAGAAAACCCTTTGGGCCACATGACTGCATGAGAGTGTAGCGACTTATGCTTGCTTAGTTAGGAAGCTTCCAGACATGGGATGTGAAGGCATAGAGGAGAACCAAAATGGTGTCAGCATTGTGGCTCCTTCTGACCGTAGTTACTTATAACTGGATAGTTTTTTTAGGAACATGCTTTGACGTTCAAGAAAAAAAGCAGTGTCCAAGAAGGGATGTCTGAATGCTTTACTAGTAGGATGAGTATACAAAAGATGTATGTACATCAATATAAGCATTTTATAGATAGTAAATGGCAAAGAGATACAATATGTGAGGCTGTAAGCAGTGTTTTCCTTATGTCAGTTTTCATGTACCTCAGTAATAAACTCTAATTTGACCTTTTCATTGCATTAATCAATGTGTGAATATAACCTTCTAAGTAAAGTTGCTCTAAATAACGTGTTATTGTGCCACATTTATTTTCACTATCGTGCATGGCTTTAAGTGTCTTAAAGGCCTAGGCATAATAGAATGACTGTAACGTACAATACACTTGCAGGCTAATTCCTGACCTTTCTATATTCGTTGAGTACAAATAAATTAAATGTGCGAGGAACTCGAACTCAATGTTTAAAGTGTAATTCTCTAGGTAGAAACATTAAGCTGGTCTTCAAATTGGCATATTTAAGGCCACTTGACATACACCTTCCTCTGGTCTAAGAATTATCCACTAGTTATTCGGTTTACATATCCAGCTATCTTATGCCTTCGCCAGTTACAACGTGTTTGTTTGTAAAAAGGAATCCTGTTCCAATAAATTCTATTTCCATATTTGGAACCTAATTACAACTTACTGTTTCACCCATGTTCTATGAGGCATACGATGAGTCAGTGGGTGTAGACGACAATTTGCACAGCTGTAAAATGAACATTGGATACCAGCATCTACATCAAACAACGGGAGGTTTTACTTTAAGCAGGCACGCCTCTAATTGCAAGTAAAAGCTATGCACAACTGTTGAAATTATGTCGTATAAGGTGTGTTACGCCATAGGCACTTTTCATTTCGGCACTTCCTGTTTGGTAGCTTTTCAACGTGATTTTAGTATAATGAGACCAGCTGCTGTGGAAAGGTTTAATCACCTTGCACCGAGCTACCGAAAATATCTGTAGTCCCTGGATTTTGTTTTACGAAGGATCAACAGAAAATGTTGTTTTAGTTTTAGATTGAGAAACAGGGGCATATTTACAATAACTGGCGCATCTCTGCATATCAGCAGGGATGCGCCAGTTATTTTGCGTCACGGCAGACACCTCTTGCGCCACCATGGATGCACCGCATTTACAATGCGGCGCACCATGGCGCAAGAATAGACAGATGCGTGACGCATCTGATGCCGCAAAGGTGACGCAGTGCTGGAGTCATGTCGCAAGCGCGACGCAACTCCAGCACTGCTCGGGGCGCCCTATACTAGCTGTGCTGCGTCACTCCTTACACCTGCTTCAAGCAGGCGTAAGGATTTGACGCAGCGGGTCGAGAAGTGACTGAGTGAAATCTTGTAGATTTCACTCAGCCACTTTTCCGAGGCGTTCCTGCGCCGGAACGCCCCCCCCTGCGCCGGAACGCCCACAATGGACGCAGGGCTTTACAAAGTGACGCATCACCCTACATGCGTCACGTTGTAAATACCCCGCAGCATGGCGCTGGCTTTGCGCCGCCGCTGCGTCACAGAAGTGACGCAACGGCGGCGCAAAAGTGGCGTACGGGGCTTGTAAATCTGCCCCACAATGCGTAACTTGTGAACAATCTCAGTACACCAGTGACGGATGCAACTGTACACTGCAACTATAGATCACTAAAAGTCTGCTTACGTCAGTCACCAAATCAAATTATAGGATTGTGATTGGCCTATCATATGTGGAACAGTCAAATCTGAGATATCAAGACTGATAACGGGTAGATCAATACAAACAAGTATGGGTGCAATGCAGATGCAGGAGCATTATTAAATACATACTTGAATCAATTGAAAAAAGGAAAGGGTTCATTTAGAGTTTGGTAAATGATAAGCCCTGCTATCATTGTGGAGGAATGACCTTCACTCCTAGCACAGCAAATGCCCATCCACCATATTTAAGATCTGCCATGACAGCCAGCCTTCCACCGTGCCTATTTTTTGTTTTGCAGTTTTATATAGCACGAACTCGACCCTTAAAGGTATTGGAGCGCTTAACATGAGCACCAGTTATGTTATACAAGGACACATTCATTTTTGGTAGGCACGGAAGATTAATTGATTTGAGCAGAATCACAGGATGTTGAGCCGACGCCCAGGCTCGAACCTCGTTCTCCAGCTCCAAAGTCGGCAGCTCTGGCCGTTACTCCACCCCCAATGCCCTGTCCTTCAGCGAAAGGGCAACCAGAGAGGTCAAATGCATGAATGGACTGGCCAGACACCATTTCTGACTGTTGTCCAGCTTGCCGAACTGCTATTCGGCGTGACTGACTGCCATCTATCACCATCGATATAGTAGACATCCATTCGTCATGTGTAAAGTTTTCCATTGCAATTGTATGGAGGAGGGTGCATCCAACAGACAACTATCACAGTGGGGCCCACAATATTTGGTGACTTACCAACCACTTTAGTGGAACTTCTGCCATGGAGCACACATATATAACGCCATGTAATCCGTATCACCTAGATCAACACGGACAAATTATACCGAAACACCAAGGTGCAGCCCTTGCTGTACAGAAAACTAAACAGAACAGTATACATTAATCACTGTCAACATGAGAAAAAGAGGTTTCACATCCATGTTGCATGACAATGAACTTAGGGGCTAATTTATGAGAGACTTGCGCCGCCATAGCATCACGTTTTCTGACGCTTGGGCGGTGCAAAGCTCTCAACCATATCTATGAGGCCACGCAAAGCCACTTTGCGTGGCTTTGAATGGCCTCATAGTTATGGAGTAAGACAAAGCAGGGCAAGTCGCTGCATTGTCTTACTCCGCACCAGGGAGGAGTTCCATGGGTGTTGCGGTGGGTTTTGCCAAAACACCCATAGATTGTACTCCCTCAGTGGGGTTCTTGGCGTTATTGACCTGCAAGTGTGCTATGTCAAATCCATCAACTCCAATATACTGCACCACAGCACAACAATAAATCTAGAAGATGCACATTGAATTTCATCCACAAAATAGTACGATTCCACTATCATGCAAGGATTGTTCAATCAAACTTGTACCATAACTGATTTGATGAGGTTGTCCATTGCTGCATCCACTTTGCCCCCTGGACTATGTTTTCTGGATTTCATTGCTCCACGAACCACAATTGTGTGAAAATGTGCCTATCCATAATCTGTGAAATAAAATATTCAATTTGACACATCCCAATTAATATCGGTTAGAAGAGCAAATACAAAACAATTGCCACACCAATGGCAGAGATACACACATGTCTAAACTGGTTAGCATGGGGCTGCATAAGCTAAATAGATGACCAAATGTCACCACTATTGTTCAACCCTGGCCATTAGATTTAATAAATGATTAATCACAACTATGTAAGTCTTATTGCATCAACTGAAGTGAAAGTCAACTTCAAATGCCACAATGCCTCACATTGTCAAACATAAACCAATGACTGGAGCACACTGTTGAATTGACAACATCAGATCACTTAGCTCAAATGAGATTATCCTGCACAGAAATTAGTGCATGTACTCATCCCCTCAAAACATCTACTGAAATGTAGAATTCCCTAGATTCACACCGCCGTGTCTACAATGTCAATACAGCACAACCACCTTTCCTGACATCAAAACTACTAATACCTACCAGGTATGCCCCAGTTTATATGTAGGATCTCACAACACCATAGCGGTTCACCACTGTGTGAGTGTTGCATGACTGGCCATTGTGGCTGGTACACAAGCAAGGGAGAGCATAACAATCAGTCTTGAAGGGTGATCCACTGTGCTCCACGCCCAAGGTGTATGATGAAGCAGATCTATACACCACAGTGAACAGCCACTGAACATAAGAGGATGTTTTGCAGTGTGTGTTGATCAAATGAAATGACTGAGGATTATGTGTCCACACCAGAACTAAGTGCCATAAGCCACAAGTCACATCAACAGTAGTTCGCCCTCACCAAGCAAATGCTGTACAATCCCATAACATGACTGAGGTCCTTATTAGAAATAAATGCATTGACAAGTGGAACAATGCACTTTGGTGTGCCTAACATGTTGACCGATGTGTCACTAAGGCTTCAATAATCTGTCATCACATTACTAAATCAAAGGTGGCATCATCATGGCCAAATTATAAAAGCAGATTGTGACACGTCTCTAATATGTGTACGTGACCTATCATGATTTTACTTGTTCATGCAAATGTTTGTAGGGTGTAGACTACAAATTGTTCTGATGATTGAGCTGCTCAGAATAATTAACCCATGGTCACAAAAGGAGTGTGCAGCAAATTGTGATTAACTAATGTGTCAGATTTTTCCATTTGCAACTGTGGTGTACCCTGGTCACATTCACTTGAAGGAATAATGACATGTGTACAATCGATCTAACCACATATGGTATACCTTCAAATCAATATAAATCAGCTATTTTAATTCACTATTCTTCAATCCACAAGGAGGTATATTTGTTTATCAACATATTCCCTCGGGGAATCCAGAACTTGAGGATATTGCCAAGAAAGTAGACTGTTATATTCCATTTGGCTACAGTCTTTTGGAAAGATCCGGTATACAAAAGTGCAGGAGTGACAGTATCTTCACTAGTGGTGGCATTGCCGTCCTGATGAGCATCTGAGATACAAGAGTTACCTTTAATATGTCCATTAGTCTCAATATGGCAGTACTCTTCAGTATGCAAATTGTGATGATGTCGTGTTCTTGCATGTCATTGATATCTATACGTAAACTTTAGGCACCTCACCTCAAAAAGTGTGGCATAACTGTCACAGTTGTCTAGTGTTGTGCCTTTGCCTATGTTGACAAGACAGAAAGTGTTCAGCACGGTGTATGTATGAGGAAATGTGATTCATAGTCAAGGAAAGCACTAGGTTCACATTGTGGTCAATTATTAACATGCAGGATATCACATGTGCAGAATGTAAACATCTTTGCAAAACCCTTCTCACATGCAAAGCCCTGTTAGGTAGTAAAATAACATGTTGACACAAGAGACATATTTTGGGATAATTGTCATGATGAACTGTACCGACGCTGTCACATGAGAAAGCACAGGTTGGCCTCAGATGCCTCACCCTATTCATGCAAGGACTTCAAATGCGGTACTACTCAGACACATAATACCGTGCCACTATTGCAGCCTCTCTGCAGGCCCTTATCAAGCGGTCACCTCTTGAACAAAGAGTACAGTCCTACACACCAACACAATTCCAACACCCAAGCACTATAAACACCTCATAAACATCATCCTATGACAAATGAATTCCAGCATACCGCTGTCTAGATGAAGTTCATAGGACATATAACCTATCTTGCTACACACTCTCATCTACAAACAAATATGATGTAAACATCACTAAGTGCAGGATCAACTTGAACACAATGTAAAGTTCATTATGGCTGGCGTGCGCCTTGAAAATCTGTTAGGTTGTCTGTCACATATGCCCACTATAAATAAAATGATGGCAGAAACGGAAGTAGTGCTATGTATGCCCATCGTTGTTATGGCTGTCATGGCGGCCAGCTACCATGGAAAGTGCAACATGCTATACACAATGGTTTTCCACCAGAAACTGTATGTGGCAGATTAATATGGGGGTACCATATCAAGAGCTAAATAACTACTAAACTGTATATGAATTCTAAAGATATGACAAGGATTCCTTTGAGAATTCCTTTTGACCCTGATCACCCACATTTTTTGATTGATACTGGTAGTAACTGACTCTGATTGTGCCCAGGGCTCTTCTTTCCAGACCCAGGGCCCGTGGCCTGCTTTAAAGGTATATGGTGGTTAGGTATAATTACAATTGGCAATGACATACCACTGTAAGTCCCTGGTATATAATAAGGCAAGTGGGATTCAAGCTACATATAAGTCCATAGTATATAATAGGGCAGGGAGGTTTAGAGGCCCAGTAGATTTCTTGCACTGAAGTGTGCACTGCTGTGTTGCCTGCTGTCATTTTAAAGGCAGACCTGCTTTACAGACTGCCTTTAAAAGTAAATTACATGTAAATTTGACTTTGAATTAAAGGTACTTCCAAAGTAGTAATCTACCTAATTTTTACATATGTCGCCCGAAGGTCTCACCTAGGTGCCCAAAGGGTAGGGTGCCATGTAACTATAAGCAGGGACATTACAAGAGATATTTTATATGCCCTGGTGAGGGAAAAACTGCTAATTTCATGTTCCCCATTGTAGATAATTAGCTCCATAGGCTAATATTGGAATATTTTATTTACATATAAATATTGACAGGAGCGAGCTAAAAATTGTCATTACAGGACTTAAAATGATAGTTATCAGAAATACAACAACTTGCTACTGTTAGAGTTATAATAACTCTCACAAAAAATAAGTTATTAAACTTTCTTTTCCATAAGTCAAAATCCAGCCTTCCAGGTGCTCTCTCCTGGTTGGCCAGCCTCTGCCAGGCTGTGCCAAGTTGTCTTAATGAGGTATGAAGTGGCCTACTAGAGAGACAAAGGATTTCCTGTGGCTGGAGAACTGCAGCTGCAGAAGCAAACTGAAGGATGAGGAAGGGGTAACTAAACTGGTCTTCAATGGGAGAATGACATTTTAGGACAGCACAGGATCACCCCCACATCCTTCACCCCCAGCCACACAGGAGCCCCTGTAATTAAATTAGTGAAGGGGCTGGAAGTGGTGTGTTAGAGAATCTTAGCCACTGCAGTGGGTTGGCTTAGCCTGATCTAACCTCTAAGGTGAGAGTTTCTATATTTTGGATTTTGGAAGAATGGTGCTTTCTGGGGCAAGAATATGCCACACTTTGGAGGAAGTGGTCATACAACTTGGTGGCACCCTGCATCCCATTGGTCAGGGGTGGCCTCCTGCTTGACGTGCAGGCACACTGCATAAATATGGAAGAGTTGCATGGCAACCCAGATCTGCTGCCTGAAACTGCAAGGAGAAGAAGGACTGCCCTGTTGGAAACCTGATCTGCACCCCAAAGGTCTGCACTTTGAAGGACTGCACTTGCTGCACATTCTGGGACTACATCCCTAAGTACTGTGCATTGCTTCAAAAAAGAAGAAGAAGTGGACTTCCTGCAAGCTACAGGTTAACTGAGCCCACCTGCATCATCTTCCCCATCCTGGAGTGAGCCAGGTGGACTTTTAAGGATTTGGCCAGGTGCATTGTGGAAATTGTTTTCCCAATATCTCAAGGACCATTTCATAGATTCTAGACCCCTGGATTGGTCTTGTGGACACTTTGATACCTCAAGGAGACCTTCTGGAAGAAGATCCATAAGTTTGGGGAAATCTGGTGAACTTTGTGAAAAAGCTCAATCAGGTGACGAGATTCAGGTTGGCGACATTGAATCACAACTCGGCCTGAAATCCACGTTTGCACCGCTGAAAGCTCCAGAGTTTCCTGGAGTTGACAGAGACATCATGCTGACCCAAGCCGCCATCATCAACTCCAAACCCGGCCTGCTGGAGGGTTCCACCCGATGCAGAGAGAAAATCCTCCAGGAGAGTTTTTAAGTGCGAAGGTGTATGCGACCAGGGCTCCATTGCGGTCCTCCTCAAACTTTGACATTGTCCCAGTCAAGCTCGACCAGATGTATCAAATTGGCGCTATTGTTTTTTAAGCACTAGCAAGTATTTATTCTTAAAAATTCATATCTGCTGTTCCCTACATTGAATTTTTGTCATTTTGGTGTTTATTTGTTCATAAAAATATAATCTAATTCTATAAATTGGTGTTGGATTTTTTATTGTGTGTTGTGTCTTATTTATTTAATGTATTGGTGTTTTTAAATGCTTCACTTACCTGTCTTCTAAGTTAAGCCTGCCTTCTTGTTGCCAGCTACCAAGGGATTAATTTATTGAGACCCTAACTGAACCTTGTATTGTGTTTGTGGCCTTATTACTGGTGGTAAGTCACTACTTATCACCACTAATAAAGCACTTTCAAACAATTCCAGGCATTCATAGATTTAATAATAATGGAGTGTATCAGTGAGAGAAAAGGAGAATTGGGTTGAGAGGGAGTAACAAGAAAACACTGGATCATGGAGTTTTCTTTGGGTCTGAGTAATGTAACTCACTTGGTCTGGATTTGGTGGAAGGTTCTTCCCTAATTAAGAAGTAATTCTCGTGAAGCACCAAATCGTTATCTAAACCCTTTGTCTTCCCTGCTCTGGATTTGCTATTCCCAAATACCTGGTCACTAGTGACACATTCAAACAGTTCCGCCAGCACAGGTTTTTTGGTGTTGGCGTGCTCCTACAAAGGACAAGCAATATATGTATCTGTATGGGGGGATTTCGATAGACGACAACATGGGAAAAATAATTATTTATTTAATTTTTCCTCATCATCGTCCTTCAAAATCCCTCCACCAGGGCCCCACCGCCCCACCACTCTACCTGCACGCTGTCTAATACTGTTAGTAACTACAAATATTCCTCAAGATTACCAGGCTTTTGAATGAAAATGAGAAAACATAAGCACAGCAACATTAGTGAAAGTTCGGTTAAGCTCAATTCTTGAAAATATTATTGTCCATCCCAATATTTTAACACCTACTTATTTCAATAAGCATTATTTCCGAAGAAGCCACCCAAGTGTCTCAAACTCAAAATAGCCCTTCCAAGAAATCTCGTTTCCTTGTAACACAAATTGAAATATTATGCGGAAAAGATGGCTTGAAAACTTCCTTTAATCCATTCTAAGTGAGGAATCCAATCACAAACACTTCCTGCCTATGGCCCCTTTACCCAAAAGAAATAGAAGTTTACTGTTCTAATTGTAGTAAATATCAATTTGGGCACCAAACGCTGCGTTCCTGAAAAATTCTGAAAAGTAATCCAAGCCTGCCGGGGTATCGAGAAAGGACACAAATCGAAATGAAGTGTTGAAAACAATCAAAATCAGATAGAGACTTGGAGTGCAACGATCTAGATCTAACGGAGCAAAGAATCCATCACTTTTCATCCTCTGACTTCCACAAGGCCTGTGGTCTCGTGGGAATACAGAAATCAAATTCTTCTGCATGACTGTCGGTTTAGAAACAGTGCATGCCTTTACATCCGTTTTTAGGGGACCATGGTAGTCGGAATGTCACCTGCAGATAATGGGAAGGCCGTCCAACTTCTCTCATAGGAGCTCTGTTAACGGCAATAGGCTGCATGAACACAAGAACATTTTGGCAGCAGAATTTCAGCTATTGTTGAACTAATAATACTCAAGAGGCATCATAACATAATCCTTTATTGAGCTTATAAATCCATAATACTACCCTCTCGCTCACCCTCAGTCAGCGTCAGCTCTACCACGTTCAAACAGTCACTCAGTGAATGGAATGTACCAATCCAATGACAACAGACAAAGGGGGGGGAGTAAAGGGAAACTGTAAGGTTAAGATACATGGATATACATAGAATAGAATGTGTTTTAAGAGCAATATTGTTAAAGATATACTAATCATAACATATTGGACCTGGCCCTCTTTGTGGTTTCTGCTTGAGTAGGGTTTTAACCCCCTCAGGCCAGTAGCCCAATTGCTTACATAACATATCTCCTTTCCCTAGCGAAGTGTGAACGCATAGGGGCTTATTTACAAGCCCCTTGCACCGCCGGTGTGTCATTTTTAACATGGAAAAAGTGACTTACCGGCGGTGCAAGGGGCTTGTAAATGAGCCCCATAGAACATAATGTTATGTATAGAACATAACTAGGTGTATAAGATCGCATTACACCTCTATTTTTAGAGCAGGGGTATGCTGTTAGATAGACCTTCTGCTAATTCGGTGTCTGTCTGATTGTTTGAACGTGTTCATCTCTCCCCTCTTCAACCTCTTGGGCAACTTTTGGGTTCGGAAGGTCACTCCCCAAGTTCATGACTGTAGGGCATTTGGCCAGTCTATCCATGCTCCATGTTCTCCCATCTTCCAACCCCCACATTCTATTTAACCTTGTTTATTTTCAACGATTGGGAAAAGACACTTTCTTCTACCCTTCGGGAAGTGGGTATTTTTACTATGAGCAGGTTTCCTGCCCTCCATTTATGTTTTTTTATTTCATGCTTCGCATTGTACTTTTTTTTGTAAATTGCTTGATGATGAATATTTCATTCATTCATTTCATCTCTCCATCCCCAAACAGGTTCTTCACTATTCAACCAGCCTGGAGAGAGTTTTGTTCCTGGATGTCGACCTTTAAGAGATACGAAAGGGGACACCCTTGTTAATGAATTGGGTGCCATATGATAAGACCATTCATGTTCTGAAGGGATTTGTGCACTGGTTCATGTGGAATGCAAGAGAGTTGCACACATTCTTTAATCATCGTATTCACACATTCTACAAGCCCATTGGCCGTAGGACAGTAAAATGCTGTTTTCAAATGTTGTATCACCATTTTGCTTAGGAAATCCTTCATCTCATCTGAGGTGAATTGCACACCATTGTTAGCTATGAGACTGCTGGGAATATCTTCCATCATAAAGGTATCAGTCAATAATTCTATCAGGTCTTTAGTGGAGATGAAATTCACTACTCTAGTCACTATCCAGTGGGTGTCATAATCCACCAAAACAAACATATACTTGCTGTTAGACCTGATAGCCGTCAGTTAGCCATTCCCCGAACTTTTTCTCTTTTTCCAACTGGGTTTTGTTGATTTTCTTATGTGGCCTTCGGGCTTTGGGCACTTTTCCACTGTAAATACAGTGTGAAAGTGCGCATGCCCTTCCTATTCGTGTTGGGGAGTGGCGCTGATTCACTGTTCTGAAACACAAGCCAATCTGTTTTTGCAGACTGGTGGGTGCACACTGGTGTCTATCATGATTAAACTCATGAGCAGCTTGCCATTGTAGGATGCTCTGAGTGTGCACTTGCATCTATGGTGCGCTGTTATGTTTCGTATAGAGGCCCTATATAGACACGTTCATATATGCCGTATATGGTTATAATCGTATATGCCCTATTATGGTCATATTCGTATATGCCCTATTATGGTCATAATCGTCTATGCCCTATTATAGTCATGATCTCCTATGCCCTAATATAGGCATGACTTTCACCTACATTAGTTCCCTACAGTACACAACGAGCTCTGAGGGTTGAACGTTATCTAGTCTGTGGTTAGAACACTGCAGGGTTTTTCCCGAACACAGGCCTACAATGTACTCATAAATTATGCATGAGCATTCACCAGCTACATCTCCCGCATAATATGTATGTACAAAGTTCACCCCTGATGTCTTCCTCATGTCTAACAAAGACCAATACAAACCATACTGAGGGACGAGACACTTTAGGGTATAAATACACCACATCTTGCCACAGTAAGATAGAGGGAACCGAGACTTCCATGCTGACACACTGACCAGAGACGCTGAGGCTCCTGCATGCAGTCGCTCCAGCTGACAGCGGTCTAACACAGCCCTTGCGTGGTGTCCAACTCGAGACCAGGACAGGGTCCCACACTCTCTCTCTTCAGGTAATGGGGTTCGACTAAATCCTAGAAGGATTCTTGGCTCTTAGGCTTTTAGACCTACACACATGCTAGGTACACTTAGGTACATCTAGTTAGGCATCGTAGGAGTAAGCACACTTTTATAATGCTTTTTATATTCATGTATGTATTCATGATTCTTGCAATATGGTAGAACTCTACTACCCTTTCACTTTTATCGTACTGCTGATAATATATCTCTGCTATTATCTGCTGGTTGCTGCAGCACATATATTTTACACTAGAATAACAACTGTTCAATAAATACTTATTGAAACACCCAGACTGTTTATTCTGTGTAACTCTCTGAGACAAACCGAACAAGTAAGCACGAGTGACTGAGCGAAAAGTAGTACATTGTTTACACGATTCTGAGGGATCAGGGTTGTCATGATCTAAGGTTGCCAGAAACTAATCTCTCCCCCATAAGAGGAGATTCTAGTGGCACTGTGAGCTAGCTAATGCAAATCTGGCTAACATACGCGGTGGGGGTGCACAGAGCCAGTCTACCACCAATCCCACAGTTTATGTTATCCAAACGCGCAGGTCCTGCAGGGGTCCTATAGGAACTACATGACATGGCGCCCAACGTTGGTTGGGTACTTATTTAACAGTAGAATCTGAGTAGTTCAGTCGTGCTTTTCTCAGAGAACCTACTCACAAAACCCCAGAGATGTCTGGAGTGGGTGGGCACAAAATCCACCGCAGCTGAGTAGTACAAAAATACTATTTATTGGTTGTTGGTTATTCAAGCTTGAAAGGTCATAGTGTTCCTAAAATTGTGCCTAAAACCTTATCATTGCTTCTTTGAAACATTAGTCTGTGTTCTATACACAAGGACTACCGCGGTCATAGATCCACTACAAATGCCACTGCCCCCGTCAGGCGAGGAAGAAGATCCTGAGGATGCAATACAGATTGCACCAAAATTCAGAAGGACAGTCACCATAAGACTATTAGAAAATGGTTTACAAGCCAAGGGTGGCATTGTAGTTTTCATGATTGAGGCACACGAATCAAATAAAACAGAGGTATTCTATTCATGGGTTACACTCCCAGCAGCAAATGCAATAACAAAGACATTTCACTACTATATAGAAGAAGATGCACCACGGGAATATTGTCCATTTGAGGACATAGAGATTACACTAACTTACCACGAACATTATTACTGGTTTAATGGCGCCCTACCACACGTACGAGAAAGAGCAAGGTTAGGCCCACTCGGAGGAGAAGGAGCCACATGGCCGATATTAGCGGCATACACACCACATCCTGACATTGGCACAATGTCACCAGGAGACTTACTCGTACAACACACAGATTTAATTAAAATCTACAGAAACCTGACACAATTTGTCATGAGGACTTTAACAATCCAACCTGCACCAGGTGCAGCAAACAGTACTCCAGCTCAGCGTACAGGAAATAAAATTACTCCTCAAACATTACACTTGGTAATGGGCAAAATGCCCGCAAAACGCGAACAAATACTATTCTGGATAGCTCAGAAAATAACTCAGCTTGAGGCGGTATTCCCGAATACTACCAGAATACTAACAATCTGCTTGCCCATGGGGATCACACCACAAATAGAGGACTGCACCTCTTGGGGTACAGTCTTTGCTGCCATATATACCAGAACCTACAGCACCGCTAGGAACACGGACCCAGCACAACCCGACCGCAAGAACACACCCGTACCGAAGACCTTGCAATGCATCCTCCTCAATGTCCGATCCCTCCACAAACACGCCACCGAAATCTGGGACCTCCTCGACAGCACCGCCCCGGATGTAGAGTTCTTCACTGAAACCTGGACCAACACCACCTCGGGGCCAGACATCGCCATCGTCATTCCCCAAGGATACAAGATCTTCAGGAACAACCGCCCCACCCGCCCGGGAGGAGGAATCGCCATCGTCCACAAATCCAACCTCTGCCTGGGCACACTCCCCGACCAAACCACAGACCTGATGGAACACCTTCACTTCAAGATACTGACCAGCCCTACCACCACCCTCCGAGGAACCCTCATCTACCGACCCCCTGGACCACGCAGACCATTCACCAACTCCATCACGGACATCATCTCTCCCCATGCCATCGCATCCACCAACTACACCCTGCTGGGAGACCTCAACTTCCACCTCAACAACCAACTGGACCCCAACACCACATACCTCCTGGACAACCTCCACAACATTGGACTCCGCCAAATCGTGACCGAACCAACGCATTCAGCAGGACACACCCTCGACCCCCTCTTCACAACAGGAAACTCCATCACCTTCAGCCACACCACCGAACTCCTGTGGACTGACCACCGATGCGTCCACTTCACCTTCAGAACACCCACCATCCACAGACACCAGCATCTGCTCCCACGAAGAAACTGGACCAGAATCACCGATGACCAGCTCACCTCCTCACTCAGCAACTCCACCCCAACCATCGCGGGAAACGACAACCCCAACACCGCAGCCCAAACCCTGCACAGATGGATCTCCGACAGCGCCAACACCATAGCCCCCCTCAAGAAAAACAACAACACCCATGCCAAGAAAGCCAGATGGTTTACCACCGAACTTCGAGAGTCCAGACGCACTTGCCGCCGCCTCGAAAAGGCCTGGAGGAACACCAAATCCACAGATGCACACAACAACTTCAGAGCCGCTACCAACGCCCACCACCAACTCATCAGAAAAACAAGAAAAAAAGCGATTGAAGACAGAATCTCCACACACGCACACAACAGCAAAGAACTCTTCAACATCATCAAGGAGTTCGTCCAACCCACCAGCGAATCGATGGACATTCCTCCCTCACAAGACCTCTGCAACAAACTCAGCACCTTCTTTCACCACAAAATCAAGAGCATCTACGACAACTTTGACGAAGACAACCAACACACTGAACCCCCGCCAACCACCCCGACACCCTGAAGCCAGCGATTGACAACTGGACAGCCCTCACCACCGAAGACACACTGAAGACAATGAAGTCAATCCACTCCGGGGCCCCCACGGACCCCTGCCCCCACCACATCTTCAACAGAGCCGCCGACACCATCGCACCCATACTCCGCCATACCATCAACCGCTCCCTGGCGACTGCCTCGTTCCCCGACAACTGGAAACACGCCGAGGTCAACCCCCTCCTGAAGCAACCCTCGGCGGACCCCACTGACCTCAAAAACTACAGACCCAACTCCCTGCTCCCGTTCCCAGCGAAAGTCATAGAGAAAGCCATCATCAGCCAACTCGCCACATTCATCGAAGAGCACAACATCCTCGACTCCTCCCAATCCGGCTTCAGAAAAAACCACTGTACGGAAACCGCCCTCCTCGCCGCAACAGACGACATCCGCACCCTACTGGACAAAGGAGAAACAGTAGCCCTCATTCTCCTCGACCTCTCAGCGGCGTTCGACACAGTCTCTCACCGCACCCTAATACGCAGACTCCTCGACGAAGGGATCCAGGACAAGGCCCTCGAATGGATCCGCTCCTTCCTCTCCGGCAGAATGCAGCGGGTCAGATTCCCCCCTTTCCTCTCGGACCCTACACCAACCACCTGCGGAGTCCCTCAGGGGTCCTCCCTCAGCCCTACGCTCTTCAACGTCTACATGGATCCACTCGCCCCACATCGTCAGAACCTACGGACTCAACATCGTGTCATACGCAGACGACACCCAACTCATCCTCTCCCTATCCAACGAACCCAACATCGCCAGACACAACTTTCGCGAAGGCATGGAAGCTGTCGCCAAATGGATGAAAAACAGCTGCCTACAACAAAACACCAACAAGACAGAAGTACTCATCATGGGCCCAAACCCCGACACCTGGAACGACACCTGGTGGCCCCCCACCCTCGGAAACCCACCCACCCCCACTGACCATGCACGCAACCTGGGAATCATTCTGGACTCCGAGCTCAAAATGGACCGCCAGATCAACTCCGTCTCGTCCTCCTGCTTCCACACCCTCCGCCTCCTACGTAAGACCTTCAAATGGATCCCCCTCGAACACAGAAAGACCGTCGCTCACGCCTGAATAAACAAAAACCTCACCCGTAAGCTACAGAACATCCAGAACGCCGCCGCAAGACTGGTCCTCAACCTGCCAAGACACTGCCACATCTCCCAGCACCTGCGCACACTCCACTGGCTCCCCATCGAAGCCAGAGTCACCTTCAAGATGCTCACCCACGCACACAAGGCCCTCCACGACACCGGACCAGCATACCTGAACAGCCGACTCAATTTCCACGCACCCCAAAGGACCCTATGATCAGCCCAGCTCTCCTATGCCGTGGTCCCCCACACCAAAAAGACCAGATCGGGAGGCCGCTCCTTCTCCTTCCTCGCGGCCAGAGCCTGGAACGCCCTTCCACTCCACCTCTGACAGACATTATTGCTTCCCATCTTCGCAAGAAACCTCAAAACCTGGCTCTTCGACAGACCCCCTCCTTGATAGACTGGAACCTGCACCCCCCCTATCACCAGTGCCTTGAGACCCTTACAGGTGAGTAATCGCGCTTAACAAACACCTGATTGATTGATTGAACGCATGGTAACCCGTCATTAGGAGTAGTACCTGACGTATTGAGACAGATACAAAATGAGTACGGAGCAGAGCCTGCCCTTAACTTAGGGATGAAGTTACTAGGTAACTACGAACAGGTATCAGCCATAATACTAGCTAACATTAAGGGGGAAGCAGCTTCAGTGGCGATCCGCCAACGCCTAAGGGAGTTCAGTCCAGTAGATCAACCACACGAACTACCCAAAATAATTGAAACTGCATATACTGAACTAGGCAGAGACAGTCTAGGTGGGAAAGCATTAAAACCACAACTGGTGGGCAGTCCTGAAAAGGACATTACAAAGCAGACACCTACTTCTTCTAAAAATAAGTGGGAAAATAAAAAACAACAAAAGTCTAAAGACAGCAGATCTCAATCCAGAGGTAGGTCTCCTCAACAGGAGCCCTCTGAAAGGAGGTATAACCTCCGGAATAGGGATAATTTTAAAAAACCTGACAGGTATCAGGATACTGATACAGGTTTCTCTAGTTCTCTTCAGGGTTCATCAAAAAACTCTGAGAGGGAAGGACGGTCAGAACACAGACAAGAGGAGCGTACAAAGTCCAGAGAGACGCAACACGCTGCGGACTACGCACCTAGAAAAGAAGATAAACAAAAACCTCAGTTCAAAAAGAAGAAGGTAGCAGGTCTTAAGATCAGACATGCCCAGAATTCTGAGGACACAGCTTCTGAACGGGGAATGGCTCTGACGATGCTAGACAGCGCGGCAGAAGTAACAATAGCTCACCAGAACCTGAAGGAATTTCTGGTGACAGCGGAGTTGAGTGAGTATATCACGGTGGAAACACGTGATACTCGGGTAAGTGTCCCACATAAGTTACATGAGATAAAACTCCGGATGGAGGGGGACAAGCCCAGGAAAGTTAAAGGTCTATTTTGGAAAAATCTGTCATCTGAATATGACATCCTATTAGCAGAACAAGACTGACCGCCAGCATTCGTCATGGAGTGCCCTAAGGGAGAAACGATAATTTTTCCAGCATTTTCCGACCTTGTTCCCATACATTTAAAACATGCATATGCGCAGGAGTGGGCGGTTCCCCTAGCTCCAGCATTGTACAAAAATCATGTTGGTTGGGATGAGGATTCAACCCACCACGTGATCCCGTTAAAACTTTCCCCAAATGCTCAAAGGCAATACCCTATAAAGCAGGAAGCTAAAAAACAAGTCAGGGATATCCTAGATCAACTAGAATACCAGGGGGTGATTGAAAATTGCACTTCACCTATGAACAATCCTTTGTTCCCCGTATCAAAACCTGACAACACATATCGTTTAGTTTTAGATTACAGACATTTAAACACTTCACAAAGACATTTGCAGTTCAAAATGCACACAGTGCTGCATTAATGAATAACATTGTGCGACAAAAATACAAAACGACAGTAGATATCTCAAATTGATTTTTCTGCTA
Organism: Calotriton arnoldi; assembly: GCA_963921515.1. NCBI lineage: Eukaryota > Metazoa > Chordata > Amphibia > Caudata > Salamandridae > Calotriton > Calotriton arnoldi. The sequence continues at coordinate 69,568 of CAWUFW010002361.1, forward strand.
AAATATAGCGCCTGAAAGCAGGTATTTGACCGCATTCTCAGCGCTAGAGTCACAACGGCAATTTTGTCGACTCCCCCAAGGGTATAAGAATAGCCCGGGGTTGTTTTCAGCAAGGGTAACAGAGTTACTCCAAAATGTGGATGAAGAAGCATTGTCCTATGTAGATGATATTTATCTGACGGACGGTGACTTACCGCGGCACTTGACCAGGGTGAGCACCATTATTATGGGATTTGCCTCTGAGGGCTATAAATTTAATTTCAAAAAATCAAAAATTGCCCATCTCAATGTCCTGTTCTTAGGGTATGAGCTGTCAAGTAAAGGAAAAGTCTAGCAGCTAACTTTTAGAAAAGTGTGCGCTGCTCCAACCTCCAAAATCATTAAAGAATTTACAATCAAATTCTGGGATTCCTAAATTGTGGTCGAACATACATTTTGGATTACGCAGAAAGAGTAAAACCTTTCTACGACTTAATAAAACCTGATTTTTCAGTCAGACAATGGACACAGGAACATACAAATATCCTACGTTCACTACAGGAAGACATGATAGCTTCAAATCATTTATAGACATGCGTAAACGTACGCAACTTAGTGATCCGAGTAATAGCGGGTCAATGCGGGTACACTTATTTAACTTTCAATGAAGGCGAAACGGTACCAATCACATACAAATCACACCTGTACACAAACACAGAGATGCGTTTCACTTCAACAGAAAAAATCCTGACAGCAGTGCAGACCGCTGTAGCAAGAGAAAGAGCTCTGGCTCAGGGAAAGCGCATAATAGTCGTGGACTCCCAGTACCAGCCTTAGAGGCTGTTACAAAGGCTAGCATTCCAAATGCGAAAGCCTTACATCCAAGATGGATACAATGGCCTAATTCTCTCCCTGCAACGGAATGTTGAATACAGATTTGATCCAAGTTTAAAAACACAAGCATTTCTGCAATACGAACAAGAATATCCTCTACCAATTGAGATTTTGCCTCTAGATCAGTATGAATACATTATTTACACTGACGGATCTGCTCAACCGGCCATAGGGAGTAAACAAGCTTACAGCGCCGCGTGTGCAATCGTTAAAGGTCGCATGCGCGATGGAAAGTTCCATCCAAGTTGCACTAAAACGCAATCTCTAGGAGACTGCACGGCTCAGTTGGCAGAATTAAAAGCACTGATACTGGCACTTGTAAATACGGAACACAAATTCCCCACACTAATTGTGTGTGATTCCTTTTACTGTGTACAGTTGTTCAATGAATATTTACATCATTGGGAACAAAACAGGTTTAAAGACGCGAAAGGTGGCACAATTAAGCATAAAATGCTATGGGAACAGGTAGTGGAGTTGAGAAACGAACTACCAAGGGCTCATGTGATACATACACTGAGTCATCAGCGTGATGGCGTCCACGTTGAAGGGAATTCATTGGCTTATGAAGCCGCAAAGGGGGCTGTACGCACAGCGTCCGAAGCTGCAATCACTCGTTCAAAAACGAGAATAGACGGCGAGATTTTGGTAGCTGTCAATGCTTCACGCAAAGGCAGCACAGCAGTACCTAAAAAATTTCCACTCAAATACTCCTACAAGTTAGATGCACAAAACATTCCATAAGCTCAGATTCCTGGAGTGGGGGATAGGGTAATACCAAATATGGATCGTAGGCAAGGCTTAATTCTAGCAGCACACAAGGGTTTGGGTTCTGCACATACAGGCGTTACAGCAACTATTTCTTTACTGAAACAGCGCTACTGGTGGCCAGGGTTAACAAAGCAGACCAAAGACTACGTCTTAAAGTGCGACATCTGCCAGCAGATGAAAGGTTCCATCGTAGCACGCCCAGCGCAGACACCATTACTAAAATCAGGCAAACCTCTCGCATGTGTGTATTTGGACCACTGCAGACCCCTACAATCTGATGGGGCCAAGAAATATACCATGGTTGCAGTGGATTCCTGCTCTAGATTCTTATGGTCTGGCATCAGCGCTCGGCTGACGCTCGAACTGTTATAAAAGATTTGCGAGTCTTAATCGGCACATACGCAGTTGGCAAGTTACATTCTGACCGTGGCCCGGCGTTTAGCTCTCAGGCTTACAAAGAGGCCATGAAAGGAATGGGCGTAGCATGCAGTACTCCTCTCCGTACCATCCTGAGGGAAATTTGGTTGTGGAGAGGAAAAACCGTGACTTAAAGCAATCTTTAACAGCTAGGGTATTAGGCAAGGGTGGTAGTTGGGTCAGTCACCTTTATGGGGTCCAAAGAGCAATTAAAAGCCAGCCAAGAAGCTCTCTAGGGGGTGTCACTCCTTACGAGGTCCTATTTGGGACAAGAATGTGGGTACCTGATCTTGATTGTGGAGGCACAGTGGCAGATTAAAAACCATTTGATATCCATGATCGTTTGGCTGTTTTACAGGATCTAAATTAATCCAGGACACAACAAAGCAACGTCCATTTAAAACAGACCGCCACTGAGGAAGTCAAGGCAGTAACGGCAAGACCTGTCTGGATCCCAAAAGTCGGGGATCTGGTCAGAGAAAAGATTGCAGACAAGAAAGAATTCGGACCATCCTACAGAACAGCTGTACCGGTCATAGCAATCCAAGGCACAAGAACTGTACTTCTGCCGCCTCTTGCCGGGAAAAAGGAGAAAAGATTTGTCTCAATCTACTTAATCAAACCACACTATGTGGCCGATACTAAACAGTAGGCCTCGTGGACTCCACAGTAGCAGACGCCCTCCTCTCGCTACAATCCAAGAAGTTCAAATAGAAAGACTCATCACGTTTGAAGAGCCACCTGTACGGAATAAAGGACTAAGCAACAATGCTATGGAACTGGTTCCACTTCAAGAAGAAGTTCAACTTTAAGAAGAAAATCAACTTAACAACCAAGTTGCAATAAGGCCAACTACAGACGTCTACGTCAACATTCCTCGTCAAGAGCAAAATCCAATTTCAACAAATCCCGATGCAATTCCAACAATTGATCGAACTGCTTCTGGTTATTTCATGAACTTTGATACGTTTTCACTGGATCCAAGCAAGCCGAAAACGACGCCAGCCAAAAAATCACACAAACAGAAACTCATTGACTTTTTGAACTTTTTTAGAAAGACTTACCTGGTGTCACCTTGGATAGAACTATGGTATATCACTGGGATTCAATTTTTTCTTTTCTAGCTAGGTTTAACTATAACTTTAAGTATGCTTATTAATGGACGATATCTCCAGCAGAGCTCTACAGCCCAAAGAGTCAATTTGATTTTAAAACCACACCAGTCTTCACATCGTGAACCAAGAGACTTGTCTTCAGTGAACATCACAGCAGTTCCTATACCGGACGGTATAGTATGGTACAAGATTGATTTCGATATATTCGGTCCGACTGAACTTTTAAAGCTTAAACATGTATTTAAAATTTCTTTAAGTGATATCATCACCTCCAGTACATTGTCTGATGATTGGGACACTGAAACTGTAAATAATATGATGTCGATTTGGAAAAAACAGCAGCATTTCCGAACAATGAAATGTTAGAAGGTACTTCAGACTATGATACATTGTACTGTTACCAACATTATGGTCATCATTTCTTGCACAAACCTACAACACCTAGAAATGTATTTGAATACCACCAGTGGGAACACTGCCCAACACCTCCAAAAGGTAGTTCGCAAACTTTTGCTGAGAAATTCACATACTTTCCAGGGTTTAATACATCTGACCCAAAGTCATTTTATTACAAAGTGGCAACAACATCAGCACAGAAAATTATGTTGAGTAACACCAAACAGATTTACTCTGCTTCCTTTAAGGCCCAGTTGTCTACACAGGGTTTCGACCTATGGAAGGACACTATAGATTTAAAATCAATCTGGGGTTCTAGGGACTGGCAGGTCCAGGGAACAGAAGCGCTTTTAGAGCATGCCTCATTCCACAGCAGATGATATTTCTAAATGACACTGTGCAACAGACATCCTGTCTTGGACTAGCCAAGAATAAGGAACTGAACACACCGGGGTTTCCAGCACCATCACAGATGGGTGGGGGGCAGAATTCAACTACACATGGGGTAGGACTAGATGACATTCTCCAGTACAACAGGTCAGATCCCAATTGGACAGAATGGCTGATTTGTCCCATTGACACAAACACATGTCAACAGAGATTCCTAGGTATAGCCGAGGGGTTTAGTATTGGTAGGCCAGATACACGCTATGTACAGAGACAACACCCAGGGGTGGTGACATCCTATAGTGTTGGGAAGTTGTGCCTTGATTGGCTAGGAGACCTCAACACTCACAGAAGTAAAACATCACTTGACCTTACTCACACCTGATGTGGACCTTAGGGATTTCTTGTCAGGCCCAAGGAAAACACGTCAGAAACGTTTCATATATGCTGGCATTTATGCCTATTGTAATGAAAACTGGAAAATATCCCAACAGGAGGCCGCAGAAAGAATACGGGAAATAGACCATATTAACCTAGAGAAGGCATTAGCTGTAGTGGATAATGGGTTAACAACTTTGACCTCCAGGATTTACTCCTTAGGCAACATTGTATCTTCGGCAATCGACATATTAGAACAAGATCTGGTCTTGTTACAACACGGGCAATCACAGTTACGTTCTATTGTGATGTTAAGCTGGACGCTGCAATCTTTGCGTGCAGGCTATGTGCCCTGGTGTTTTATAAACACCACGTCTCTGTTTTCAGAATACAATCTAACTGATAAACAGACAGAAATTGCACAAAGGGGAGTCAAATATACAATGCTGCGTATTGAGAAACTGGAAAGGTTACCATTCACTGTAGCCCAATTACCATCAACTGAATGGCTAATTCATGGCCAAATCACTCTGCCGGTCACTACGTTTCAGTTTCAATATTGCCTTGAGCAAAGGCAGGCAGGCAAATATGAAAAAATGGGTAAGGGTTACATTAAGGAAACTTGGGAGTTAACATATAGATATCGATGCCAGAATGGGGATCGAGAAGTGTATCTGAGTGGTACAAACTGCAAGAACGCTTTAAGCGGCTCTCTCATGTGCCAGGATATTTCTCTGCACGGAGCATGTAGTGGTTCAGTAGCGAATCTATCTTGTCACATGTCAGGGACCCCAGTGGCCATGATCACGCCGGTTTTGCAGCTGCTCACGAATGGGAGTTACTTGATGCTAAATGATCAAGGTTGCTGTGGGATGCTTCCAGGCGTCGCCTATCTGGTCACTGTTAACTCCAGGGTTGCTTGCTGTATGCAAGTATTGTTTCCGCCACTGAACACAGTCAGGGAGGCGCCATTATGGTCTTCGTTGAATGTTTCCTTTATATAATTTGATACTTTGAGCAGACTGAAAGCCATGCTTTTACTCAACCCGTGCTCCTTAACCTCCGCTCGAGAAACCTTTGAACTTCAAGTTGCAAGGACCTCGACTGAGATACAGGCGTTTATACGTACGAACTGCCCCTTTCATTTCGCAGAAATGGTGGGTCGTATCTTTAACATGTCTGATACGAGCGGTATTGTACACCTATTTAAGACCATAGGGTCAGGACTATTAAGCACCTTTCAGACAGTCCTCGGAGTAATTCCAAATTTTATACACTCCGTATTGGGAAGCATCTTTGGAAGTCTCCCGCTTATCCTGATCCTAATTGCAGGAGTCCTAATTGTAATCTTACTTCTACGCAATGGACGGCCCAATTTCCGAGGAAATGGCGAACATACTCATGGAGCGGAAATACCGTGAATGCATGGTGCAGCTTCTGGGTATACCTTGCCTAAGAGAACTGAACGCCACTTGGTTTCTATCGTTTAGACCAGTCTGGGTGGACTGCATCTTACCTGCTCTTCGATGCCTGTTTTGCGGAGAAGAATGCACGTTGGATCTCTGTCTAACGTTTCCATCAGATACGCCTCCGGACATGGATGCTATGCTGGACCCCCTAAAGGCCCATGCTTTGCGTTGTCCCCAGCATCTTCCAATTCTGATGAATGCATTCCTTGAGAATCCACAGGTGCCGTTTGCTCCTGCTGGGTTAGGTGGCTCCTCCACAGGCACTCAGGTAACAACTGCCGCACAAGCTGCTGCAGCACCGACTGTTGGCAGTGCTGAATTCCATCTATGTGCGATTGACGTTCTCTGTGAGGCGTTGGATTTGTCGTCTGCAGTAGCTAACACTGATAATGCTGTATCTCCAAGCCAGGACACTTAATCTTGAATTGGCTCATCGCGTCCTGGGAAAGAATTCGGCTTCTCCACTTCGTTTCATAAATAAACGAACTAAATTTGGAACATTTCCTATATTGACACTTTCACTTAAGAATGAATGGCCTTCTTCTGCATATAGTAATGCAACTTTTATAAGTGAGACAGAAATGACTTTTTCAAGTGGCAACAAAAGAATAGCTGATTTGTAACATTTTTAAACATTTTTTAAATGTTTTTTTAAAACCATGTTTTTAGCTGTTTTTAAGAAAAAAAATTAAATTGTCCAGATTTTAAGTATGGTCATTGTCATCCAATTTGAAAGTGGAGTTGGTGTTATGTTTTGTATAGAGGCCCTATATAGACACGTTCATATATGCCGTATATGGTCATAATCGTATATGCCCTATTATGGCCATATTCGTATATGCCCTATTATGGTCATAATCGTCTATGCCCTATTATAGTCATGATCTCCTATGCCCTAATATAGGCATGATCTTTCACCTACATTAGTTCCCTACAGTACACAACGAGCTCTGAGGGTTGAACGTTATCTAGTCTGTGGTTAGAACACTGCAGGGTTTTTCCCGAACACAGGCCTACAATGTACTCATAAATTATGCATGAGCATTCAGCAGCTACATCTCCCCCATAATATGTATGTACAAAGTTCTGTTGTATTCCGCTTTAGGTGTCCGTATATAGGTTTTCCTGAAACATGTCCTTATATAGGCACAAATCGCATTGCCCTTATATAGGCATAAGATCCCAGTCCTTATTTAGGCATTAGCCATGCTATTCAAATACAGGCATGTTCACCTACATCCGTCCACCCCAACGTCACAAGGAGTTCTTAGAATCCAGACCCTTAAGCTCTTGGGAGTTCCCCTAGCACAGGATTATTGATTTCTCAAAGAACTAATTTATTATGCATGAACCGCTATTCCTTAACCGCTTCGCCGCGATCGGAATTCCGCCCAGGTGCTGGACATTCCGATCGCGGGTGTGGTCGTGACGAGCTCAGCTCGTCATGCGCACAGCGCGACCGCGCAGCATGACGAGCTGAGCTCGTCATGAGCATCGAAGGGGTTAAGGGTTGATTCCTGACGTCTTCCTCTGCCCGACTTTACGTGAATGCTAACATTCCAAGGCACCTACCGGGTATAAATATACCTTCCCTTGCCCAAGCAAGTAGGAGGAGACCTCGACTTTAGAGGAGCCCGTATCCCTGCCTGACGTACTGACAAGAGACGCTGTCATCCCTGCTCGTAGAGAATCCAGCTTCCAGTGTTCTGACTCCCTTCGCGGGGTGTTAGAATTCGAGACCCGGAAAGAGATTCCCACCTCTCTCATTCTCAAGGTATGGAGCTGACTAGAACCTAGAGGGACTCTTGGCATACCAGACTCTTGGCATACCAGACTCTTGGCATACCAGAGACTTGGCATACTGTAGCATACCATACTATAGAATACATCACCTACTTCTTACCTTGCACTACACTTAGGTTAGGTACACTGGGGTAGAACTAGTTAGAGAAGCATCTTATGAGTACTCGCATTTTTAGCTTATGTTATTTATGTATATGAATATATGTGTCATAGCTAAAAGATAATGCTAGCGCAGTATTATTTCTTTCTACTGCTTACGCTGTACATAATATATCTTGCATACTGTCTTGTGATCATAACAGCTCATATCTCTTACACGAGAAACAAGACTGTTCAATAAATCCTTTTATTGAAACGCCCGTATATTCTTTCTGTGTAACTCTGAAGAAACTAAGCATGCACGTTTAACTAGGTGAAACTGTTATCTGTTGTTTCCACGATTCTGACAGTGTTCCGATTCTAAAGGGAAACAAAGTTGTCATGTTTATGCGGTTGCCAGAAACTACTCCCTTCTTGTTTACAAGGAGTTTCTAGTGGCCTCTGAGCTAGCTGGCACAAAGTAATTAAGTTTAATATACTCGATAGGGACATACTGACCTCAGTCCTATGTCGAATCTATAGGGTATATTATTCCAATGCGCAGAGCCTATTAGGGAAATAGGAACTACACTACATGGCGCCCAACGTTTGGTAAGGCACTAATTTAACGCTAGATACTGAGTAACTCAGTCGTGCTTTTCTCAGAGACCCCTACTCACATACTCCATAAGACGTCTGGAGTGAGTAGGGTTAAGTATCCGCCAAAGCTGAATAGGACAAAAATCCTATATATTAGCTGTTTGGTTTGTTCAACGTTGAAGGATACAGTGTTCCAAAATATTGTGCACCTTATCTTTTGTTTCCTTGAAACTTGTTCTACATATTTCAAAAATCAATGTCCCTGAACGGGGATACTAACACCGATAATGGTGTAGCTGCGGCTGATCCAGTCGTAACAGCTTTTAACTTTACAGGTTTAAATGAAACAATTTGGGTGTTATAAACATCCCTCCAAACTTAAGGAGAGCCATCACTCTAAAACTTATAAAACACGGCCTATCACCAAGAGGTGGTAGAGCAGTTTTCGTGATAGAGGCACACGAATCCTTTCAGACAGAGGTATTCTATTCATGGATAGTATTCCCAGATTCAAATCCAGTAACAAAAGTGTTTCACTTCTTTAAAGAAGATGAACCACCAGAGGAATATATTCCTTTCGAGGATATCGAAATTCCACTCACATACCAGGAGGATAATATCTGGTTTAAAGGCGCCCTAAAACATCACAAAAACATTACCAGGCTCGGTCCACTAGGTAGACCAGGAGCAACATGGCCGATTCTAGCCGGCTACACACCTCATCCTGACATCGATGAAATGTCAGAAGAGGAATTACTTACTCAACTACAAGAGTTAATAAAAATTTACAAACAATTAGTCCAATATGTCATGCGGACTTTCACAGTCCAACCACCAATGACCATTCCAAATCAAACCCCTCAACAGGGGAATATACAAAAAATTACTCCACAGACTTTACACGCAGTCATGGGTAAAATGCTCATAAAACGTGAACAAATTCCATTCTGGACAGCTCAAAAAATTACTCAAATCGAAGCAGTATTTCCAAATACTAGCCCTTATGAGAAACACAGAATCCTAACAATCTGTTTACCAATGGGGATCACACCACAACTAGAAGACTGCACCACTTGGGGCGCAGTCTTGGCTGCCATCTATACTAAAACACATGGTGTTCCATCAATTGCAGTAATACCAGATGTCCTGAAACAAATTCAAAACGAATACGGGGCAGAACCTGCTCTGAATTTAGGTATGACATTACTGAAAAACTTCGACCAGGTCTCAACAATAATATTATCTAATATTAAAGGAGAGGCAGATTCAGTGGCGATCCGCCAATGCTTAAGGGAATTTGATGTAACAGAACATCAACATGAACTACCCACAATAATAGAAAAATCTTATGCAGAATTAGGCAGAGATAGTTTGGGTGGAAAACCTTTGAAGCCAAAACTATCTGAAACTCCTGAGAAGGACTCTATTAAACAAAATCCTACATCTTCTAAAAAGAAGTTGGAAACTAATAAACAAAATTCAAACGAGACACGTTCTCAATCCCGAGGTAGGTCTCCTCAAAAGGAGCCCTCTGAAAGGAGGTATAACCTCAGGAATAGGGATAATTTAAGAAAACCTGACAGGTATCAAGATACTGATACACGTTCCTCTCGTACTTTTCAGATATCGTCACAGACATCAGAAAGAAGAGGACGGTCAGAATACAGAGAAGAACGCGTGAAATCCAAAGACGATAAACACGTTCAGAAAAATAAATAAAAACCTCAGTTCACAAAAAAGAAGGTAGCAGGTCTGAAGATCAGACATGCCAAGAATACTGAGAACACAGCTCAAGAACGGAGAATGGGCTCAGACAATGCTGGATAGTGCAGCAGAAGTAAAACTAGTTCACCAGAACCTGAAGGAACTTCTGGAGATAGTGGACTTGAATGAGTACATCACAGTAGAAACTGTAGACACCAGGGTTAGTACTCCACAAAAGTTATATGAAATAACACTCCGAATGGAGGGAGACATACCAAGAAAAGTGAAAACACTCTTTTGGGAGAAACTTTCAAGGGGTTGTGATATACTTCTAGCAGAAAAGGACTGGCCACCAAACTTTGGCAGGGAGTGCCCACATGGCGAGGACATCATTATGCCAGCCTTCTCCAACCATATTCCAATTCACCTAAAATATACTTATGCCAGGAAATGGGCAGTTGCCCAGGCCCCAGCATTATACAAAAATCATTTAGGATGGAATGAGGACTCACCCCACCATAAAATACAGCTAAAAAATGAACCTACTGCACAAAGGCAGTACCCAATAAAGCAAGAAGCTAAAAAACAGATCAGGGAGATCTTAGATCAACTTGAATACCAAGGGGTGATTGAAAAATGCACCTCCTCAATGAACAATCCTTTGTTTCCTGTATCCAAACCAGACAATACATATCTTCTAGTTTTGGATTACAGACACTTGAACACTTGTTCCAAAACATTTGCAGTGCAAAATGCACATAGTGCAGCATTAATGAATAACATTGTGCGTAAAAAATATAAAACCACATTGGACATTTCAAAAGGTTTCTTTTGTCAAAACATAGCACCTGAAAGCAGGTACATAACAGCTTTCTCAATAATGGGGACCCAGCGTCAATTTTGTAGACTCTCACAAGGGTTCAAAAACAGCCCGGGGTTATTCTCAGCAAGGGTAACAGAGTTACTACAAATTTATGATAATGAGGCATTGTCATATGTCGATGACATCTATCTGACAGACGATGACCTAGATAGGCACTTGAACAGGGTGAGTACCATTACATTGGGCTTCGCCTCTGAGGGCTATAAATTCAACTTAAAAAAATCCAGAATTGCCCATCTCAATGTCTTTTTCGTAGGATATGAGCTTTCAAGTGAAGGCAAGAGCATGGCAGCCAACTTTTTAGAAAAGTGCGCGCTGCTCCAACCTCCAAAAACGCTGAAAAATTTACAATCCATATTGGGTTTCCTAAATTTTGGAAGAACTTACATTCTAAATTACGCAGAAAGGGTTAAAACTCTCTACGAATTAATCAAACCTGATTTTTCAACAAAACATTGGACACAAGAACACACAGAAATCCTGCGTTCACTCCAAGCTAACATGTTAGCAACAAATCACTTACAAGCACGCGTAAATAAACGCAATTTAGTGATCCGAATAATTTTGGGACAATGTGGATTCACCTATTTAACATTTAATGAGGGTGAAAAAGTACCAATAGCATACAAATCACATTTGTATACACAAGCAGAAATGCGCTTCACTTCAACAGAAAAAATACTGACAGCAGTTCAAACCGCTGTAGCAAAAGAAAGAGCTCTAGCTCAAGGGAAACGCATTATTGTCGTAACTCCAGTACCAGCCTTAGAGGCGGTTACAAAAGCGAGCATTCCAAATGCAAAAGCTTTACATCCTAGATGGATACAATGGTTAATTCTCTTGCTGCAACAGATGTTGAATATGTTTTTGATCCTGATTTAAAAACACAAGCGTTCCTGCAATATGAACATGAATGTCCTCTGCCCACTGAAATTTTGCCTCTCGATCAGTAGGAATTTATAATTTATACTGACGGATCAGCATAACCCGCTACAGGGAGTAAGCAAGCTTACAGTGCTGCGTGCGCAATCGTTAAAGGTCGCATGCAAGATGGTAACTTCAGACCAATGGTCACTAAAACTCAATCTCTAGGAGATTGTACAGCTCAGCGAGCTGAGCTACAAGCATTCAAACTGGCACTTGAAAATACAGATCGCGAATTCCCCACACTTATAGTGTGCGATTCTTTTTACTGTGTTCAGTCGTATAATGAATATATACAGAATTGGCTTGAAAATGGGTTCAAAGATGCAAAAGGTGGCACAATAAAGCTTAAAATGCTTTGGGAACAAGTAGTTCAGTTGAGAGATGAACTATCAAAAGCTCACGTGATACACATGCTGAGTCATCAACGTGATGGCGTTCACGTTGCAGGGAATTCATTGGCTGATGAAGCCGCAAAGGGGGCTGTTCAGACGGCTTCCGTAGCTGTGATCACTCGTTCAAAAACGAGAATACACAGTGAGTAATTGTTGGCTGTCAATGCTTCAAGCAAAGGCAGTGGTGCAGCGTTACCAAAGAAATTTCCACTCAAGTACTCTTATGTAATTGATGCGAACAGCGTTCCTTTTGCTCGAATCCTTGGAGTGGGGGATAGGGGAATTCCAAACATGGAACGAGGAGCAGCTTTGATTTATGAAGCACATCTGGGGGAGGGTCTGTCACATCAAGGGATCTCTAAAACAATATTAACATTAAAAGAGATGTACTGGTGGCCCGGAATGAATACACAGATTCACATCTTCATTGATGACTGCAGAGACTGCAATAGACAGCGTGGTGCAGAACGCCATCAGACACCAGACTACGAAGTAGCCTGCCCAGTACAGACACCATTGTTAGACAGCATTAGACTATCTAAGCGCAGGCGTCCTTTTGGACAAATGCAATCCCACAAATACTAAGTCAAGGTTCCTATGGATGTGGCCTCAGCGCTCAGCTGACGCTCGAACTGTTATAAAAGATTTGCGAGTCTTTATCGGCACATACGCAATTGGCACACTACATTCTGACCAGGGCCCTGCGTTTAGCTATCGGGCTTACAAAGAAGCCACGGCCAGTTTGGGCGTAGCATTGCGGTATTCCTCCCCATTTCATCCTGAGGGAAATTCTGTTGTGGAAAGGAAAAACCGGGACATAAAGCAGTCTATAACAGCTAGAGTATTAGGTTCGGGTGATGGGTGGGTCAAACATCTTTATGGGGTCCAACACTCATTAAATAATTTGCCAAGAAGTTCTCTAGGGGGGGTCACTCCATATGAGGTCCTATTTGGGACAAGAATGTGGGTTCCTGATCTCGAATGTAAAGGCACAGTGGTGTAAAATAAACCCTTTGATATCAAAGATCGTTTGGCTGTCTTACAGGATCTAAATGAACTAAGATCAAAACAAAGCAACGTGTTCCTGAAGCCAACCACCACTGGGGAAACACCGGCAGTCCCAGCAAGGCCTGTCTGGATCCCAAAAGTTGGGGATCTAGTCAGAGAGAAGATTGCGGACAAGAAGGAATTTGGACCTTCTTACAGACAACCAGTAACTGTCCTAGCCGTCCACGGAACAAGAAAAGTACTTCGGCCGCCCCTTGCTGGAAAAAAGGAGAAAAGATTTGTGTCAATAGACCTCATCAAACCACACTATGTGGCCAATACTAAATAGTAGACCTCGTGGACTCTGACCTAGTAGCAGACACACTCCTCTCGCTACTATCCAAGAGGTTCAGACTGAAAGACTCATAATCATCGAGAATTCAGCAGTAAAAGATGAAGGACTAAGCAACAATGCTATGGACCTCATACCTCTTGAAACTCAAGTAACAGTTCCTCCAGATACACCTGTCTACACCAACGTAACATGTGATCAACTGGTTCCAGCGATTTCTACGAATCCTGATGCAATTTCAACAATTGACCGAACTGCTTCTGGCTATTTCATTAACTTTGATACGTTTTCTGAGGACCCGAGTGAGCCTGAAACGACGCCAGCCTCAAAAACTTTCAAACAACAAGTACAAGACCTTTTTCATTTTCTGAAAGAGACTTATCTGGTTTCACCATGGATTGAAATATGGATTATTTCTGGAATATTTTTCTTTCTGTTTTGGCTAGCTTTGGTTATGACTCTTAGCATGCTTATAACTGGCAGATACATTCGTATGGACACTGAAAGTAAAAATGTGAACTTACTTTTAAAACCACACAAATCTTCCCATCGTGAATCAAGAGACTTGTCAGCAGTGAACGTCACAGCCGTTCCTATACAGGATGGTATAGTTTGGGACAAAACCGATTTCGACATATTCGGCCCGACGGAACTTTTGAAGATTCCACATTTATTTAAAATTTCATTAAGTGACTCTATTACCTCAAGTACCTATTCTGATGATTGGGACTTTGAGACTATTAATGATATGATGTCTGATCTAGAAAGGTCTGCTGCATTCTCTAACAATGAATACTTAGAGGGCTCATCAGACTATGAACAGCTTTATTGTTACAACCACTATGGTCATCATTTTTTGCATAAATCTGCAACACCTAGAAATGTGTTTATGTTTAACCAATGGGAACATTGTCCTACACCACCAAAGGGTAGTTCAAAAACGTTTGCAAGTAAGTTTCCATATTTTTCAGGGTACAATACATCTGATCCAGAAACATTTTACTATAAGAATGTAAACAAAACAGGACAGAAAATTATGTTAACTAATACAAAACAGATTTATTCTGCAGCCTTTATTACCCAACTGTCTAGACAAAGGTTTGACTTTTGGAAAGACACAATCAACACAAAATCTGTCTGGGGTTCTAAAGATTGGCAAGTGCAGGGGATAGAAGCTTTGTTTAGAGCCTGTATCATTCCACAGCAAATAAAGTTTTTGAATGACACTGTGCAACAAACGTCTTGCCTTGGTTTAGCCAAGATCAAAGACATGAAAACACCTTCTGTACCAACACCTGCAAGTAATACCACTACACAGGGAGCGGTCACAGTAGACACAATACTACAAAACAACAGATCAGATTCTGATTGTAAAAAATGGTTGCTCTGGCCCACAGACACAAACATCTGTCAAGAAAGATTCCTGAATAGAATACAGGGCTTTACAATTCATAGGCCAGACCCACGTTAGGTGCAACGACAACATCCGGGGATAGTAACAACATACAGTGTAGGAAAATTGTGCCTCGACTGGTTACAAAAATCTACACTCGAGGATGTGAAACAACACTTATCTTTACTTAAAGAAGACGCAGACCTTAGGGATTTCTTGCAAGGACCAAGAAAACCGCGTCAAAAACGTTTCATATATGCCGGCATTTATGCTGCTTATAATGAAATATGGAAGGTTTCACATGCAGAGGCCGCAGAATGAATACGTGAGCTTGATCGTATTAACTTAGAGAAAACTCTCACTGTGGTCGACAATGGGTTAACAACTTTGTCATCCAGAATGTATTCATTGGACAGCATTGTATCCTCTGCTATAGACATACTGGAACAAGATTTAGCCATGTTACAACAAGGCCAATCTCAGTTACGTTCTATTATGTTATTAGGCTGGACGCTGCAATCCTTGTGTGCAGGCTATGTGCCTTGGCATTTTATCAACACGTCGTCTCTGTTTTCAGAATACAATCTAACGGATAAACAAATCAAACTGGCACAAAGGGGAGCAAAGTATACAGTGCTGAGCATTGAAAAACTGGAAAAATTACCATTTACGGTAGCAGAAAAACCAGCTACATTATGGCTTATTCATGGCAAAATAACTCTGCCTGTCTCTACTTTTCATTTTCAGTATTGCCTCAAACAAATGAAAGCAGGCAAATATGAAAGGTTGGGTAAAGAATACATTAAGACATCCTGGGATTTACCTTACGAATACAGATGTTGGTGTGGGGATCGTGAAGTGTTTCTAAGCGGTACACACTGTGAAAGTGCACTGAGCGGATCTCTCATATGTCAGGACATTTCTTTACGCGGGGCTTGTAATGGTTCTGTGGCAAACTTGTCTTGCCACCTGCAGGGTACACCGGCTGCTGTAATTAATCCGACGTTTGGCCAACTTTCTAATGGGAGTTACCTCATGTTGAATGATCAGAGTTGCTGTGGCATGTTGCCAGGAATCCCATATCTGGTAACGGTTGGCTCCAGAGTTACTTGTTGTATGCAATTATTGTTCCCCCAAATAGAGACAGTCAGGGAGTCGCCTCTATGGCCTTCATTGAATGTTTCTTTTATACGTTTTGATACTTTAAGCAGAATGAAAGCCATGCTTTTACAACAGACCGTGCCTTTGACCTCGGCCAAAGAAATCTATGATTTACAAATTGCAAGGACTTCGGCTGAGATACAGGCTTTAATTCGTACAAACTGCCCTATACATTTGGTAGAAATGATGGGACATATCTTAAACATATCTGATACGACCGCGATTGTAGATGTATTTAAGACCATCTGTTCAGGACTGTTAACACCTTTCCAGGCAGTCCTCGGAATCATTCCAAACTTCGCACATTCGGTGTTTGGTGGTGTGCCATTAATTCTAGCACTAGTTGCAGGAATCCTGTTTTTATTCCTACTACTACGCTATGGCAAGCCTATCAACCGGCGTCACTCCCAGCACTTTGGAGAAAGCTCTCCTAGAACGGAAGTGCCGTGAGCGCATAGTGCAACTTTTGGGCATACCTCGTCTACGGGAACTTAATACAACATTGTTTCTGTCATTTAGACCAATCTGGCAAGATTGCATCTTACCTGTTCTACGCTGCCTGCTTTGCGGTGAAGAATTCGTGCTAGACATCTGTCTAACACTCCCATCAGTCATGCCAACGGATATCGATACTCTGCTGGACCCGATAACGGCCCATGCTCTGTGTTGTCCCCAGAGGCTACCAATCCTGATGACGGCATTCGTTGAGATCTCACAGACGCTTCCTGCTGCTGCTGAGGTACGAGATGGATCAACAGGCACACAGGTAACAACGGACGCGAACATTGCTGCGGCATCCTATGCTGAAGGCGATGCTTCACATCTCTGTGCAGTTAACCTTCTAAACGAGGTGTTCCAACTGTCACCGACATCGGTAGACGATCTTTTGTCTACAGGAATAGATGATTTCATGTTTACACCAGACCCATACACTGACTTTGATTTGGCTCACAGTGTACCAGGGAAGCAATGAATTTGGCCTCCATATTTTCAAAACAGAACAAAACTTGGAACTCTTCCTGAAAATTGAATTTTTCTCTCTTTCTATTTTTGAAAATACATGGCAATTCAATCTGCATACAGTAGAACTATTCATATAGAACGGACTTCTTTGAATACTTCCAGGGACACATTGTCACCTTATTTACCACAATTTCATTTAGTACCATGATATGAAATGGCTTTGATTTTTTGAATACTTATCAACCATTTCGTCACATGTATATATTTCTGTTTTATCATTCATGGTGCATTTATTTCCAATATATGCTTAGAATGAAAAAATGCTTTAAAATGTACAGTACCTATTGCATTACATGTTTAGCAACAGTTTTTTCTTTTAAAACTTCTTTTAATATGCTTTTAGAAATGTTTTTAGCAACATGTGGTACTCAGTTTAATAATTAGCATTTAATGTTTAGCATTTAGTACTATCGTTCATTCGAAAGTGGAGTGGGTGTTGTATTCCGCTTTAGGTGTCCGTATATAGGTTTTCCTGAAACATGTCCTTATATAGGCACAATTCGCATTGCCCTTATATAGGCATAAGATCCCAGTCCTTATTTAGGCATTAGCCATGCTATCCAAATACAGGCATGGTCACCTACATCCGTCCACCCCAACGCCATAACGAGTTCTTAGAAACCAGACCCTTAAGCTCTTGGGAGTTCCCCTAGCACAGGATTATTGATTTCTCCAAGAACTCATTTATTATGCATGAACCGCTATTCCTTAAGTGTTCATTCCTGATGTCTTCCTCTGCCCGACTTTACGTCAATGCTAACATTCCAAGGCACCTACCGGGTATAAATATACCTTCCCTTGCCCAAGCAAGTAGGAGGAGACCTCGACTTTAGAGGAGCCCGTATCCCAGCCTGACACACTGACAAGAGACGCTGTCATCCCTGCTCGCAGAGAATCCAGCTTCCAGTGTTCTGACTCCCTTCGCGGGGTGTTAGAGTTCGAGACCCGGAAGGAGATTCCCACCTCTCTCATTCTCAAGGTATGGAGCTGACTAGCACCTAGAGGGACTCTTGGCATACCAGACTCTTGGCATACCAGACTCTTGGCATACCAGAGACTTGGCATACTATAGCATACCATACTATAGAATACATCACCTACTTCTTACCTTGCACTACACTTAGGTTAGGTACACTGGGGTAGAACTAGTTAGAGAAGCATCTTATGAGTACTCGCAGTTCTAGGTTATGTTATTTATGTATATGAATATATGTGTCATAGCTAAAAGATAATGCTAGCGCAGTATTATTTCTTTCTACTGCTTACGCTGTACATAATATATCTCGCATACTGTCTTGAGATCATAACAGCTCATATCTCTTACACGAGAAACAAGACTGTTCAATAAATCCTTTTATTGAAACGCCCGTATATTCTTTCTATGTAACTCTGAAGAAACTAATCATGCACTTTTAGCTGAGTGAAACTGTTATCTGTTGTTTCCACGATTCTGAGAGTGTTCCGATTCTAAAGGGAAACAAAGTTGTCATGTTTATGCGGCTGCCAGAAACTACTCCCTTCTTGTTTACAAGGAGTTTCTAGTGGCCTCTGAGTTTGCTGGCACAAAGTAATTAAGTGTAATATACTCGATAGGGACATACTGACCTCAGTCCTATGTCGAATCTATAGGGTATATTATTCCAATGCGCAGAGCCT
This sequence comes from Calotriton arnoldi, assembly GCA_963921515.1. NCBI lineage: Eukaryota > Metazoa > Chordata > Amphibia > Caudata > Salamandridae > Calotriton > Calotriton arnoldi. Next base: position 88,333 of record CAWUFW010002361.1, read on the forward strand.
ATTAGTGAAATAGGAACTACACTACAGTTCACCCATGATGTCTTCCTCATGTCTAACAAAGACCAATACAAACCATACTGAGGGATGAGACACTTTAGGGTATAAATCCACCACATCTTGCCACGGTAACATAGAGGGAACCGAGACTTCCATGCTGACACACTGACCAGAGACGCTGAGGCTCCTGCATGCAGTCGCTCCAGCTGACAGCGGTATAACACAGCCCTTGCGGGGTGTCCAACTCGAGACCAGGACGGGGTCCCACACTCTCTCTCTTCAGGTTATGGGGTTCGACTAAATCCTAGAAGGAATCTTGGCTCTTAGGCTTTTAGACCTATACACATGCTAAGTACACTTAGGTACATCTAGTTAGGCATCGTTGGAGTACGCGCACTTTTATAATGCTTTTTATATTCATGTATGTATTCATGATTCTTGCAATATGGTAGAACTGTACTATCCTTTCACTTTTATGGTACTGCTGATAATATATCTCTGCTATTGTCTGCTGGTTGCTGCAGCACATATATTTTACACTAGAATAACAACTGTTCAATAAATACTTATTGAAACGCCCAGACTGTTTATTCTGTGTAACTCTCTGAGACAAACCGAACAAGTAAGCACGAGTGACTGAGCGAAAAGTAGTACATTGTTTCCACGATTCTGAGGGATCAGGGTTGTCATGATCTAAGGTTGGCAGAAACTAATCTCTTCCCGTTAAGAGGAGATTCTAGTGGCACTGTGAGCAAGCTAATGCAAATCCATCTAACATACGCGGTGGAGGTGCACAGAGCCAGTCTACCACCAGTCCCACAGTTTATGTTATCCATACGCGCAGGTCCTGCAGGGGTACTATAGGAACTACACGACAGCCAGTGATTGCGTATGCCGCCTGCCAACACAGGCTAGTGCGTGTTCACAGACACACGTATTAGTTAAACCTGTGTCCTGTCTGCTGTGCAGACTAGGGGGCAAACTGGCACCTCTGGTGTAAGGAACTATATGTCCCTCCTGAGATAGCAGGTCGGTTTGCGCAATAGCACACGTACACCTAGATAGGGAGGAATACCCATGAGTGTTTTCACTACCTAAGAGGCCTACTTTTTCCATAGGTTAACATGGGGAAGTGGTTGACATTCCTTCAAACTGCAAGAGTGAATTGCAGTGGAGCAGCTTATGATGTTTCATATCAATGCATTCACAGTGCCAATCCCTTCCCATTGGTAAAGGGGGTTTTGGCATAACTATTTTAGTAATGCTACTTACAGAATATCAACATGTCTATGCTCCAAGAGTCTCAGGGACTGTGGTGTCTGTCTCCAGTGGACACCAGGGGCCAGGGGAGCACATCTGTGCATTCCCCAATCGACAGCTGTAAACTATTGGCATCCCATGGGATCGGCAGACCTCTGCCATTTGAGGGCCGAATAGGATAGATTGAAGATAGAGGTTGTGACACTTAGCCTCTAGGAGCTGGATCATGGCCCCACTAAAGATTAAGATCTGCATTCCAAGGCCTGATGGCAAGCTGGCCTACAATTTAGGGGAGACATCTGTGGTTCCAAGGGAAAACCACCCCCAACTTCAAAGACATACAACAGTATAACTATGGGTACCATCCTTCAGCAAAGGGTGAGATACGCTTGTGGGGACGTGGAACTGGAGAAACTGGACTGTGTGGTGCACATTGTCAGAGGTCTCTGTTCTGCACATGGAGGATAACATGGAGGATAACTGTCCGAATAGAGGCTGTCCTGAGCTGAGGACCTGCTGAAGTGTGGCGCCCTGAAATTTGCTCTCAACAGAACTAATCTATCTTGTTCAGGCACTTTTACTCATTTTTGCCTGAGCCTTAAGAATTCTTATATTTTCTTGAACAAAGTGTAAATATTGTTTGTTGTCGCTCTTTTGTAGACCAATAATGTTGGCCCCTTCGAAAAGAAGAGATACCAAAGTGGTGCAGAAAAATGAAAAAAACAGCGAAGAAGCTTGATGAACAAATAAAAAAGACACAGTCTTTTCTAACTTGGCTTTACTCATAAGTCAACAGAGGATCAACCCGAGGCCTCTTAAAGTACGTCTGCCAGTGAAGTGATGGCTGTAGACCTTCCCCCTGAACAGCTCAATTACTGGATGCAGCTGAAACTGAGCCAGATGTTCAGTTACTTCTTCAAAACAGAAATATCCTGAGACCACATTATCAAAATGACATTGGGTTATGGTGAAACATTACCAATGAAGTGCAGAATTTTTGGTGTGTTAGAGACCTTTGGAATGTCAACACTTTGATGGTGATTTGTCGGCTTCACGCAGGCAGTATGAAGATGGTAAAATAAATGTTCCCCGTTCTATGATCTTTTGAAAACATGTAAGTGGTGAACAAATCAAAAGAGAATGGCTCATGTACTCTCCGTCCACAGGAAATGTGTACTGTTTCCAATGTGTCCTATACGCATAAAGGCCGAACTCAATTTTCAGATACATTTTCATATTGGAGGAATGCCTCACAGCAAATGAAAATGCAAGAGGACAGTGCAAAGCATTGGTTATGTGTATAGACACTGATTAGTAGACTATGCACACACGGTCAAATCGACAGTTCTTTGGAAATCCAGTTCAACAAAAAAAAAGAATACTGGATCAAAGTTTTGCAAAGAGTAGTGTCAGTAATTAAATTCCCCTCATCACGTGGATTAGCTTTTTGTGGTGATACAGTTCTCCTAGGTTCTCAACATAATTTCAACTAAGTGGGAATTTTAGAGTTAATCGCCAAGTCCGACCCTTTTCTATGTTCTCAATTAGCCAAATATGGTAATCAAGGTCAAGGAAAACCCTCCTAATTGTCTTCCACAATTTGCGAAGAAGTAATCAAAATAATGGGAAATAATGTTCTAAAAGTTATTATAAAGGAAATCCAAGAAGCCAAGTACTTTTCTAAGAGCGCTGATTTGACACCAGACGTATCTCACATTGACCAACTGACTCTAGTACTTAGATATGTTGGAGTGTTAGATGGTGAAGTGGTAGAACATTTTTTCACATCCATCCCCTTGCCACCATGATTTTGACTTTCTTAAACAAATGAGGCAGTGAAATCAAAAACCTGAGAGGACAGTCTTATGAAAATGCAGCAAACATGTCAGGGTGCTACAATGGTCTTTAAGCGTATATTGCCAAGAATAATCAGTTTGCACACTACATTCTGTGTGCAGCACACTTGCTCAATTTGGTTGGAGTATGTGCTGTAGAAAGCTGCATTGGATCAATCTCATTCTTCGGGATTGTGCAAGCAATATACAACTTTTTCTTGGCATCAACCCACCATTGGGTGGTTATGCTCGAATATGTTGAGGACAAAGATGGCGAACGTCAGCAAAGCTCCACACTAGTTTTAAAAAGAGTGACTGACACAAGGTGGTGTGCTGGTGCAACCAAGGCGCTATCCCACAGCTACAGCAGCTTTCAGAAGGCCTTGAGGGTCATTGCTGAAGATGTGAATCAGAAGCCAGAGACAATTCACGAGGCCAAATGTCTGCTAAATGACCTGTCAAAGAAGGAAAATGTCATCATGGCAGGCTTCTGGGCTGTAATCCTAGACTGGATCAATAGAGTCCGCAAATCCCTACAAAAGGAAACAATAGAACTTCAAACGGCCATCGATCTTCTGAAATCACTGCTCGATTTTTTAGCATCAAAAAGAGAAATGTTTGATGACTATGAGAGGAAGGCACATGAGAAAATCAATGCGCAAAACACTGATGCAAGGAGGCGTGGGTGCGTAAGAAAAAGATATCAAAACAATGGTGACACGGAAGAGGTTGTTCTTAGAGGAAGAGAAAAGTCCACGATTGAAACTTACCTACCAATATTGGATAAGTTATGTGCCGAGGTTTCCCGTTGTGTGGAAGCACATAACAAAGTTCATTCTCTATTTGGGTTCCTCATTGAATTCCCATCGAAGACAGATGCCAAAATTAAAGAAGCTGCACAAAGATTTGGAGAGAATTATCCTGAGGACATTGAGTTGGAGTTTGCAGATGAAATGGTTCATATCAAGCATTTAATATCACAGTTAGAAGATTCAGATGAAACAGTGCCAGCATCGCAATGGTACAAACTTTTTAAAATATGGTGCAATCAACGTTCCCAAATGTTATGACAGCGTTAAGAATTTATAGGTGTCTCATGATCACAAATGCTACTGGTGAATGAACCTTTTCGAAGGTAAAACTATTGAAAAATGGTCATTGATCTTCAGTGACAGGAGGGCAACTGATGTCTTGCAAAAGGTAGACTTCCAAGTTATCCTGAAAGATTTCACCACAAACAAATTAAGGAAAGTGAATATTTAAAATTTTGTTGGGTTGTTAAAACTAAACAAAAAACATATTTTGTTTAATAACTTTAATAATTGTTAATGTTTAGTTTTGTGTTATAAAATTGGTTTATTAAAATTGTTGGTTGGTAAAATTAAAAATGTATTGGAAGATAATTTGCAAGGGGGGCCCCAAATTTTCGACTGCCTAGGGGCCTCCACATGGTTTATTCTGGCACTGAACCAAACAGTTTTCCTGCAATGTAAAGTACCAGGTTGGAGGATGCTGAATGATGCTAGAGTGAATTGTGGTACGAGTGGTGCAGCAGGTCTGTGCCGAAGTGCTCGGAGAAGATCTAGTGCTGGGCCCACTGGCATCCAAACATTAGAAAACAAATATGTGTCTCCATTTGACCCCTTTGATGAGGGAGATCCTCAACACAGCCTTTCGGGACTTGGCATGGCAAGGCACACAGCAGCTGCATGGAGCTATCACACCAAAGATGTTGCAGTTCCTTGGCAGACTGGAAGTTAGAAAATAGTTTTTAAGAAGTATTCTTATAGCCCTTCAAGTGGTTTGTGCAGGTTACTGAAATTCTGGTATTTTTGCTTACTACAGAGTTTTAATTGCTTCCACAGTTTTTGGCTAGAATGTTGTTGGATTGGACTTGGAACCACAAAAGTGGTCTTCAGGTTCCATTGGGTTGTTTGTGATACCTGCAATAAAGACATTGGGAAATTAATAATTAACAGAGGTGAGAAAAAGATGAAGTATTCATTGTGAAGTAATATAATTTTGAATGTGTTTAACCTTTCCAGCATGAAATTTAGATTGGGGAGGATATAATATTTTGGAAATATGCTATTAGAGGCATATTATATCAATAAATGAATAATCTCACACAAATGTCATTGGTTATTTAAGAAGCATGGAATTTGAAGACAAGGAAGTCTATTTCCTTTCAAAATATGGCTTTACCTTTAGTGATATGGCAATTTATTTTAATGTACATCAGGAAAGGCTACATGCTGAACATTCAAATGTAACATGCGATTAGTCTGTGCAGTCTTTAAGACTGTAATGTATTGGATAAACGACATTGTCCTTGAAGATGACCAGATTAAGGTACTAAGCATAAATGAAAGGAAAGATTGGGAAGATGACGGTGCATACCGCATTTGAAGGAGGATTCTTGGCTTACTCTGTGGTCTTGCCCTCCAGTTTATTCATCAAAAAGATAAAATGTCATAGGATATGTTGTCCAGTGTGTTTAAGGCCCGTAATGATAGTTCTTCAAGCAAAGAAGTGAACAAACCCTGGCATGTTAGAATGTGTTAGCACCAGTAGCGGCTCCTCTGTGATGGTGGAGGAGCGTCGCCCCACTGGCTCAGAGCCAGCAGCTGAAAAATAAAACAATATTTTATTATTGTTTTTATTTTTTAGCTGCTGGCTGAGCCAGCATGTATAGGGAGTGGTCAAGAGAGGGAGGAGGAATGGAGTGGTATGTGCACTTCTAAGTGTGCATGTCTGTTTGGCCGGCCGTCTTAGGCCGACCAAACAGACATGCACAGTTAGGTTTCTCCAACCCAGCTGTATTGCACAGCCTGGTTGAAGAAACAACAAAGACTCCATGACCCTGACCAAGTGTTAAACCAGCCCGCTCAGGCCAATCCACGTGCAGCTCTCATGCTTGGAAATAGCATGAGAGCAGCATGGGGATTGCACAGAGATTTTCTGATGCTGTCCCAGTGTCTGCTGGGACAAGGAAGCAGAGGAACACCGAGGAGCAAGGCGGCTGGCATCTTCAAGTAAATCTTATTTTGTTATTATTAAACCCCCACTGTGCTCTTTCTCCCACACTCCCCCGGCACCTCCTCCACCCACCCCACCACTTTTTGTTTGTGTCGACCGCTACTGAAAAGCGCAGGACAGTTTTCTTGTTGAATGAAAGGATTCTCAGCCTAGTGACAAATCAGGACTTTGGGAGATTTACAAGCTACCCTGACCTTCCTTTAGTGGTTTAAATGTATCCATATCTTTAGCAATGGCTTCAGACCCCACAAGACTGTGTGAGTAGGATGTACAGTGGTAATGTGGTGTGTTAGTGTGCTACTATTTCACATCTCGCAGAAGTCCAGAACTTTTGTGAGCTTTGGAATTCTTGGAGGTTATTGTGGCTAGCACACTATAAAAACAGCACCCTCCTTTGTTTCAATGTATCACATTGAGAACACTTTGGAGTGGACATTTTCTTATAGTTCCAGATTGTTTTGCAGACTGCACATCCTGTTGTTTCTCCTGGGAGCAGGATATAGCATTAGCTAGAGCTCTGATGTGTGTATTAAACCCTGGGAACTTTCGGAGTGAAAGACTGCTGAGGAGAGTGAGACAAACTCTGTTGTGAGAGTGTTACATGTAATTTGAAACTGACTGTTGTGCTATTGTCAGCAGCCCATCAATGGTGTGCCTACTCAAGACCGAGACTTGCAAAGATGAATATTGTGTCTAAGAGGCTTTTTTGAGTATGTTGTCAATTGTGCACATATATGATGCCACTTGCACATCATTCATCATCATTCCTTAATGTCAAGCGTTTTCAAAAGACAGCAGTGTTGTTGTGCTTGCATCTCAGTGTCAAGATGAACACAAGATCATGTCCAATAACACTGCTCAAGCCTGAGTGAGCATACAAAAGCTGGATGTTTGCAAGTCAGCTAGAGAAGTGTGGCAACACTGAGAGCAAACTCACTGTAGTCCTTCATCCTTTCGAATTCCTTGCAGGTCTTGCCAATAATATCCAACATATCATATAGTGAAAATCAAGAGGACATGATTCAGGGTGGACTCCTGAGAGTTCTGGAGGTGCACCCCATCAATATTCCAAATTTCGTAAACTTCAGAGCTTGCTATTCAGCTGTTCCTTATTTGCAGGTCCTCCATAATCAAACCTACATACATACAATGTGTCTGTTTTTTTTCTTTTCTTTTATTTATTTCAGTTTGTTATGTTATTCAGATCCTCTTCCACTGGGGGTATCAGATGGTACCATTGTCTCAGGATTTTGGAGCTCAATCGGCCTCTGCGATCACATGGAGAGAAGAACCACATTTAAACTCAGATTGTAAAAGGGAGGAATAGAATTGTGTAATGTTACTGTTTCTTCATTGAAGACAGTGGTTGAGGACAGAAGGATAGGGACTGGAATAGAGCCTCTGTGGATAATGAGCATGTCTCTTCCTTGATGGAGGCTGTCCTCTGTTAATTGATATCATTTTTAGAGGAGCTTAGAGGAAGAAGAACAAAAAGAATCAAATGTGGTGGTTTAGATCTGTCATCAAGTCATACACCTAAGGTTTTGGACAGTCTGACTAGGCATCCATTTATGAGAATGCATTGGATGACGGTAGGTGGGTGGGAATATACTGCTTTTGAAAATAGTGATGGGCTGTGGCTAAGGGAGAGATCTTGTAGAAATTGTATTTTGCTTATGTGGCCCGGACTTTAGCTTTGCTGCCATTTTGGTTCTAGGAGAGACTGCAATGATATCTGTTGGACCTGGCCCTTTCTGTAGTGTCATCCCCAGACTTTTTGCCTTCACTTCTTAATTTTTGCTGAATTCATTGTTGTTGGCCTTAGGATATGGTGCTCGTTACCACTGCTAACCAGCTCTAAAGTGCTTGTGCCCTCTCATTAAAACACAGTAGAATTGGCTTATACCCAATTTTCATATTTAATTTACTTTTGGGCCCCTAGTAAAGGTGCAATACAGTGTCCAGGGCCTATAAATCAAATGCTACTAGTGGGCCTGCAGTACTGATTGTGTCACCCACTGAAGTAGTACTTTAACCATGCCTCAGGCCTGCCACTACAGCCAGTGTGTGTGCAGTTTGCCATTTCAACCTGGCAAAATAAACCTTTTGTCAGGCCCAAACCTTCCTTTTTAATACATATGTCACCCCTAAGGTAGGCCATGGAAAGCCCGGAGGGCAGGGTGCAATATATGTGAAAAGTAGCGGCATGTACTTTTAAGTTTTACATGCCCTGGTAGTGAAAAACTCTGAAATTCATTTTTCACTACTTGCAAGGCCTACCTGTCCCATAGGATAACACTGGAGTTACCTTAGTACAATTTGTAGGTGTAATGTCCAAATGTGAACCGGTAACCAGTTCATGTTTGGTGTCTCTGGAATTGGAATTTAAACCCCTAACTTATGGTGAAGTCAGATTTTAAATTACAATTTTGAAAATGCCACTTCTAGAAAGTTAAAAGAACTAATGATGGACCGAATGCTAAACAATGCAAACATTCACCCCCAGTGACAGAGATCTGGGTTTAATCCATTGTTTTTTTTTGCTCATCACACCACCACTGTTTGGACCCAGCCATATGCAAATCAGTCGTGACCCTGCTCCTCATGGGAACAGTCCTGACTGAACTGCCAATCCAGGTCCTCCTTGGACAGGAAGCAAGCATCCTGGGACCTGTTTCAAGGCATCACCCCTCATCAGCCGGGCTAACTTGAATCCAGTGGTGCAGTGAGCACGGGACCCACGTCTGGGCATACCCTTCCCACTCAGGGCGACAAAAGTAAAAAGAACAAATGATGGATAAGACTGCTGAACAATGCAAACATTCACACACAGTCACAAAGATCTTAGTTTGATCCTTCGTTTTTTTCTCATCACGCCGCCCCAGTTTGGCACTGTGATCCAGAGTGAAGCTCCATCAGCATGACTTTTCATGCCCCAGCATTGACAGCCATTGGGACCAGTAGAGCGAAGCTCAGACAACCTCCTGCGATGCTCTCCCTGCTCCTCACGGCCCTCTACAACATGAACAGGACTCCTGGCATAAGAGAAGATACATTTCCGTGGGCCTAACCTGGTGACTTTATATGGCCTGCGCTCCATCGTGGTCAACCTGAAAATGTGAGTTTAACCCAGTCTACTGTGAGCAGAAATCCCAAGTTGGGGCTTCGGGCTTTTTGACGATATTTTCACAAAACTCTTTAAAGATTCAAAATTGTGGTTCTACTGATTGGATGTTTGTTGTTTTGACCTTGTTTTAGTTATAAAATTCTAACTTGGTGTGGGATCTATTTTGGGTGGTATTTTTCATTTTATTACTGTTTGAAGTGTTGCACAAGTACTTTATACATTGCCTCTAAGTTAAGCCTGACTGCTCTATGCCAAGCTACCAGGAGGTTGAGGACAGGTTAATTTGGGGTTTGCTTGTGCCTTACCCGGACAAGATTTGTGGTTGCTTATTGACCAGGGCTCACACCCCAATCACCTAACAACACAGTTTCTTACAGTATCAAATCCTGGAAAGACATGATCACAGACCTTGGAGATGACTAAGGTTTGTGTACAGGGATTGGATAGACAGGTTCCCAGGTTTAAGGATTCTAAGAGATGGAGGGCAGTATGATAGAGCGGGCCAACAACTGGTGCAGGGCACCAGACTTATTACTGAAAATGTCATATGACGTCTTCTGGGCTCCCATTTTCCATGTGCATAAATGTACATTGCATACGAATACGCACTGGTGAAAATAAGCTCAATGGCAGATGCACATTTTTATATGTTTCTTACCTCTGGAGAGGAAACATTTTCGCTGTGGAGAACTTCTTCCCCTTCACCCCACCAAACAAAATCTCGGAGAGATCCAACACAATTCCATTCGATGGAGAGGAGTTGGAGTAAAATGTCATTCTACTTCAGGGTTCGAAAGAGTCAGATTTCTGTTTGGAAATGCCTACAAATTGACACGTTTGTTGGCGTTCACAAGCTTACAAGGTTAAATACACCTTTTTCAGCCCACCTCTTATATCAGAGTTACTAATGCACATCTTTCTGTAGTCATAGTGGAGAAAAATGCAGGGTTCCATTTGGAAAATCTTAACTATCTTTAGCGGTAAACGTATGAGGAGCCAGAGTATTAAAGATATTCTGGTGCATACAAGACCGAGAAATACCAGAATGAGACAAGAGGGCACAGAGGGATTAAGTCTGACCTGGTCCCATCCCCCAGTAACTGGTCACACCAGATGTGGGATGTGTAATGTATGTCACTTGACAGCCAACACCAAATCAATAGACGTTGGTCTGACCCATCCGTGGGAACAGCGAATACATACAAATTGTAATTCTTCCTATGTAATTTATATGTTGAAGTGCCCCTGCGATCTAGTGTACCTGGGAATGACCACCAGACGGGTCAAAACAAGAATCATGGAGCACAGATCTACATTTAGATGCCAACGGACTACGAGTAGATTGACGAACCATTTCAGAGAGAAGAATCACTCGGCTGAGGATTTCTTCTGGACGGTGATTGATAAACCCAATATCAATATGAGTTGGGGTAATCCAGAAAGAGCCCTGTTTGTGCGAGAGCAAAAGTGGATTTACAGGGTTCAGTGTTTTTCCAGGGGATTGAATGATGATATTCCCTGGAATAGTCTTCACAATCCTTAATTAAATTTGAATCTTCTCCGGCAGAAGGGTTGAATGAATTTGAGTGGGGTACCCCCTTCGGAAATACCCGTAAAACAACGAGTAAGAACTTGGGTTATTTAAAGTGGAGATGTTTAGTCCTTAGTTATTGATTTTCAATTTTCAATTTGGAATAGAACTACCCCATCCAAGCAATACAACAAGAACAGCCCCCCTCCCTCCTTTACACCCTTCCTGACTAATTTTAATATATTTTATAGATATAATTTTTTCTCTCTCCTCCCTTTGACATACCCTTCCCTCATTGCCCCCTATCAAACTTCATTTGTCCGTTACCCACTCACTGCCCCACGATCGGCCCGGCCTGTGCCCGGTCACCTCCCACTCTAGAGAACACGTCCTGGGATCAGTGGGATAATTTACCGTTGATTATAGAGCGGAAGAAGAAACTATTTATGTTATTCTAGAATGACTGTTTGAACGAGCGTTCTAGTTGCTTGGGCCTTTCGGGTGATTCCGGTCACGTGGTTGAGCATGCTACGAGGGGTGGAGTCAGCCCCTTTCAAGAGGGACTTGGGCAATACCGCTAAAATGTTCTACGCGGCGGACAGGGAGAGACAAACTTTGTCGGGCGACAGCTGACCTCGAAAGCAGTAAGCGGGTCTAGAGAGTATGAGGGATCAAGGGTAAGGGAGTTAGAGAGGGGGTACATTTACAGTTGGGTAATGAAGAGGCCCTTAACTACGGAAAGCCGTGCCTTTACTAACAAAATTGTTTTTTTATATAAAATGGCTATTTTACGTAGCGCTGTGTAAATGGGCATAAATCCAATTAAGCTCCGGGAGGTGTGGTTGTGCTTACATTCATTGTGACACGTAGATAGGAGGATAGAAACTTTCCGGTAACGATCTGGTATCTGCGATAAGCCGTGGCTTTATTAACTCTAATAACGGCTTTTTTGAAACAGCACCTAATCAACTGGCTTGACTCTAATCAGACCCCGGGAAGCGGGGTCCTGGTTTACATGCATTGAGACACGTAAAATGCAGAAAGGAGTTATCCGGTTGGAGGTTCTCTCCCTCTCTCAGTGGTAGTGTTGAGGCCATTGACCACCTCGCACATTTGGGTTTTAACCTTCTTTTATTTCTCTACAGAGAGTGCTAATAGGGAGCTGTTCTCACTCCCCGCCAGTTCGAGTTTAAAAATGTAATAAACTCGGTAAGCATTATGAGTAACTGGTACCGGTTGAACGCGGTGTTTCTGAGCTTTTGATGCCCAAGCATGATAATTTCTGAAAAATTACGAGTGAGCAATGCAATAAGCTTGGATTGCAACTAAGTGCTTGTATATTTTTTATCATACACGATTGAGTGAGACTAATTTGAGAGTCATAAAACTGTTGGGGCACCCCCCCCTTGAATACGTTTTGTGTGGGTGTGCCCATGTATCACAGTTGGGTGGCATGAGGGTGTAGTGTTGATGCGCCGCAATTTTTATTACTTGTTGTACAAAGAGCACTGCACATAACACATCACTTGTTTTATATGTTTTTAATCACTTACAGGTTCCTCTACAAGAGTGAGGGGCTCTACTACTTTTGCACCTGAGCATTGACTCGGGAAGGTGACATCCCCTTTACTTCTGGATTTAAAGGAGGGAGGGTGAGCACCTAGGGATCACAGTGTTGAGAGTCCTGAGGAAAACTATTCTCAGAGACCCCTACTCACATTTCCCTGAGAAGTCTGGAGTAGGAAGGGAACAATCCACCACAGCTGGGTATGCATAGCCTTTGTATTGGCTGCAGGTTTATCAAGCTTGAAGGACAAACAGTTCCATGTTGTGAATAAAATTTATCTCAGTTTCCTTGAAACTTGCTCTTTTTTCAATAATGGCTGACGAAGATGCACTGCGCCAGCACAACGTGCTGCAGCAAGGGAGAAAGAACAAGAAGGTGAAATAAACATTTCAGCAAATGTTAGAACTTCCCTTACTTTGAAACCAAGAATATGGAGTCACAGCTAGGGGTGGGACAGTGACATTCATGGTTAAGGCACATGAATCACATATAACAGAGGTATTCTATTCATGGGTTAAAATCCCACCAGCAGATTCACGCACAAATACATTTAACTCTTACACTGAAGATGAATCACCAGATGAATACTGTCCGTATGAGGACATTGAAGATCCGCTCACCTACCAGGAGCACATAAAATGGTTTAAAGGCGCCCTCCCACACAAAAAAGAAAAAGTGAGACTCGGTCTGCTCAGAAGAGATGGAGCAAATTGGCCAGTCCTAGTGGCTTATACACCACATCCAGACATTGACACAATGCCAGTAGCAGACCTACGACCACTTCATAAAGAAACAATAAAACTTTACAGAAACCTGACACAGTTCGTCATGAGATCACTCACACTTCAGCCAGCAAGGGCTAGACCAGCAGGACAAATTCAGGGATCTACAACTAAAATAGCACCTCAAACGCTACACACAGTTATGGCTAAAATGGCCACTAAACATGAGAAAATGCCATTCTGGATAGCTCAAAAAATGACACAGTTAGAGGCAATATTTCCACACACAAGCCCTCAAGAAAAACACAGAATGCTAACAATCTGCTTGCCAGTGGGGATAGCTCCCCAGATAGAGGATTGTACCTCTTCGGGTACAGTTTTCGTTGCCATATATACCAGAACTCATGGTATCCCTTCAATAGCAGGAATACCAGATGTATTGAGACAAATACAGAATGAGTATGAAGCAGAACCTGCTCTGAACTTAGGGATGAAATAGTTAGGAAATTGTTCCCAGGTATCAACTATTATTTCAGCAAACATAAAAGGGGAGGCAGCAGCAGTGGCAATACGCCAATGCCTGAGGGAATTCACTCCTTTACAACAGGAGCGTGATTACCTAAATTTATCGAAGATACCTATGCTGAATTAGGTAGAGATAGTTTGGGAGCTAGAGCAGCAAAACCTCAACTCATGGGTGGTCCTGAAAAGGATAACACCAAGCAAGCACCTGATTGTTCCAAGAAGAAATGGGACAATAAAAACAAAAGAATAGAGAGAATAGATCACAATCCAGGGGTGGGTCTCCTCAACAGGAGCCCTCCGAAAGGAGGTACATCCTTAGGAATCGTGATAACATTAAAAAATCTGACAGGTATCAGGATACTGATACATAACAATCAATCAGGCGTTTGTTGAGCGTGACTACTCACCTGTAAGGGTCTCAAGGCGCTGGGGGTAGGGGGGGTACAGGTTCTAGTCCATCAAGGAGGGGGTCTGTCGAAGAGCCAGGTTTTGAGGTTTCTTGCAAAGTTGGGGAGCGATGTTGTCTGTCTGAGGTGGAGCGGAAGGGCGTTCCAGGCTCTGGCCGTGAGGAAGGAGAAGGAGCGGCCACCCGATCTGGTCTTTCTGGTGCGGGGGACCACGGCGTAGGAGAGCTGGGCTGATCGTAGGGTCCTTTGGGGTGCGTGGAATTTGAGTCGGCTGTTCAGGTATGCTGGTCCGGTGTCGTGGAGGGCCTTGTGTGCGTGGGTGAGCATCTTGAAGGTGACTCTAGCCTCGATGGGGAGCCAGTGGAGTGTGCGCAGGTGCTGGGAGATTTGGCAGTGTCTTGGCAGGTTGAGGACCAGTCTTGCGGCGGCGTTCTGGATGTTCTGTAGCTTGCGGGTGAGGTCTTTGTTTATTCCGGCGTTTATATACGTTACTCTTGTTCCTTTCAGGGTTCATCAAAAAACTCTGAGAGGGAAGGACGGTCAGAACACAGACAAGAAGAGCGTACAAAGTCCAGAGACACGCAACGCGCTTCAGACTATACTTCCAAAAAAAGAACCCAAAATCAAAACCTCAATTTAAAAAGAAGAAGGTAGCAGGTCTTAAAGTTAAACATGCCCAGAATTCTGAGGACTCAACTTCTGAATGGGGAATTGGCTCTGACAATGCTAGACAGTGCAGCAGAAGTAACAATAGCTCGCCAGAACCTGATAGAATTTCTGGTGACCGTGGAGTCAAATTAACATATCAAGGTGGAGACACCTGATACGAGGGTAAGTGTCCCACATAGGTTATATGAAATAACACTCAAAATGGAGGGGGGCAAACCCAGAAAAATTAAAGGTCTCTTTTGGGAGAACCTGACTTACGGATATGACATCCTTTTGGCTGAAAAAGATTGGCCACATGAAATTGTTATGGAGTGCCCAAAGGGAGAAACTGTAAGTTAACTGGTATTCTCCAACCTCATTCCAATATATTTAAAACATACATACGCGCTGGAGTGGGCAATAGCACTTGCTCCAGCATTATATCGCAACCATGTTGGGTGGGATGCTAAGTCACCTCACCATGTAATCTCAGCGAAAACTACTCCAACTCCACAGAGACAGTACCGAATAAAACAAGAAGCAAAAAAACAGGTCAGGGAGATCTTAGATCAAATTGAATCCCAGGGTGTAATTGAAACTTGCACCTCTTCAATGAATAACCCTTTGTTTCCTGTAATGAAACCCGATAATTCATACCGTCTAGTTTTAGACTACAGACATCTGAACACATGCACTAAAACATTTGCAGGACAGAATGCACACAGTGCTGCATTAATGAATAACATTGTGCGGAAGAAATACAAAACAACATTAGATATCTCAAATGGATTTTTCTGCCAAAATATAGTGCCTGAAAGCAGATATTTGACAGCATTCTCAGTGCTTGGTTCCCAGCATCAATTTTGTCGACTTCCCCAAGGGTATAAGAATAGTCCTGGGTTGTTCTCCGCAAGGGTAACAGAGCTACTTCAGAATTTGGATGAAGAGGCATTGTCCTATGTAGATGATATTTATCTGATGGATGATGATTTAAAGGATCACTTGAATCACTTGACCAGGGTGAGTAACATAATTTTGGGGTTCGCCTCTGAGGGCTACAAATTTAATTTAAAAAAATCAAAAATAGCCTACCGAAATGTACTATTGTGGGGATATGAGCTTTCAAGTGAAGGGAAAAGCCTGGCAGCTAACTTTTTAGAGAAATGTGCGCTGCTCCAACCTCCTAAATCATTAAAAAACTTACAATCCATATTGGGATTCCTAGATTTTGGCAGAACATACATTTTAGATTATGCAGATAAAGTGAAACCTTTCTACAACCTAATAAGACCTGATTTTTCAGTTAGGCATTGGACACAGGGACACACAATTATCCTTTGTTCCCTACAAGCTGACATGATAGCTTCCAAACACCTACACACACGTGTAAACACCACAAACTTGGTGATCCGTGTTATAGCGGGTCAATCTGGGTATACTTCCCTAACCTTCAATGAAGTTGAAACAGTACCCATAGCATACAAATCACACTTGTACACAAACGCTGAAATGCGTTTTACTTCTACAGAAAAAATTCTGACAGCAGTACAGACCGCTGTAGTGAGAGAAAGAGCACTGGCTCAGGGGAAATGAATAATTGTTGTAACTCCGGTACCGGCCTTAGAGGCTGTTACAAGAGCAAGCATTCTGAATGCTAAAGCTTTACATCCTAGATGGATACAATGGGCTAATTCTCTCACTGCAACGGATGCAGATTACAAATTTGACTCTACTCTTAAGAAGCAAGCATTCCTGCAATATGAACAAGAATATCCTCTCCCGAATGAAATACTGCCTCTAGATCACTATGAATATATCATTTACACTGTTGGATCTGTTCAGCCGGCCATAGGAAGTAAACAACAATACAGCGCTGCATGTGCAATTGTGAAGGGTCGTATGCAGGACGGCAAGTTTCATCCTAGCAGTATGAAGACACAGTCTCTAGGAGACTGCACGGCACAGCTGGCAGAGTTAAAAGCCCTGTTACTGGCATTAATAAATACGGACGAGAATTCCCCATACTGACAGTGTGCGATTCATTTTACTGTGTCCAGTCATACAATGAATATCTTCACTACTGGGGTCAGATTGGGTTTAAAGACTCAAAAGGTTGCACAATCAAGCACAAAACTCTATGGGAACAGGTAGCCGAGTTGAAAAACGAACTACCAAGAGCTCACATGATATCCACGCTGAGTCATCAATGTGATGGCGTTCACGTTGAAGGGAATTCATTGGCTGATGAAGCTGCAAAAGGGGAAGTACGAACTGCTGCTGTAGCTGCAATCACTCATTCTAAAACGAGAATAGACGGAAATATAATGATAGCTGTCATATCTTCACGCAAATACAGCACAGCCTTGCCGAAAGGTTTTCCACTCAAGTACTCCTACAAGTTAGATGCAAATAACATTCCATATGCTCAAATTCCAGGAGTGGGGGATAGAGTAATACCAAACATGGATCGCAGATTAGGCTTAATACTAGCTGCACACGAGGGTCTAGGTTCTGCACACGCAGGGATTACTGCAAAAGTTTCTTTACTCAAACAACGCTATTGGAGGCCAGGATTAACTAAACAGATGAAGAATTTTTTCTTAAAGTGCGACATCTGTCAGCAGATAAAGGGTTCCACTGTGGCGCGTCCAGCGCAGTCACCATTACTAATATCAGACAGTCCACTCGCTTGTGTCTATTTGGACCACTGCGGCCCCCTACAATCAGATGAGGCTTACAAGTATATCTTGGTGGCAGTGTATTCATGCTCTAGATTCCTGTGGATTTGGCCTCAGCGCTCGGCTGATGTTCGAACTGTTATAAAAGATTTGTGAGTCTTCATAGGGACATATGCAGTTGGCACATTACATTCTGACCGTGGCCTCGCATTTAGCTCTAGGGCTTACAAGGAAGCCATGGGAAGTTTGGGAGTTGCACTGAGGTACTCCTCTCTGTACCATCCAGAGGAAAATTCAGTCGTAGAGAGGAAGAACCGAGACTTAAAGCAGCCTTTAAGAGCAAGAGTATTAGGTTCGGTTGGTAGTTGGGTCAATCACTTATATGGGGTCCAGAGAGCTTTTTAACAATATGGGAAGAAATTCCCTAGGAGGTGTTACTCCTTACGAACTCCTATTTGGGACGAGAATGTGGGTACCTGATCTCGACTATGAAAGCATAGTGGCGGATGAAAAACCATTTGACATCAATACATTTTTGGCTGTTTTACAGGATCTCAATGAATTCCGGGCATTACAAAGCAACGTGCAAGTAAAACGCACCGCCACTGGGGAAATCAAATCAGTCACGGCAAGACCTGCCTGGATCCCAAAAGTTGGGGATCTGGTCAGAGAAAAGATTGTGGACAAGAAAGAATTCAGGCCATCATACAGAAAGACTACCTGTCCTGGCTGTTGAAGGAACAAGAACAGTACTTCTTCCGCCTCTTGCCGGCAAAAAAGAAAAGAGATTTGTCTGCATCGAACTGATCAAACCACACTATGTGGCCGATACTGAATAGTAGGCCTTGTGGGCTCCTGGGTAGCTGACACACTCCTCTCGCTACCATAAAGGAAGTTCAGATGGAAAGACTCATAACATTTGATGAGTGACCAATACAAAACAATGGACTTTCCAACAATGAAATGGAACTTGTTGCTCTTGAAACAGAACATCAAAACACAAATGAAAGACAAATATCAATTTGACCTACCACTGACATCTACATAAATATGCCTCTAAAAGAGACGTCTGCCAGTTCAACAAAACCTGCTGAGCTACCATAAATGGATCCCAGTGAACCTTGAAACAACGCCAGCTCAAGTTTCCCACAAACAACAACTTCATGAATTCTACATTTCTCTGAAAAAGACTTAACTAGTAACACCTTGGCTACAGCTCTGGATAATAACTGGAATATTGTTTTTTCTATTCTGGATTGGCCTAGTGACTGTCTTTTGCTTACTCATGAATGGAAACTATCTCCCAGAACGCTCTGCAGTATCAAATGTGAACTTGATCCTGAAACCTCATATATCTTCTCATCGTGAAGAAAGAGACCTGTACTTCGTGAACATTACAGCTGTTCCAATTCCTGAGGGTATAGTTTGGGACAGAGTTTCATATGATGTATTAGGAATGTGAAAATACCTCATGTGTTGAAAATTTCTCTAAATGATATCATTACATCCAGTATATTTTCTGACGATTGGGATTTTGAAACTGTAAATAATATGTTGTCTGATTTAGAACAATCCGCTGCATTTTCACCCATTGAAATGTTAGAGGACACATCTGATTATGACACAATGTATTGTTACCAACATTATGGTCATCACTTTTTACATAAATCCAGTATCCCACATAATGTTTTCACATACCACCAATGGGAACATTGACTAACACCACCGAAAAGTAGTTCATAAATGTTCGTGCAGAAAGTTTCTTATTTTTCAGGGTTTAACACTTCTGACCCGACCTCATATTACTATAAGGTTGCACCTACAACTGCACAGAAAAATATGCTAACAAACACCAAAAAGATTTATTCTGCATCCCTTATTTCCCAACTGTCTGAACAGGGTTTTGACTTATGGAAGGACACTATAGACATAAAATCAGTTTGGGGTTCAAAGGAATGGCAAGTTCAGGGAACAGAAGCACTATTTCGAGCATGCCTCATTCCACAGCAGATAATATTTCTGAACAACACTCTGCAACAGACTTCCTGTCTTGGAATAGCCAAGAACAAAGACCTGAACACACCTCAGAATCCCTCACCATCACACTTTGGAGGATATTCACAAGGACTTATCTCCAAGTTATCGCCACCTTAACACAACAAAAGTGGAGATAGATTTAACGCCCCATTCACAAGCGGGTGCAAACTGCAGACAACGCAAGTATTCCCGCGATAACTGCCACAAAATTTACCTCCACGGGTGACACCGCCAACTAACCCTAATGAGATGCAGAGTAGGCGTTCCCGTACAAAAACACACGAAAACACCACATTCACAACGAACTGCCAGATCTGTGATGTGAACCAAAACCACGCGATAAGCTGCGGTAGCAGCACCTATTTAACACCTGCCCCTTGCTGGTGATAAGCAGGACGACTACCTGCAGTAGGCAACAGAGCCCCGCACACAGCCACACCCGAAGAACAACCGACGCCATGGAGCCACTCATCATGCAGCTTGGGGCCCCAACAGGGCCACGACACCCACCGCCACCACCCACAGGACCGCCACCACCCCCAGGACCGGGACCGGCACCACCCCCCTGGACCACCACAGAGGCAGCGCAGAGCGAGACAGCGGACCTACCGAAAACGCACTAGTCTCACAGACCTAACGCCCAAGGAAGTCATTCCCCACTACAGGCTCAAAAGGACAACCATCCTCCGCATCATGACCCACATTGGCCCCAGGCTGACTGTACCAACACAGCGGACAACCAACATCCCTCCGCAGACAAAGCTGCTGGCTGTGCTGCACACGTTGGCCTCTGGTACCTTCCAACCAACAACTGCCATAGTCGGAGGAGTCTCACAGCCAGCCGTATCAAAGCTCCTTACACCTGTCCTGGATGCCATCATGAGCTTCATACCCCAGTACCTTCACTTCCCCAACACTGCGCAGGAACAGCTAGAGACCAAGCAAGGCTTCTACGCCATTGCTAGCTTCCCACACGTGCTGGGGGCCATTGACTGCACACATTTCCCACTTGTGCCACCTGCGGACACTGCACACATCTACCGCAACAGAAAGCACACGCATTCCATCAATGTGCAGGCAATAGTGGACCACCGGGGAATATTCACCAATGTCGTCGCAAACTACCCAGGCAGTGTGCACGATTCCTACATCTTCCAACAATCCATCATCAAACAGCGCTTCCAGGATGGCATCTATGGAACTGGACTGCTCGTTGGTAAGTACCAAATCAACACACCACACACCTCAAACCCACCATCACACAATGCACAACTGTGGGAATGCACACGTGACCAAACCACATACAACATGTCAGTCAACATGCCCACCTACCAGACACGACAACACAACTCCATTGGGATACTGGGCTTCCGATGTACACAAGCCAGCCATATCATGGCACCACAGCCACACAACAGCTGAACGTGTGGAGAGGCGGAAAGCAGGCATGTGCGAAGGACGCAAGTGACCCATGAATGGGAATGTTCACAACGACAAGTGTGGCGTGAATGTGCTGGACAGACCTGGGTATGCAAACCACAGACATGTCCATGCAGACATCAACTGCTGGTGTCTGGGGAGTAGTGAACTGTGGACGCAACCATGTCACCTCAGGCTGTGCGGTATGTTATGTTATGTTATATAAACTTCTAACGCGCACAGATACTCCAAGGAGTGTCCCGGCACGAGCCTGAAAAGGGTCAGAGTCAGAATCAAAAGACAGAGCTAGAAGAGAAAAGTTTTCAGCTTTTTCTTAAAGATCATCGGATCTTTGACGCCCCGTAAGGCCAGTGGCAGAGCATTCCATGCCAGCGCAGCTATCCGGGTAAAGGAGCTCCCACCAAGACTCTGGCGATTAAACCGCGGGGTCTGTGCCAAAAGTTGGGAGGAGGAACGCAGCTGTCTCACCGGAGAATAGAAAGCAATCCTCTTCTGCAGATAGATGGGTCCCAGACCATGGAGGGCCTTATGAGCAATAGATAAAAAAATTTATTTTATTCGCACCTCCACCGGGAGCCAATGCAGGGAACGCAAATGAGAACGCACACTGCACCTGCTGGAGAGACCCAGCAGGAGTCTAGCGGCCGAGTTTTGAATCACCTGTAACTTATTCAGAAGGTAACCTGGAATGCCAGCATACAGCATACGGTAGATCGCGGAAATGTTGCTCGCTGTGTCCACCCCTGTGTGCGTGAGCGTAGTGGGTTGGCCTGGCTTACGCCAGGCCTGCGCAGGGGTGTGGATGAAAACACAGTTGCGCTGAGCGTGGTGCACTCCCGGAATGGCCAACGTCAATGCCAGGGCGGCGCCTCTCAGCCCGCCACGAGGCCGACGCCGTGAGCGGCGGGGCCTGCGAGCCTGTGCGCCTGCTGCACCCCAGGCCGCTGATACCCAGACCCGGCTTGCCTGCCCCAGTGCTCCAAGGCCGCACTGCTCACCTTCCGACACCGTTGTGTGTCAAAGAGGGCCCACAACATGCCGGTGGTAGCTCCAAGACTCATGCCCGCGAGCTTGGCAGCATCCTCAGACCATCGCTGACCTCCGTGACACAGGCCCCCAGGAGTCCACATTCGTTGACATACCCCACCGCTGCAGCCGGCCTACTCTGAAGTCCAGTATGTCCCCCATCTAGTACTGAGTCCTCATTCATCAATGGCAGAGTTCATGCCAGTGGACGCAGGGAGAGGAGTGAGAGACAGATGCGTTTCAGTCTGGTGGGAACACGGATACCCATTACGGAGGAGGTCAACCACTCACAAGGACTGACCTGGTGCCACTTACCCTGTGCGCCGTGAGACACCGTCAGCCTCCGGCCGAACATTGTTGGTGTCTGAGCCTGTGGCCTGGGGGTTGTCATCAGCAACTGTCAGGTACGGACTTGGTGTTTGGCATGAGTCTGTGGCATTCATATCCGCCATGTTGCCGGACACAGCTGGCATGTGCCCTCTGCATCATGCCCTGGGGGTACACCTCCCACTCTCCCCCAGGACACTCCGCGAAAACCACTCTTGATACATACGAGAGCCTGCTCTGCCCTCATGACCCTACCCTAGTGTCCCGCAAGTCAGCGTCCCATTGCGGTAGGCCCGTGTCGGCCGCTGTGCATCCGGGGTCACTAACTCTGTGCAACTCAAGTCATGCTCCCTTGCTGTTCGTACATTGCATTCCTGAGTGGCTGATGACTGTTGAAGTTGTTGCCAGCACCAGCTACTCCCTGAGGGCTGGCCTACACACACCCCACACACAGCCAGCACAGGCGTCACTGGACTAGTGGGCCTGCCAACACATCATGCCGAACCAAGTATTGACTCTTATCTCTCTGCACTGTCACAGGTGATCAAGGATATGCACTCTGCCCTTGGATGATGACACCCCTCCGAGACCCGAACACCCCCCCCAGAGGCAGTACAATGCAGCCCACATACGCACCAGGGGCATCGTGGAACGCACATTTGGCGTGTTGAAGTCACGTTTCAGGTGCCTGGACGTCACAGGTGGAAGGCTCCTGTACAGCCCAGACATCGTGTGCAAGATGATCGTTGCATGTTGTGTGTTGCACAACATCTGTGTACGCACCAATGCCCCATGGATCCCAGTTCCAGAGGCATCGGACGATGATGAGGATGATGGGGCAGGTGGCCCACATGCCACTGCAGCTGCGGCAGGAATAGTCCGTAGGAACACCCTCATTGCCAATTTCTTCTCCTGAGCACATCACATTTTGGCCATCCTTGGCAATCATGGGACAGTACTATATGTCCACAAGCACAGCATGTGTGAATAATAAATATTTGCAGGTTACAGGTTGTACTTGTACATTGTCATGTCACAGTTTCCTGCTGTGCCAGATGTGATTGGCCATGTTGTGCACATATGCGGCACCAGTTGTGTCCTGTGTTCTGTTGTGGTGGTGTTACTGTTTGTACCAGGATGTTGTTAATGTCGAGGTGCACTTATTCTTCTGTGCGTATGCTGCACGGTGGGTGAGGCGCTCTGGCGGCTCTGATATGGCTGCCACTTCTCCCTTTCATGCGGTGTGCCTTTCAGTTCTGTGCTTCCACAGTGCTGTGATGTTGCAGACTTGGTTAACTTGTGCTCTTTGTCGAGTTGTGACTCTTGGACATGGGTTGTCCACTGATGTGTCGATGATGTCAGGGGTTGTTTGTGCAGGTGGTTGTGTCCGAGTGTGACCTGCTCCTTTCCGCTTGTGGTCCGCACTCAGCCACCTCAGTGTCGTGCCGTGTACATTGTCATGATGTTTGGACTGCAGCCATGCTACTCGTCATGTGGTGTCTCTTGCATTGTCAGTGTGGCTGACGTATATGCATGTTTGCAGTGTTTCGCACGTGTGCATGTGTTGGTTGTGTGATTGTTGATTTGTTTGGTGGGTGCCCCTTTAGACACATGGTGTACGTGGGGCTACTTGGTGTTTGTGTGTGTGCTGAGGTGTTCCTGTGGGATCAGGGACATGATCCTGAGTCATTGTGGGTGTGCATTGTGCTCTGCTTAATTGTGCATGTGTGCCATTGTGCCCAGTTCCCCCCTTCCCCCACTCCCTGGTCAGTACGCGCCCTGTTGCTGTGGTGTCGGGTCATGTTGGGCAGTGTCCGGATCCCCAACTCCTGTCACCGTCCCCAGACTGATGGCTGTGGCCATCTTCCCCATGTCATTCAGCTCCTGGTATCGTGCTGGCCCCCCTCCTCCGAAGTGCGTTGCTGCTTTCGTGTTGGCAGCGTGTTTCTGCTTGGTTTTGCCATTCACATCAATCCAGCGCCTCTTGTTCTCTTCCATTGTCCTCGGTGCTGCGACAGCATTCACATGGTCCGAGGTGGTGTGCCATCTTTGCCTCTTTGTTGCCAATGACACGTTGGAGGTGACGTGCAGTTGGTGGTGGTGTTCTATCTCATCTGTGCCGATGATCGTGTTTTCATGCAGCCTGTAGCCCGTCTTCCTCTTCCTCTTCTCATTGCCCTTCCACATGCCCTGGATTCCTGGGTGTTCCTCCGTGGGGATTGTGGGGTTCATGTTGTCCTCTGCAGTCGGTCAGGGTGCATCCGTGGTACTCCACAGTTCATTTCCTTTTTGGTGGCATTTTCCGTGGGCTGTTCTTATGCTTTTTCCTGCATTACGCGTGGGTATTGCTGGCCTCTTGCAGGTTATCACTGTTTTCTTGTCGCGTTTGGGGCCATCGCGTCTTTTTACGCGTTGGTGTTTGTGTTTTTATCGCCGTCGCGGTGGTTGTATCGCAGACATTGGCCGCGTTTTCGGAAGACTATTGCATGGTACCGCAGTGTTGTGAATTCCAGGTTAACACAGGGTTATTTTCCCGCGATAGACTGCGATGTGTAAAGTTGCGTTAACATTTTTTGGAGGTGTTTAGCGCACGTTCTTGTGAATATCCCCCTTTGAGGGATGGCAAAACTTTACAACACACGGTGGGGATATTGTAGATGACATCATACATTACAATTCATCAGACCCTAATTGGAAGGGATGGTTAGTTTGGCCCACAGACACAAACAGATGTAAGACAAGATTCAGGGGTACCACCGAAGGGTTTAGTATCCATAGGCCGGACCAACGCTAAATTGGCTAAAAACCTCAACACTGTCCCAGGTGAAACAACACTTATCCTTACTATCAGATGAGGTGGATCTAAGGGATTTTTTATTGGGTCCCTAAAAGCCACGTCAGAAATGTTTCTTATACGATGTTTATAATGAAATCTGGAAAATCTCTCAACAAGAAGCTGCAGAGAGACTTTGTGAAATTGATAGAATTAACATAGAAAAGGTATTAGCTGTAGTTGATAATGGTATGACTACATTAACATCCAGGATTTATTCACTGGGCAACATTGTATCTTCTGCTATAGATGTAATAGAACAGGATTTGTCCGACCTACAGCACGGACAGTCTCAGCTGCGTTCTATTATGTTGTTAAGCTGGATGCTACAGTCATTGTGTTCGGGTTATGTGCCTTGGCGATTTATCAACAGCACGTCCTTGTTCTCTGCATACAATCTAACTAAAAAACAGATAACAATGGCACAAAGGAGAGCAAAATATACAATGCTATGTATTGAAAAACTTGACCAATTACCTTTCACTGTGGCAGAGTCACCATCCACAGAATGGTTAATCCATGGCCATATAACATTACCGGTCACAACTTTCCAATTTCAGTATTGCCTAGAACAACAACAGGCAGGCAGATATGAAGCGATGGGTAGGGAATTCATCAAGGAATCCTGGGAATTGCCATACAGATTTTGATGCAGGAGTGGGGACATGGAAGTGTTTATAAGCGGTGCGAACTGCAAGAACTCTTTGAGTGGATCTCTCATATGCCAAGATATTATGCTTATATATTTATTTAACTGTTTATTTTTTTATCTACTTGATTTGTATATTTCACATGTTGTTGTCATTATCTTTTATCCACTTATACGCCATGTCTGGCCCAATTATCACTAGGGGTCCTAACCTGCGACCTGCAACTGATCCCCAATCACTATGTTACATTCTGTTCAGTATTATCTGTCCATCCCCCGAACATCATATACCTAGTTACTTGAAGTGTATAGCTCTTGCACCTATATATTCATTTTATTTTTGTATATTTCACACTTTGTTTCTTTATCTCTTCATCTATTTGTATGCCATGTTTGCGTTATATTATCCTCTCATGTAAAGCGCTCTGATACCTCTGGGTCAAGCCAGCGCTATATAAAACTTTCAAAATAAAATAAAAATAAAAATAAAAATGCTTCACGGGGCCTGTAATGGTTCAGTTGCAAACTTATCCTGTCATCTGAAAGGGTCCCCGGCTGCCATGATTAATCCGGTATTCAGGTTGCTCTCGAATGGGAGTTACTTGATGCTGAATGATCAAGGTTGTTGTGGGATGCTTCCGAGCATCGCATATCTTGTCACTGTAGGCTCCAGGGTTACTTGTTGTATGCAAGTATTGTTTCCTCCGACCCACACAGTCAGGGAGGCGCGGTTATGGCCTTCGTTAAATGTTTCCTTAATACGGTTTGATACTCTGAGCCGAATGAAAGCCATGGTATTACAGAAAAAGTGCCCTTAACCTCTGCCCGAGAGACTTTTGATCTTCAGGTCTCAAGGTCCTCAGCTGAGATACGGGCACAAGTACGAACAAACTGCCCTTTCCATTTCACAAAAATGGTACAACGTATCTTTAACATGTCTGATACAAAGGGTATATTACACCTATTTAAAACCATAGGTTCTGGATCGTTAAGCACCTTTCAGAGAGTCTTCCGAGTGATTCCAGCCTTCATACACTCCATACTCGGATGCATTTTTGGAGGTCTTACGCTAATCCTGTTACTAATAGCAGGAATCCTGATTGTAATTTTTCTGCTACACAATGGACATCTCAGTCACCAAGGAGATGGAAAAAAATGCTCTTGGTGCGCCAATACCGTGATCGCATGGTACTCCATCTAGCACACCTCGCCTTCTGGAACTAAACAAGTCTTGGTTCCTATCATTTCGACCAGTCTGGATTGACTTAGTTCTGCCTGTCCTCCGATGCCTGTTCTGCGGACAAGAATGCGTGTTGTATCTCTGTCTAACACTTCCATCAGTTGTGCCACCGGACGTGGATGCTTTACTGGACCCGTTAACGGCCTATGTACTGCTGTGTCCTCAGCGTATTCCCATGTTGATGTCTGCATTCTTAGAGCCACCACAGGACCCTTCAGCTCCTGTTGGAACGGAGACCGGCTCCTCTACAAATACTCAGGCCTTGGATGTCACACAGGCTTCCCCCGCATCGGCTGTGGGCAATACAGAAGATCATCTGTGCTCGATTGACCTGATCTGTGAGGTGTTGCAGGGACCGTCGTCTGCAATGGCAAGCAACAGTGATGTTGCGTCTCCCAGCCAGGACACATAAACATTTGGCTCATCGTGTGCTGGGAAAAATGTGGCCTTTTTCAAAACAACCAAATTTGGAATTTTTAAACAAATAACACTATTTCTTTTTACTAAACAAGCATGACTTTCAGACACTCATAGTTGTTAGAACCATATATACGACCATATTTTACTAAGACTTCTACCTCTTAAACTGCAATTTTAGCATTTTTAAATTTTTTACGCATTATTTCATGGACTTATTAGCTGTTTGCGTACAATTCCTAGAAGTATATTTTAACATTTTAGAATGTCATCCAGTTGGAGTGGGTTTTATGTTTCATATAGGTACCCCAATATAGGCTCCGGTAGTAACCAAACCTTTCAACTATATTTCCCCTGCCATTAGACTATATAATGGTTCTTGGGACTGACCTTTTACCTAGTTATGGTACTGGTTACAGGATGTGTGGTTTTCCCTGAAAACTAGCCTCATTCATTATGCATGAGGATTCTTGGAATCTCCGCAGGACTACCATCTCCTGCATAAAAACTTTGTACAAGGTTCATTCCTTCCATCATCCTTAGTCCGACATGACACAGCAAGGTAGATCCCCTGAGGGTACCACTTTGGGTATAAAAACACCATATCTTTGCTGAGGCAGGGAGAGGAGAAAAGGAGTTCCATGCTGACACGCTGACACGAGATACTGAGGTTCCTGCATGCAGACACTCCAGTTCGCAGTGGTCTGTCATCCCTTGCGGGGTGTCCATCTCGAGACCAAGACGGGGTCCCACAGTCTCTCACTTCAGGTAATGGGGTTGACTTTATCCTAGAGGACCTCTTGGCTCCACACCTACATACATGCTAGGTACACTTAGGTACATCTAGTTAGGGTCGCATCGTAGGAGTACGCATTATTATTGTCATGTATTTTTATACCTGCCTGTATTCATTGTTTTAGTACTATGGTAAAAATCTACCAACCTTTTACTCTGTTGGTGCTTATAATCATTTATATCTGCTTCTGTCTTATGGTTGTTTCAGCACACCTATTTCACACTAGAATGACACCGGTTCAATGAATGCTTATTGAAAACGTCCCCACCGTTTATTCTGTTTATCTCTCTGAGACAAAGGGGCTCATTAGGATGGCAGGTTTTGCACATCTGCGGTGCTGGCGGTGGCGGAAAACATCTATTTCCGCACTCCTGCGGCAGTCCTCGGGTCCGCCATATTACAATGGGCAAAGATAGCGCATTTCCCGTCCGTCGGGGTGTTTCCGGATCTGCCAGAATTTTCGTTCCGAGCCAGTATAGAAAGACCGCCGTGCAGAATGATGTTACAACCGCCGGACAAATCACGATGCCTCAAACAGCCCATCAGAATGCAGCGGAGAAACCAGCCACTCGGAGACGGTGGAAGCACAACTGCGGAGATAGAAACTCGAATCCGGGGCACCTCCACACGTTCCTGACCGGCATGGATCCAGCTCTTCAATCCCTTCCACTGCTGTACCTAATGCACTACCATCAGATAAGACGCCGCCGCAGTCAACACCGCAGGTAAGTAAATAACACATCTCCGCATACAACCACAACACACTACTGTTGTGCTAAAATACGTTTCCTGTCCACATCAGACACCCTGGTGGAAACAGGAACATATCCCCCAGTGTACTTACACATGTCCTGCTTGCTAGAAATTTCCACCTCTGCATCGGGGTCACCCATCAACATAGAAATCACTGCAAGGTCCTGGTCATGTCACCGCAGAGGTGAAGACGCGGGAAAACCTGCCCACAATGTAGTAGGCAGGGCCTGCGCCAGGCATGGGCAGTGTGTGCAGCTGCCCAGGGCCCCACCTTTACCCTACCCACATGGTGCCCTGCATCAGTTGGTCACAGCCCACAGCACGCTTCCCACATCCATTTCTGCCCACGCTGTGTGCTCCTCTTGTGCCCTCCACATCCATGCACTATTTAGCAGCCAGGTGTGGCTCGACCTCGCACCTCACACTTCAAAGGGCAAGGTAGATTGTCTGGGAAGGTGGGGGTGAAGATTAACACCCTGCACAGAAGGTCAGGGGCGGGACAACCCTCCTCCTCACACCTGCCTTCCACTCATGTTTATCAAAGTGAGTAAATTAAGAAATGAAGAGTCACTCTGCATATTAACAACCATGGAACTGTTCACACTGCATGTCAAGTCCCTCAGACAGATCACACACTGAAACTCTGCCACATACATATACCATAAGTCAGCAGCAATGTATGACAATAAATAGACTAGCCCAAAGTGGAGTGCACAGTGCAGGAAAACCATGGAGCAAGCCACATAGCATTTGTACATGACATGCAAGAGGAGTAACATATCACACTACTCTTAGGCCATCAAATCAGCCATGGGTGTCACAGTGATTGAAATTAAACTAAAGTAACATCTGTGCAATATCTCTGGGATACAGCAATGCAAGCTATGCATTGGCCCAGGAATGATAGAAAGTGTCAGAAGCTATACAGTGACCAGCCCCACATATGTGTCAACTACCTTGACATATGTATGCCACCAGCACAAAACACATGGCTCATTGTCACACTCCCTGACTGTCAAACCCAAGTATGACCTTCACACATACCCCTCATCTACCCATCTCACACTTGTACTACTCAACACTTGTGAGAAACACAGATAAAGGTGCAAATAAGGTCCTGTGAGTTTCCTGATAACCAATCACACACCCTGGTGTGTATCTACAAATGTCAGAATCCCACTCAGGGAGCTCGGAACCAATGTCGATCAAAAACCAATAGCCAAACACAAATCTCAAAAACAACATCCAAAGAAGTCCAACAAGCTCAGCCATGTGCAGGCAAACAGTGGATAGGCAATGTGACCCTAGACAGAACAGGAATACACAACATTTTCACTCTGGACAAATGCACAGACACCATCCCCCAACCCAATTAAAAATGGCATTATCAAATGCCAATCATGAACACTAACTGTGATCAATAGGACAAATCTGCTAACACAGACATACACACTACACCAGTTATCAAGTGAGCATGGTGTCAATGTGTAGCACAAGCAGGCACATGCACACTCCTGACAAGTGACAGGTCAAATATAGGAGGACATAGCACAAATAGCCACTCAAAAGAAACTCATGAACAAGAATCCACATTGCTGCATGTGACATTCATACAAGAAATGCACACTACAAATTCAACACACATCTGAATGCATTACAATGCACAAACTACTCACACACAATGTCATGCAAATAGAACATCACACACACATGCACCTGTCAGTAGAAAGAGCCAATATAGGCCAAACACTGCATCCATCAACAACAAAAACACAACATATACACATACCAATTCATCACATAGCAAACTCAGCTGGACATCAGGGGGATGCACACCAGGCAAGTACAAGGCAACATACACTGACAGCAGTGCATGCACAGTAAGCAGTATGTGAACACCAACCAAACCAGTATCACACATATCTGAGTGCTCCACCATGAACTTCTACACCGCTAATCATCACATGCCACAGATCACATCACACTCAGGAAGGGTAGCAGCACCTCAGCAAACAGACATACACCTTAGCCATCACCCACAGCTACACAACTCAGGAAAACCCAAATGCATCCAACATGACTAGAGGACTGTGCTGCTCAAAGATATGCACTGCACATGAGCAACCATGACTGCAATCAAGTAGAAGAAAATACCACATAACAAATTGTGATAATGTCCTGAGTGGCACATTGGTCCTGTACATAGATCATCCTCCCACAGTATAGTGTCACACTATGAAGTGGTGGGGAGGGTCACACTGTCAAGGCATGGGGTGGAAGACATGAGACTGAAGCGGCGTGTACATCAGTATTGGACAGGTGAGGAGTGTACAGTGCAAAAACACATAGAGGAGTAACTTACAATGTGTAGGCATCAAAAGCACCTATAGGGGCTGGTATGACTCTTCATACCACATACTATACTTGTCCCAAAAATGTGTCAAGAGACAGCAATGTATGAGAAAAGTCACATAAAATGTCAGTGTGGCTGAGC
This sequence comes from Calotriton arnoldi, assembly GCA_963921515.1. Taxonomy (NCBI): domain Eukaryota; kingdom Metazoa; phylum Chordata; class Amphibia; order Caudata; family Salamandridae; genus Calotriton; species Calotriton arnoldi. The sequence continues at coordinate 119,681 of CAWUFW010002361.1, forward strand.
AGGTCAGCATAGTGAGCACAAACTTAAACAAGACCCATGGCTGATCAACAAAACACCACACAGACATTGCAGTGACACACTCAGCATACTCACAACTGACAGCAACAACAAGTAGGTGTACCCCTGGATTGCAAGGTCACACCGACACACTGCACAGTGCTCAACCTACAACTCCTACATGTGCACACAATCTGGAGCACATGTCTGATAATGTAAACAAACAGGCACTCATTACCTGGATCATACATGTGTATAGGTGTCATGTGCAGGAGCACATACACCGCAACACTTCTGACAATGACAGGCCAATCACACTGTATGACTACTCAAGTGCACACATTCAAATGTACCCATGTGACTATGAAGACAGGCCTTCACAAGATGACTACATATCTACACTGCTGTTCACACATCAAGAAAGATCCCACAGATATGACAGACCCTGGCCACCCCGAAAGTCATCCTGTGGATAGAATTCACTTCTGTTGTGGTACTGCATCCTAATATGACATGTCTACAATTTTGCAAACCTGACAATAGAATGATTAGGATAAGAGTAGATCATCACAAACAACCATCATTGCACCCTCAAGCCTCAGAGTCAAGAAGCACAAAAGTGCCTGTAACCTCTGAAAAAGTAAATCAAGTAATTGCCAATGTAAATGTGGCATACAGAGCATGTGTCACATGAACATATACCGATACATTAAACTTTTTATTTAGCAAGGGCAGCGACAAAGCAGACAACATGAGAAACAGTCTTTATTACATAATCTCCGGATAGGCATCAAAAGTGCAAAACATAAAGGCCATTGGCCAGTCCAAATTTCTAGTCCGCACATGTGTGCATGAGAACTTGCACAGGAAATGGGCATCAAAAGTGCAAAACATCAAGGCCATTGGCCAGTACAAATTTCTAGTCCGCACATGTGTGCATGAGAACCCGCAACTGAAATGGGTAACGCAGTCCACTGCCATGGGAATCACCACAGGTCAGGGGCTTTGAATGGGCAGTCCAGGCACCGCTGTGGAAGAAATGGTGTGAGGAGGGGGACTTGACTTCAACTTTGGCTTGAAGTTGAACTGGGAGGTGGCTGATTGTCGGGGCCAGTTGGAGGGCTGGACCTGGGAGGGAGAGAACTGGCTGAGGTAGAGGGATCCGTGGATGTGGGAGCCGGACCGGGTGGAGTGGTGGCACGAGGAGGTGGTGACATGCTGTGTGGAGGCTCAGTGGCTGAGGGGGAATGTTGGGGGCTGGGTCTCATCTGTTTGGGGATCCAATATCCCACAATTGTCTTGGCCGGAGTGGGAAGTGAGGTGGGCACAACAGACTCACCCTTCCCCAAAGGTGTAGCAGGTGCAGGTGCCTCACCACGTGGGGATTTGCTGGACCTGGTGGTACGCTGGGTGTGACCTTGCTTTTTCCCCTGCATCCCCTGTTTCTGAGCTAAAGCCCCCACTTTGCTCTCTTGTCCCTGCTTCACAGGGGTGTGGGTGGGAGTTGAAGTTTTGGGTGAATCTGCCTTCTGAATGTCTTTCGACTTTGTTGTGGCAGGCACCAGGTTCACAGCAGAAAGGGCAAGTGTCTGTGTGTCTTTGGGATCAGGTGTGGGGATGGGAGTGCCCTTGGATGGTGATGATTTTGACGCAGGTAATGTGGATGCATGCTTCTTTGCCCTGTGTCCCTGAGTGTCATGTGATGGGCTTTTTGTTTTGCGCTCATGTGTGCCCGTTTTGTGTTGTGGTGATGGTGTCTGTGGTCTGGTACGCTTAGAGTGCTGCTGTTGTGTGCTGCGTGTGGATGACTGGGTGCCTGAGGGCTCTGGCGTGTGTGCACTCTCATCAGGTGGTGCCACTGGCAGGGTGGTTGCTGAAGGGTCAGGAGCTGGACTGGGAGCTTGGGACTGCTGAATGGCTGCCGTCACTGTGGAGGACAGGCTGGACAGTTCGGTGTAGGCCACCCACATCTGAATGAATGCCCTCCATGAACGCAACAACCTGTGCCAACTTCTTGTCATGATCCTGGAAGGCATTCAGGAGAGCAGTCTGACCCACACACAGCTGGTGCAAAATGTCTACCGCCTCCACACTGAGGGCAGCAGGGGAGACAGGGGCAGGGGCAGGGGCAGCAGTGCCTGGGGGAAAGGAGACTCTACCCTTCTTAGGGCTGCGTGCACAGACAGCACTTAGGGGAGCATCTGGGTGGGTGGGCACTGGACGAGGTGTGGCGGAAGAAGATGCAGATCTTGAACTTCCTGTGCCCGCCAACACTGAGGAGTCACCGCTGGAGTTTGAAGATGTGGAGGTTGGTGTTTCCGGGCGGGAATCAAGGGCACTCCTGTCCCCCTCCGAGGCACTGGTCCCCTCCATGTCACTGAACTCCTGTGTAGCAGTTGTGCCAGTAGCTTCCACACCGGTGTCGGTGCCCCGTCCTTCCCTGCCCTCGGTAGATGCTGCAAGAGACAGAGACATAGGTTCAGTTTAGTGGCATACTCACAAACATCATAAGCCAGCAAAGCACCAAACTTTAAAATGACAGTCCCATGTTGAACTCCTCCATGTACATTCAGCAGATGCTACATTTATGCAATCATCAGATGATGCATGGAAACATGCATGGTTGATAGTAATGATCCATGTGGCGTTGACACAGCCAAATAGCTGGGCCTGTGCCTCCCTGTAACCACACATACTATTGTCTGTAAGCATACCTACGTGCCTGTAGGTGAGATAGCTATACATCAAACCATGTTGTCTCTGTCACATATGGAGTCTCTTTAAGGGAACACCACAGATAAAAACTCCAATATGTCCTTTTGCAAGGGCTACAAGCTCCTGATATCCACCTTGTTGGGCTTCGAAGCACAACTACAGTTGTACATTGGTGTCGGCTGTGTAGATGTTACAAATTATCTGTTGTGCACAGCACACATCTATGAATGCACACTAACATGATGCTCACTGCTGTTCACTGCCAGTTGATGTCTATGACACTCATACTGCAGCATATGTCACAAGGCCACATCTTATCTGTCATTGAAGTGCCAATGAGCACCATTGCACAATGTAGTCACAAACACAAAGCACTTAAGCATGAGAATGTGAAGTGAATGCAAAGCCTTCATAGGTTGTGACATGTCACATACCAACATGTCCACAGGTCCCTGACAGTCCCTCATTGATCCAAGGCAGGATTGTGTCTGATGTTGATGATGAAGTTGGTGGACTCCATAAGGACAGCTAATGTGTGACAATATCTAGGGTCTGGCATATGACATCCATATGTTGTGCTGACTGATGACATTGAGGACACATCAATGTGCCAATAAGTCACACACTGATTAAAAGCATTAGCCCCAACGTAACCATGCACTGATGAACAAGGACACCCCTCCACAATGCACACATACTGAGGACTGACACTCCATAGTGCCTAAACTATTTTGCAATAGCCAGGTTCTGCTACATTGCATTTGAAACACAGAGTCTAACCGTCCCAGTCATGTTGCCATGTGCACAAATGGCAAAGGTAAATTAGCCAATGCATCACTGAAATCATCACCATCTACCCTTTCAGCACCTGTGTGCACTTGCTGTCACTATGGCAGGTAAGTACACCATGTTATGCCATGCTGCTGATATTGGGCTACTATGCTTTACAATAGTGCTGTCCTCTATATGATTGTGAAAAAAGGGACCCATGGGACAGGTGTGACCCTTACCAACTCACTGCTCCCTGAGTCCACATCTGTGCATGTCTGTAGCCACTGACACATCATCACATGAGCACACTATTGAGCTAGCCACACAGCGCACACAAGTCTGACAACTGTACTGGGCTACCCACTTCACACAATGGATTATCTTGTGTAGGAAGGTCTCAGTTCTGACAACATTTATTCAATGCGAGATGAAAAAATGCCAAGCTGATGTTATGTGACAAGGGTCATGGGTTTAAACACATGAGAAATGAAATGTTGTACAAATGAAGAGCAGCTGCACTCAACACTGAGGCCACTTAGAAGCCATTGCATCACACTAGAGACATCACAGAGCTCCGCACAGGCTAAGGGCTATGATTCATGCAGTCACTCATACGCAAAGTCACACTTTGCACAATACTCACCCCCAACTTGCTGCTGATGAGCCCTCAAGTGTCCATACAGCTCTGACTGTGTCACTGCCAAGATGTGGGCCATTATTGGTGTCATGCTCCTGCGCGCCAACCTGCCACTACGAGGGAGCATCATCCCCAGCATCATCTCTGTCACGTTTTTGCTCAGCCGGCAGATGTTATCCCACCTCTTGTGGCAGTGTGTATGCCATTGGTTGGAGACACCCAGATCCAGCACCTTGCGTGCAATGGCCCTCCATATCGCCTTACGCTGATGGACCTTAAGCTGCAGGCATGGGAGACAAGAAGAGGAAGTTTCAGTGACACTGTGTTGTGTACCACTGTGTGTCAGTACAGGAGCATGGAAATACATAGCACACTAATACATAAAAGTTGAGCTGAGGCCATACAGCATGACACATAGTACACTTGGATCAAATAATCTCAAAGAAATGTATACATGTATGCTGATGGACACACTACATGGCCATCTCATACACATGCGGAGTGCCAGCACAGCAACCAATGTGAAAATGGTCCTCATCTGTGATGCAGTATGTGAGTGAACATGACATACAATACATTGGAAATTATGTGTCGTGGCAGACTCACTGTGTCCAACACTACACACTCCTTAATGTCCTTGACCAGTGCATGGCTACATGTGTCATGATGGTCACATTTAGGGCCATTGTCTTACATTCTCACACTCTTCTCACAAGGTGTAGTCCTGTCTTGTGCAATCCTCAGGCCTAAGACAGCTCATTGAGAAATAGGGTGGTGGACAACACATTTGTTTCACTCAGTCCTTTTAGTGATGGGTCCTTGTAACATTGGGCAGTTTCTGTGCAGGCCAGAGGGCCTCACACTGAGGTTAAACGTGGGCCATCAGAGAAATCACATGTGTTGGAAAGTGGATTATTGGTAGGGGCAAATGTAGGTCTGCCACTGGCAATAAGGCCACTAACACAGTATAGGGCTCAGAATAGGTCTTAGAAAATTATTCCTATGCTCAACCCTTGGTAACGTGGCTGCAAGCAGACAGGCTTAACTTCAAAGACAGGTATGTAAAGCATTTTATTTATTTATTTATTTGTGTATTTTGTAAAGCGCGTGAATCACCCCATAAGGGTATCTCAGCGCTAGGAGCACCAATTCAGTAAATAATTAAGACACAACACATAATAAAAATCCAACACCAATTTATGAAAATAGGAAATATTTGTATCTTTAAAATGACACCAAAACGACAAAAATCCAATGTAGGGAACCGGAGATATGAATTTTCAAAGATTTAGCAATATATAGCACTTAGAAACATAGAGCGCCTTATTGGGATATCTGGTCGCGATAGACCGGCTCAAAGTCAAAGTTTCAGGCCGACCGTGATGGAGCCCTGAGCGGCTACCACTCGCAGTAGGTCCCGTCACAGTTTTTACCTTCGGACTTAGAAACTTTTCTGGAGCTTTTCTTCCCTGGGTCCCTCGAAGCTCTCAGCCAGTCCGGATTTGGTGAGGGTTCGCCAGATAGCCTTACGATGAGCTCCCGGTCAAACTTATGGAAGTCCGACCTCCGGAGCGTTCCATCAGGGCAAACCCAGGATCCAGGCCGACACGCGGTTGAAGGCAGGCGGCTTGGCTTTCGCGGTTGCTCCCGGTCACCTTTTCTTCGTTCAGACTTAGAAACTTTTACGGAGCTTTTTCTCGCGGGGTCCCTCAATGCTCTTCACCAGGCCGGATTCGGTGAGGGTTCGCCGGCCTCGGATTTCTTCTACTCCCGGTCAAACTCTGGAAGTTGGACCTACGGAGCTTTTAGCGGGATGAACCTGGATGGCTTGGCCAGCTCGCGGTTGAAGGCAGGCGGCTTGGCTGGCCAGGTTGAGTGGGTCCCTCTTTGGAGCTTTTTTTCAAAGTTGCTCCAAAGTTCTCCAAACTTCTTGAACTTCTTCCTGAAGTTCCTCAAGGGGTCCCAAAGTGTCTCAAACAAATTTCGTTTCTCGCGCTGCATCACCAAATGTGATGCAGCGCGAGAAACAAAATTTGTTTTATTTATTTATATGTGTAGTTACCTGTAATCGCCCGTAATCCGTAGTTTTCTACCCCCCACCCTGCCCCTCCCCCACCCCACGTCAGTGCCCGGCGGCACTCCCACCACCGACCGCTACTGCTCATACCTTCCTTAATCCTACCATCTGCCTGAGGTGGAAAGCTCAGAGTTGTAAATGACGCTGGTTTCTGCTCTCCTCTTTGAAGACCATGGTTTACGACTCCTCCCCCTGGCCTGGCATTCCTGTGGAGCAGCACACTGCCCTCCCAGCAGAGCTGGTTAACCCCAGGGGCTCTTTATCACCTCTTCAAGGCAGCCTGGCTAATCCACTTAACTCTGACCAATCAGGACAGACCACTGGAAGGCTGAATCTGGACTTACAAACAAGAAAGTCGTATAACTTCTTGTATGTACACTTTAGGAGAAATTCAACAATATCATATTCCTGAATTTATTAATATCGTTCGGAGAAGTCTTTGAATGGTACTTCTAGCCCTCTCCTATCAGGAGTTATTAGTTAATAACTTCCTACCATGTTAACCTATGTAGCAGGGGATTTGCAATGGAAAAAATGACTTGGGCCATTTTTCCAGCACCAGGACTTACAAAAACATATTTTATAAGTACTGTGCTTATATCTACAGGACCCCCACCCCATGGGTCACTTAGGTGAGACTTTAGGGGTTCTGAATCTGTAGAAATATTGCAGATCCTCACTTCACAGTGCTCCTAGCATCAAAGTCGAATTTGGGCAGCACTTTATCACAATGTGGGGAGTGAAATGTGAAATTTCACTTAACCCAGGGCATATAAAACTCATTTTATAATGGTCTACCTTATAGATACCTGACCCCCACCCCAGGGACACCTAGGGGAGACCTGGGGGGTTCCTAATATGCCATAACATTATAGGTTATCCATTTTTAAGTGCCCCAAACACCAAAGGCGAGTTTGGGCACAATTTACTTTTTAAAAGCAGTCATGGCACCCAGGGCTGCTTTTAAAACTGACCTCAGGCCTCAGAAGTGCACACATGCAAGTGCAAAAGGCTGCTGGCCTCTAAACTGCCATGCCCTACTATATACTAGGGACTGATAGGTAGTTTCAATTCCCCTGCCCTATTATATACTAGGGACTTATAAGGTAGGTCATGCCAATCACAGGAGTACCCCAACCCATAGTGTACCCTAGTGTATGTAGGAGTTTTCACTGTATTCTAAGTGTTTTCAGCATAGCACTGGCCCGGGGCCTGGTTAGGAAAAGCCCAGGGTCAGTCAGAGTCAGTTACCACCAGTACCAGTCAGCAAAAAGTTGGGGGGTGCCCAGGGCACATGATGACTTTGCAACAACATGCATGTACAATATGAGAGGATAATCAGTGCCTACACATGCAAGACTGAACACATCATGGAATCAATAGAAGGATGACATCTCCAAATCACATTTATCTGATGTGTCATAGGTGAATTACCACCAAGAGTGTTACACTCAGGCATTGTACTCCTGTGCATAATGGACACATCACCATAGGGTCAATTTGAGAAATGTACACACATTATTCAGTACCCTCTGGCCAAAATACATTTTTAATGTCACAAATGAGCATATGAAGACTTAATGGACTATGACATCACATAGCACAGGCAATGTTTGTTCAGACTTCGAGTGTCTCAAACCAGCAGTGTAACTGTATGGCTGCAAAACCACAGTATGTCACTCCCATCTTTCAATGCAGTCATGGATCTGTGGAAATAAGGCTACACGCCCCATTCACATGAAGTCAGCATGCTAGGCAGTGTAGCACACATTTACATTGCCCAGTCTCAGACCAACGTGTGTTTATTTTGGCTTAAGAAGAGCTGTAAAAGAGTCCATGTTGCCAGCCTCCCCACATACTCAAATGCAATTCTTAATAGGCCATGTATGGAGCATGCTAGAGGCAAACATATTGATGCATGCACATTGGCTTGCACTCACAGGCACATACTACTGCACAGTAACATCATGTGAGCATTCTGAACACTCTCAAACTTTTACTCAGACACTTACCAGTACATCTGGGGCACCATATAGCCTCCCATACTGTGCAAGGACCTCGTCCACCAGGACCTCCAGCTCCTCTGTGGTGAAGGGACGGGCCCTGATGTTCTCAGTTCTCGCCATCACTGGGTCCAGAATACAGGAACAGCAGCAGTTGGTGGTGATGAATGGCAGGCAGCAGTGTCTGAATGCAAGTGACATGTGTGGCTCTCTCACAGACATTTATAGGCCCCTGGGGTTGTTTCAGTGGTACTCTGCTGCTGCAATTGGTCTGCCTGGTTTGCGTTTTCAATTGTATTCAATAACCAGGACCGCGGTAGCGGAGCACGCCTACCGCGAGTTTCAAAATTGTATTGCACTACCACGATCACGGTTCCCATTGGCTGCAATGGCATTGGCATAGGCGGTGTCACACCATGGGGCCCAGGCGGTCTCTACCACACTCCTGCATCTTTCAATTATATCCAATGACCGGGCCTGCGGTAGCGGAGCACGCCTACCGTGAGTTTCAAAATTGTATTGCACTACCGCGATTGTGGTTCCACTGTCATTATCAGCATCTTTCCCTCTCATCCAGGTCTGAAACATATAGGTATTAGGAGTACGCCCTCTGAACAACTCAAATGGAACTTTCTCAGTGATAGAATGTGGAGTTAAACGGTATACCATAACACGCTCTACAATAGCAGTTTTCCAGTCACGGTTTTGTTCTTTGGCCAATTGAATTGTTTCTTTTAGAACACGGTTGAATCGCTCTACCATTCCGTTACTTTCTGAATGATAAAGGGAACAACGTTTGTGTACAATTCCTTTCTTGGCCAAGAACTCTTCCATCTCCCTTGATACCAGCTGTACACCATTATCTGTTAGGAGGGATTCAGGAAGACCCTCCCTACAAAAAATGTTCCCTAAAAACTTTATGACATCTTTAGTTTCTATACTCTGTGTGACTTTGATCTCCGGCCATCGAGAATACATGTCAACTAACACAAGAACATAAGCTTGACCCGTCTTGGAGGTGACTGGACCCAAGAGATCTAAGGCTACATGTTGCCAACAACGTTTAGGAGCTTCTCGTATAATCATTGGTTGGACTCTGGTTTTACAACTTTTATCACAGGCATTACAGGCATTACACTCGATGCAGTCTCTCACCATGCGTTCAACCTGCATATCAATTCCAGGCCACCAGAAATGAAGACGAACCCTCTCCTTGGTTTTTGAGATGCCTTGATGTCTGAGATGAGCTAAACGGACTATCTTTTGTCTGAGGGAAGTCGGAGGAACAAGACGCGTTCCCCTCCAAAGTAAGTCATCATTCAACGAAAGTTCATTTCTTACATTCAAAAACTTTCTAACACCTTCAGTCAAACTTCTGATACCAGTCCACCCTCCTGACACAAATCCACATACATTAATTAAATCTTGGTCATTTTTCAAAGAGTCTCTCCATTCTGACTCAGAAACAACTCCTTCCACCACCTCACATACTTTGAAATCATCAATTTCCTAGGTATCTTCTGGTTCAAGAGAGATCGCAACATTTTGTTTTGAAACCAGGCGAGAAAGACAGTCTGCAACTTTGTTATCAACACCCGGAATGTATTTTACAACAAAGTCAAAGTCCTGAAGTGCTATGACCCATTTGCATATACGAGAGGAGACAGCATCCAATGACTTTTTACAGAATAGATCCTTAAGGGGCTTGTGGTCTGAATGAACAACGAAAGAGGTACCCCAGAGAAATTTCTTGAGCTTCTTTATTGCCCAGAAAATGCACAACACCTCTTTTTCGATTACAGAATATTGAAGTTCAGGACCAACAAGAGCTCTTGAAAGAAACAGTATGGTTTCTTCCTTGCCATCCCTAATCTGTTTAAGAACAGCACCTAAACCACGCGAACTGGCATCAGTGACAAGAATAGAACTACAAGATGTGTCAAAGCTCTGTAGAGAGGGAGCAGAACAAAGAGCTTTCTTGACCCCTTCAAATTCCAACTGACACTGAGAAGACCAGGAGAATTTCACACCTTTCTTTAAGAGGGACCTAAGCTCAGATGTACGACAGGCAAACCGTGGAACAAATTTGTTGTAGTACTCCGCCATACCCAGGAAGGTAACCAGTTCATCCCTAGACTGCGGAACAGGAAGTTCTTCAATGGTCTTCACAAGACACTCTCTGGGCCTAACACCCTCACTGGTCAAACAGTGACCTAAGTAATCTATTTCTGAAAGATTAAACTTGCACTTATTGTCACGTAAAGTTAGACCTCTCTCACTGAAACGTTCAAGCACACGTCTCAGTCTTGCATCGTGTTCGCTCTGAGATGAGCCGTGGATTAAAACATCATCTTGATATATCTTGACTCCCTCCACCCCACTCAGCACGTCTTCCATGACTCTCTGAAAAACGGACGCTGCAGAGATCAACCCAAAGGGAAGGCGTGTGAACTTGAAAGTTCTAAAAGGGGTTATAAAGGCAGTCAGGTACATGCATTTCTCATCAATTTTGACCTGGTGCTATGCTGCACGGAGATCTAAAGTAGAGAAGATACGTGCATCCCTCAGCTCGGCTAACATTTCCGTTATGTTTGGGAGGGGGTACTCATCGGCGATTACAGCACGGTTGAGGGCACGAAGGTCCACACACAAGCGAACCGCACCTGAGGCCTTGCGTGCCAAAACCACCGGAGCCAACCATTCGCTGGCCTCTGTTTCAACAATAATGCCTTCTTTCTTTAATTTCTCAAGTTCATTAAGCATAGACTCTTTCATAGCTAAAGGTACACTGCGTACTTTACACGTGACGGGTTGAGAATCAGGCTTTAGTACAATTTTGTGAGTGTAGCCTGAGAGACAGCCTAACTTCTCACCAAAGACTTCCTTGAATTCAGAACGTAGAACACTACTTGAATCACTCACACCCGAAATAACACTAGTGTTCAATTCACTCACACTAGAAATAACACTTGCACAACTCTCGTTTGGAACAGATTTCAGACAAGCAGATTGTGGAGAGATGTCTCTGAGTAGAATGCATGGATCACCACCAGGGACTAAAGATATACCTAGATCAGCTTGGTGAAACCAGCTGATTATGCTGTCACCCCTACAAGAAATATATATCTTCCCGGCAGTCAACCGGCCTTTGTATTCAATATTGCCCAAGAAGTAGCCAAACAGTCTTATAGGTTGATCACCATAGGCTAAGGGTTTGATGTCTGGCTTGTAAATAGTGACTTTCCCACATAGATTAGAATAAAAAAAAAATTGGGAATGAGAGAGATCTTTGCCCCAGAGTCAAATAGCATCTTAATGTTGCAATGATTTATTAAAACCATGTCAATGGGACCTTTACACTTGTTCTTACTCATTGGTGTAATAACCTCCCCACAGTGTAGTTCATTGTCATCCAAGTCAGGGTCGCTCCCACTCTCTATCAAAACTTCTTTGACCCGCTTGTTAAACTTATTCTTTTTAGCTCTACAGGCCTTGGTAAAATGACCCACTTTTCCACAGTTTTTACACTTGGATGTGAGGGCAGGACAAGATTTGTCATTGGCAAGATGATCTAACATATCACAACGGTAGCATTTTGTTTTTCTGTCAGCTTTGAATTGAGAGTTAGAAGAATAAGTAGAGTGAGTAGGCTCACTTGGTTTCCAGATGGGCTTTGAGAGTTTTTTAGTAACACTGTGAACTTTTTAATCTAACGCACCATTTTCTTTTTTTTTTTGATGACCTCAACACAAGCAAGAGAGTGTTCAATTATTTTTGCTATTGTAATAACCTCATCAAGTTTTGGATCATCTTTCTGCCAAAGTTCATCTTTGATTTTCTCAACAGAGCAACCCAGCATAAATTGATCACGTATGCGTTCTTCAATGGAGTTATCAAATTTGCAGGTGGCACCATAATTTACGCAGAGCAGTAATGTAAGCTTCGACAGACTCGTCAGATTTTTGTACTCTCTTACCAAAATGATATCGTTCAAGGATGGTACTAACTTTAGGGAGATAATGCTTGTCAAGTTTTTTAAGGCAGATTTCAAATTCATTAAGGTTATCTGACTCTTCATCAGTTAGGTTCGGAAGGTGTTCAAACACCTCTTGTCCCTCCGAACCTAAACAGTGTAAAAGTAATGCTGATTTTCTTTCAGCACTCAAAAATACTCCACAAACCCTAGCATAATTTAGGAAAACTTTTTCCATTTTGACCAACGTATATTTGGATCCCCAGGGTTAGATAGGAAAAACGGAGGCGGAGTAACATTTTGCATTATGTATCAATTTGAAAATAAGTAAAATATAATTAATGGAGAAATATGTAAGAATAATTATACAAGTAAGTAAATATTCAAAGTGTATATGTCCTATTTTAATTCAAGTTCAATGTAATCAAATCTTCAGTGTGTATAATAGGATACTCTCTTCCATCACAGTGAGTAGGTAGTAAATGTTCCTTGAGATAAAATAAATGCCGTATGTATCAGCGTACAACAGTTGACACACGAATTGAAGAAATAAAGCTGTGTGTATCAGCGTGATACTTGTGGTTGTTGCCAGTTGATTAGATGTCTTCCAGCATAGTGAGTAAGTAGTAAATATTCCTTTAAAGAAATATATGCTGTGTGTATCAGCGTAGAACTAGTGTTGACACACAAATTGCAATTACAGCTGTGTGTGTCAGCGCGAGGCAGTTGTTGGAAAAGCAGTAGAAATAATAGCTGACACAAGAAAATGTATTTAGCAGTGCTGTGTGTGTCAGTGTGAATTTGTTGTTGCTGCTGAATGGCTGTAATAAATAAAATAAGAAGGGACTAAAGGTGAAAAGATTTGTAGTGCTGTGCGCGTCAGCGCAATGTAGAACTAGTTGTGGGCATCAGCGTGTTGTAAATAATATCGCTGTGTACATTGGCGAAGCGTAGAGGGAGCTGTGCGCGTCAGCGCAATGTCTTTGAGGCATCGCTTAGCAACAGGAAAGACTCTGGGGAGCATAGCGTTGAAGAGCGAGGAGACGTCAGGCAAGCGTTTCCTCGCTACGCGTTGAAGAGTGGAGAGACGTCAGGCATAAACAACTTTGTTGCTTAGTAACAAAGTGCTGGGAGCGCTGAAGGAGAGTCGTGATGCGTAGTGAATATGCGACGATAAATAGAACGAAGGAAAGCTTCCGTGGTGTTCGGCGCGAGCAGGTATGGCTCGAGCATAAATTTAAATAATGCTCGTGAAATGCTTGCGGGAATGCTTTTCCTTGTACTTCGCATGTAATACTTTACAAAAGCACAGTCAGAAGGTTAAGTACAAGAAGTTTGTAGCGCGAGTAGGTGGAGCACAATGGAGCAGGCTTAAGAAAGAGTAGAAGGGTCTCTTGAAGTTAGACTGCTGCGAAGAAGGCTTCTCTTGAAATATAATAAAAACGTGCACAGTACCTTTATATTTCGACACAGTTGTGTTAGGACGTTGTTGAGGAAGGACAGGTTGATCAGCTCCTTAGTTGAGTGAAAGTGAATATCTTACTGTCAAAGGGTTCTTGTTGCTCAGAGTTCTTGTTGCTGGTCAGAGGTGATAGTTCTGTTGAATGAATCTGGTCATCCCACGCTCGTCGCCAGTGTGAAGAAGTAAAATGAGTCAGTTTGCCAGCTGAACAGATCTTCTTTATTTAAAGTTGAGAGTATAACAACGTCCTAGCCACAGGGCAGCCAGCAGCAACTGACTCCCAGTCCTAGGCAACCAAGGCAGAGCCTTCATGCATTCTAGATTACTAAAGGTAATACGTTCTATGTAGAGAAACTCACTGATACAGAGTAATGGGAAGGCATTACTACTACTATTTTTCAAAGAAAGATGTCCAATTATATCTAGCTTGGTGTTCATGAGTACCGGGGCTAATTTTATCAGCCAGAAAATCTAGCTGGTAAAATCACATGAGAGTCAGATTTCAAGCTCAGCAGGCACTCGCTCCACATGGCCCCCTCCGCTGGGTCCCTCCCCACCCTGCTTTCAGCCCTGCCTTTATCGAACACTTCTATTTACTACGTGCTCATAGCAGATATTAAATAGGGGTGTTAATACCCATAGAATAGGGAATTCTTTGTGGAAATTCCACCTGCACAAACTGGATCAGATTAACTCATAATAGCTGGATTTAACTGGAGGGATGGCAGGCATTAGCTTTATTTCTGGCCACATGGTCTTCCCGCACCTAAAATTCCTGTCTTCTGATTGAGGCATTAATAATGATCTATAATTTGATCCTCAGCAGAAATGGATAATGTCATAAAAAGATTTCATAGTTGTTTCTCATGAGCCACATTGGGGATGTGGTCAACCTTGTATCCTGTCTTATGTTTGAGGACATATGCAGCTTTTGTTTGATATTGGGTTTTCACTAGTCACTAATACATCTTGTACTAGGAAGAATACCCGCATGACAGCAGGATGTTTGATAAATTGTGGGAGGCGGCAAAAAGTAGCTAATTGGAGCCAATAAAGGCAGAGATCCTTTATGAAGCTATCTACAACAATATTAATACCAAAAAGGACATCCCACCATGGGTAATAGTCTCATCTCCAAAGAGCAACAGTTGACCAAAATTCACAGATATGGTGCAAACTCTATCTAGGGTAAGTCTGGTACCAAGAATTGGGATAGACTCACTAGTTTCTCCCCCAGCCTTGTTCAATTATTTGTCTGCTGGTTTTCAAGTACACCAGTCAAAAATGCCTTTCAGATAAGTAAATGCAAACATTCTAGACTATTTCATTACTCAGGTGTCCTTTTTACAGGGCTGGGGTTGACAGGCTAGGCCATACAATGGGCTTTGATTCAATTCCTTTCAACCATCTGCATTTTTGGCCAGCATCTTTTAATTCTGGGTTAAGACATTGTCCCTCATATCTTGGTTCAATACAGAGGAGTATTCTTTCCCATCTAATGCTATTAGCTGTTTGAGTTTATCATTCTACCTCCAATAGAGCACATGCATTGCCCTGCATGAGGGACTAATTTACATCTCACTCTGTCAATGCCTCATTGCTGATACATGCACACTACTTACTTGTGCATGCTTCTCTTTATATGTCCTATCAAATTAAACCCAGACATAGTGGCTTTGCCAATACTTGTTTATATTTGTGTGTAAGAGGTTTCCAAGGTACTTTCTGTCCAAAAGGGTGGGAAATTCTGAATCCCTACTTGCTAGCAATAGATCTTTTTGTTCTAGCACTAATTATACATTAATTTTCTCAGAAGTGTTCAATTCTTTTGCTAAAAGATGATTGGTTTATGAATGCCATTTCGTGGTTTGGCTATTTCTATTATTCAAGAAGGGAGTTGAAAACTTCCCTGTGGCCTATTGTCCCCATCCATCATTTGGTTTCATATGCAAAATTATACCCCAGGTAATTTTTGTGAAAACGAAGGGGCATATTTACGAGGAAGTGGCGGAGCGAGTAGTTAGCCTAGTTGGCTTAGCTAACGCCACGCTCCGCTACTTTGAAATGCAGGGCTGCACAGTATTTCCAAGGATACGGTGTAGCCCTGGGTTTCCCCCTGCACTGACACTAATTTAGCCACCTAGCGCCAAAGCAAACACCTTTGCACCATAGTGCAAGGGTGCCTGCGTTGCAGGGGAAGATTGTTTATGTGCAGGAAGGTGTCAGACAGAATACAGAACAATGTCATACATTCACCCCAGTACAGAGATATGGGCCTAAATCCATCATTTTTTTGCTCCCCATGCCATTCCACTTTGAACCCAGCCATATGCAAATCAGTCTTGACCTTGCTCCCAATGGGAACAGTCCAGCCCGAACTGCCTGGCTTGGCAGTTTGGGCAGGACTGTTCTCATGAACAGGGTCAAGACTGATTTGCATATGGCTAGGTCTGAACTGGGGTAGCGGATTGAGCTAAAGAACAATAATGGATTAAACCCAGATCTATGACTGGGGGTGAGTGTCTGAAAAGTTTCAGCTCCTTGTGTTTGCTTTGTTTGCCCTAAGTTGGCAGGTTATGCCCAGTCGTGGGTCCCTTGCTCACTTTGCCACTGGATTTAAGCAAGCCTGGCTGATGAGGGGTGTTACCCCAAAACCGGTCCCGGGATGTTTGTTTCCGGTCCAGGAAAGACCTGTCTTGGCAGTCAGGGCAGGACTGTTCCCATGAGGAACAGAGTCATGACTGATTAGCATATGGCTGGGTCTGAACTGGGGTGGCGAAGTGAGCTAAAGAACGATGACGGTTTAAACCCAGATCTGTGACTGAGGGTGAGTGTCTGAAAAGTTTCAGTGCTCTTTTCATCATCTCCTTGAGTTTCCTTCCTGCACATAAACAATCTGAAATTTTTTTTTTAACTTCTATGTGTGCTGCTTAAGGCAGCACACATAGAAGTTGCAAAACTTCATTTTTTTTAATGATTGTTTATGGCAAGGAAGGGACATCTTCCTGCACATAAACAATGAATGGCCTTTTGCTATTTCAATGTGTGCTAGACAATGCAGCACACATGGAAACAGCAAAAACGAGGAGAAATAAAACATTTCTCCTCATTGCACCAGGGTAAGACCTGGTTTTCTCTGGTCTTAATTTTGGCCTGCCCCATATTTATGCCTTCCTTGTAAATATGGGGCAGCAACAACATCAAATGATGTGCAGGTGGAACCCCCACAACAACACCCATTGCCTGCCCATTTCATGCTAAATATAGCGTAAAAGGGTGCCTTATTTACAAGGCAGCGTTAAGCCACGTTAAGTGGCTTAACGCTGCCTTGTAAATAAGGCAAAGCCCCTATCGCCACCACAACATCATAAAAAGTGACTTTGTGATGGTGATAGGGGCTTGTAAATATGCCCCTCAATTCCTGCATCAGCACTTGTTCTCATTTTCAATCATATTTTTGAAAAGGTAGGACTATGTGTCTTTTGTTAGAAATTAGGTTTCTAATTGGCAGAGTTATGCACCCTGTCCCAGCACGAAAGCCAATTTTAGTCAGGGTAGGTCACAACACAACCTAAATTTTCCAGTGCTCATCCACTGGTAGCTTGGCACAGAGCAGTCAGGCTTAACTTAAGAGGCAATGTGCAAAGTATTTGTGCAACACTTCAAACAACATCACAGGGAAAACACCACAAAAAGACTTCACCAGATTAGAAAAATAGAGTATGACCCTGAAGTCTGGAGTAACTACCGCCCCATCTCCCTGCTGCCGGCTATCAGCAAGATCGCCGAGAAATATGTGAACTCTGTTCTATCTACCTTCTTGGAGAGCAATAACTGTCTCCATTCCTCCCAGATGGGTTTTAGACCTCAACATGGTACTGAGACGGCTCTTCTGGTGGTAGTGGAAGAGACGAGAAAAATTCTAGACGCAGGAGGCTGCGCGGCTATCATCCTTTTAGACTTAAGCGCAGCCTTCGATACGGTCAACCACCAGCTGCTGATAAAAAGATTAAGCGAGGTGGGAATTGCGGGGACCATGCTCAATTGGCTCCAATCATTTTTAGAAGACTGATCCTTCAAAGTTATTGAAGACGGTATCTCTTCTAAGCCCATACCGCTGAATTGTGGGGTGCCCCAGGGCTCCTCCCTTAGCCCCACACTTTTTAACGTGTATTTGAGGTCCTTGGCGGAGATGGTGCTACCATTCGGGATCCGGATAGTCACGTATGCTGATGACACCCAGTTGGTTGTTTCTGTCAACCAGCGGGATCCCTCCAGTCCTGGTCTTGCCCTCTGACTAGAAAAAGTATCAAGGTGGATGGAAGAGTCATTCTTGAAACTCAATGGATCAAAAACGGAATTAATGCTCCTAGGGAACAAAGAAAACACAAATCTTGGGCTACTCTGGCCCAGCTCCTTTGGTCCTGCCCCTACTCCCAAACATCAAATTAAAAGTCTGGGTGTCTGGCTCGACCAGAACCTTGATTTTAAGGAACAAGGGCAAAAAGTAGCTGCAAGCTGCTACGGGATCCTACGAATGATCTGTAAAGTGCTCCCACTACTCCCTTTCCCTGCAAGAAGAGTCCTAGTTCAGGCTCTCATTTTGTCACACCTTGACTATGCCAATGCTCTTTATCTTGGAGCCCCTGGCTCCTCGATTCGAAAGCTACAAATTGTTCAAAACTGCGCTGCGTGCATGCTTATGAACATTCCAAAGCGGTCCTCCGCTAAATCAGCTCTGGCATCTTTACATTGGCTCCCCATCCGTGAGCGCATAGAGTTTAAGGCCCTATGCATAGCCCACAGGTCACTTTCAGGTAAGGGATCCCTGGTTATTCAGTCCCTCATCCATCGATACCGTCCAAACAGAGCCCTCAGGTCAGAAACTAAACATCTACTGTCAACCCCAAGAATAACGAGAGCACGAAGTGGTGGCCGCCTTTTTTCGTATAATGTGGCTAAAATTTGGAATAGCCTGCCCCCTTAGATCCGTGACCAACCTAACTACCTCATCTTCCGGAAGCAGATTAAAACATTGCTCTTCCCTAAATGAATAGCTTTCAGTTCAGTGTGCTAGCAGGCAATAGCGCGGGGATGCCCATGGGTAACCAGGCGCTTTACAAATCCTGTTTTCATTTCATTCATTCATAAATAAAACAAGATCAAAATGACAAAGATCCAATGTGTGGAAGTTGAGATATGAATGTTTAAAGATTAAATGCAAACATAGCGCTTAGAAGCAAACAGCACTCAAAGAGTTAGTTGGTAGCACTGGACCAGGACAAAGTCAAGAGTTCAGGCCAACCGTGATGGAGTGCAGGCTGCCTACAAGACCCACGCAGGCCCCCTCTGAGCAAAAGTACCTTAATTCTTGTTGCAGCATGAGATGCGTTGCTGATCCCCATGCAATTGGAGTGTTGCACCGGAGTTCCCCATGCAACTGCGGTAATGCATTGGTTTCGTTGAACGAAGAACCGGTTCTGAATGCAGCAGTTCGGAAACTGATGCGCCGGGTTAATCCATGTTGGAGGGACAATGCGTCGATCTTCTTCATGCAGGGTCAGCGATGCATTGTTTCCGAGCAGTGGTTTCGGATGTGATGCCGCAGTTCCCAGTGTGATGCGCTGGTCTGATTCCCGCAACAGCAGCGATGCATCGATTCTGCTCTCGCAGCAGAGGATGCATCGGCTCCACTGGAGCAAATCCCTAGGTCCACTTCCAAGGGTCTAGGACTGGAGTGGCACCACTTGGTAGAATGGACTCACAGGCAGATGAGACTAAGGTTTGGAACAGGAGTGTTCTACGTCTTTTGGGTCCCTGAGACTTAGGCAACAGGAGGCAAGTCAGCAAGCCCTTGGAGTCACTCTGGGTTCGTGTAATGCAGGTCCAGTCCTTCTCACCCAGGCAGGGGAACAGCAGGCAGCAGGACAGCTTAACAAGGCAAGAGCACAGCAAGGCAGAGTCCAGCAAAGCAGCAGTCCAGCAGAGTGGCGGTCCTTTAAGCAGCACAGCAGTTTTTCCTCCTGGCAGAGTAGTCACAGTTCCTGAAGTGTGCTGATTTGGTACTGCCAAAGGTCCAGTACCTATACCGAGTGGTGCCTGTGAAAAGGGGTAGACTTCAAAGAAAGCTTTGAAGTGCACAGAGGTTCCCCTCTCCTGCCCTATCTCCAGAAACACTATGGGGGTAATCAATCCTTTGTGTGGGGACAGGACACTGCCCTTTCAGGAGTAAGTTTCAGCTCCTTCCTCCCATTCTTCCCAGGATGGCCCATCTGCATGCAGATGACCACTCAGGCACACCTTTCCTTCCTTTGTGTGTGGCTGTCTAAAGGGAATGGAGGAAGTCTGCTGTCACCCACCCCAGAAGTGTATTCTAGAGACAGGCAAAAGGCACCAAATGGCTAAAGTGAGTAAATGCCAACTTTCTAAAAGTTCAAAAACAAATGGAGTGTGTGTCTCGTTCCAAGCACATGTCGCAGAGCAAAGAAACGGTCGAAGAGTCCTACAATAATCCATTTATTTCATTCTTTACTCATCCATAATTTATTCTCCAAGTTCATCACATCTTTCTTCCATCTTTATAAGAGCTTTAGAAATCCCATGTTTTTCAAATGCTAGGGAAATGGCCATCCTGGCCTTTTTTGTAGCACGTAGGATTGAATTGCCCCAGGCAGCCTCATTTTAAATTTACCCACTGCATTTCAGGCTAAAGAACAGCCCTTCTTCAGGGGTAGCTTTAAAGATAAAAACAGGCATAAATGTAACGTGGGTTTAACAACAGTCGTCTACTCAACGTATTTGTGACACATATCAAATGCAATTAATGTTTCACTGTCAAACATGTTTCCTCATACCGCTATTATAGTTCTCTCTGGGTGAAAACATACATTGTCCTGATTACATCGTCATTAAAGAGCTCCCCGACTTTCCCAAACTAAAAAATCCTTTTTTTCCAAAAGCAACCAAACTTTCAAAAGTACAATCATGTATAGTTGTGAAGTACCAACAAACCATCCACCCACTCTGTTTAAATGCACAATGCTTAATGAATAAGGTTATACCTGCAACTTTCACGTTTGTACACAACGTTAAAACCACATTGCTTGTGCTCCCTTGCACCATCATGACATTATAAACCAGCTCATAGCTCGACTGTTCCAGCCTCCGCTGTTAACGTTTCTGATTGAACCTTCCCACTGTGATTAAACCATCCATGTGACCATGAGACGTAACTCAAACAATGAACATAAAAGAAATTTGTCTCCCATGCTCGCCTCTCCCTCACCCCAGGTTTATCAAACCCATACCAAAAATCCACGCAAATTGTATTATAGTGACAAACTCAAAAGTAACAAAATACTAATAATGAAGATGTTTTGTCTGATGATGAATCCTTAGTACGATTCTTGTTGTGCTTCACTCGCAGCATGAGTTCTTATATGTAAATGAGCTGTTTCTCAGCTGCCTCGGACTCAATCATATCTTTTCTTTCATTTTAATCCACTTTTTCTTTTTCCTGCGTGCAAACGATCAGAGGGGCCAAATCTTTTGAATTTCAAGACAATGATAGAATGCACTCCTTTCTAATCAGTTACTTTTGAGTATGCTCTTTTGGCAAAATTATTGCGTGCAGACTTGCATGTGCCAAGCCCCAACGTCACCTTTTAAATAGTTTGAAAACTAATGGAGCTTGTGTCTCGTTCCAAGCACATCTCGCTCAGCAAAGAAAAGGTCAAAGAGTCCTACAATAATCCATTTATTTCATGCTTTATTCGTTCATAATTTATTCTCCAAGTTCATCACATCTTTCTTTCATCTTTATAAGAGCTTTAGAAATCCCATGTTTTTCAAATGCTAGGGAAATGCCAATCCATGCCTTTTTCGTAGCACGTGGGATTGAATAGCCCCAGGCAGCCTCATTTTAAATGTACCCATGTATTTCGGGCTAAAGAACAGCCATTCTTCAGGGGTAGCTGTAAAGTTAAAAACAGGCATAAATGTAACGTGTGTTTAACAACAGGCCTACTCAACTTATTTGTGACACATATCAAATGCAATTAATGTTTCACTGTCAAACATGTTTCCTCATACCGCTATTATAGTTCTCTCTGGGTGATGGCCAATGTCCGCGATACAACCACCGCGAGGGAGATAAAAACACCAACACCAAAAAACATGGGATGAGCCCATTCGCGAGGAGGAAAGCAGCGATAAGTAGCGCCAGGCCCGCGACACATATACGGCATGCGGGAATAAGCACAATAAAAGCAGGAAAAAGAAAGACAAACCAAACAGAAAACAGCGAAGCACAACGGAGGCAGTCGGAGCTAGCACACAACCCCACAAGCACCATTGGCAACAAAACATTCTACATGGCAGGCCATCGTGGACAAGGTGAATGCAGCCGGAGAGCGGAGGAGGACAATGGCAGAAAACCAGAACAGCTGGAATGATGCGAAACGCACAAACAAGCAGAAACACGCCAACAACCAGAAGGCAGCAATGCACACCGGAGGTTGGAGTTCAGCGCCACACCAGGAGCTGGATGACATGGAGGAAATGGTGTCCACCACATTAGTCAGGAGATGGTGGCAGGAGTCGAGGACCGGAAACTGCTCAAAATCAACAGACACAACAGCAACAGGGAGAGGAACGGCCAGGGACTGGGGGAACGGGGGGAGATGAGCACAATGGCACACATGCACAATTAAGCACAGCACAACTGCAGACAAACCATGCGCAAGAGGAACAACATCACACAAGTCGGCAACATCACACCACTGAACAAGCACAGAAGTGAAAACCACACCACCTGAAAGGGAGAAGGGTGAGCCAAATCAGAGCTGAAGGGACATCTCACACAGAATGCAGCACACACACATAGGAAGCAGAGCACCCCAACATCCAACACAATGTGGTACAAACACCAACATATGCACAAGCCAACGCAGGACACAGGTGCATCCGCTTGTGGCCTGTAAATGGCCATACGCATCTAGGAAAACACGAAACAGGGACCTGATAATGCACAAGTACCAACCACAGCCCTGATGGGGTAGCAATGCATGTAAGGCAGGGACCCAGATAGGCCGTGACACACACTGGCATACAAATAAACACTCAACACAGTTGGAGACAAGTGAACGTGCGGAAACTTTATCAACAATTGCGAGTCAGTATGGCCAAGGGAAGTGCCACGACATGCAGACCAATGCAGCAGCATGTCTGAATGAGGAACATTGGGAAGCGCCCATGTCCACCCCGGGGGAGTCCATCACCAACACAAGTCATTGCCAACCCGCGTATGTTGTCCGCGCATGGATCAGGAGTCCAGGCCAATGCAGCCATGTCCACTGTCGTCTAGGGACATGTGACCAGATCCCCAACATGCAACCAGGCGTCGGGACACGTGCAATGGGTCACATTCAGTCCTGGCTGCAGGTACCTTGTCACTCGTCCATGAACGCGAGTGCAGCAGCGTAGGCCAACATTTCCAATGCGAGATCGTTGTCCACCACATCTGACATGTCGGCGACGTAACCCATCAGCTGTCCCGGACAGATGTGCTCACTCCAACCCCTGGCCCCAATATGCACGAAAGCCCAATTGGGGGCGGCTCAATGTGGTCACTGTACACGACTACTCGTGCAACCTCCCAGGTCCAGTTGCCATCATGCATGCCAAACATCCAGGCATGCCATAAACAGGCATCACGGTGACACTCCTGGTCGTGGTCCAACAGGGGGCACACATACACGTCGAAATCCAGGTCAGCTACCGTAACGTTGGAGAGGCAGACATTCATGGACCACTCGAATATGCACAAGCGACAGTGCAACACCGGCTGAACGCAGGTGACGTTGGCAATGCGGAAGCTCAGCCTGTAACTAATCCGCAGCACTGCCAATGGTAGTGCCCCCAGTACATGCAGCAGACGTGCACGGTACAGGTCCACATGACTGGAGTTGAGCATGTGTCCAGGAAGGTCCGCCATTGCGTCAGTGGCACTGCTTGAATTGGCACTGTGATGACCTGCGCCAGTCCTGTGGATGAAACGCCACAGCTCGGAGCAATGAGCAGTGTCTGTGTGCAATGGGTGCAGGCCTGGGGTGTGGTGGGAGTACATGTGAAGGCCATTTCACGCACGCTAACTACGACCAAGGACTTCTGCATGTGGGATGTGTACACGTTGGCCTCACGTCTGGCAGTGCGTAGTGTGGGAGTCGCCTGGAAATACTATCATATCTGTAAGGGGTTGCTGGGCACATGCAACTCCCATCTAGGAGCTGCAGATGTGCTACCGCCCTATAGTCCAGAAAAAGACCTTTCATCCCTACAGTAACTTCACCATCTGCATGCATACAGGAGATGTACAGAGGCCTATCGTGGGTGGGGTGGGATGTCTGCGACCCAGGGAATCATGGATGACTTGCCTAGCACGTGGCACATGAGCGGCATCACTGTGTGTCACGTTGCCTCACAGCTGCTCCTCCCTCCCACGTGCCTCCACACATGTGTGCACTGCGCGGTTGTATCACGTGCACTCCTACGGCACACCATTGTCATGCCTGTCCGCGCATGTCCAGCGGCATGCCAACAACACCTGTAAGCTGGCCGTTGAGGGTGTGCGGCCACGTGAGTGTAGGCCAATGGTCTGGACAGGGCTGACACAGGTGTACAGTCCATGGCTGGCTGTGATCGCGCCGCGATTGGGGCTAGACACCTGACTCACGCAGCCACAGGACTGATACACATAACACTTGGCATGCATGTGCCAGGACACTGAGCGGGCTTGTGCTCCTACATTTCCCCATACGTGCGGGCCCGCCCTCCGGGTGCATGCTACATTGCAACATCGACTACTGTGGCCCTGGTGGCGACAACAGCCCAACACAAGGACACACTTACCTCACTTCCTGTTCAAGGCCAGACCAGAGCCACGCCCTGATCCCCCTGCCGAATCAGCACACCCCTGTGCTGACCTGACGTACGCCGGACCAGCACACGCCACTTGTGCATGCAGGGGGGGGCGGGCCAAGCTGCATGTCCAAGGTCCCAGCCACTGCTGAGGTGACATGGTATCCTCCGCTGAAGACAGCACACTGTGATGTTGCAGGGCTCCGGCCCATCATGCTGACATAATGACCACACGGACACACTTGCTTAGATGTTGGGAATGGCTACGGGCACGTGAGCCCGGCCACATTTATTAGCAGGCTCACATGTCGAGTGACACCTGTGTTGGATGTGTGTGGGGTGTGTGTACACCAGCCGTCATGCAGTGCCTGGTGCAGTCAAAAAAACGACAACAGTGTACATCGTAAAGGACACAACCATTCAACCGTAAAGGATCCATGACCTGAGCTGCACATAATTAGTGGCCCCGGATGCACAGCGTCCTGCACGGGCCTACCGCCACGGGCCGCTGACTTGCGGTGCACTGGGGCAGGGTCACGAGAGCAGAGAAGGTTCTCGTAGATGTCAAAGGGGGTTGTCGTGGAGTGTCTCGGTGGACAGTGGAAGGTGTACCCCCAGGGCATGATGCAGAGGGCAGAACCACGCAGAAACAGTCACTATGGTGGAGATGAATGGAACACACACATGTTGGACACCAAGCCCGTTCCAGCCCGATGATGATGCAACCAACCCCCAGGCCATGGACTCAGGCGCCACCAAAGTTCAAGCAGAGAGTGCCCATGAGTCATTGCGCACAGAGTTAGTGGCACCAGTGCTGATAGGGGATGCCGCCTGTGATGAGGCATGTCCAATGGTGTGGACTCCTCCATATCTTACCCAGGACACAGTTCCACATGTGTGGCCTACTGGACCGCAGTGTAGGCCTGAGGCAGCGGCCAGCAGGGGCCAATCACCGAGTGTCGCCGGCTTAGGTTGGATGGTCCCACCGGCCTGCGTAGTTCAGGTTCAGTGGCACCACGGGACGCGGACTAGTGTTGAACAGGGTTAGTGGCACCAGGTCAGTTGTTGCTAGTATTCGCTCACCTCCGTAACGAGGATCCGGCTTTCATCCGGACTGAACCGCATCTTCCTCTTACTCCTCTCCGTGCGTTCACTGGGATGGACTCGTCCCTTAGCTTCCGAGTTCAAACCAAAAAGGTGGCAGGGACCTGCTTTGGGCTACTGCTGGGGCTCAGACCCTTATTGGGTTTCTTTGATGCACCCACACGGCAGGTCATCATTCAGACATCAATAATGTCAAGATTGGACTATGCCTGCTCTTTGTATTTGGGGTCCAATAAGGCTGAAATTCTTAGGCTACAAAGGGCACAGAACCCGGCTGCAAGAACCCTTCTTGGTTTGCGCAGGGCCTGCCCGGTATCAGACGCCATTCGTCGACTTCACTGGTTGCATGTGGACAGGCAAATTGATTTCAAGGCTCTCTGCATAACCTTCAAGGCCCTAAAATTTTCCACCCCTAGTATTCTGGCCAATCTGTTTTTGCCATATGTTCCTTCATGACATCTCCGCTCCCTGGGGCAACACCTGGTGGTGGTTCCCTGGACACGGAGAGTCCGTGCTGGAGGCTGCTCTTTTCACAGTAGGGCGGCTCTCCTCTGGAACTCACTGCCTGCTCACATCCGTGGCCTTAACAACTACCTGGAATTCAGGAAGGCCATTAAAACTCACCTTTTTCCTGCACCATAGACCTACTCTCTGCTCCATCCGAACGTGTCAGTTGCTCTGCTGTCAGCACCGGGACGCCCCTTTGCTGGGGCAGCTGTTGCGCTTTACAAGTTGTGGTAACATAACATAACATAACATGGACTCTGCCATTCATGAATCACGACTGGGTGCTGGATGTGGGGCCTACTGGACCGCAGTGTAGGCCGGGGGCAGCGGTCAGTACAGGCCCACAGACACGTGTCGTGTGCTTGCGATGCATTCCTTTGCTTCACTGATAGAAGGGAGTTTAGTGATATGAACTCTGCAATTAACATCTGGTCACTGCCATTCATGACTCAGGACACAGTACCACATGTGGGACCCACTGGACCACTGTGTAGGCCTGTGCCCTCATCCACGTGTCGCCGGCTTGCGTTGAACAGGGTTAGTGGCACCACGTGTCGCCGGCTTGCGTTGAACAGGGTTAGTGGCACCACGTGTCGCCGGCTTGCGTTGAACAGGGTTAGTGGCACTTCGTGTCACCGGCTTGCTTTGAACAGGGTTAGTGGCACCACGTGTCGCAGGCCAGCGATATGGAATTATGCCTCACTGATCGAAGGGAGTCTGGTGCTGTGGCCGCTGCCACGGACTTGGGGTCACTGCCATTCATGACTCAGGACACAGTTCCATATGTGGGACCGACTGGGCCGAAGAGGACGCCGGTGGAGTATGTCAATGAAAAAGGAGTACTGTGGGCCTGCGCCGTGGAGGCCAGCGATGGTCTGCGGAGGCTGCAAAGGTTGCGGGCCTGGGGCTTGGAGCTTGCACCGGCAAGTGGTGGGCCCTCTTTGACACACTCCGGTGTCGGCAGGTGAGCGGAGCCTCGTTGGTGCGCTGGGGCAGGCATCAAGGGTCTGGGGACCAGCGGCCCGGGGTGCAGCAGGCGCACAGGGATGCAGGCCCCACCGCGCTCAGCGCAGGACACGTGGCGGGCTGAGAGGTGCCGCCCTGGCAGACACGTTGTCCATTCCGAATGAGGACCACGCCCAGTGCGACAGGCTTTTTGTTCACACCCCTACGCAGGCCTGGCGTACGCCGGTCCAACTCACTCCGCCCGCGCATGCAGGGGGGACGTAGCATGCGACATTTCTGCGTTCTGCCCCACAGCCTGTGGAAACATGGTAGCGTCCACTGGCCACTACACTCCATGCACCAGCAGTTGATCTCCACATGGCATTTCCGTGATTTGCACGCTGTGGTCTGTCCGGCACCTCCACGCCACACCTGGCTTTGGGTAGGTCTACATTCCTCAGTCACTTGCCGCTCTCGCACATGCCTGCTCCATGCCTCTCCTCACATCCTGCTATTGTGTGTCTGTGGTGCCATGCTGTGGCTGGGTTGTGGGCATGGCAAGGCCAAGTTCCCAATGGAGTCGTGTTGTAGTGTCTGATCGTTTGGCATGTTGTGTGGCATGTTGAATGTAGTTGTGCTGCGTGCACATTGCCAGTGTCGTGAGTTGCATGACTGTGGGCTGGAGGTGTGTGGTGTGTTCATTTTGGACTTACCAACGAGCACTGCATTGACGTGGGTGCCATCCTGGGAGTGCTGTGTGATGATGGACTGTCGGGAGGTGTGAGAATAATGCACTTTGCCTGGGGAGTTGGCCACGGCATTGTTGAGGGGTCCCGGGCAGCCCACTATTGCATGGACATTCATGGGATGCGTGTGCTTTCTGTTGTGGTAGTTGTGTGCAGTGTCGGCAGGGGGCACGAGGGGTACGTGTGTGCAGTTGATTGGCCCTGACACGTGAGGGAATCCAGCTATGGCGTAGGGGCCTTGCTTGGTCTCCAGCTGCTCCTGCGCATTGTGGGTGAAGTGGAGGGGCTGGGGTACCAGGCTGATGTTGGCATCCAGGACAGGTGTGATGACCTTGGATGGGGCTGGCTGTGTGACTCCTCCGACTCTGGCAGTTGTGAGTTGGAGGGTACCAGAGCCCGACATGTGCTGCGCAGCCGGCAGCTTTGTCTGCGGAGGGATGTTGGTTGTCCGCTGGGTTGGTACCATCAACAGGTGGGGGATGTGGGTCAGGATGCGGGGGTTGGTTGTCCTTTTGGGCCTGTAGTGGGCAATGTCCCCCTCTGGAGTTGGGTATGGGTGGCAGGTGCGTTTCAGGTGGGTCTGCTGTCTTTGTGTACGCTGCCTCTGTGGTGTTCTTGGGGGGGGGACGGGTCCTGGGGGTGGTGGCGGGCCTGGGGGTGGTGGCGGTGGGTGTTGTGTGCCTCATGGGTCTCGGAACTGCATGTTCATTGTCTCCATGGCATCTGTGGGTCTTCAGATGTGGCTCTTGCCTGGGCTCCCTTTCATGCTGCAGGTAGTCGACCTGCTTTACACCAGCAAAAGGCAGGTGTTAAATCCTGCTGCTACCGCGGCTTATCGCGTAGTTTTGACTCGCATCGCAGATCTGGCAGTTTGTTGTGAATGTGGTTTAGTGGTGTTTTCGTGTGTTTTTGCACGGGAAAGCCTAGTCTGCATCTCATTAGGGTTAGTTGGTGGTGTCCACCGTGGAGATAAATTTTGGGGCAGTTATCGCGGGAATACTGGCGATGTCTGCAGTTTGCGCCAACTTGTGAATGGGGTGTTAAATCGATCTCCACTTTTGATGGGTTAAGGTGGAGATAAATTGGAGGTAGGTCCTTGTGAATATGCCCCATAGTGTACTATTCCCACTCCAAACTATATTAACTCAGGGAAGGTGGTGGACACTAAACATATATAGGGGCATATTATCAAGCCGGCGATAAAAAATTATCGCCGCTTTAGCGTCTGTTTCCGGACGTAAAGCAGCGATAATTTTATCGCTGTATTAGCAAGGTCACGCTATCGCGTGAATCCTTGCCCTATCGCCCTTTTCCATAACGCCCACCTTTGCATCTCTAATGAGATGCAAAGTGGGCGTTCGTCCCAAAATAACTGGAGAAATGTCGTTAACCGACATTTCTCCAATTATCAAGGGAATCGCTAACAAGCATAGCGATAAGAAAAGTAGCGCTAACCTTGGTTAACGCTACTTTCCTAACGCATGCTTTTAGTTCGACTTAGCCATGATATCCAATGGAAGGTGGATATCATGGTTAAGTATGCCCAGCCCTATCCACAAGCTATCGCCAAATGCCGTGCGATTATCGCTGGATATCCAGCGATAATCGGACATTTGGCAGCTTGCGCCAGGAATTTTATCGAGTCTGAGATAAGCGTTGCTAATAGCACGCTATCTCAGCGATAAAATTCATCGATAGCCGGCGATAAATATCATAGCGCTAAGTGCGCTTAGCGATATTTATCGCCGGTTGTTGATAATATGGCCCATAATTTACTATTCCTGCTCCAAACTAGAAAAAGTCAGGGAAGGTGATGGACACTAAACATATATAATTTACTATTCCCACTCCAAACTATATTAACTCAGGAAAGGTGCTGGACACTAAACATATATAATTTACTATTCCCACTCCAAACTAGAAAAAGTTAGGGAAGGTGCTGGACACTAAACATATATAATTTAATATTCCCACTCCAAAGTGTATTAACTCAGGAAAGGTGCTGGACACTAAGCATATATTATTTCCTATTCCCACTCCAAACTAGGAAAAGTCAGGGAAGGTGCTGGACACTAAACATATCCAATTTACTATTCCCACTCCAAACTGTATTACCTCATGGAAGGTGCTGGACACTAAACATATATAATTTACTATTCCCCCTCCAAACTAGAAAATGTCAGAGAAGGTGCTGGACACTAAACATATATAATTTACTATTCCCACTCCAAACTACATTAACTCAGGGAAGGTGCTGGACACTAAACATATATAATTCACTATTCCCACTCCAAACTATATTAACTCAGGGAAGGTGCTGGACACTAAACATATATAATTTACTATTCCCACTCCAAAATATTGTAACTCAGGAAAGGTGCTGGACAATAAATATATATAATTTACTATTCCCACTCCAAACTAGAAAAAGTCAGATAAGGCGCTGGACACTAAACATATATAAAGGAATATTCCCACTCCAAACTATATTAACTCATGGAAGGTGCTGGACACTAAACATATATAATTTACTGTTCCCACTCCAAACTATATTAACTCAGGGAAGGTCCTTTACATTAAACATATATTATTCACTATTCCCACCCCAAATATATTAAGTCAAGGAAAATGCAAAGCAATGTACTCATAAAATATTATATTCCAAAAAATTACATAAACACATGTAAAATAATACACATTATACATATACATTAACCTATTCCCAATTATAAAAACATATCCCCCAAAAATATGAGACTTTTAAATTATTTTAAGAAATGTTCTTGTATTTATAAATTACAATATACAAAAAAAAAAAATATATATATAATTATTAATATTATAAAAAAATATCAAACATAAAATACTTTACATTTTCACTTTTATAACATTATTATTTTCAATATCAAACATTAAACATCTTCAAAATTTACAATTTAATAATTATTTTATTAAGTTTTTATATTTTTTAAAATATAATTACAATTTTTTTATATAAAAAACCAATAATACCATCTCAAACAAAACAACTCTACATTTAGGGGGTCATTATGATGGCAGGGGGATCGCCACTGCCCGGCCAGCGGTGGCGATCCGCCCGCCATCACAACATGATTTACCCCCGCCATATTATCATGGCGGGGGTACCGCGGCGGACGGAAAGTACGTCCGCCGCTTTTCCGCCGGTTGGCAATCGTTACGATTGCCAGCTGGGCGGAGCTGGGGCATACCATATTATGTTGACGGGTTGACAAGGCCTTTCCATGGTGGCAATGCCGCCATGGAAAGGCTGGCAGGAATTGCTTTGGGGGGCTGTTGCGGGCCCCCAGGGGGGTAGGGGGTGGGGGGCTGCACTTGGGGGGTACCTATGGTACCCCCCTTCATTGCCATGCACAAGGTCATTAATGACTTAATGACTTATCATAAAAACAGCCAACGTTTCATCCACCACCTGTGGATTCCATCAGGGCTGTGGAACATACAAAAACATAAAGAGCATAATACAGTACACATACATATTTACAATACAACATATATAAAGAAACAAAACAAACACTATCATAAACATCCCAAATGGGATAATGTCAATTTATACATCAAATGCATACAGGATCAGTAAGGGTTGGCCCTTACTGACTCAAACCTATTTATCACATCATTTCCGCCTCGAACAGGCTTTGTTTTTTGTGGACCAGTACATATACGCAACATGGTAGTAGTTTATGTTTGAAAAACATTCTGCAGAAATACTATTGCTCCTTGGAGCGAAAAGACATTACGTTAAATACAAGAAATAAAATAAATAAACTCCTCCTGGTGCCTCTTACATGGGCTAGTTTGTATTTGCAGCTTCTTGCCAAGAGGAGATTGTGCACCATTTATCAGGAGCACTGATTCCCAGTCCTTTAACAGCTACATCAGTCCCACTGCTACATTTACAATGCAGAATGATCACATTCCTGAAGGTATTACCCTTCTTTATGCTCGTGGACTAAGTAAGGAAGAGTACAGTGATCTATAATCACTAAGTTCAAGAACATGGAAAAAAAGGAAGTATCAAGATCTGTGTAAGAAATTAGGGTATTAGTTTAGAGGGCTTTTTACCCAACTAAAGCAATTGCCCCAACCCTTGTTGGAGTGTCCCCTTCAAGACACAAAATTTACCTGAGCTCACCCCCTGGTAGCTGTAGCTCAGAACAGGCGGCTTAACTTAGAGTCAATCTGTAAAGTATTTATGCAGTACCAAAACAGTAACTAAGTCATAACACAAAAAAAATCCTAAACTAATTGGCAAAATTGAGTTCATTTTAATAAATAAAACAGCACCAATCAACAAAAATCCAGTATGGAAAACCAGAGATATAAATCTACAAAGTTTAAATGTGAAAATAGTGCCAAAAGCCATTAAGCACCAACCACAGTAATCTGGTTGCACTTGACCAGTACCAAGATGCAAGTTAAGGGAAGGCTGGTCGGATTCAAAAACCAAGGGACATATTATCAAGGGCCTTATCTCCGCTTTTTTGGCTTTAAAAGCCAAAAAAGCGGAGATAATGTTTTCGCCCTAGTTGCAAGCCGGGGCTGACATGCATTAGCGCATGTTAGCAGTCGTTTTGCCGACGCCTCGCTTTGTATCTCTAATGAGATGCAAAGTGGGCGTCACTGGGCGTACCCCTGATGGACTACCTTGTTAAATATCGCTAAATGCACATCGCGATATTTACAAGGTGGCCCCAGGATTTTAGCAGACGTTAGTTTTTGGCGAAAACCGCGGTTTTCGCTGAAAACTAACGTCTGCTAAAATGCTGACTTACCTATACCTGTCATTGGGGGTGGATTATGCTGATACGACCACAGGGTCGTATCAGCAAAGTTATCGCCGTTTTCCATGGAACATCACTGGAAAACCAGCGTTGTTCCATGGGAAACGGCGATATCCCCGCTATCGCTGGAATTTTTATCGCCTCAGTGATACGCGTTGTTGATAACGCGCTAACCGGGCGATAAATTCCAGCGATAGACGGCGATAAATAAAAAAGCGCTAAGCGCGCTTTGCGATATTTATCGCCGTCTATTGTTAATATGCCCCAAGTTCGACCTGGTCAGACTTTTTGCCTTTAGGCTTAAACGGCCAGATGTAGATCTTGGTGGGACTACCGTTGTCCCTCCGTGGCAAAGTTTATAAGTACTCCACCAAGCTGACGGAATTCTGCCTGCCCTATTTAGATGTGTGCTGACTGAAGCGCCGTCTGCATCAACAGAGTGTTCCCCGTTGCGTAAACAGATCACCGCTGTCGACGCGGCAGACTTCTCTGCTGACGAACATTACT
Organism: Calotriton arnoldi; assembly: GCA_963921515.1. Classification (NCBI taxonomy): domain Eukaryota; kingdom Metazoa; phylum Chordata; class Amphibia; order Caudata; family Salamandridae; genus Calotriton; species Calotriton arnoldi. The sequence goes on from CAWUFW010002361.1 coordinate 152,865, forward strand.
TCGTCCCCGTCAGGGTGGTGGGATTGTGCAGAGCCTATTTAGATTTGACAGTTGTGCTGGCGATGTTCTAATGGTGGGTTGCCAACGGAGTGATTCCGTCATTGGACGCAGACAACATTGGAATATTCCTGTGGATGTAGGATGGATGCTAGCCTCACACACCTGATGTGTTTTGCCAAATTGTTTGTACCTGCATACCACACTATAACACACACATTTCAGACCATGATACTTTACCATTCTAGCACAACACAACATTTTCCTGGAGCAGGTTTGTCAAAGTATTCAGGGTTTGTTTTTATCCTGCTGCCACTGTTTCTTGTGCGTTTTACAATTTTAATTTTCTTTTACTTGTAGGTTCACAAATTCATTTCATTTAATGACATTATAATGGCAGGAAGGAGAAATCCCTGTATTACAGAGGGAGAATTGGCAGTCATGGTGGATGAAATTAATAGAGTAGAACCACTAAGTTCAAAATACAACCATATGTCAGAATAGGCAAATGTGGGCCAGAAAGGTTGACAGAGTAAAGGCTGTAGCAAACAACCTGCGCACACAGGAGGACATTAGGAAGAGGTGGAGCGACCTGCAGAGGAGAGTGTGTTCCCTGGCTTCCAAGCATTACCTGGAGGCCCAGAGGACTGGTGGTGGTTCTTCAAGTCCTCCTTACAATTTTTTGCCCTGGGAGGAGAAGGTCTTGCAGATCCTACATCTTGAAGGTGTCGTTTGGTTTGTGGCCTCCTGGTCTGCCTTGCTACGTTGGCTTAGGCCTAGCTGCCATGAGGCCTTTTTTGCGCACGTTACTTTGTGCCGTTGTTTATCAAGCCTCTGCTTGTGCCCGGCTATTTTAGCACTGTCTGCATTTCTATCTTTCACCTTTTCTCCTGTTCCCTTTTGAGCTACGTCTGCACATCATGTACAAGGTAGAAAAACAACGTCCCTTGTTCCTGCTGATTTGGCCAGTCCCTCGCACTTAGACATAACACTCTATGTACAGCTGCCCTGGAGAAATTCGTGTGCTTTTAATATTGTGTTTTTCACTGTTAGAGACACTTGGAGAAAAACCTTTCCAGAGAGAAGAGCTGTACTTGTCTGATGATGTAAAACTTGCATCTAGATATTGAGGTATGAGGGTTCGCCTGACAATGCCCAGAGGTCTTCTATTTTTATAATAAACTAGCTACAAGCACGGGGAGGGTGGTAAGGTCATTTAGCCCTATATCCACTGCTTTATGAAATGCTTTCCCCGTTTGTATTCTATGGAGTTGTAACTATGCTGCTTATGTTATCATTATGCATTATGCTGATAGTACTGGCACGTGTACTGTATCTTAGAGCACGGTAGTTGAAATAAACATTTTAAACTATACAGTGTCTCTTCTTACGCACGTTGTGGACAGGTATGAGTGAGTTATGAAAGGGTGTTCTTGCTACTGCGAGTCCTGAGAGAGAGATACCGTGTTCTGGGTTGTCTAATCATTGGTAGCATTGTTGCTAATGAGACGCTACAGCTAGTAGGGTTGGGGTTTTAGGTGCTAAGGTTTATGGTTGGCTCACCACTATATTCCGAGGTCCTATTATCCTGTGCATAGCTCTGTGTATGTGCAGAATCCCTACAACATGGCGCAACCAACGAGTGGGCTGCTTATCTGCAGAGACGCTTGAGTAGTACTTGTGCTTGTCCACAACTCCTTCGCAGACGCTTCCGGAAGCGTGTGTGACGGTGATACCTCCTATATTGACGTTTTTATAGGTTCTTTCAAGCTTGACGTTGTTAAAAGGTTTCTTAAATAATACCCACTATTGTGCTGCAACATATTATCAATCAATCAATCAATCATGTCACTTATAAAGCGCACTACATACCTGCGAGGGTCTCAAGGCGCTGGGGGAAGAGGGGGGTGGTGCTGCTACTGATCGAAGAGCCAGGTCTTGAGGAGTCTTCTGAAGGCCAGTAGGTCTTGGGTCTGTCGGAGGTTGGTGGGGAGGGTGTTCCAGGTCTTGGCGGCGAGGTGGGAGAAGGATCTGCCGCCGGCGGTCGTTTTCCGGATGCGGGGACTGTGGCGAGGGCGAGGCTGGTCGAGCGGAGCTGGCGGGAGGGGTGTAGAAGCTGAGTCGTCTGTTGAGGTATGCTGGTCCGGAGTTGTGGAGTGCTTTGTGTGCGTGGGTGAGGAGCTTGAAGGTTATCCTCTTGTTGACAGGGAGCCAGTGCAGGTCTCTCAGGTGGGGTGTGATGTGGCTGCGTTGGGGGATGTCGAGGATAAGACGTGCAGAGGCATTCTGGATGCGTTGCAGCCGTCTCAGGAGCTTAGCCGTCATTCCTGCGTAGAGGGCGTTTCCGTAGTCCAGCCTGCTGGTGACGAGGGCCTGGGTGACTGTTTTTCTTGTTTCGGTGGGGATCCACTTGAAGATCCTGCGGAGCATTCGGAGGATGTTGAAGCAGGATGAGGAAACGGCGTTGACCTGCTTAGTCATGGAGAGGGTGGGGTCGAGGATGACCCCTAGGTTGCGTACGTGGTCGGTGGGTGGCGGGGCTGTTCCCAGTGATGTTGGCCACCAGGAGTCGTCCCAGGCTGAAGGGTTGGAACCAAGGATGAGGACCTCCGTCTTGTCCGAGTTCAGCTTCAGGCGGCTGGTCCTCATCCATTCGGCGACGGCCTTCATTCCTTCGTGGAGGTGGGCTTTGGCGGTGTGAGGGTCTTTGGTGAGGGAGAGGATCAGCTGGGTGTCGTCGGCGTAGGAGATGATGTTGAGGTTGTGCTGTCGGGCGACGTGGGCGAGGGGTGCCATGTAGATGTTGAACAGCGTTGGGCTGAGGGAGGAGCCTTGGGGTACGCCGCAGATGATCTTGGTGGGCTTGGATCGGAAGGGGCGAGGCGGATGCTTTGTGTTCTGCCGGAAAGGAAGGATGTGGTCCAGTCCAGGGCCTTCTCTTGGATCCCGGCGTCGTGAAGGCGTGTTCGTAGTGTGTGGTGGCAGACCGTGTCGAAGGCGGCTGATTGGTCCAGGAGGATGAGGGCTGCTGTTTCTCCATTGTCTAGCAGGGTCCTGATGTCATCGGTGGCGGCGATGAGGGCGGTTTCGGTGCTGTGGTTGCTGCGGAAGCCGGACTGGGAAGGGTCCAGGATGTTGTTCTCCTCGAGGTAGCGGGTCAGTTGTTTGTTGACGATTTTCTCGGTGACCTTCGCGGGGAACGGGAGCAGAGAGATGGGTCGGAAGTTCTTGAGGTCCTTGGGGTCTGCCTTGGGTTTCTTGAGTAAGGCGGTGATCTCGGCGTGCTTCCAGCTTTCCGGGAAGGTTGCTGTCTCGAAGGAGATGTTGATTATTTTCCGGAGATGGGGCGCAATGGCTGTACTGGCTTTGTTGAAGATGTGGTGAGGGCACGGGTCTAGCGGTGAACCGGAGTGGATGGTGTTCATGATCTCGCTGGTGTCCTCGTCGTTGATGTTGGTCCAGGAGAGCAGGCGGTTGGTGGTTGTGGGGGCAGTGGTCTCGGTGGTTGCTGGGGCGGTCGTGGTGTTGAAGCTGTCGTGGATGTCGGCGATTTTGCGGTGGAAGAAGGTGGCAAGTGAGTCGCACAGGTCTCGCGACGGCTGGATGTCGTTGGTGTTGGAGCTGGGGTTGGAGAGTTCCTTCACGATGTTGAAGAGCTCTTTTGCTGTTGTGTGCGTTGTTGTCTAGGCGGTCTTTGAGTGAGGCCCTTTTGGCGGATCTGATGAGGTGATGGTGACTGCGGGTGGCGCTCTTGTGGGCGGCGTGGCTGTCCGCTGTCCGTTCGTGGAGCCAGATCTTCTCCAGTTTTCGGCATGTTCGTTTGGAGGCCAGAAGGTCTTCGGTGAACCAGGTGGCTTTCTTGCTGGTGTGGCTGTTGGGCGGATTCTTGAGCGGGGCGAGGGTGTTGGCGCAGTCGTCGATCCACTGTCTGAGGTTGCAGGCGGCGGTGTCGGGGTCGGAGGGTTCGGCGGGTGGGCTCAGGGCGAGGGTTGTGGTTAGCTGGACTTCCGTGACTCTGCTCCAGCAGCGGCGAGGCATTTGTTCGGTGCGGTGGTGCGTGGTGGGCTTCCTGTAGGTGAAGTGGATGCAGTGGTGGTCAGTCCAGTGGGGTTCGGAGGTGTGGTTGAAGGAGACGTGTGGGCTTGCGGAAAAGATGGAGTCTAGCGTGTGGCCGGCGGCGTGGGTGGGTGTAGTCACGAGCTGTCTGAGTCCGAGGGTGGTGAGGTTGTCGATCAGGGTGGTGGAGTTGGTGTCCTTGTTGTTCTCGAGGTGGAAGTTCAGGTCCCCGAGGAGGATGTAGTCCGTGGAGGCGATGGCGTGTGTGCTGACGAAGTCAGCGATGGAATCGCTGAACTGTGGTCGGGGTCCGGGGGTCTGTAGATGAGGGTTCCTCTGAGGGTGGTGTTGGGATCGGTGTGGATCTGGAAGTGCATGTGTTCGGCGGTGCTGAGGGTGCCGTCGGTGTTGGTTGAGACTCTGAGGGTGTTCCTGTGGACGATGGCGATGCCTCCTCCGACTCCGTTGGTGCGGTCCCTGCGGGTGATCTTGTATCCGTCCGGGATGGCAATGGCGATGTCGGGGGCTGAAGCGGGATTCAGCCAGGTCTCCGTCAGGAATGCGACGTCTGGGGAGGTTGAGTCGAGAAGGTCCCAGAGTTCGATGGCGTGTTTGCGGGCGGAGCGGGTGTTGAGGAGGATGCATCTGAGGTAGTTGGGTTCTTTCCTGGGCGGTGGTTTGGCGGGGCGGGTGCTGGCGAAGCTGCAGTTCCGGCAGGTGAAGGGCCCTTGGGTGCGCTTCGGGGTAGCCCGGTAGCAGGCGTGATCTTTTCCGGGGTTGAGTGCGTGGAGGGTGCTGGCGTCGTATCGGCGTCTGTTGATGTGGCGGGCGCGGGGATGCCCGGACCAGGGGGTCTGGCGCTGGGCGCGGTCACGGCGCGGACGGGCGCAGACGGAGCTTGCCTTAGGCGCGCCTTTGGCGCGCCAGCGGCTGCGGCCGCACAGCGGCCGCCATAAATGGGGAGGTGGGAGGGAGGAGCAGGGAATGGGGCAGCGAATGGGCAGTGAGGGGGCGGGGCCGCAGGGCGCAGCGGCGGGAAACAGGCACAGAAGGGAAAGCGAGGCACAATCAGGGCATCAAGGGGGCACAGAAAGGAAAAAACGAGCACAATCAGGGGCAGCAAGGGGGCACAGAAAGGAAAAACGAGGCACAATCAGGGGCAGCAAGGGGGCACAGAAAGGAAAAAAACGAGCACAATCAGGGGCAGCAAGGGGCACAGAAAGGAAAAAACGAGCACAATCAGGGGCAGCAAGGGGGCACAGAAAGGAAAAAACAGAGCACAATCAGGGGCAGCAAGGGGGCACAGAAAGGAAAAAGCGAGCACAATTAGGGGCAGCAAGGGGGCACAGAAAGGAAAAAACGAGCACAATCAGGGGCAGCAAGGGGGCACAGAAAGGAAAAACGAGCACAATCAGGGGCAGCAAGGGGGCACAGAAAGGAAAAACGAGCACAATCAGGGGCAGCAAGGGGGCACAGAAAGGAAAAAACGAGCACAATCAGGGGCAGCAAGGGGGCACAGAAAGGAAAAACGAGCACAATCAGGGGCAGCAAGGGGGCACAGAAAGGAAAAACTAGGACAATCAGGGGCAGCAAGGGGGCACAGAAAGGAAAAAACGAGCACAATCAGGGGCAGCAAGGGGGGCACAGAAAGGAAAAACGAGCACAATCAGGGGCAGCAAGGGGGCACAGAAAGGAAAACGAGCACAATCAGGGGCAGCAGCAGGGCACACAGACGGAGCTGTGTGGTGGGGGAGCGACCTACCAGTCAAGGTCAGGGGTCCTTAGGTTGTCAAAAACTTCTAGCCTGAAATGGCAACGCAAATTGCGGCACATAGCCGCGCAGCGCTCCGAGCTCACTTGACAGTGTATGGAGTGCCTGACGCGGGTGTCGATTTGATCTTTGTGGTAAAAGCAGATCCAACTTACCACTTTGAGGTGTTTTACTCTTGGGTCACCTTTCCAGCGGTGGATGGGACTGATAATATGTTCCATGAATATGAAGCCACCGTTGTTCCTAATCACTATAGACCGTATAGGAACCTTGAAGTAGCGCTCACGGCTTGGCAACACCGTGTTTGGTTTGATGGCGCCCTCCCCCTACCGGTTACCGCGGTTCGTTTAGGCCCCTTATCAATTGATGGGGCCACTTGGCCTGTCTTGGCCGGGTATACCCCACATCCGCGTTATATGATGGTGGCAGTCGCTGAACTGCGTAATATGCATTCGTCTTTGATACGAGTACATAGAGCTTTAGTACAATATGTTACAGGCAACATCCAGGGAGCCCCGCCTGGAGTTGCGGCCCATCCAGCTGGTGCAGGCGGTGTAACCATAAGTCCTTTCATGGGGAATTTGGTGATGGGCAAGCGCCCACAAAATAAGGATGATTTTCCTTATTGGCTTGCAGAAAAATTTGACCAGCTGGAGGCAGTTTTTCCAAATACCTCTCCCGTGGAAAAACACAGAATTTTGACGATTAGTTTACCAAAAGACTTAATCCCCGAGTTGGCAGACTGCAACAACTGGGGTAGGGTATTCGCAGCAGTATATGTGAAGTGTTTCGGCAACCTTCCATGACGGTTCTCCCCTCTGTAATTAAACGTGTGCAGGATGAGCATGGCCCTGAAGCAGCTGTGGACTTAGGGATGAGACTGGTGGGAGTGTTCGACGTAGTGGCTGATTTGATCCTTGCAAATGTCAAGGGCGATGCAGTTAACTTCCAAGTAGCTAATGCTTTGGCTTTGGTCCCAGATCCGGACAAGCCGCACGAATTACCGAAAATTATTGCTCAGGCTTACAAAACCATTGGTCGCAATAGCCTGGGAGTTAAGCCTTTTGCTAAATCGCAAACACAATCGCAACAACAACCTAAAACTCAATCTGAGAAAGATGAGAAACCAGTTTTTACTAAAAAGAGCTGGAGGTTGAAAAAACAGGGTAAGCAACAGAAGAAGCCGGGGTAGCGAGGCGCATCTCCTGTTTCTGTCTCTTCTGAACGCACATATGATTTGCGCGATAGGGCGAGAATTAAATCTCCAGAGAGATTTCAAGTCCCTGATTCGCGTTCTCCTTGTTCTTCACAGGCACCAACATCTTCGCAGGCTGGTGGAGGAGATCGCCAAGATAGAGGAAGGGGTCGAGAGACTCCACAGGGACGAGACCAACCTCGACAACAGGTCAGAGGGAAAACCGAAGAATTTCAACGTTCTCGCCCACAGTTTCAGAAGAAGAAGGTTGCCGCTGTAACAGCGAGATATGCCACAGACGGTGAGAACGAGGCTCCTGAATTGGACGTGGGCAGTGACCCTCCTAGACAGCGCTGCAGAGGTTACCATAGTGCGGGAGGCGCTACGTCCTCATGTGGAGGCGACAGCAACTGAAACATTCATTACTGTCGAGACGGCAGACACCAGAGTGGCACCCCCTGACAGACTATATAATATTGTCATTCAAATTGAAGGTGATATACAGCGTGTTATTAAAGGGATTTTTGGGGAAAATCTGATCTCTTCATACGACATTTTGTTAGCGGAGGCGGATTGGCCGCCCCCATTCGTACTTGCTGCACATAAAGGGGAGGAGGTAATCCTTCCGAGCTTTTCTCGTCATGTCCCAAAGGACAAAGCGGAGGCTCTTGCAGCTGAGTGGGCTGTGTCCCTGGCTCCAGCGTTATACCGCAACCACGTGGGCTGGGATGAAGATTCACCACCCCATGAAATACCTCTGCGGTCCCTACCACAGCCACAACCCCAATATCCCATCAAACGGGAAGCTAAATGTCCCGTTTCCGAAATTCTGACCCAGTTAGAATATCAGGGAGTGATTGAAACATGCGTGTCACCGATGAATAATCCCCTTTTCGCGGTTTCTACACCCGATGGATCGTACCGCTTAGTTTTGGATTACCGGCATTTGAACTCTCATTGTTGGACCTTTGCGGTGCAAAACACACATAGTTCTGCGCTAGTAGACAGTCTTGTTCGTAAAAAATATAAAACTACACTTGACCTATCCAATGGATTCTACACGCACAACTTGGCCCCGGAGAGTAGCCAATGGAGCGCTTTTACCTCCGGTGGTAAATTATTCAAATTCCGGCATTTACCTATGGGCTACAAGAACAGTCCAGGAGTATTCGCTGCCCGTGTTGTCTCTTTGTTAGACGGCATAGACCCAGATGCATGTTTGTACGTCGATGATATCTATCTAACAGACGACAAATTATTCCCGCATCTTTCCCGAGTGGACCGCATTATTCTAGAATTTGCGGTTCTAGGTTACAAGTTTAACTTTGCCAAATCTCACATTGCTGAATTTACCATTTTGTTTTTGGGCTATGAGCTCAACAATGAAGGTAAGGGCTTAGCCCCCCATTTCCTGGAGAAATGTGCACTTCTGTGCCCTCCTACTACTCTGAAGAAACTTCAGTCTTTACTGGGTTTTCTGAACTTCGGGCGTACTTACATTCCTGAATATGCCCAGCGTATCAGGCCACTGTATGCCTTGATACAACCTAACTTTTCGAAGTCATGCTGGCTTCCGGAGCATTCCTCCATTCTGCAGTCTTTGCAGACAGACTTACTTGAGTCTAAATACTTGTTGACTCATGACAACCACACCAACCTGGTGATTAGAATCATTCCAGGGGCAGTGGGTTTCACGTACTTGACTTTTAACGAAGGTGACACAGTACCGATTGCATACAAGTCACATGTCTACACTTCTGCAGAAATGCGCTTTTCCTCTGTGGAGAAAGTTTTAACTGCAGTGCAGATGGCGATTCTGAAGGAACGTGCACTGGCATAGGGAAAACGCATTTTGGTGGTAACACCCTATCCTGCCCTAGAGGCAGTGACGAAAGCAAGTGTTCCGAACTCTAAAGCTTTGCACCCCCGTTGGATACAATGGGCAACATCTTTGATGTCTCCAGATGTCACTTTTATCTTTGATTCTTCTCTTCAGACTCAGGAGTTTTTACAGTATGAATTCGTTCAACCTCCTCCTCTGTCCTTGCTACCGCTTGAGGAATACGAATGTATTATTTATACCGATGGCTCGGCACATCCGGCCACGGGTTCCAAGCATGCTTATTCAGCCGCATGTACTATTGTTGCAGGTACCTTTGTTAACGGAAAGTTCAAATCAACTGTAGTGCATACACAGGCACTAGGAGACAGTACTGCACAATTGGCCGAGCTGCGCGCATTGGTGCTAGCACTTGAGTTCGCTAATCCGGATGTGACCACTCTTATTGTATGCGATTCTTACTACTGTGTCCAGTCTTACAATGACAATCTATTCTTTTGGTCACAAAATGACTATAGAGATGCAAAAGGTAGCACAATTAAGCATAAAATGCTTTGGGTTCGAGTGGCAGATTTGCAACAGCATCTGCCCCTCACACAGGTGGTTCAAACCCTTGGCCACCAGCGGGTGGGCGCACACGCTGTCAGTAATGGTTTGGCAGAGGAAGCTGCCAAATCAGCAGTAGCCACGTGCTCAGTCGCAGCAGTTACCAGATCCATGTCTAAAATAGATTCTGATATTCTAGCAGCTATTGCTGCGACAAAGGAAGGTGCTAATTACCCTAGGGGTTTCCCTTCAAAATACTCTTATCAATTAGGTCCCGAACAGGCTCCTTACGTAAGAATTCCAGACGTTGGGGATCGGCTGATTCCCAACGCGGACCGCAGACTTTCCTTGATTACTGCAGCACACGAAGGCATGGCTTCGGCTCATGCTGGGGTGTCTGCGACAGTTTCCATCTTGCAGTAGCGTTACTGGTGGCTTGGTTTATACAAACAAACCCGTACTTATGTGCTTTCTTGTGACGTTTGTCAGCAGATTAAGCCTTCCACGGTTACACGGCCACCACAGACCCCGCTCTGCATTTCAAACAGACCTTTTGGGTGTGTTTACCTGGATCACTGCGGTCCATTTTCTTCAGACACTGCATATAAATATATCTTAGTTGCAGTGGATTCGTGCACACGTTTCATCTGGGTTTGGCCACAACGAAGTGCTGACGCTCGAAATATCATAAGGGATTTGCGTGTCTTTGTGGGAATTTTCGCCTGTGGCACCTTCCATTCTGACCAAGGTCCAGCGTTTGCCTCTAAGGCTTACAAGGACGCAATGGGTTCACTGGGGGCGCGGGTGAAATTTTCGTCACCATATCGGCCTGAGGGCAATTCGATTGTTGAACGAATGAACCGTGACTTAAAGCAATCCTTGACAGCTAGAGTCTTAGGTACTGGCAGGAACCGGCTGGCCCACTTGTATACCGTACAACGTGCACTTAACAATCTCCCGAGAAGACCTCTGGGTGGGCGGACCCCATACAAAATGCTCTTTGGCATAAGAATGTTTGTGCCTGACCTTGATGGTCTAGACATGGCGGCGCAATCCGCCATCTTTGATGTAGATAACCATTCTACTATGTTACAGGACTTACAAGAAGCCCGAGACAAACTTGCAATCGCACATTTACCTTCACCACAGACGCTGCACTGCAGATTCCGGTTGCCAGCTGGCTTCCGAAGATTGGAGATCTGGTTCGAGAGAAGGTGGAGAACAAAAAGAATTCGGCCCCTCTTATCGTGCACCGGTTCCAGTCCTTGGCTTGAAGGGAACTCGTACAGTCATCTTACCTCCGCTTCCTGGTCGCAAAGAGAACAGATACATCTCAGTGGAAAATGTCAAGCTACAACATCTGGCCGATCCTGAATAGTGTTACACCAGCGGTCTCTTGTCCTGTCATTTCCCGGACGAATGTTTGTGGCTCTCCTGCCCGAACGGTCACTGATGTTGCCATCGAGATGGTAGATTTGCCTGATCGCTTACTCGACTACCCGGACTCCCCTGCAACGACGAGTCTGAGTATACCTATCCCGCTAACGAGTTGGTGGCACACCTACCAACAACGCCACTGAGCCCAACAAGTTATTCCTTTGACTCGGATTCCACCTCGTCACTTGTCCCGTCCAAATTCAGCATTCTTGTATCCTGGTTCAGAGACAATTTTTTTGATCCCCCCGTGGACATACATCTGGTTGGTACTTTTCCTGATTTTTTTGTTCATGTCTATTGGCTTTGTCACCGTGTTTTTTCTGCTCATCATTGGACACTATTTGCCAGAACGCTCTACAGTGAACTGTGTCACTGGAACTTTGGCTCCACATTCTTCATCTCACATCATGAAGCGAGACCACACATTTGTGAACATTTCAGCTTTTCCAGTCGCTGATGGCATCGTTTGGGATGCGGTAAATTTCCAAATTCATGGACCAACCGAAATTATTAATGTACCAACTGTCCTTCGTGTTTCAATGGGTGATGTTGTAAAAAGTAATATTCATTCTGACGATTGGGATGTGCATGCAGTTGAAGCATTATTTACTGATTTGAAATATTATGCTGCTTTTCATGCTGAAGATCTGTACATGAATTCTGCAAGTTATGCTGATTTGTATTGTTACCAGCATTGGGGCAACCATTTTCTCCATAAACCCAGTACCCTTCGGGGTCTTTTTAATTACACCCAATGGGAACATTGTCCGATTCCTTTGCCAGGTAGCGCCCAAACTCTTAGAAATAAGTTTACTTATTTTACCGATTTTAACAGATCGAACCCTGGGTCCTATTTCTTTAAATTAAACACTTCCTCTACACAGAAAATCATGTTGACCCATACAAAATTGCTATATTCAGGCTCCTTCTTAAGCGCCTTGGCTGTGGGTGGGTATGAACACTGGCGTGACACCATAGATTTAAAATCTATTTGGGGTTCGAAAGCATGGCAGGTGCAGGGCACAGAAGCCTTGCACCGGGCTTGCCTCATCCCAGCCCAAATTCTATTTTTAAATCAGACCATCTATCAAACGATATGTTGGGGTTTGGCTACGTCCAAACAATTGAATGCCCCATCCTTTCCTGTCTTGTCTTCCACTCCCAACAAAAGCTTGTACTTTAATATGTCCCTTACCGAATTGCAGGTTTTGTTTCAGAACAATTCGTTTAATGTCTCTGCGTTGGTTCAGTCACCCTGGTTGGCTTGGCCCATTGCATCTAATGCCTGCCAATTGCGTTTTCATAACACGGATCTTGGCTACAAACAAGTTAGGCCAGATCCGTACTGTTACAACATATTCTGTTGGTAAATTATGTAAACAGTGGTTGCAGCACTCTTCCTTAGATTCTGTTAAACACCATTTATCGCTCCTATCAGGCAACATTGATCTGTCCGATTTTGTTCTGGGGCCTCGTGGTCCTCGACCTAAGAGATTCATTTATGAAACTTATAATGAACTCTGGAAGCTTTCGCAAATTGAAGCTGCTTCCCGTCTGCGGGAAATCGATCAAGCAAATTTGGAAAAGGTGCTTGCTGTTGTTGACAATAGTATTAATACCCTGTCTTCCCACATTTACACATTAGAGAATATTATTTCCTCTGTTGTTGATATTTTACAAGATGATGTTTCTGTGTTATATCATGGTCAGAATCAATTACGTTCAATTTGCATGGACTTTGCAAACACTTAAAATGGGGAAGTTGCTTGGCAATTTTTGAACACCTCTGCCTTATTCTTTCCTTTTAATTTAACTGAGAAACAGCGGTTCATGTCCATGAAAGATGCAGCATACACTCTGTTACATATCGAAAAGATAGAGCCCTTACCATTCTCTATTGCGGAATTGGATTCTTCTGTGTGGCTAGTACACGGGGTTATCGCTTTGCCTTTTTCATTGTTTGAATTTAGTTCGTGCATAAAGCATTATCCTGTAGGCCGTTTCCAGCCGTTAGGCAGTGCCTTCCTGCATGAACTTTGGTCCCTGCCTTTCGTGTTTAAATGCCTTAGAGACGGAAGGGAAGTTTTTCTCACGGGGGAGTCATGCGATTCAACTGTGGGTCATTCCCTTATTTGCAAACACATTAAGTTGCACGGAGCTTGTAACGTTTCGGCTCCGAATCTTGCTTGTGTGTTAAAGGGTATTCCAGCTCCTGCTATTTCTCCTACTTTCACTGTGCTTGCTAATGGTAGCTATTTGCTTTTGAATAACCAAGACTGCTGTGGCCTGCTGGCCGGCATACCATATATTGTTACCGTTTCCCACAGGGTTGTCTGCTGCAAAAATGTGCTTTTTCCTCCCCCGCACGACATCATAGATAGTTCTGTGTGGCCTTCCATTCCTACTCTGAAGGCGGATTTCAATAAATTGAGCAGAATAAAGGTGCTATTATTGAACCAGGAGGTTATGCTCACATCTGCCCGGGAGATGTTCATTCTCCAGGTGGCAAGTACCCACAGTGAAATACAGGCCCTTTTGAACACTAACCTCCCACAACATTTCGGTGAACTGATTCACCGTGTTTTTAATGCGTCCCGCACTGAAGGTCTGGTGCACTTTTTTAAAGTTGTGGGCTCTGGCCTTGTGACCTCTTTTCAAACTATTTTTGGTGTAATACCGGCTTTTATTCATTCCATCTTTTCCAGCGTCTTTGGTGGCTTTCCACTGATCCTCACCTTAGCGACTGGTGTCCTGCTGTTGGTCTGTTTACTACGCAATGGCTGCACCACCATGGGACCTTCTCGACCCAGGTCGGCTCCAGATGCTCCGTGAACACATCCTCGCTGGCTTCGGCGTCCTGCCGTTGGCGACAATGAGTGTGTCCTATACACTTTCTTTTCGCTTTGCGTATTTCACTTGCTTGCAACCTGTGATGTCTTGCATCAGATGTCCATTCTCGTGGGCCATGGATTATTGCCTCTCCAATACGTCTTTGTCTGTTCCGGATTTTGTTCAGTTGGTGGGTCCCCTAGAGGCCCATGAATGGGACTGTTCCGCTGCAGGCTACATGGCGCGTGCGGCTGCACTGGGGATTTTGGCACAATGGGATATCTGGGCGGCTGCTCGGAATCTCCTACAACAAAGTTATATTGAGTACCACGCAAGTTGTCCCGCAATGCTGTTCGCTGCTCCCTCTTGCGAGGAACATGACTGCAGCTTTGATTTACTTGACTGGATGGCGTCGCTTTTTTCTGACGATTCCAATGATGTCCTCTTGGAGGGCGTGGCTTTTTTCTGCACTTACACTCTATTGGATTGAGAGGGCCTTCGCTTTCTGCGACCTGCCTCGCTGGATATATTTTTTTTCCCCCCTCTCCCCTTCGTTGTCCTTCCTGGGGTTCGCTTCACAACATTAGTTCTGTTTTGCTCAGTTTATTTGAACTGTGTCATCTTCTTGGACGATGAACTGACCAGGGGAGGGTGTCGTGTGGTTTGTGGCCTCCTGGTCTGCCTTGCTACGTTGGCTTAGGCCTAGCTGCCATGAGGCCTTTTTGCGCACGTTACTTTGTGCCGTTGTTTTTCAAGCCTCTGCTTCTGCCCGGCTATTTTAGCACTGTCTGCATTTCTATCTTTCACCTTTTCTCCTGTTCCCTTTTGGGCTACGTCTGCACACCATGTACAAGGTCGAAAAACAACGTCCCTTGTTCCTGCTGATTTGGCCAGTCCCTCGCACTTAGACATAACACTCTATGTACAGCTGCCCTGGAGAAATTTGTGTGCTTTTAATATTGTGTTTTTCACTGTTAGAGACACTTGGAGAAAAACCTTTCCAGAGAGAAGAGCTGTACTTGTCTGATGATGTAAAACTTGCATCTAGATATTGAGGTATGAGGGTTCGCCTGACAATGCCCAGAGGTCTTCTATTTTTATAATAAACTAGCTACTAGCACGGGGAGGGTGGTAAGGTCATTTAGCCCTATATCCACTGCTTTATGAAATGCTTTCCCCGTTTGTATTCTATGGAGTTGTAACTATGCTGCTTATGTTATCATTAGGCATTATGCTGATAGTACTGGCACGTGTACTGTATCTTAGAGCACAGTAGTTGAAATAAACATTTTAAACTATACAGTGTCTCTTCTTACGCACGTTGTGGACAGGTATGAGTGAGTTATGAAAGGGTGTTCTTGCTACTGCGAGTCCTGAGAGAGAGATACCGTGTTCTGGGTTGTCTAATCATTGGTAGCATTGTTGCTAATGAGACGCTACAGCTAGTCGGGTTGGGGTTTTAGGTGCTAAGGTTTATGGTTGGCTCACCACTATATTCCGAGGTCCTATTATCCTGTGCATAGCTCTGTGTATGTGCAGAATCCCTACAACAAAGGCTTGACAGGAATTCCTGGTGGAGTGGAGACTGTTAATGTTGTGTGCTCTCTATATAGCCCATTGTCATTTTCCCTATGTTAGCCTAATTATGCACATTGTAGGCCACATTTGCTTTGCACAATTGACCAAATATCACACTTGCTTTTATGCCACATTGTATTTTCACGCATAGTCAGCACATGTTTTTGTATTTTGTTATTTTCCTGGGATTTACTCAGAACAGCCCATGCAAGGTCAAACAACATTGCTCCTTATTATTCTCTGTGGTTGGACACTAGCACCTAGACATTATAGAGAAACCCAGCTGCTGTTTTTGAACACACATGCTTTATTATATAACCCGGGATTTGTTGTTTTGAAAACACACAGAACAAAGGTTTGCACAAAGAGCAAAGGTCCTGAGATGGGATGGTTGCATCAGGTGAAATGTGGAACAGTCATCTATGTATGCCAAGGTATGGGGTGTAGTGTAAATATCAAATGCCTCTAGGACCATAGATTATCCAATCATTTTATACCGCAGATCTTGCCTTAGTATCTGCGCCAATGTTTAAATTAATAAACTCAGTCTTCTTCACTTATTTTTCTAAACGAACAGTATTTTTAAAGCCAAGGTATGGGGTGTGCCACTACACCGAGATCTATAATATAACACTCTGCTAATATGGGGGTGTGGGCTTGAGAAAATCTGGCAGTTCATATAACAGGGCTTTATATTGCATATGGTCTTTTAATCATGCTAATGACATTACTGCCCTGCATTTTATTTCTAATTGTGGCACACTTATTGCATATTAGAGCACAATAGTTTACATAAATATTGTAAGCTTCCTTCGTGTCTCTTTTCTATTTATTGTGGACAAGTATGAGTGAGAGAACGAAAGGGTATGACCTGCTACCACGATCCCTGAGAGGGTTCAGAGTATTGTGTGCTAGTGTACCAAATCACTAGTCTCTCTGGGAAGGTTAGAAGGGCAAGTGAGGCACTATAAGCTAGTCAGATTCGGGCCCATACGTACTGATGTGGTATGCCGACTCAGTCCCTAAATACTGATGTTCTATAGTCCCAAACATAGGGGGTCATTAGGATGGTGGACGGACTTGAGTCCGTCCGCCATCCTGTGGTAAACCGGGACCGTCCGCAATACATGCAGCGGTCCCACATACCAAATCAGGATGCGACCGCCACCATGGCGGTCGCATTTTGGTTTTTAACATTGCGGCGGATGCTGCTCACAGCAGCACCCGCCGCGATGCAAAAACCATGTTGTGCATTTCACTGCACTACGTGGCAGGCACCACACGGTGCCTGCCAAGTAGTGCTGTGAAATGTAGGGGGTACCTTGGGTACCCCCGAAGTGCACCCTCACCTCCCCCCAACACATGGGGGCCCGCAACGGGCCCCCTAAGTAATCCCCACATGCCTTTCCATGACGGCATCGCTGTCATGGAAAGGCCTGAAATTTCCCTCATCATAATTTGGTGGACGGTGCCTGCTAGGCACCGCCACCATTTTATGGTCCCTGGACCGTCCGCCAGGCAATCTGAATGATTGCTTCTGGCGGACAAGTGGTGGACTGTCTTTCCGTCCGCCGCGGTCAGGACACGATTCCCCCCCATCCTAATTTGGCGGGGGGAAACTCACGGTCGGCGGACGGAAGGACCGCCACCGCATGGCTGGCGGTGGCGGTCCTTCCACCATCCTAATCGACCCCATAGTTCGGTTCTTGAGCAGAATCCCTGCAACAGTAAGTTACACTATTGAGTGTGTCACTAAACCAATATTTCCTGTTTGCTTTGAAGTTAGCTGTTTCTAATGGGTTCTTCACATTTCTTTTAACATAGAAACTTAAATATATCAGTAACTTCTTGTTTGAATTTATTGTGTTGTAAATAAGATTACAGCTTACAATCTCCATTACGTTTCACATGATGTTATGGTGCTTGTAAGTGTTTGTACACCAAATAATACATTCCATATGTGTTTCATATCGTAAAGGTCTGTCCTATTCTTACTGTAGATTTTCACTAGGTTTGTTTAAGTTAAAACTTTGCAAGTATTCTGAATGTTTTATTGAAATAGGTACAACTGCCATGATACATTATTTCTGTTTCGTGAAAATAATATTGCAATGTAAATTTGCTCATTCTCTCTTTCCATCATATTTTCACATATGGTAAAGTGCCATTTAATGAGCAATCTCTATTCAATGCTCTCTTTTGAAAATTGTTTGTGTTGAATTTTGTATGTTGTCTTTTTCTTGTCATGTAATTGAATTTATGTCATTAGTTTCTCAAATCAAAGTTTGTTGACCGAAAATATTAAGATATGTAAATTTATATGCTGAATATAAGTGGTATGTGTGAACAATTTACTCTGCACTGTTTATATGATGACTAATGCTAAACATCCTTCTAAGTTGTGTAAATGTCTGTTTTGTAGCCTGCTAGGCCTTGGAATGGTTAATTTCACATTTCTCCTCTCTACTGTGTTGTGTTGGTTGGTTGCTAGATTTCATGTGTAGTTACTAATTTTATTTTTTCATTTCAAGACATCTTCTTACCTGTTTATTTGAAGTCATTTTGTCTGAATTTTAAACTGTTTGTGTAATTAATTAAAGTACCACTGAAAGGTATAATTATGATATTCAATTTCTTTTCCCTTTTGGGTTGCTAAATTTTTGCCTAAAATTCATTGAATGTGTAATCCACACATTTGCAATATCTTCTTTTTTGTCATTCATAATAGGTCCAACAGTCAGAGCACGTGGTCAAACATCTGCTAATGAGGATACTTCAACTCCAGAACAGGATCAAGCCCCCAAGTCCACACCTGAAATTCTGGATGAAGAGGAGTGGCCTGGTCCATTTGGTCTGCCTGGGCAGATGGTTTGAATGAGTCTCACACACCTACACCTCCCACCCAAGCTGATGCAACACCTCACCTTACGGATACCACCACTCCCTGTGTCCAAACCAACATCACACTGATCATATGCCCTCCAGTCCTTCCTGCTGTTGAGACAACAGCACCACTACCTCTAGTTCAGCCAGGACCCAGTGGGATGGGGCACACTGAGTCAAGGGCACAGGGTAGTGAGGGTAGGGGTCATGGGAGTGATTCTGTAGGCCAGCATAGTGATGCCACTGAGTTCACTGTCACCCAGAACACCATTGACCAAGCCTTGGGATCTATCCATCTGTCCCAATACATGATGGACCAGGTACTTACAGAGCTCTGGGACATGAAGCAGTTGCAGAGAGACCACAATGTACTGATAGAGAATCTGAACTCCAATTTGGGCTCCCTGGCTGGGGTGCCGCATTACATTTACGTCCATATGTGCAGGGCTTTTCCCGCACCATCTTCCTCTTTCTGTGGTCCAATTAGGAAAACGTAATTTGAATTATTTTATCCAGATTATTAAATTGCCATGGATTCCCCACTAAAACACATGGAAAATAGGCAAGTAAAAAGACTAAATAATCTTTGCCAAGAGTGGCACTCACACACAAAGGCACACACATTTCCCTGACCTAAGGAGGGAACATTTGACAAAAACATAATTGAGCATACTAAGACACACATAAAAAACAAATATACAGGTCATAAGAGAGACAAGAGAGAGAGGCAATATTAGAATGATGGGCCATCTTTGAGGAGGCCAATAGCGATAGCACTACAATACCATTAGCAAATAAACCATCAGCACCTCCCCCACCATATGCAGAGATGGACGTGCTCTCACGGGCTCCCCCTGCATTAGGTTAATCAAACCCAGTAGTAATAGAAGACGAAGAGCCCCCACCAAAGGAAGGTCAGTCAGATGTAAGTGCGGGAGAAGTAAAACTAAGTGGGCTCAGACACCTCCAGCCCAGCCCAAGTTCCTAGTGAGGGTCCCCAAAAGCTCGACTCCCCATCCACCACACACGACACGTGCCATCTCAAGAGCAGGTAGGATATGCATTCCCACTGGGGCAGGTGAGCATAAGCATGTGTCAGGGTCATTTGTGGTGATCCTTGACAGTAATTCAGCAAGCTCAGGTGAGGAAGGGAGCCCCTAGGAACCAAGGACGAGGGTGGGGCTACAGGATTTGCCCAGGTAGCTGAGGAGGAAACAGAAGGTGAACTCCAAAGCGAAGCCAGGGGACCGAAAGCAGCGCATACGTTTGAGCAAAAGAGACAGGACTGATGATGTGAGGAAGAGAGGCGTGCGCTCCTACTGGAGAGAGAACCGACACACAACCAGGAATTAGACCATGGACACAGGATGTCGCGCTCCCCTCATGAGGGAAGCGGAGATAGGGATAGAGGGAAGTGCTGGGACAAGATGGAGGTAGATGAAAGTCCACTAGCAGGGCTCAGAGTCACACCGTTCTATTACCAGAGGAGAAGTGCTGGCCAAGAAATCAGGGATCAAGGCAATCTGGTGCTCACAAGCCCATGTAGCAGGCAAAGCAAAATGGCTCCTTTACGTGCAAACGAGGAGAGCAGCTGCAAAGATCAGCGCTGCTCCACATGGGTGCACTGCAAAGAGAGACCTACCCTCATGGAAATATTAGCAAAAGAGGAAGGCAAGAGGTTTGTGTACCCATTCTGCAACCTGTTAGCGTACTGGACTGAGGAGAGGGACCAATGGGACAGGCCTAGGCCTAGGGAAGTATCATTTGAGCCTGTGGACATGGTGGTAGCAGAGGATTGCATCAGACATGAAGGAGGAAATCCAAATTGGAACTTCTCTTAAATGCAGCAATACCTCGCAAGGTGGGAACGCGATGTTGAGAATAAACCTACAGGGCCACCCAGGTAATGAATGTGGCCACTACTGCAGAAGGGTGCTCTGGGGGGGTCATATACCTACATAACCACCATACTCAAACACAAATGTACAGCATATCCCTGTGTATATAAACATTTAATTTGATTATATGCAGGTTTCTAGATATGTGTATTCCTTGATATAAATATGCATAATATTATGTACTTATGTATCTATATATTTATTACTTTATTCCTACTGTAAAAAAAGACAAAATAACATTGACTCTCTCCAATGTACTATCCTATATTTCACCCTATACCTCTCTCAATTTATCCTCTACCTTCACTCTCTGACTCATCCCAAACCTCGTTCTACTACTATGATCTAAAAAAAAACCTTTCTATACTCTTCCCTCCTCTACCCCACCTTTGACTCATCCCAAAACTCATTTTACTACTATGATCTCCCTAATCCATTTCTAGAGATACTTCCCTCCTCATTCTGTCCTTATACTCATTCAAAACCTCATCTTACTATTATGATCTCCCAATAAACACTTTCTAGACTCTTCCCTCTTCTATCCCCCCATTATCTTTTTC
Organism: Calotriton arnoldi; assembly: GCA_963921515.1. Lineage (NCBI taxonomy): Eukaryota > Metazoa > Chordata > Amphibia > Caudata > Salamandridae > Calotriton > Calotriton arnoldi. The sequence continues at coordinate 173,455 of CAWUFW010002361.1, forward strand.
AATTCAACTAACAGACTCACATGTTCACTACTCAAATTAACTCAAATTTCACTATACTAATCCACCACTAATCCATTTTGGGTTCCGGAGTATCGTGCTACTCACTGAATAGCGCTTTGATGCCTTGTCATGGGTAGTAAGCACTTTATAAATTCAATTACATTTGCAATTACAATCTGATGCAACCACAGAAAGGGAGGCCCTGCCACAAGAGGAAACAGCTGCACCCACCCCAGTCCCTGGAACTGTGGATCCACCTCCCACCTCAGGAGGGGACGTTCATCTTGACTACCAGGAGATGATGGCAAGACCTCCACCACCACCACCAAGAGACGCAGAACATAATTTCCTCCAGTGTGTATTTACCATTCATTCTGTAGACTATTTTCTGGACACATTGACCTTTCTGATGCCAGTTATATTTTGGACATTGGACTTCAAACAATTTTGGCTCTTTAATAATGGTTTCCTTCACCATGACTGACTTTTTCATTTTTTGTTTGCTTTTTGGTTTTCATCCTGTTTTAGTTTATTTGGTTTTGTTAACGCAAAAAAACCGAACAAAGTCAAAGACTGGTGTTGTAGTGTTTTTCTGTATGTATTCATTTATTTCCTTCCATCAAACATTTAAAATTGTAAAAAATTAAATGATTGTTTATTCATAAATGAATTGTAAGTAGGTAATGTTTCTTACAATTTTCTACCATGAGAACAAAATACAAATACCAAAAACTCATCAACCATTATTTTAATAAAATTGAAATAGTTTTGTCTGTCAAATATTTCACATAACAAGCCATGCATAACACACATACTCAGAGCCATTTTTACATTTCCAGTTCCACACCTTGCCACCATGGGCGAAGGAGATATATTAAAAACAATCAGATTCAATGGGCAGCATATTATTGGATTATGTTATCAGCTGGAGCCAGATATTTCTCCTCACAATAGGAATAGCACAACAAGAACACCAATAGGCATAAATGCTGGCAGTACTCAATTTGGTTGCCACAAGATCATTCCAAAACACTGTTGCAGTATCTGGGGGAATTTCACAACCAACATTAAGGGCCTGATTACGATTTTGGGTAGACTTCAGTCCGCCTGACACCGTCTTGGTCCTAGGACCAACAGACCTCTGGCCGGCGGTCCCGACCGCCTTATTACAACACGACCGAACACGGTTCGGTTGCATACTCCCATTTCTCAAGCGGCCATAACACAAGCTCCCATTGAGAAATGGGAGGTGTTGTTCATCACTGCACCCTGTGGCAGGCACCTTGAGGTGCCTGCCATAAGGTGCAGGGATCGACAGCGGGGCACTGTAGGTGCCCGCTCGGCCCCCAACCGGAGGCCACACGCACAAGGGGGCCCTGCTGAGGGCCCCCAAGCACGCCTTCTGACATGGTTTCCATGTTGGACAGGCCGGCATGAAAACCATGCATCGTAATCCCAAGGGCGGAAGGCCCGCTTTTGGGATTACGAGCCGGGTCTGACTGGCGGACGGGCTCCTTGAGCCCATCGGAAGCCAGACGAATGACCGGCCGGTTTACTTTCCGACCACCTAGATTGTGATTAGGCAGTCGGAAAGTAAACCAAGGGGCCAATTACGATGCGGCCCTGAAGGCTCCGACCATCGGTCAGAGATTTTACAGGCCGCATCATAATTGGCCCCTCTGTGGTGTGCTACAAGAAGTTCTTTCGACAATGATGAATCATATCACCAGCTTCATACACTTAATGCTAGCTGAAATTTTTTTAATGTGAACGGAGATTATTATGCCTTCGCCCAACTACCCCATTTGGGTAGAGCAATTCAAGCAGCAAATATTGGGTTAGTGCCAACATTCAACAGAAAACAAGTCAAATGCAATCTTACAAACTTCTATTCAATCACTGTGCAAGTTGTCTCAGTACAAGATACGTGTACCCAAAGTCTGTGTATGTCTTCCACAGGATCAACACATGTTCCCATTGAACTTCACAACAGCAGCATATAACTCCAAATGTCACAATTGTCAGATGTCCAAATGAAGATGACATGGTGAAGGATCCTAAAACAGATCAAAATAAAAATATTCAGTTAATCACATTACATATTAGACACATTACAAATGAGTAATTTTGAGAACACATTTTTCAAGAACAATCAAAGATAAAAATCTAAATGAACCCAGTAGTCAGTGTGTCAACACTTTGATCAACAAACTTCTTTGGCATGGATTTCATTAATTTGCCCTTTCTGAAACATCTCCAGCATAGACTGTTATCCTCATAAGATATAAAAGTTGGTTTAACCTTAATGTTATTATATGTGAATTTATACTTACACCCAGGTGAAGAAATAGTCAATAACATCTTGACATAAGTCAATTCCTTCCTCTCCCCCACTATCATCTTCATTTACCATTTCACCATCCTCACTTGGTGGCTCTTCATGCTCTCCATCCTCTGCGATGTACTGTTGTATTCCTCTTAGGATGTCCGTATATAGGTTTTCCTGTATCATGTCCTTATATAGGCACAATTCGCCCTGCCCTTATATAGGCATAAAATCCCAGTCCTTATTTAGGCATTAAACCGTGCACTTCAAATACAGGCATGGTCCCCGACATCCGTCCACCCTAAACGTCACAATGAGTTCTTGAAGAACAGACCCTTAGGCTTTGGGAGTTTCCCTAGCACAGGACTATTGATTTCTTCAAGGACTCATCTATTATTCATGAACCGTTATACCTTAGGGGTTCATTCATGACGTCTTCCGCTGTCCGACTCACGTCAATGCTAACATTGTGAGGTACCTCTCAGGTATAAAAATAGCTTCCCTCGCCCTTGTAAACTAGAGGAGACCTCGACTTCAGAGGAGCCCGTTTCCCGGCCTGACGCACTGAGAAGATGCTGTCATCCCTGCATGCAGAGAGTCCAGCTTCCAGTGATCTGACTTCCCTTGCGGGGTGTTGGAGTTCGAGTCTGGCAAGAGATTCCCACCTCTCTCATTCTTAAGGTATGGAGCTGACTAAAACCTAGAGGGACTCTTGGCATACTAGGCATACTAGGCATACTAGGCATACTAGACTTAACATACTCTTAGTATACCATAGTAAGGAATACTTCACCTACTTCATACCTCTCCCTACACCTAGGTTAGGTTAGGTACATTGGGGTAGAACTAGCTTAGAAACGCATCGTATGAGTACTCGCATTTTTAGTCTCTGTTATTTATGTAAATGAATATCTACTAAAGATCATGCTAGCGCAGTATTATTTATTTCTACTGCTTACACTGTACATCATTTATCTTGCATACTGTCTTGTGATCGTAACAGCACATTTTACTTATACAAGAAACAAGACTGTTCAATAAATCTTTTATTGAAACGCCCGTCTATTCTTTCTGTGTAACTTTGAGGAAAACTAAGTATGCACGATTGAGCTGAGTGAAACAGTTATCTATTGTTTCCACGACTCTGGGACACGTTCTGATTCTAAAGGGAAACAAAGTGGTCATGTTTTGCGGCTGCCAGAAACTACTCCCTTCTTGTTGTCAAGGACTTTCTAGTGGCCTCTGAGCTAGCTGGCACAAGTAATTAAGTTTAATATACTCGATAGGGACATACCGACCTCAGTCCTATGTCAAACCTATAGGATATATTATTCCAATGCGCAGAGCCTATTAGGGAAATAGGAGCTACACTACATGGCGCCCAACGTTTGGTAAGGCGGTAATTCAATGCTAGATACTGAGTAACTCAGCCGTGCTTTTTTCTCTCAGACCCCTATCCATATACTCCAAAAGACGTCTGGAGTGGGCAGGGTTAAGTATCCACCACGACTACATAGGGAAACACCCTATTTATTAGCTGTTTGGTTTGCTCAACGTTGAAGGATACAGTGTTCCAAAATATTGTGCACCTTATCTTTGTTTCCTTGAAACTTGTTCTACATTTTTTCTTTTTTTTTTTCAAAATGCCTGGCTCCGACACTGAGACCGGAAACGGTGATGTTACGGGTCAACCAGCTTTAAGAGCTTTTAACATTACAGGTTTAGATGGAACCGAGGAGGGTGTTATAGACATCCATCCAAACTTAAGAAGAGCCATCACTCTAAAACTCATAAAACACGGCCTACCACCAAGAGGCGGTAGAGCAGTTTTCGTGATAGAGGCACACGAATCCTTTCAGACAGAGGTATTCTAGTCATGGGTAATATTTCCTGAATCCAATTCAGTTACACACATGTTTCACTTCTACAAAGAAGATGATCCACCAGAGGAATATATTCCTTTCGAGGATTTTGAAATTCCACTAACATACCAGGAGCATCAGCTCTGGTTTAAAGGCGCCCTAAAACATCACAAAAACATTACCAGGCTCGGTCCACTAGGTAGACCAGGTGCAACATGCCCGATTCTATCCGGCTACACACCTCATCCTGACATTGAAGAGATGTCAGATGAGGAATTACTTACTCAACTTACAGAGTTAATAAAAATATACAGACAATTGGTCCAATATGTCATGCAGACTTTCACAGTCCAACAACCATTAACCATTCCAAATCAAACCCCTCACCAGGGGACTACACTAAAAATTACACCACAGACTCTATACGCAGTCATGGGTAAAATGCCCACAAAACGTGAGCAAATTCCATTCTGGATAGCTCAAAAAATTACTCAAATCGAAGCGGTATTTCCAAATACTAGCCCGTATGAGAAACACAGAATCCTAACAATCAGTTTACCGATGGGGATCACACCACAACTGGAAGACTGCACCACTTGGGGCTCAGTCTTTGCTGCCATCTATACTAAAACACATGGTATTCCATCAATTACGGTAATACCAGATGTCCTGAAACAAATTCAAAATGAATACGGGGCAGAACCTGCTCTAAATTTAGGTATGAAATTACTGAAAAATTTCGACCAGGTCTCAACAATAATATTATCTAATATTAAAGGGGAGGCAGCAGCAGTGGCGATCCGCCAACGATTAAGGGAATTCGATGTTACAAACATCAAACTGAGCTTCCCAGAATAATAGAACAATCATATGCAGAATTAGACAGAGATAGTTTGGGTGGAAGACCAGTGAAACCTAAACTATCTGAAAGTCCTGAGAAGGACTCTATTAAACAAACTCCTACATCTTCTAATAAGCAAGTGGGAGTCTACTAAACAAAAATCAAACGAGAAACGTTCTCAATCCCGAGGTAGGTCTCCTCAAAAGGAGCCCTCTGAAAGGAGGTATAACCTCAGGAATAGGGATAATTTGAGAAAACCTGACAGGTATCATGATACTGATACACGTTCCTCTCGTACCTTTCAGATCTCGAAAAGGACTTCGGAAAGAAGAGGACAATCAGAAAATAGAGAAGAACGCGTGAAATCCAAAGAAGAGAAACACGCTCCAAAAAATAAAACAAAACCTCAATTCTCCAAAAAGAAAGTAGCAGGTCTGAAGATCAGACATGCCGAGAATACTGAGAACACAACTCAAGAACGGAGAATGGGCCCAGACAATGCTGGACAGTGCAGCAGAAGTAACAATAGTTCGCCAGAACCTGAAGGAACTTCTGGAGATAGTGGACTTGAATGAGTACATTACAGTTGAGACTGTAGACACCAGGTTTAGTACTCCACAAAGGTTATATGAAATAACACTCCGAATGGAGGGAGACATACCTAAACAGGTGAAAGCACTCTTTTGGGAAAAACTTTCAAGGGGCTATGACATACTTCTAGCAGAAAAAGACTGGCCACCACAATTTGTCAGGGAGTGCCCACATGGCGAGCACATTATTATGCCTGCCTTCTCCAACCATATTCCAATTCATCTAAAATATACTTATGCCAGGAAAAGGGCAGTAGCCCAGGCCCAAGCATTATATAAAAATCATGTAGGATGGGATGAGGACTCACCTCACCATAAAATACATCTGAAACATGAACCAACTGCACAAAGGCAGTATCCAATAAAGCAAGAAGCTAAAAAACAGGTCAGGGAGATCTTAGATCAACTTGAATACCAAGGGGTGATTGAAACATGCACCTCCTCAATGAACAATCCTTTGTTTCCTGGCTCCAAACCAGACAACACCTATCGTCTAGTTTTGGATTACAGACACTTAAACACTTGTTGTAAAACATTTGCAGTGCAAAATGCACATAGCACAGCATTAATGAATAACATTGTGCGTAAAAAATATAAAACCACATTAGACATCTCAAATGGTTTCTTTTGTCAAAACATAGCACCTGAAAGCAGGTACTTAACAGCATTCTCCATAATGGGGACCCAGCGTCAATTTTGTCGACTCCCACAAGGGTTCAAGAACAGCCCGGGGTTATTCTCAGCGAGGGTAACGGAGTTACTACAAATTTATGACAATGAGGCATTGTCCTATGTCGATGACATCTATCTGACGGACGATGACCTGGACAAACACTTGAACAGGGTAAGCACCATTATACTGGGCTTCATCTCTGAGGGCTACAAGTTCAACTTTAAAAAGTCCCGAATTGCTCATCTCAATGTCCTATTTCTAGGATATGAGCTTTCAAGTGAAGGCAAGAGCTTGGCAGCTAACGTTTTAGAAAAGTGTGCGCTGCTCCAACCTCCAAAAACGCTAAAAAACTTACAATCCATCCTGGGTTTCCTAAATTTTGGAAGAACATACATTCTAAATTACGCAGAAAGGTTTAAACCTCTCTACGCATTAATCAAACCTGATTTTTCAATCAAGAATTGGACACAAGAACACACAGAAATCTTGCGTTCACTACAGGCTAACATGTTAGCAACAAATCACTTACAAACACGCGTAAGTCAACGCAATTTGGTGATCCGAATAATTTCGGGTCAATGCGGATTCACCTACTTAACCTTTAATGATGGTGAGAAAATACCAATCGCATACAAATCTCATTTGTACACACAAGCGGAAATGCGCTTCACTTCAACAGAAAAAATTCTGACAGCAGTTCAAACCGCTGTAGCAAAAGAAAGAGCCTTAGCCCAAGGGAAATGCATTATTGTCGTAACCCCAGTACCAGCTTTAGAAGCGGTCACAAAAGCAAGCATTCCAAATGCTAAAGCATTACATCCAAGATGGATACAGTGGGTTAATTCTCTTGCTGCAACAGATGTTGAATATGTTTTTGATCCAGATTTAAAAACACAAGCATTCCTGCAATATGAACAAGAATGTCCTCTGCCCACTGAAATTCTGCCTCTCGATCTGTACGAATTCATAATTTACACTGACGGAGCCGCACAACCCGCAACAGGGGGTAAGCAAGCTTACAGTGCAGCGTGTGCCATCGTTAAAGGTCGCATGTGAGATGGTATCTTCAGACCTATGGTCACAAAAACTCAATCTCTAGGAGATTGTACAGCTCAGCGAGCTGAACTACAAGCATTCAAACTGGCACTTGAAAGTACAGATCGAGAATTCTCCACACTAATAGTGTGCGATTCCTTTACTGTGTTCAGTCGTATAATGAATATATACAAAACTGGCTTGAAAATGGATTCAAAGATGCGAAAGGTGGCACAATAAAGCATAAAATGCTTTGGGAACAAGTAGTTCAGTTGAAAAATGAACTACCAAAGGCTCACGTGATCCACACACTGAGTCATCAACGTGATGGCGTTCACGTTGCAGGAATTCATTGGCTGACGAAGCCGCAAAGGGCGCTGTTCAGACGGCTTCCGTAGCTGCGATCACTCGTTCAAAAACAAGAATAGACAGTGAGATAATGTTGGCTGTCAATGCTACAAGCAAAGGCAGTGGTGCAGCGTTACCAAAAAAGTTTCCACTCAAGTACTCGTATGTAATTGATGCGAACAACGTTCCTTTTGCTCGAATCCCTGGAGTGCGGGATAGGGTAATTCCAAACAAGGAACGTAGATTAGGACTAATCCTAGCAGCACACAAAGGGATAGCTTCTGCCCATGCAGGTGTTTCTGCAACAGTATCTTTACTCAAGCAAAGATATTGGTGGCCTGGCATTAGAAAACAAACAAAGAACTATGTTTTAGAATGTGATATATGCCAACAGATGAAAGTCTCCACAGTGAAACGCCCTGCGCAGACACCCCTGTCAATTTCAGACAAACCATTAGCTTGTGTTTACCTGAACCACTGCGGTCCCTTGCAAAGGGACGGTAACTATAAATATATCATGGTTGCAGTGGATTCATGCTCTAGGTTCCTATGGATATGGCCTCAGCGCTCGGCTGACGCTCGAACTGTTATAAAAGATTTGCGAGTCTTTATCGGCACATACGCAATAGGCACGCTACATTCTGACCAGGGCCCTGCGTTTAGCTCTCGGGCTTACAAAGAAGCCATGGCCAGTCTGGGCGTTGCATTGCGGTACTCCTCTCCATTCCATCCTGAGGGAAATTCGGTTGTGGAAAGGAAAAACCGGGACATAAAGCAGTCTATAACAGCTAGGGTATTAGGTTCGGGTGATGGGTGGGTCAAACATCTTTATGGGGTCCAACGCTCATTAAATAACTTGCCAAGAAGTTCTCTAGGGGGGGGTCACTCCATATGAGGTCCTATTTGAGACAAGAATGTGGGTACCAGACCTCGATCACGTAGGCACAGTGGTGGAAAATAAACCGTTTGATATCCAAGATCGTTTGGCTGTTTTACAGGAACTCAATGAACTGAGATCGAAACAAAGCAACGTATTCCTGCAGCCAACCACCACTGGAGAAAAACCGGCAGTCCCAGCAAGGCCTGTCTGGATTCCAAAAGTTGGGGCTCTAGTCAGAGAAAAGATTGCGGACAAGAAGGAATTTGGACCTTCTTACAGACAACCAGTACCTGTCCTAGCAGTTCAAGGAACAAGAACAGTACTTCTGCCGCCCCTTACTGGAAGAAAGGAGAAAAGATTTGTGTCCATCGAACTCATCAAACCACAGTATGTGGCCAATACTAAATAGTAGGCCTCGTGGACTCCGACCTAGTAGCAGACGCACTCCTCTCGCTACTATCCAAGAGGTTCAGACTGAAAGACTGATAACCATCAAGACTTCAGCAGTAACAGATGAAGGACTAAGCAACAATGCAATGGAACTCATCCCTCTTGAAAATCAAGTAACAGTTCGTCCAAATACACCTGTCTACACCAATGTAGCAAGTGATCAACTGGTTCCAGCGATTTCTACAAATCCTGATGCAATTCCAACAATTGACAGAACTGCTTCTGGCTATTTCATTAACTTTGATACGTTCTCAGAAGATCCGAGTGAACCTGAAACGACGCCAGCATCATTAACATTCAAGCAGCAAGTACAAGACTTTCTTCACTTTCTGAAACAGACTTATCTGGTTTCACCATGGATTGAACTCTGGATTATTTCTGGAATATTTGTTTTCCTGCTTTGGCTAGCTTTGGTTATGACTATGAGCGTGCTTATAAATGGCAGATACATCCATGTGAACACTGAAAGAAAAGATGTGAACTTACTTTTGAAACCTCATAAATCTTCCCATCGTGAAGCAAGAGACTTGTCAACAGTGAACATCACAGCCGTTCCTATACAGGATGGTATTTATTTAAAATTTCACTAAGTGATCTAATTTCGTCCAGTACCTATTCTGATGATTGGGACTTTGAGACTGTAAACGACATAGGGGCCGATTCGATTCGGGCCGGAAAAGCGTACCGACCGACTCGGAGCCGGAATAAATACCGACCGACACGTACCGGTGCAGCCCGACCCGCAAAGTACGATGAGAAGCGTGCTAAATCCGACCGACTCGTACGGAACACAAGCCGAGCGACCGAGCCGCGCGGAAAACAGCCATCCGGCCGGAAAAGCACGCGAATCGAACCGACCGACACGCACCAGGAAGAATCCCGAGCGAAGCGTACCCGCGAACTCCTACCCGCCAAGTACGATGCAACATGTGTAAAACACGACCGAGTCGCACGGAGCCCAAGCCGCACGACCGACACGCATTCAAAACTGCGAGCCAAAGCAACCCAAAACCCCGCGACCGACGCGTACGCAGCACAGAAAACAGCACAAACACAGCGTGAGCGAATCTGAGAGGCTCGCACGAGACAACTGGAGGGTCCGACTCGGTCACAAGAACGTCTCCTACATGCACAAAAAGAACCAAGGAAAAAAAAACACAAAAAAGGCCAAACAAGCAATCACAAAGCAAATAAATACTGGGGGAAACAGGGAACAAAGACACACCCACAACTCCACCCATATAAAGGACACAAATCCCTACCATGATCCTTTGCAAATTCAAATTACCTGCCAGCACTCAACACCAACAGACAGCAACCACACACACACTCACAGCTCATCCATCACACAAGCCACACACCAGCAGCACCACAACAAATAGCACCCTCACATACACCCAGCAAAACACACACTCACACACCCTCACTTGCACACCAACACACACATCACACACCAGCACCACCCAACACCATGCCCCCAAAGAAGAATCACAAGTTCCTAGATAGTGAATTGGAAGTCCTGGTAGATGAGATCCTCAGGGTAGAGCCACAGCTGTTTGGTACATTGGTCCAACAGACACCCATGGCGCAGAAAACCAAGATGTGGGAGAGGATCGTCGACAGGGTGAACCCACAATCACCATGTTTGCGCACAAAGGTAGACATCCAGAACCAGTGGTATGACGTGCGCAGGAGGGTCAAGGAGCTGTTGAAGAAGGACTACATCGTGAGCCAACACACCGGCAGTGGCCCTCCTGCCAAACCAGTATACCTCAGGCCCTGGGAGGAGAAGGTGCGGGCCATCCTACCACCAGTGAGCGTCTATGGACTAGAAAACATCCCAGAGCCTGGTGAGTACACAACAAATGTACACAATATTGTGCCACAATACACACACATCACTGTCAAGGGGAGAGTCAAACCATGCACCCTTAGCAAATACACACCAACCAAAACAGATCATCCCAAAATGTGTATGTCAGCCAGATAAACACAATACATGCCAGCTCATAGTGAAATGTAACTGTGTCATGACATGTACAAACCTAACAACAAATAGAGCTAGGCAGTGGCACAAATATAACCAACAAACACAGTCAGACATGTAGCCACCACCACAACACCACCTCACAAGGAAGCTCACTGAAAGGAAGGAATACTGTGTATGCTGGGCAAGTCAGTGTAGCCAATAGCATCATGGGAGTCGTAGTCACAGAAATTGCCCACCCTCACAATGCGCACATCAACACCACCATGAACCATGCCCACATCACAGGGAGTGGAAAACAACTGACAAGATGGCTGACACTGGCTACTGCTGTGGGAGCACAACGCCCTGCTGGCAACTGTGCACCAACCAACAGCAGGACACCACTTACTGACATTCTGAAAGACAACTTGCACTCCCTGCAATGGAAGCACGTTCCATGGTGGGATATCTGGCTGGGTGGGAAGGAGGACTCACAGCACTGACCATAGTCACCAGCAGCTCCACCCACACACCCCTAACACAAACTACACACAACTCACCTGGGAGAAAGCATTGCCTCACACACCAATCAAATATCCCACAAAGAACCACAACCCTGGGTCATGCAGTGTGAAGCACAGGGACACACATGGGACTTGTAGCAAAACAACCCCAGGATAACACTGTCAGCCATCTTGTCAGCACAGGCACACAACGCCACAGGGAAGCTGAGTCAAAAGGAAGGAAGCATGGGCATGCTGGGAAGGGGGTGGAGGCAAAAGCATGATGGGAGTGGTAGTCACAGCCCAACATCCCCCACCCACATGGCCCAGCAAGAACACACCCAAGCATGCACACCTCACAGGAGTCAAAAGCCACTTCAAGATGTCTGACACTGGTGCTCTGTTGTGGGAGCACAAGGCCATGCTGGGAACTGGGCACCAACCAACAGCAGGACACCACTGTCAGCCATCTTGCCATTGCTGTCACACCCACACACAGTGAAGTACACTCAAAAGGAAGGAAGTATGGGCATGCTGGGAAGGGGGTGGAGGCAATAGCATGATGGGAGTGGTAGTCACAGCTCAACATCCCCCCATATGGCCCAGCAAGCTCACACTGAAGCATGCACACCTCACAGAGAGTGTAAAGCCCCATCAAAGATGTCTGACACTGGTGCTCTGTTGTGGGGAACACAAGGCCATGCTGGGAACTGGCCAACAACCAACAGCAGGACACCACTGTCAGCCATCTTGCCATTGCTGTCACACCCACACACAGTGAAGTACACTCAAAAGGAAGGAAGTATGGGCATGCTGGGAAGGGGGGTGGAGGCAATAGCATGATGGGAGTGGTAGTCACAGATATTGCTCACCTTCACAATGCGCACATCAACACCACCATGAACCATGCCCACATCACAGGGAGTGGAAAACAACTGACAAGATGGCTGACACTGGCTACTGCTGTGGGGAGCACAAGGCCCTGCTGGGAACTGTGCACCAACCAACAGCAGGACACCACTGACTGACATCTTGCCATTGCTGTCACACCCACACACAGTGAAGTACACTCAAAAGGAAGGAAGTATGGGCATGCTGGGAAGGGGAGTGGAGGCAATAGCATGATGGGAGTGGTAGTCACAGCTCAACATCCCCCACATGGCCCAGCAAGCTCACACTGAAGCATGCACACCTCACAGAGAGTGTAAAGCCCCATCAAAGATGTCTGACACTGGTGCTCTGTTGTGGGAACACAAGGCCATGCTGGGAACTGGCCAACAACCAACAGCAGGACACCACTGTCAGCCATCTTGCCATTGCTGTCACACCCACACACAGTGAAGTACACTCAAAAGGAAGGAAGTATGGGCATGCTGGGAAGGGGGTGGAGGCAATAGCATGATGGGAGTGGTAGTCACAGATATTGCTCACCCTCACAATGCGCACATCAACACCACCATGAACCATGCCCACATCACAGGGAGTGGAAAACAACTGACAAGATGGCTGACACTGGCTACTGCTGTGGGGAGCACAAAGCCCTGCTGGCAACTGTGCACCAACCAACAGCAGGACACCACTGACTGACATCCTGAAAGACAAATTGCACTCCCTGCAATGGAAGCACGTTCCATGGTGGGATATCTGGCTGGGTGGGAAGGAGGGCCGGATGTCAACCAAATACAACCAATGCAGACCATGTACACACCCCAACATTCACATAGAAATGCCCAAATAATGCAGGACAATGTGCTACACCAATATCAACCCCTGACTGTGACAACTTAGGACAATGCAATGTACAGGCCCGCATCCAGAGGCACAGTCACAACTGTCAGGTGTGTCAACCATTGATGCCTGCAGAAACATAACATACATTGTGTGTGTCTCCCAAAAACAGGTGATGATGGGGACACAGCAGCAGACGCTGAGAGTCCCCGTCCCAGGCTCAAGAGGATACGGAGCTCACTGGTGTGGAACAGCCTCTGCCCTCCTCGGATGAAGAAGACCAACCTGGCACCTCCGGAGCAAGTCATCATGCAGCACCAGCAGGACCACCAGCTGCACCCCTGCACCCACCCCTCCAACGACTGTCAACACACATACCACCCCTGCCGACATGGAAAGACCAAGGAGCACCACCACCACCAGCACAGGGACCCTGGACCAACGTGGGGCCATGGACACCAACACCACCAACAACCCCCAAGGGGGCCCAGGGTCACCTGTGCGTGCCACCTCAGGTACTGCACGTGTCGCCAGGGGTGGTGGGAGGGTGGGAGACATAGGTCGCTGCTTGCAGAGGGGTCTGGACTGCATGATGACCCACAACTGGCACGCATAGCCGATGCGTACCAGTCCAGCACCGGAGAGCTCAGCCAGGTAGTGGGGCTCCTCAGGGACATTAAACAGCAGCAGGCTGCCCATCATGCCCGCTTGGACTCACACATGTCCCGCGTGGAGTCCAAGTGGGACACACTGCAAGAGATGACGGCGGTGCATAGGGACATATTACAATGCCTCCGCCAGATGAGCAGCAACCAGTCAACACCTCCCTGTGTGCCCACAACATCTGGTGCTGAAACAACTGCAACTGCCACAGGGAGGGAGGATGACTCTGGCGGAGAGTCCCCTGCACCGCAGCAGCCTGCACTTGAGGGTCCCCCAAAGAAGAGGGGCTGTCCGAGGAGGGGCAAGTGAGAGGCCGATGGCCATGTGCAACCCCAGGAAGCCAAAACCTGTTCTGGATAATCACCTTTGTGCGCAAACTGTTCACCCTGTTGACTGCAACACAACTCTCCCACATGACATGGGGAGCTCAAGTTGGACCAATGTCTCAGATGACTATGGACTTTACTCTGGACATTTCTGCTACCAGGACTTCCAAATCATCTTGGAACTTTGGATTACAATCACAATGTACAGCACCCACCATCCTGTGCACTATACTCACACATGTATGTCAATAAACTCACTAATACACCATACTTGCCTCTGTTGTGATTCCTACGTTGTCTCTGAAGTGGCGATGATGATCTGGGAAATGACACTGTGCATGCTAACTGCTACAGCAAGTACAACACCGGCATGTGAGTCATGGCGACGTCACACATATGAGGGAGGCACACCACCAGGGCTACACAACACATACACACCATGGCCATCTGACTCATCGCCTACACTGATGTTGCCAGGAAATACGTTGCATTGCACAGACCCAACACCTATTCACAGTCTGTGTTAACAAGCCCACTGGTGCAGTAAGCAAATGTCAGTCAGATGTGTGACCACAGACAACGCACATCACAAAGTGAAGCACAGGTTTATTACACATTTGCAACATGTTGTAACCACCACAGATGCAAGGTAATCCCACCTGGCAGCGGGCACACAGTCAACAAGTGTAGAAGGAAGGAAGTCCATGAGTGTGGTGCACATCACCTGTAGGGACACGACAGCTACCACCCTGGAAGTCGAATCACGGTGTCGGGGATCACAGTTGACCAAACGACTCTGAAAGTACCCTGTGAAGGACAGAAATGACACACAGTCAAAAGCACTGAAGAACAGGACAGAACTGCAATACTCATGCCCAATACATGTCACAAGATACCCACCCAGAACCAAGTTAGCATGTCAACACTGTTGGGGAGTACAGACTACCTGTAAGGACACATCGCTACACGCATACAGTCATGTAGCACATGGACACACTCAAACAGCACCAGAGCACCACCAACACATATCATGCAAACTCACATCAGTTACATGACATCTCTGGATACTTACATTCAGCTGAAGAAGTTGGTGATGAGCTGTGTGCGGACATCACCATCATCATCATCATCATCACTGGCATCGTGGTCCAGGCCAGGATCCTCCACAGGTGGCGGACGTTGGTCATCGTCATCCAGGATGAGAGGCAACTCCTTCCGCACTGCCAGGTTGTGTAACATGCAGCAGACGATGACAATCTTGCCCACCTTTGCCGGGGCATATGGGAGGGACCCTCCTGTCTTGTCCAGGCAGCGGAAGCGGCTCTTCAGGAGACCAAATGTCCGCTCAATCACTCTCCTCGTCCGACCATGTGCCTCATTGTAGCGCATCTGGGCTGGTGTCACAGGGTTCCTGAGGGCGTCAGCAACCACGGCATGTTGGGATATCCGGAGTCACCTACATACAGACAATTGCACATTAGCTGAGTTGGAAAAGAGGGTGGAACACTACATTGCAGAACACACACAATGGTACAAAGTCAGTACACACCAACAAGCCAGGCACGCTGGTTCCGCATCTGTGACATCATCCTCGGGATGCGACTACTCCTCATCACGTAGGCATCGTGTGCAGAACCGGGGAAACGGGCACACACGTGTGAGATGGTCATATCTGCAAGACAGACCACCAGTGCATTGACCGAGTGGTAGTGCTTGCGGTTCCTGTATGCCTGCTCCTGGGCCTGTGGTGGTACCAAAGCCACATGTGTCCCATCAATGGAGCCAATGTCATGCGGCATCCTCCCCAGGGCATAGAAGTCACTCTTCACGTCAGTGAGTTGCTGGAGTCTAGGGAAATAGATGTACTGGTTCAGGTATATCAACACAGCCTCCAATACATCGCGGAGCACACGGCTGAACATGGTCTGTGACATCCCACCAGCAGTCGCCAGAGTGTGTTGAAAGGTACCAGTGGCAAAGAAGTGTAGGGATGCCATCACCTTCACCTTGGGGGTCAGCGCTGTAGGGTACGGCCGGCCAGGTTGCAGGTGTGGTGCCAAGCGCACTGCCAAATCATCAATCAGCTGCCTGGTGAAGCGGTACCGTCGGATGCTGTCACGTTCCACCATCGTTGCCAGGTCAGGGAATGGTCTATGGACAGCTGGTGCCCTGCAGTGCATAGGTGAAGAAAGAAAGATTGTCACTCACCCCACATATGTGGCATTGTACACACTCAATATCACACGATACATCATTATGAGGCACAAGTACATGATGTGTGCAGTTCCGTAAGGACATGTATGGCACATACATGGCCAACATCCAACATCACAGTTCAACAAGTGGCATCAATAAGTCCCAGGTTGTGCCATTGGGTATCATGAGGACGTGTCACATTTCCCATCTCCTGCTGCCACGTTACAAACACACCCCACAGTGACATGTGAGGACAGATGTGCCCCAGGCATCACAGCTCAACGACAGGTAGATTCCCAGGGACCCTGTATTGCCACATGGACACTGGCATGACATGGTGTATCATGTATACACCACAGCAAAACAACCATGACCCCCACAGGTAGTGGTCCCTGTTGCCTCGGCAGGACAGACATGGACGTCTGTGACACACACACGCACAACATCAAAGTCCATGCACAAACAACGTGGATGTGGAGACTGTCTCCCATTGTGCACATGATATCCGAGACATTGTAAACACAACATGCACACAGACTGTGGAGGACCATCACTATTGTGCCAATGGGTCACCCTGGGTTAAACATACCGTCCCACATGGGACTCAGGGGGCATGTGACATGACATACACATACACCACCGTGAAATGTGACCATGCCACATGCTCAGATATGAACAGTTGCACATCACAGTGGTCATGTACACGAAACACCAAGGATACTGTCCCCATGAACACGTGCACAGCCTGGGGGTGGCTGCCCCAAGTGACACCCACAGAACAACATGTTCACCCCCATACACGGAATAGGTAATGCAGCCTTACATGCCTTAGGATACAGTTTGGACAGGCTGTGGTGTTGTAGGTGTGCCCCTCACTCCCTGGGAAGTATATGTGACTGGCATATGTTCACCTGTGACAGGCATGGTGACATATGCCAGTGACATGTACAGGGACGCGTTGGACAGCAATGGACCGATCGGTGCGCACACATTGGCCATTGCATTCAATGTGTGCTGGTACGCGTTGTATTCGCAATACGCGTTGAACAGCAATGGACCGATCGGTGTGCCCGGCTGGCCCATTGCATTCAATGTGTGCGGGTACGCATTGTATCCTAGGTACGCATTGCACAGCAATGGACCGATCGGTGTGCCCGGCCGGCCCATTGCATTCAATGTGTGTGAGTGCAGCGTTGTATCCTAGGTACGGCGTTGAACAGCAATGGACCGATCGGTGTGCCCGGCCGGCCCATTGCATTCAATGTGTGCGAGTACGCGTTGTATCCTAGGTATGCGCGTTGAACAGCAATGGACCGATCGGTGTGCCCGGCCGGCCCATTGCATTCAATGTGTGCGGTACGCGTTGAATCCTAGGTACGCGTTGAACAGCAATGGACCGATCGGTGTGCCCGGCCGGCCCATTGCATTCAATGTGTCGCGGTGCAGCGTTGTATCCTAGGTGCGCGTTGAACAGCAATGGACCGATCGGTGTGCCCGGCCGGCCCATTGCATTCAATGTGTGCGAGTGCAGCGTTGTATCCTGGGTACGCGTTGAACAGCAATGGACCGATCGGTGTGCCCGGCCGGCCCATTGCATTCAATGTGAGCGGGTGCGCGTTGAACAGCAATGGACCGATCGGTGTGCCCGGCCGGCCCATTGCATTCAATGTGTGCGGGTACGCGTTGTATCCTAGGTACGCGTTGAACAGCAATGGACCGATCGGTGTGCCCGGCCGGCCCATTGCATTCAATGTGTGCGGGTACGCGTTGTATCCTAGGTACGCGTTGAACAGCAATGGACCGATCGGTGTGCCCGGCCGGCCCATTGCATTCAATGTGTGCGGGTACGCGTTGTATCCTAGGTACGCGTTGAACAGCAATGGACCGATCGGTGCGCACCCATTGGCTATGGCCTGGCCTGGCAACGGACGCGTTTTCAAATCTTGAACGAGTCTGATGCTGGAAATTCAGTTGGTCACCCACAACAATGTTGCAAATTCATGGGTGTCATGAAGTTGAACTTTTGAAGGATGCTGTGGGCGTGTGTAAGTGGTGCAATTCCATGGATTGGCCAGATTCAGAAGATGCTAACGACTTGGACCTATCACTTTGGACACATGGGACAGTAACTGCCTCTGCAGCACACATATAATGCTGGCTGTTCCCCTGAGAGCTCACTTGCCTGCACTACATGCTCCAGGACGACATCTGCCACCACCACTGCTGCTGTATCTGCACCCTCTGGACCCTGCAATGGCACGTACTGTGGAGAGAGCCCCAGCCTTCAGCACTGAGGAGAACCAGGCCCTGCTGGACAGCCTCCTTCCACAGTACAGCAAGCTGTATGGGAAAGCAGGGGAGCAGGTGAGTGTTCTGTCCACTGCCTTCCTAAATGTGCATGTTGTCTGACTAGCAAGGCTAACAGTCTGCACGCCACTGGCTAGCAGGCTCACTGAGTAGTTGTCACCCCCATAGTGTGTAGTTACATGCACTGAACAGGTATAGTGCAGTGACAGTGCATTTAAACAAGGTTTTACTTCCCAGGCAATGATACCATGTAGTAACTGCTGGCATACTGTCCATGGCCATCGTTGCACTGCCTGTGTACATCATGTGCCCCTGTGATTGAGACATGTATACACAACTGTGTAATGCACGGATATGTTGCATGTGTAGTAATAGCATTCTCACTTTGTCATCCTCACAGGTTGATGCCCACCAGGATCGCACGGGTCCAGCTGAAGCTGTCGCCTCCTCGCAGGAGGGGCGGACACCGGACCCTGACCGCCCACATGCTCAGGATCCTGGCGGTGGTCTTCCCTGATCTGGATGGGCAGCTGAAGGCCAGGGAGCAGCACGGAGGGGTGAGTCCATGACTGCATTGTGTACTTTGTCTGCCATGCTATGTGCCCTCCTCTGGCCTGGTTAAACTTCCACATCACATCAGTCATGTGGTCCAGGACCCATGTCCCTCGATTGTGCACTGCCCACTCCTCATCTGATACCCAGGTGTGGCCCTTGCAGTCAGGGAATTGTGTCACTTGGGTACTGTGTCCTTGCAGTTTGCTTGACTCAAGGTGGGGGACAGCATCTGTTCCCCTAACTGTGAGTGGGCATCATGGGTGGGTCCATTGCTTACACAATGCCTGTGTTCTGTCATGTAATCTGCGTGTTACTTTGATATGTGGTCCAATTGCTGAGCTGATCCACCACATGTGCCTGGGGTAACTGGCACACACCCAAGCTGCGGGTGGGAACAATGTTTGGGCCCCAGGAGTGTGTATATTACGTGTGTCACACATACTTAGCCAGCTGCCTACTGTCCAGGGTTCATCCCTCATTCATGTGGGGCAGGACAGTCATGCCTACTCCAGGCCATGCAATGCACTCTGTACTCCCACTCCCGTGTATCAGCTGACACGTTGTGCTCAGTGATATGTCCCCTCAGGTGTCAGCCTCTGTGTCAGTGTGCTGTGGCTTCGATGTCAGGACTGCTGGGGTGTTTATCGGTTGGGGCTCAGCATGCCACCGGAGATGTGACCATAGGAGACGATACTTGTGTGACACATAGGTGTTTGAACACCTGACCGTGCATACTGGGGTATGCGAATGTGAAGTCCATGAAGCTGTTTCCCATTCACAGCAGATTGTGAGGTGCTCAGGTTCAGAGGCTTGTGTTACAGGTCACCCATATGTCCAATCAGTATGACCTGGACAGATAAGGGTTCAGATGATGTGGTGTGTGGGGGATGTACATGTGCACTTGTTCAGCTCCAGGACTTGCATTCCCCATGACCTACTATTGTGACACAGTGCAGACTGTTGTTGTGTGGCTGCCCTGCCCATGTGACTGGAGACAGTGATGTATGACTTAGCAGGCATGCCTGTGCCATGGCATGTGACTTCCTATGAGTGATCCTGCAGGGGAGTGACATGTGCTACATGCACACCATAGTGGCAATGGCTATCAGCACATGGGTGCATCATGGTGTCTGTCGCTGGTATGCATCACATGCATTTCATATATCTGACTCTGGGCATCACTTTCATCCGGGCACCTGTACTGACTCAGTGGCAAGAGTTGTGATGTGTGCATGTTCACATGCTTCACCGTGTTCTCTGCACCGTCCAACTAATGTGTAGGTGGTGCATGTGTCCACACTGGGGTATTGCCAGCCAACGGACGCCAGACAGATGGGTGCAAGGCCAGGTGGGATGTGAGTGCCATGGTTGACGATCAGACTGACAATTGGCTTCTCCTATTCTGTTTGGGCAATTTTAGTAATGTTCAACTAAGGATGCCAGGCTTTGCTCTGTATTGTGCTGTACTTACTGTGGTGTGTGCATTCGGTGCAGGTGACTGATGTCTGTCTGTTTCCCTATTGTTTGCAGATACATCCACGGCCACAGGAGGGGACAGCTCCACGGACCAGGAGGAGCCGCAGAGCCAGACTGGGTCAGCAGCCGAGGAGTGGTCGGAGGGACCCAGTGGCATGGAGGGCGAGGGAGCCACACCGAGGAGTCCTCAGCACCATCCACCTCAGCTGAGGACCACAGCAGCTCGGAGGATGACTCCCTTATGGAGGCGGGTGTCAGCAGCCACCACACCCCAGCTAGTGTTGCTGTCCCCGCCACCACCACCACCACCGCCCTCCCATCGGCTCCCATTCCCGAGGTCCGTGGAGGCTCCCATGTTTGGGAGCGTGTCTCCTTCGGGCCAGGCACGGCACCCCCTGCCCCTGTGTCCCCTGCTGCCCTGAGTGAGGAGTCTGTGTACCTCCTTCGCCAGCTCCATGTAGGGCAGACAGCAATGCTGAGTGTCCTCCATGCACACACCACTCTGTTGACTCAGCTGGTGTCGTTCATGGAGGGCATCTCATCGGGCATGTCTGCCCTACAGAGGGGCAATAGGTCCATGGACTCCTCCCTGATGGCAGCAGTGTCCCTCCTCCAACAGTCCCTCACCCCTCCTGTCTCTGCCCCATCCACACTCCCCAGCACCTTACCTGTTCCAAGCACACACACACCGGCACAGGCACACACCAGCACAGACACGAGCAGCACACACACACACACGCCACAGACAAGACGCACATGCACGCACAGTCAGGGGACTGAAACCACACTCACAGGGGATGGGGCCCAGTCACACACACACACATCCATGAGCACTGCGCAGTCCACAGTTGCCTCTCCCTCCAAAGCCCCCTCCGTTGCCTCACCTGCAACCCCAAAGACCCAGCGGCTCTTCCTCAGTGACCTCGGCCTCTTCCCCTCCGATCCAGCTGATACAGCATTCAGGGGAAGAGGAAGCCCACCACACAGAGCTGAGTGCCCCTCGCCACCGGACACCCTCCCCAGGCGCAGACCGACTGACGCCCCATCCGCAAGTCCCCCGGACCCGGAAGAGCAAGACCCGCCGCCGCCCTGCAGCTCAGGCACCAAGTCTCCTTCCTCCATCCCTCAGGCCCCCACTCCACAGGTGCCCCCACCACACCCTGCCCCAGGTACCCCCACCCACAGATACACCATCCCCAAAAGGATCAGGCCTTCTCCCCCTGCCACTTGCTCTTCCGACCCACACCCCCCGCTGCGCTTGTCTGTGCCACTGGTGTGGAGACGGTGTCCTCCCCCTCTGTCCTGCCCACCTTACCTGATACCCATTCTCCTCCCCTGGAGGTAGGCACTGCAGTGGAGTCCACTACCACCCTGTCTGACTTGGGCACTGCTGTGGGGAACCTGTCCACTCCATCTGCACGGTCCCCTGCAGTCTTGCCGGCACCCACACCATCAGAGTCATGCCCCCACTTGTGCCGGCACACACCATGTCAGACACCTCCACTGCAGTTGTCAGTGGCTCTCCAGCACCCACCACCCCTTCCCTGCCTCCTTCTGGTGAGCCATGATCCTGTCCCTGCGGTGCCTGGCCTGCCCCCCGTATGCCCCTCTGAGGGGTTTGGCCCTGGTTTTCATCAGTGCAGGCATGCGTAGGGTGACATCTGCCACTGTCACCCTGTTTTGACTTTCATGTTGGACTGGCCATTGGCCTTCGTTAATTTTTTGCTGGACATCAACTGTTAGACCCACATATGCTGAATAAAGCACCTTTCTGTTCTCTAGTGCTTTTGCTTCTGATGTACATGTTGTTGATGATGCTAACCATGCCCTTGCTGCAGTGATGGTGATATTTGGTCTCATGATAATGAAGTGTTACTGTGCAGGAACACATGTGGTCCAGGGGGAATGTGTCCTATCCTGTGGTGTATCCATGTCATCCTTAGCAGCATCTGAGGGTGTCATGTGTTCAATATTTGGCAATGGGATTTCCCTACTTACATTAGCAATTTCACATCTGTGGCTTCCACCCCTTCACATCTGTTGTGCCTGCCATTGTTCAATTAGTCTACTTCCCTGACCGTGTGGCCATCTCCACTGGACATGCAGGTTTGGGCATCAATGGGGAAGGACTCATCTGTGTTGTCAGTGCAACATTGCTATACAAGTGTGTTGGATCTGTGCTGATGATTTCGTTGGCACTCCCATGACCAGGCTGATGTGACGGGAGCCTTCATTTGGTGCTAATTGTTGACTGTGTGACCAAGTGCTCAGCTGACATGATGGAGCCCTACTGAGGCAACATATGGCACAGCTTTCCTCACACAGGAGTGGAGTCCCCTCATGGCAGTGTGTACTCCTGTGACATTGCCTGCGCCCAAGGTGTGTGTTGTATGAGCATGTCTGTGTGTTCACTTCCGTTTTGCTGTGCATGCTGGGATCCCTAGTGTTGTACCTGTTTGTGATGCTTGCTGAGTTGACCTATGTTCCCCCAAGTCTTCTCCCTGGATTCTCTGTGATGTGGGTGCATAGCACATTACTGGTCATCAGGGTGTCACCCATAGGTGTGTTTGCTGTCAGGGCTGAGTTTGTGTGCAGACGCAGATGGGTCACAGTCAGGATTCCCCTTGGCACTTGTTGTTTACACCTGTCATGTGATTTCCAGTTTGTGTTATCTTTCAGTGATTGTGACACGTTGTGTGTGTGACTGCTGGCACTCCTCAGGGTCCGGGCTGCAATATTGGTAGTTGTCTATGTGTGTTCTTTGTGGGTGACCTTGGCTTCTTCATTGGTGTGTGACTGTGGCTGGGATCCCATTGCTTGGTGTGGTATTGCCGTCATGTCCATGTACAGCGTAGTGTGCAGTGTGTCAGACATTCAGGAGTCTTGTTGAGTGGCCATGTGTGATGTGTTTCTGCACCTTGGTTCCCACCCACCACCCTGGGATTGTCATGGGTGCATGTGCAATGTCACCAGTGCATGTGTGCTTCACTGCTGCACATTGTTGGAGGTCGAGGTGTGTGGTGTTGAGTGTGTGCAGATGAGAGTTGTTGCCCGGCTAGACCCCTGCCTCCATGTTGGCCTTGGCTTACTGGCCGTGCTGATTGATTTGTGCTTGTGTAGGTGTGATGGTAGTTTATTGCTCAGGACACATGACTGTGGTTCACAGTGTGAACGACATTTAGCTTTGTCATCACAGTGGGATTGTAATGCAGCCCAGGGTCACCACATTGTGGGGGCCCTGGGAGTAGTGCTGTGGTGTGTCTGTGTCTTGCTGTGTCAGTTGCTGTTCCTACATGCTTGTGTGACATGTGTGATTTGTGCTCCCTCTCATCTGACAATGCCTGATTGCCCACATAGGGGATTTGGATCCATGAGTTACCTTTGTGTGGCACTGTATGCACATCTGTGTAATTGGTATTCAGGCCTCCTCATGTGTTGTGTGGTTGCCTGGGGACACTGGCAACCCCCTCACCTGTTGTGTTTGATGTGCAGTGTGGGTCTGCCTGTTTGTGTTTGTGCATCTGCACCACTGCATTGGCATATCTTTGGTGTGCCATTGGCTGTATGTTGTTTGGTGGGTTTCCCCTGCTGTCCCTGGGACTCCTAGGTCATCGGTCAGCACAATGATCATGGTTTGTGTGTCCCATTGCTGCCATGGTATGGTATCTGTTCACCTCACATCTACAGTCTCCACAGGGTATCTGCATTTGTGTGCCCATTGGTGCAAATATGTGGGTCTGCATTCTGATGGTCACTTCTGTCATTGTGTCATTGATGAATGTTGACAGTGTCAGCCCCCATGGGTGTTGTTTGTCTGCACATGGCCAAAGGTATGTCTTATTTGCACTGCAGTATTTGCCTCCCCAATCTATGTTGCAATGGGACACATGCACTACTTTGCCACTGATGTGTTTTATGTTCTGTGACCAGGAATCATCCATGCAGTTTGGCAGTTGCAGCTTTTTCTTTCTCAACACTTGCATTTTGGTCACTGTGATGATGGGGGTTTGGACCCCATTGCCACAATGTTCAAAATGTGCTTCAGCTATGGACCCCACACTTACCTTTTGGTCACTGTGATGATGGGGTTTAGACCCCATTGCCACAATGTTCTGAATGTGCTTCAGCTATGGGCCCCCACACTTACATTTTGCTCACTGTGATGATGGGGTTTTGATCCCCATTGCCACAAAGGTCATGGCCTGCTTGCATTGTGGGGCCACACACATATATGTGTGGCACATGTGATAGGGGGTCACATTGTATGTTCAAAGTCATGTTCAGTGTTGTAGGCATTTGACACAGTCTACACACGCTTGTCATGTTGTTGGGGGATGTCTTTTTCTTGCATTCCCTAGGTTGTGGTGTGCTGGTTGTGTCATGCATTGTCCATCCTATGAGTGGGGGTGGTGTTGGTGGTAGGCATCCAGCCCCCATGGGTATAGGTGGTAGTAGTGACAGGCATCCAGCCCCCATGGGTAGAGGTGGTAGTAGTGGTAGGCATCTGGCACCCCCTGGGTAAGGGTGGTAGTAGTGGTAGGCATCTGGCACCCCCTGGGTAATGGCGGTAGTAGTGGTAGGCATCTGGCATCCCCTGGGTAAGGGTGGTAGTAGTGGTAGGCATCTGGCACCCCCTGGGTAAAGGTGGTAGTAGTGGTAGGCATCTGGCACCCCCTGGGCAAGGGTGGTAGTAGTGGTAGGCATCTGGCACCCCCTGGGTAAGGGTGGTAGTGGTGGTAGGCATCCAGCCTCCCATGGGTAGAGGTGGTAGTAGTGGTAGGCATCTGGCACCCCTGGGTAAGGGTGGTAGTAGTGGTAGGCATCTGGCACCCCCTGGGTAAGGGTGGTAGTAGTGACAGGCATCCAGCCCCCATGGGTAGAGGTGGTAGTAGTGGTAGGCATCTGGCACCCCTGGGTAAGGGTGGTAGTAGTGGTAGGCATCTGGCACCCCCTGGGTAAGGGTGGTAGTAGTGACAGGCATCCAGCCCCCATGGGTAGAGGTGGTAGTAGTGGTAGGCATCTGGCACCCCGTGGGTAAGGGTGGTAGTAGTGGTAGGCATCTGGCACCCCTGGGTAAGGGTGGTAGTGGTGGTAGGCATCCAGCCCCCATGGGTAGAGGTGGTAGTAGTGGTAGGCATCTGGCACCCCTGGGTAAGGGTGGTAGTAGTGGTAGGCATCTGGCACCCCCTGGGTAAGAGGTGGTAGTAGTGGTAGGCATCTGGCACCCCTGGGTAAGGGTGGTAGTAGTGACAGGCATCCAGCCCCCATGGGTAGAGGTGGTAGTAGTGGTAGGCATCCAGCCCCCATGGGTAGAGGTGGTAGTAGTGGTAGGCATCTGGCACCCCCTGGGTAAGGGTGGTAGTAGTGGTAGGCATCTGGCTCCCCTGGGTAAGGGTGGTAGTAGTGGTAGGCATCTGGCACCCCTGGGTAAGGGTGGTAGTGGTGTTAGGCATCCAGCCACCCATGGGTAGAGGTGGTAGTAGTGGTAGGCATCCTGGCACCCCCTGGGTAAGGGTGGTAGTAGTGGTAGGCATCTGGCACCCCTGGGTAAGGGTGGTAGTAGTGGTAGGCATCTGGCACCCCCTGGGTAAGGGTGGTAGTAGTGACAGGCATCCAGCCCCCCATGTGTAGAGGTGGTAGTAGTGGTAGGCATCTGGCACCCCCTGGGTAAGGGTGGTAGTAGTGGTAGGCATCTGGCACCCCCTGGGTAAGGGTGGTAGTATTGACAGGCATCCAGCCCCCCATGTGTAGAGGTGGTAGTAGTGGTAGGCATCTGGCACCCCCTGGGTAGGGGTGGTAGTAGTGGTAGGCATACAGGCCCCTATGTGTATGTGTGGCATTGGTGAGGGCCATCCCGCCCCTATGGTGCTGCTGTTGCTGGTGTAGGTATTTCTGCATCCCTCTGTGTGTGATGTGTTGGGTACGTGTAGTTTGTTTTTAGGTCTCGCCTTGGCAGCGCATGCGCTGTCTCAGCGAGACCTAAAGTAATCTGTATGTTGGCTTAAACTTCATGTAATCTGTTTTTCCGCTTCCTATTGGCTTACTTGTGGTAGTGTTGTTGTTATCTCCCTTTCTGTTGGCTGTTGGTCATTTGCTAACTTCCTTGTAGTCCCGATACAGCGGTGCCCAACTACAGTGTTAGTTCGCTCTGCTTGCACTTCTTTTAATTGAAGTGCAGTGTGACATCTGTTTTTCACGCTGTAGCCTGCCTTTGTAATTGGAGACTCCTGAGCAGCTGGCTAGTTTTTGCTGTGTGACTCCTACGCTCCTCCACCCCGCCATCTCTGCTTTCACTCCCCTCGGTCACAGAGGGGGGTTGTGCTGCTGTATGAGGCATTTTTATCAGCGCGGCTCCCTTTCATGAGCGCCGCGCTGGTTCTGCTTTCATTCTTGTTTCTTGATTGAGTTTCTCTTCCTGCTGCGGCACGACATGGTCTGCTTAGATTCAGCGTGTGCGCGCTTTCACTTTCATATCAGACGGGACAATCACTGCTGCTTGGTTGCAATGTCATAGGTCTCACATAGACCTATGGCACTGCAAATATATTTTTGTAAAGATTATGCTCAGGCTCGAACCTGGATCTCCTGGACCAAAGTCGCCAGCTCTGTGTATTGAGTCACAGCCCTAACTTATTTTAGTCTTGTTGCAAGGGAGGAGGCATGTTCGATGCACCCCCACCCGCCTTTGTTTCCTGCTCATCCGAGCCTTTGGAGGGCGCCTGTTCTATTCCGTGCACCCCCTCCTCTACTTGTTTTGAAGCAGCAACATTTGTTCAGCTGATCCTGTACCTGTCTTACAGCCAACAAAGCACTAAAATAAACAATTAGCACAAGAGCCCCACGAGGCTGAAAATAAATTATACTTATTAAAGTATTTAATAATATCAGCATATTTTTATGGAGCCTACGCCGAGACTCGAACCCGGATCCCCAGGACCAAATACGATAGCTTTGTTTATTATGCCACACCCCTAGCTTGTTTTATTTCAGTTGCGAGGGAGGGTGCATGTTCGAAGCTCTTCCCCCTCCCCTGACTTATTTGTTTCCTGCTTATCGGAGCTTTTGGAGGGCACCAGTTCTATTCTGTGATGTGGCTTAAGTCAGGTAAACCGTGTAGACCCTCATTCTGGTGTGTTTTTCCATTGAAAAATGAAGGCAATTGGTATTCAAACCTGCCGGTTGTTTATCTGAAAATTCAAACTCTTGAAAGTTAAATCAGCTTCCTGCATTACCCCTCACAGATTTCCTTCGCATATTCAGTTAAACACACCAGGTCATCGGAGCCCACGCTGTAAAATGGCAGGATACCAGGGCGTGGCTAATGCAAGGTGACAGCTCTGTTTGAATATACCTGCCTGCTGTTCACTAATAGTGTAATGAAACATTTGTTTACCTCTTGACAACTGATCCTTGTTCAAAGGATAAAGGCTGTCTCTTGGTTCACATTAAAGCGGCGTTGCTGAGCCTGTCCTCGCGTAGTGACAGGCGGGGCTGCGGGAGCCCCGGGCCCCGGTGCTCCAGCTCCCCACGACTGACTGACCCTGTGGCTTCAGGGCACCGACTGTTCGTGTAGGCCGCGCGCTTTTTCTTTCCAGTTTGGCAACCTGCTGATCTTGTGTGAAATGGGTAATGTTACTGGAGGGCGACACACCCAGCGGTGGGAGTTTCATTACCCCTCTACCAGTTTGGCTGCCGAATTGCGCCTTTCATAGCAACTTGCTCACCGTTCGCCTTCAGCATAAAGATAAACAAGAGGCTCACTCTGAATTCTACAACCCAGGCCTAGTGGTGCGGGTGGGTCTACCGTAAGCCGTACACCTTATGAGCACGCCGCATGCTCACAACATTAAAATGTCTTTCACTATTGTGTTTTTGAAGTCATCGAATACTCGAGAAATTGAAATCCTAAAAACTAAAATACGGATCTGCGACCCTGTCAAGTCTTCCCAAAGCGAGAACAGCTCCACTCAAAACGACCCTTAATGCAGCAGAGTTATACCCTCTTATTTCTTTTATTTATTTTCCTAGACGAGCACGGCAACAGACAACAACCTCTTTGTTAAAACAGAGCATATTAAAGTGCGTGTTTTTGTTTTTAAAAGAGCGCCCCGCTAAGGTATAAAATAGTTTGTTTTAACTAAAACCTCAGGGCCTGGGGATCTTTCAATTGATTCAAGATAGCTCAGGAAGTTAATGTAACCTCCTGAGCTGGTGCAGAGGTCTCAGTCCAAATCTTAGCACGGCCCTCTTGGACTTTTATCCTTCAGAGGTAGGTAAAATGAGATGTCTAACAGCTTCTGTTTGTGATGTAAGCTTCACGAAGCCGTTCAGCTGCTGGCATGTGCTACATGCCACGGGATGTGAGTGACAGTTAAACAGAGGTAATTGCTTTGCTATTGCTGGTTTAAGATCCCGGGACAAGGAGCAGAGACAGCGTTGGCTCCTTCAGCTCTCTTGGCTCCCACACTGCTCGAAGGACCCCACCACTACTATTTTGCTTGTTGTGTCAAGCAGCGCTTTATCTGTAATTATGCAAAAACAACAATTGATGGACAGAATGCAGGACAATGTCGTACATTCACCCCAGTACAGTGATCTGGGCCTAAATCCATCGTTTTTGCTCACCATGCCATTCCAGTTTGGACCCAGCCATATGCAAATCAGTCTTGACCCTGCGCCCAATGGGAACAGTCCAGCCCGAACTGCCAGGCCAGGTCCTCCCTGGACTGGAAACAAGCATCCTAGGACCGGTTTCGGGCTTTCAGCACTCATCAGCCAGGATAGCTTGACTCCAGTGGCACGGAGAGCACGGGACCCACGTCTGGGCATACCCGTCCCACTCGGGGTGACAAATGCAAAAACAACAATTGATGGACAGAATGCAGAACAATGTCGTACATTCACCCCAGTACAGTGATCTGGGCCTAAATCCATCGTTTTTTTGCTCACCATGCCATTCCAGTTTGGACCCAGCCATATGCAAATCAGTCTTGACCCTGCGCCCAATGGGAACAGTCCAGCCCGAACTGCCAGGCCAGGTCCTCCCTGGACTGGAAACAAGCATCCTAGGACCGGTTTCGGGCTTTCAGCCCTCATCAGCCAGGATAGCTTGACTCCAGTGGCACGGAGAGCACGGGACCCACGTCTGGGCATACCCGTCCCACTCGGGGTGACAAATGCAAAAACAACAATTGATGGACAGAATGCAGAACAATGTCGTACATTCACCGAAGTACAGTGATCTGGGCCTAAATCCATCGTTATTTTGCTCACCATGCCATTCCAGTTTGGACCCAGCCATATGCAAATCAGTCTTGACCCTGCGCCCAATGGGAACAGTCCAGCCCGAACTGCCAGGCCAGGTCCTCCTTGGACTGGAAACAAGCATCCTAGGACCGGTTTCGGGCTTTCAGCCCTCATCAGCCAGGATAGCTTGACTCCAGTGGCACGGAGAGCACGGGACCCACGTCTGGGCATACCCGTCCCACTCGGGGTGACAATTGCAAAAACAACAATTGATGGACAGAATGCAGAACAATGTCGTACATTCACCACAGTACAGTGATCTGGGCCTAAATCCATCGTTTTTTTGCTCACCATGCCATTCCAGTTTGGACCCAGCCATATGCAAATCAGTCTTGACCCTGCGCCCAATGGGAACAGTCCAGCCCGAACTGCCAGGCCAGGTCCTCCCTGGACTGGAAACAAGCATCCTAGGACCGGTTTCGGGCTTTCGGGCTGAATAGCCAGAAACCGGTCCCAGGATGCTTGTTTCCGGTCCAGGGAAGACATGGCTTGGCAGTTCGGGCTGGACTGTTCCCATGAGGCACAGGGTCAGACTGATTTGCATATGGCCATGTCTGAACTGGGGTGGTGGAGTGAGCTAAAGAATGATGATGGATTAAACCCAGATCAGTTGACTGAGGGAGTGTTTGATTAGCTCAGCGCTCCGTCCATCATCCCCTTTGGTATTGCTTTGTTCGCCCTAAGTTGGCAGGGTATGCCCAGATGTGGGTCCCTTGCTCACTTTGCCACTGGATTCAAGCTAGCCTGGCTGATGGCGGCTGAATAGCCAGAAACCGGTCCCAGGATGCTTGTTTCCGGTCCAGGGAAGACATGGCTTGGCAGTTCGGGCTGGACTGTTCCCATGAGGAACAGGGTCAGACTGATTTGCATATGGCCATGTCTGAACTGGGGTGGTGGAGTGAGCTAAAGAATGATGATGGATTAAACCCAGATCAGTTGACTGGGGGAGTGTTTGATTAGCTCAAGCGCTCCGTCCATCATCCCCTTTGGTATTGCTTTGTTCGCCCTAAGTTGGCAGGGTATGCCCAGACGTGGGTCCCTTGCTCACTTTGCCACTGGATTCAAGCTAGCCTGGCTGATGACGGCTGAATAGCCAGAAGCCGGTCCCAGGATGCTTGTTTCCGGTCCAGGGAAGACATGGCTTGGCAGTTCGGGCTGGACTGTTCCCATGAGGCACAGGGTCAGACTGATTTGCATATGGCCATGTCTGAACTGGGGTGGTGGAGTGAGCTAAAGAATGATGATGGATTAAACCCAGATCAGTTGACTGGGGGAGTGTTTGATTAGCTCAAGCGCTCCGTCCATCATCCCCTTTGGTATTGCTTTGTTCACCCTAAGTTGGCAGGGTATGCCCAGACGTGGGTCCCTTGCTCACTTTGCCACTGGATTCAAGCTAGCCTGGCCGATGACGGCTGAATAGCCAGAAACCGGTCCCAGGATGCTTGTTTCCGGTCCAGGAAGACATGGCTTGGCAGTTCGGGCTGGACTGTTCCCATGAGGCACAGGGTCAGACTGATTTGCATATGGCCATGTCTGAACTGGGGTGGTGGAGTGAGCTAAAGAATGATGATGGATTAAACCCAGATCAGTTGACTGGGGGAGTGTTTGATTAGCTCAAGCGCTCCGTCCATCATCCCCTTTGGTATTGCTTTGTTCGCCCTAAGTTGGCAGGGTATGCCCAGACGTGGGTCCCTTGCTCACTTTGCCACTGGATTCAAGCTAGCCTGGCTGATGACGGCTGAATAGCCAGAAACCGGTCCCAGGATGCTTGTTTCCGGTCCAGGGAAGACATGGCTTGGCAGTTCGGGCTGGACTGTTCCCATGAGGCACAGGGTCAGACTGATTTGCATATGGCCATGTCTGAACTGGGGTGGTGGAGTGAGCTAAAGAATGATGATGGATTAAACCCAGATCAGTTGACTGGGGGAGTGTTTGATTAGCTCAAGCGCTCCGTCCATCATCCCCTTTGGTATTGCTTTGTTCGCCCTAAGTTGGCAGGGTATGCCCAGACGTGGGTCCCTTGCTCACTTTGCCACTGGATTCAAGCTAGCCTGGCTGATGACGGCTGAATAGCCAGAAACCGGTCCCAGGATGCTTGTTTCCGGTCCAGGGAAGACATGGCTTGGCAGTTCGGGCTGGACTGTTCCCATGAGGCACAGGGTCAGACTGATTTGCATATGGCCATGTCTGAACTGGGGTGGTGGAGTGAGCTAAAGAATGATGATGGATTAAACCCAGATCAGTTGACTGGGGGGGAGTGTTTGATTAGCTCAAGCGCTCCGTCCATCATCCCCTTTGGTATTGCTTTGTTCGCCCTAAGTTGGCAGGGTATGCCCAGACGTGGGTCCCTTGCTCACTTTGCCACTGGATTCAAGATAGCCTGGCTGATGACGGCTGAATAGCCAGAAACCGGTCCCAGGATGCTTGTTTCCGGTCCAAGGAAGACATGGCTTGGCAGTTCGGGCTGGACTGTTCCCATGAGGCACAGGGTCAGACTGATTTGCATATGGCCATGTCTGAACTGGGGTGGTGGAGTGAGCTAAAGAATGATGATGGATTAAACCCAGATCAGTTGACTGGGGGGGAGTGTTTGATAAGCTCAAGCGCTCCGTCCATCATCCCCTTTGGTATTGCTTTGTTCGCCCTAAGTTGGCAGGGTATGTCCAGACGTGGGTCCCTTGCTCACTTTGCCACTGTAATCAAGCTAGCCTGGCTGATGACGGCTGAATAGCCAGAAACCGGTCCCAGGATGCTTGTTTCCGGTCCAGGGAAGACATGGCTTGGCAGTTCGGGCTGGACTGTTCCCATGAGGCACAGGGTCAGACTGATTTGCATATGGCCATGTCTGAACTGGGGTGGTGGAGTGAGCTAAAGAATGATGATGGATTAAACCCAGATCAGTTGACTGGGGGAGTGTTTGATTAGCTCAAGCGCTCCGTCCATCATCCCCTTTGGTATTGCTTTGTTCGCCCTAAGTTGGCAGGGTATGCCCAGACGTGGGTCCCTTGCTCACTTTGCCACTGGATTCAAGCTAGCCTGGCTGATGACGGCTGAATAGCCAGAAACCGGTCCCAGGATGCTTGTTTCCGGTCCAGGGAAGACATGGCTTGGCAGTTCGGGCTGGACTGTTCCCATGAGGCACAGGGTCAGACTGATTTGCATATGGCCATGTCTGAACTGGGGTGGTGGAGTGAGCTAAAGAATGATGATGGATTAAACCCAGATCAGTTGACTGGGGGAGTGTTT
Source organism: Calotriton arnoldi (assembly GCA_963921515.1). NCBI lineage: Eukaryota > Metazoa > Chordata > Amphibia > Caudata > Salamandridae > Calotriton > Calotriton arnoldi. Next base: position 206,735 of record CAWUFW010002361.1, read on the forward strand.
GATTAGCTCAAGCGCTCCGTCCATCATCCCCTTTGGTATTGCTTTGTTCGCCCTAAGTTGGCAGGGTATGCCCAGACGTGGGTCCCTTGCTCACTTTGCCACTGGATTCAAGCTAGCCTGGCTGATGACGGCTGAATAGCCAGAAACCGGTCCCAGGATGCTTGTTTCCGGTCCAGGGAAGACATGGCTTGGCAGTTCGGGCTGGACTGTTCCCATGAGGCACAGGGTCAGACTGATTTGCATATGGCCATGTCTGAACTGGGGTGGTGGAGTGAGCTAAAGAATGATGATGGATTAAACCCAGATCAGTGGACTGGGGGGGAGTGTTTGATTAGCTCAAGCGCTCCGTCCATCATCCCCTTTGGTATTGCTTTGTTCGCCCTAAGTTGGCAGGGTATGCCCAGACGTGGGTCCCTTGCTCACTTTGCCACTGGATTCAAGCTAGCCTGGCTGATGACGGCTGAATAGCCAGAAACCGGTCCCAGGATGCTTGTTTCCGGTCCAGGGAAGACATGGCTTGGCAGTTCAGGCTGGACTGTTCCCATGAGGCACAGGGTCAGACTGATTTGCATATGGCCATGTCTGAACTGGGGTGGTGGAGTGAGCTAAAGAATGATGATGGATTAAACCCAGATCAGTTGACTGGGGGGAGTGTTTGATTAGCTCAAGCGCTCCGTCCATCATCCCTTTGGTATTGCTTTGTTCGCCCTAAGTTGGCAGGGTATGCCCAGACGTGGGTCCCTTGCTCACTTTGCCACTGGATTCAAGCTAGCCTGGCTGATGACGGCTGAATAGCCAGAAACCGGTCCCAGGATGCTTGTTTCCGGTCCAGGGAAGACATGGCTTGGCAGTTCGGGCTGGACTGTTCCCATGAGGCACAGGGTCAGACTGATTTGCATATGGCCATGTCTGACCTGGGGTGGTGGAGTGAGCTAAAGAATGATGATGGATTAAACCCAGATCAGTTGACTGGGGGAGTGTTTGATTAGCTCAAGCGCTCCGTCCATCATCCCCTTTGGTATTGCTTTGTTCGCCCTAAGTTGGCAGGGTATGCCCAGACGTGGGTCCCTTGCTCACTTTGCCACTGGATTCAAGCTAGCCTGGCTGATGACGGCTGAATAGCCAGAAATCGGTCCCAGGATGCTTGTTTCCGATCCAGGGAAGACATGGCTTGGCAGTTCGGGCTGGACTGTTCCCATGAGGCACAGGGTCAGACTGATTTGCATATGGCCATGTCTGAACTGGGGTGGTGGAGTGAGCTAAAGAATGATGATGGATTAAACCCAGATCAGTTGACTGGGGGAGTGTTTGATTAGCTCAAGCGCTCCGTCCATCATCCCCTTTGGTATTGCTTTGTTCGCCCTAAGTTGGCAGGGTATGCCCAGACGTGGGTCCCTTGCTCACTTTGCCACTGGATTCAAGCTAGCCTGGCTGATGACGGCTGAATAGCCAGAAACCGGTCCCAGGATGCTTGTTTCCGGTCCAGGGAAGACATGGCTTGGCAGTTTGGGCTGGATTGTTCCCATGAGGCACAGGGTCAGACTGATTTGCATATGGCCATGTCTGAACTGGGGTGGTGGAGTGAGCTAAAGAATGATGATGGATTAAACCCAGATCAGTTGACTGGGGGGAGTGTTTGATTAGCTCAAGAGCTCCGTCCATCATCCCCTTTGGTATTGCTTTGTTCGCCCTAAGTTGGCAGGGTATGCCCAGACGTGGGTCCCTTGCTCACTTTGCCACTGGATTCAAGCTAGCCTGGCTGATGACGGCTGAATAGCCAGAAACCGGTCCCAGGATGCTTGTTTCCGGTCCAGGGAAGACATGGCTTGGCAGTTCGGGCTGGACTGTTCCCATGAGGCACAGGGTCAGACTGATTTGCATATGGCCATGTCTGAACTGGGGTGGTGGAGTGAGCTAAAGAATGATGATGGATTAAACCCAGATCAGTTGACTGGGGGAGTGTTTGTTTAGCTCAAGCGCTCCGTCCATCATCCCCTTTGGTATTGCTTTGTTCGCCCTAAGTTGGCAGGGTATGCCCAGACATGGGTCCCTTGCTCACTTTGCGACTGGATTCAAGCTAGCCTGGCTGATGACGGCTGAATAGCCAGAAACCGGTCTCAGGATGCTTGTTTCCGGTACAGGGAAGACATGGCTTGGCAGTTCGGGCTGGACTGTTCCCATGAGGCACAGGGTCAGACTGATTTGCATATGGTCATGTCTGAACTGGGGTGGTGGAGTGAGCTAAAGAATGATGATGGATTAAACCCAGATCAGTTGACTGGGGGGGAGTGTTTGATTAGCTCAAGCGCTCCGTCCATCATCCCCTTTGGTATTGCTTTGTTCGCCCTAAGTTGGCAGGGTATGCTCAGACGTGGGTCCCTTGCTCACTTTGCCACTGGATTCAAGCTAGCCTGGCTGATGACGGCTGAATAGCCAGAAACCGGTCCCAGGATGCTTGTTTCCGGTCCAGGGAAGACATGGCTTGGCAGTTCGGGCTGGACTGTTCCCATGAGGCACAGGGTCAGACTGATTTGCATATGGCCATGTCTGAACTGTGGTGGTGGAGTGAGCTAAAGAATGATGATGGATTAAACCCAGATCAGTTGACTGGGGGGGAGTGTTTGATTAGCTCAAGCGCTCCGTCCATCATCCCCTTTGGTATTGCTTTGTTCGCCCTAAGTTGGCAGGGTATGCCCAGACGTGAGTCCCTTGCTCACTTTGCCACTGGATTCAAGCTAGCCTGGCTGATGACGGTTGAATAGCCAGAAACCGGTCCCAGGATGCTTGTTTCCGGTCCAGGGAAGACATGGCTTGGCAGTTCGGGCTGGACTGTTCCCATGAGGCACAGGGTCAGACTGATTTGCATATGGCCATGTCTGAACTGGGGTGGTGGAGTGAGCTAAAGAATGATGATGGATTAAACCCAGATCAGTTGACTGGGGGGGAGTGTTTGATTAGCTCAAGCGCTCCGTCCATCATCCCCTTTGGTATTGCTTTATCTGTAATTATGGCAGCTGCGCCTTTTGCCACGCTTTATTTAACTTTTATTCTGATGTCACGTTACTTGTTTTCTCTTTGCCGCTTAGCTCCTGCAATCAATATGCCCACACTGTTAGATTGCAAACACTAAACGGAGAGCGACTGAGGGGAGCAATAAAAGAATGTATTCAAAATGACATGGCATTATTTATCTTGTGTTCTGCTAACAATATTCAAAGGGGTTCGTGGTTGTTTAACATTTCAGTAATCAATAAACTAATATTAATGTTAGCACGCATGCGCGAAAAGACAGCATTGACATAACATGCAGTGAGGGTACTTTGTCAGCTTGTAGGCGTTGCCTTTGTTTGTAATTGAACGTAAACAGCAATCTGCGCTCCACCCATCTGTGTGCACTGTGGGGTCAGTGCTGAATGCCTGTGTTAGGTTTCACCTGCGCCTAGAAGCTGTGCAGCGCTGCTCCAGTCTTCTCCCCACAGCCCGGGAGTGAGGGCTGAAGTGCTGCGTGGGTTAGATGAGACACCGTCTCCCGCTCTGCAGAGAAGCCGAGAGAGATTGCATTTTGAATCAGAAAGTGAAGCTTGCACAGATTAATTACTGCAGGACGGCTTGTGTTTACTTAGAAATTTTGGAATCATAACCCCCGCAGGGAGGTGCAGTTAACCCCTGGGGACGGGGGGGGGGTTAATTTCACTATGAGCATTTCTCGTGGGGTGCGGTTTTGTTTACAGAGACCTTTCCAAACTATCCCATAGATCCCGTGTTTATTGAACCCCCTTCGGCAGGTCAATGCCTGTTGAGCACTGGATAATTAGTGTGACAGTGCAGTGAGGTGGGTGTTCAGCGTTTCACCCTGCAGCTTCTCTCTGGTCTGCGCGTTGATGCTGGCACCAGGCGCTAGTGCAGCCTGACGGACAGGTAGAGTTCAGCATCAGGGGGTATTTCTGGCACTGCTTTGTCTCGCCTTTGTTGGCATGGACCTTATGTGGATGGAAGTGTGCTACACTAGATGCTTTCTGTGCACTCCTCGTCTAGAAAGATGCACATCACAGTAGAGGAATGTGAGGCTAAACTTAACACTGATGAACTGTTAGCTATAAATATGTTTAAAGTGCTGGCACAGCAGGGTGCTCGATGTTTGTTCCACGTCCAATGTGTGGGAGTCTGGAGGTGAAGTGGATACCTAGCTTAGATAGTATTATTTATCGTGCAGGAGGAGCCTGTTGCGAGTTGTCACACGGCCCCGTATTTCTAGAAGCCAGACTTCAAGGGCAGAAGTATGTGAAACTTCATTGGTTTGTTGCTTGGTTATAAGCTTCATCGTTCTCGTCATATTCCTTACATCATGTAGTGGGCCATGGTAAACATCATGACGTAAGTAAGGGGTGAGAAAGTGGCCCCACAAAATAGCAGATCTTGCTAAGTCTATAGTGAGCAAGAATGTCCAGAGTCGAAGTTGCTGCCAAAGACATATTGGTTTCAGAAAACAGCCACTGTTCTTCATACTCTGATGACATGCTTGAGAAATATCAGTGTCTTTCTAACTTTTCATGACATTTTCCAGCCAAGTCTTGACATTTACCAGGAAATTTCAATAATTACGGAGTGACCTCTTAAATCTTAGGTAAATGCACGTATTACGAAACAAACACTTTAACTGGTACTAATAAGAGAACAACCGCTTTCTGCGCCAGTCCTTTGGCTTCTGAAATTACTTAAAGCGTTTTGCACCAGTGCAGCTATAGACGAAACAAATTGATAAACATTGCAAAAAATACACCAGGAGGATATGACTTGGAAAATATGTTACGTATTTAATACATTTTTATAAAGAAAACTTGGCCTCTGAATAATTTTGGTTAAAACCGTGATGCTTTGGACGGCACAAATTGGTGTGCTTCATGTGTAACCTTTGTGCAAAACTTTAGTTTGAAACAGTTCTGTTTTCGTCATTCGCTGCTTACACGAGCAGCAAAGGTAATTTGCTCTATTTTTGCACTTGTGCAGAACTTTATGTAGCTTCTTAGTGCTTGTTTCCCCACAAAGGGCCAGGCATAATATTACATGAACGTTAGTTCTAAATGGCTTTTGACAATGATATGCTTTTTCCTGAGAACTTTCAATTTTGTTAGATTAGGGAGTGAGGCATTAGGAGAGGAGACACATTGGGTGTGGAGCTTATGGAGAAGTAACACCCCAATTAGAATGTGGGCCTCCAGGTTTCAGATATTTGTTTTATGTTTTTTTTGCAGTCTTATGTAGCACACATGTAGGTAAGGGCATTAGAGCAATTGACATGAGCACCAGGTAACAAAACGTAAGGTCATGTTATTTATTTTTTGTTTTTTAAGACTATTGGGATTAAATGAATTGCCCATAGGATATTGAGCCGGAGCCAGGTCTCAAACCAGCTCCAACAAATACAATAACTATTGCAATAGTAAAAAACATTGCCATTTACAATGCCAATACCTTCAACTCCAACAAATGCGAGACCTATTGCATTTCCAATGCTTGTTGTTGTTGGTGTCTGACTTACCTTCTGCGCCGTACGCGTCCGTGCCTGTTCCGGTAATAGAGGTAGAATATTGGTAGGATCGGCACGAAGGGATTCATGGTTGGTTCGTCTCGTTCGTCTTTCTCTTTGCTTCGCCTCGTCCTCGTCGCTGGCGTGTTCGTCTCGTAGCCGTGGATCGTGTTGTGGCGCGAATCGGAGCTTATGTGCGCCTCGACCGGATGCTTTGACGTGCCGTGCGTAGCGACGGGTTCGGCGTGTACGGGAAGCGCATCGTACTTGTCCGGCCGGACGGGGCTGCATTTTTTCTTCCGTGCGGCTCGATTCTACGATTCCGGATCCGCCTCGGTCTGAGTTCAGGTCCTGTATTGGGTGAGTACGACTGGGTCGGGATTTGGGCAGTTGTGCGCATCGTACTTGCTCGTTCGGACGTATGTGCGGATTGGTCGGGAAACAGGCATTCGCCTGGATTTTTTCCCGACCGAATGGTATTAGGTGCGCCTCCGACCGGGATCGGAATCGACCCCATAATGTTTGACCTAGAAAAATCTGCTTCATTTTCTAAAAGTGATTATTTAGAGGGTTCATCAGACTATGAACAGCTGTATTGCTATAACCACTATGGTCATCATTATTTGCATAAATCTGCATACCCTAGAAATGTGTTTATGTTTAACCAATGGGAGCATTGTCCTACACCACCAAAAGGTAGTTCAAAAACATTTGTCAACAAGTTTCCATATTTATCAGGTTATAATACATCTGATCCAGAAACGTTTTACTATAAAAATGTAAACAAAACAGGACTGAAAAGTATGTTAACAAATACAAAACAGATTTACTCTGCAGCATTTATTGCCCAACTGTCTAGACAAGGTTTCGACTTATGGAAGGACACAATAGACACTAAAACTGTCTGGGGTACTAAAGATTGGCAAGTGCAGGGGATAGAAGCTTTATTTAGAGCCTGCATCATCCCTGAGCAAATAATGTTTTTGAATGAAACTATCCAACAAACATCTTGTCTTGGTCTAGCCAAGATCAAAGAGATGAAAACACCTTCTGTACCAACACCTGCAAGTGATAACAATACACAGGCAGCGGTGACAGTTGACACAATACTACAACTCCACAGATCTAATCCTGATTGGAGAAAATGGTTGATCTGGCCCACAAATACGAACAACTGTCAGGAAAGATTCCTGAATAAAACTCAGGGCTTTACTATTCATAGGCCAGACCCAAGATACGTCCAAAGACAGCATCCGGGGGTAGTAACAACATACAGTGTAGGAAAATTATGCCTCGATTGGCTGCATAAATCTACACTACAGGATGTGAAACAACACTTATCCTTACTTAAAGAAGACGCAGACCTTAGGGAATTCTTGCTTGGACCAAGAAAACCGCGTCAAAAACGTTTCATATATGCCGGCATTTATGCTGCCTATAATGAAGCATGGAAGGTGTCACAGATAGAGGCTGCAGAACGAATACGTGAACTTGATCGTATTCATTTAGAGAAAACCCTCTCTGTAGTCGACAATGGGTTAACAACTTTGTCCTCCAGAATATATTCACTGGACGGCATTGTATCCTCTGCTATCGACATACTAGAACAAGATTTGGCGATGTTACAACAAGGCCAGTCTCAATTACGTTCTATTGTGTTATTAAGCTGGACGCTGCAATCCTTGCGAGCGGGCTATGTGCCTTGGCGTTTTATCAACACAACAGCTCTGTTTGCAGAATACAATCTCACTGATAAACATATCGAACTGGCACAAAGAGGAGCAAAGTATACAGTGCTGTGCATTGAAAAACTGGAAAAGTTACCATTCACAGTGGCAGAAAACCAGCTACGGAATGGCTTATTCATGGCAAAATCACACTACCTGTGACTACTTTTCAGTTTCAGTATTGCCTCAAACAAATGCAAGCAGGCAAATATGAAAGGTTGGGTAAGGAATACATCAAGATATCTTGGAATTTGCCATACACATATAGATGTTGGAGTGGGGATCGTGAAGTGTTTCTGAGCGGTACACACTGTAAAAATGCACTGAGCGGTTCACTAATATGTCAGGACATTTCTTTACACGGGGCTTGTAATGGTTCTGTGGCAAATTTGTCTTGCCACCAGAAGGGTACACCAGCTGCTGTGATTAATCCAACGTTTGGACAACTTTCTAATGGGAGTTACCTCATGTTGAATGATCAGAGTTGCTGTGGCATGTTGCCAGGCATCCCATATCTAGTAACGGTGAACTCCAGGGTCACTTGCTGTATGCAAGTATTGTTTGCCCCAATAGACACAGTCAGGGAGTCGCCTTTGTGGCCTTCGCTGAACGTCTCTTTTATAAGATTTGAGACTTTAAGCAGAATGAAAGCCATGCTTTTACAACAAACAGTGCCTTTGACCTCGGCCAAAGAAACCTATGATCTACAAGTAGCAAGGACTTCGGCTGAGATACAGTCTTTAATACGTACAAACTGCCCTATACATTTCGTAGAAATGATAGCACATATCTTCAACATGTCTGATACAAGTGGCATTGTACATGTATTTAAGAGCATCTGTTCCGGCCTGTTAACACCTTTCCAGGCAATACTCGGAATCATCCCAAACTTTGCACATTCGGTGTTTGGTGGCATACCATTAATTCTAGCACTTGTTGCCGGAATTCTATTTCTTTTCCTGCTATTACGCTATGGCCAGCCTATTCGCAGACATCACTCCGAGCGAAATGGCGAAAGCTCTCCTTGAACGAAAGTGCCGTGAGAGAATAGTACAGCTTTTGGGCATGAATCGTCTACGGGAACTTAATACCACGTGGTTCCTGTCGTTCAGACCAATCTGGCAAGATTGCATCTTACCTGTTCTACGATGCCTGCTATGCGGTGTAGAATGCGTGTTGGACACCTGTCTAACATTTCCATCAGCTACGCCAACGGATATCGATACTCTGCTGGACCCGATAACGGCCCATGCTATGTGTTGTCCCCAGAGGCTACCAATCCTGATGACGGCATTCATTGAGATCTCACAGACGCTTCTGGCTTCTGCTGAGGTACGAGAAAGATCTACAGGCACACAGGTAACAACGGACGCGAACATTGCTGCGGCATCCTATGCTGAAAGCGATGCTTCACATCTCTGTGCAATTAATCTACTACACGAGGTGTTCCGAATGTCACTAACTACGGTGGACGATATTTTGTCTACAGAAATAGATGATCTCATGTTTACACCAGACCCGTACGCTGACTCTGATTCAGCCCACAGTGTTCCAGAGATGCAATAACAATTTGGCCTTCATATTTCAAAACGTGGAACTCTTCCCAAATGGAACTTTTTCCCATTTTTTCAAATTAAATGGCACAACAATCTGCTTGAAGTAGAACTATTCTTATAGTACGGACTTCGCGGTACTTCCTCAGACACTTTATCATCGTGTTAGTCTAAAAAGTTCATTAATTTCCATGACATGAAATGACTTTGATTTTGTACAACTTATCGATCATTTTTTTTGTCACATTTAAATATTACTGCTTATTTCATTCAAATTGCATTTTATTTTCAAATATATGCCTGAAATGAAAAGCGATGCTTAAAATGTACAGTACTTTTTGCATTCTAACAGGTTTTTAAATGGTTTTAAAAATATTTTAGCAATATGCGGTACTTCATTTTATGTTTAGCATTTTCTAAATGTTTAGCATTCATGTTATTATCGTACACACGAAAGTGGAGTGGGTGTTGTATTCCTCTTAGGATGTCCGTATATAGGTTTTCCTGTATCATGTCCTTATATAGGCACAATTCGCCCTGCCCGTATATAGGCATAAAATCCCAGTCCATATTTAGGCATTAAACCGTGCACTCCAAATACAGGCATGGTCCCCGACATCTGTCCACCCTAAATGTCACAACGAGTTCTTGAAGAACAGACCCTTAGGCTTCGGGAGTTTCCCTAGCACAGGACTATTGATTTCTTCAAGGACTCATCTATTATGCATGAACCGTTATACCTTAGGGGTTCATTCATGACGTCTTCCGCTGTCCGACTCACGTCAATGCTAACATTGTGAGGTACCTCTCAGGTATAAATATACCTTCCCTTGCCCTTGTAAACCAGAGGAGACCTCGACTTCAGAGGAGCCCGTTTCCCGGCCTGACGCACTGAGAAGACGCTGTCATCCCTGCACGCAGAGAGTCCAGCTTCCAGTGATCTGACTTCCCTTGCGGGGTGTTGGAGTTCGAGTCTGGAAAGAGATTCCCACCTCTCTCATTCTTAAGGTATGGAGCTGACTAAAACCTAGAGGGACTCTTGGCATACTAGGCATACTAGGCATACTAGATTTAACATACTCTTAGTATACCATAGTAAGGAATACTTCACCTACTTCATACCTCTCCCTACACCTAGGTTAGGTTAGGTACATTGGGGTAGAACTAGCTTAGAAACGCATCGTATGAGTACTCGCATTTTTAGTCTCTGTTATTTATGTAAATGAATATCTACTAAAGATCATGCTAGCGCAGTATTATTTATTTCTATTGCTTACACTGTACATCATTTATCTTGCATACTGTCTTGTGATCGTAACAGCACATTTTACTTATACAAGAAACAAGACTGTTCAATAAACCTTTTATTGAAACGCCCGTCTATTCTTTCTGTGTAACTTTGAGGAAAACTAAGTATGCACGATTGAGCTGAGTGAAACGGTTATCTATTGTTTCCACGACCCTGGGACACGTTCTGATTCTAAAGGGAAACAAAGTGGTCATGTTTTGCGGCTGCCAGAAACGACTCCCTTCTTGTTGTCAAGGAGTTTCTAGTGGCCTCTGAGCTAGCTGGCACAAGTAATTAAGTTTAATATACTCGATAGGGACATACCGACCTCAGTCCTATGTCAAACCTATAGGATATATTATTCCAATGCGCAGAGCCTATTAGGGAAATAGGAGCTACACTACAGTACAGGATGTTCCATTGCAAGGCTATGTTGTGCAACATGCAGCAGGCCATGGTGATTTGGCCCCCCTTATCGGGTAAGTAGAGTAGTGCTCCGTCAGTCTTAGCCAGACAGCGAAATCTGTTTTTCGGTTCCTCAGCAGTGCTAACAACAATGCTCTGCTAGGATAAGCTGAGTCTCCTATATTTAAGATAAATAAAGAGCCAAAATATGTAACACAATTTCAGAATAATCTACTTGAATTTACCCAAACAAATAACATTGTTTAACTGACTACTGTTTTAAAAACAAGAATGTATAAGAAAATAAATTTTAGATGTAGTTTTTACACATTATTATTTTTTTTCAACCAAAATACCATAAACGGAAGTATAAACAACATTGCGCAACTATCGCATTTCACCACAGTAACGCACTAAACATAAATGTTTATTTTTATATTAATGAGTTACACTAGCATTTTGTATATATAAACAAACTAGCCACCATTTTGAGTGGCGGTGCTGCACTAAACATTCATAAACACACTATTTGACCATCTAAAATGGCGGGCACCTGACCTCGCCATCAAGACATTTGCAATTAGATGGCTGTGGTGGAATTTGACCGGGTATCGAGTTAAAAATTCCACGACCGACACAGTCATAGGGTAACGTGAGTGACAGCAACGTACGAAAGCTAATGGCTGTATCCATCTCCATGGACAACCGCATACGCCGTGTACATGTATGCAGCTTTTTGAAAAAGCTCACTTGCCTCCTAACAATGCAGCCAAAAACTGTACATATATATAATAATGTACATACCACATAAAAATGATGTTTGCTATGTGTATTATACCACAAATCACTCAGCCTAGATCAGGTGTGTCCAACCATTCAGTTGGAAGCTACCAGTAGTTCCCACACAACTTAAGAGTAGCTCACAGCCTTGAGTTCCTTTTCAATGAGCACAAGGTCATATTTTCTTTTCAAAGTTAAGGGAAGGCTGTGTTCATTTGACATCATGATCATCAGGCTGCAGCTAGCAGGGCCTGACAATGAGAAGTGCTCAGTCAGATTTATGGCTGGGGCTGAGTCACAGAGGTGAACAACGGAAGCACTGAGGTATATTACTCTTAAAAATATTTCCTTGTCAACACCAAATTGGAGTTGCGAACAAAATGATGTGCTCTGAATGCTTTTAAATGGAGAAAAATAAAATAGAGAGGTACCTTAATTATTGAGTTAATGTTTCCTTTTCATTTCCTCCCACTTCAAAGTGTTGCTTGTGATTGATGTAGTAAAAGTGTGTTACATCAATACAGACAAACCAGAAGGCACAATACTAATCTTTTTTTCTTTCCTTTCTTGTATCCATTCAGGTCAATGCCCATCAGAAAAAGGCCATTTGGAAGGCCATCACCAAGGTGGTGCGGACCCTGGGGGTCTACAAGTGGTGCAACATTCATTCTTGTAAGAGGTGGGGCAACCTAAAGCGCTGGACAAAGAAGTCAGCAGAAGCCCAGCTCGGCCAGTCCTCCCAACATGGGAAGTATGTCTGACCCCCTAATGGCCCGCATAGTTGTGGTGGCCTATCCGGAGCTTGATGGGCAGTTGAGAGCCCAACAACAGCATCAAGGGGGTAAGTTCTAGTTTGAGTTTAACATGTTAAATAACTATTTTTTGTTACAGCAGCTAATTTTGCCATCAACATTATGGTTGACATAGGTCCAAAGCACAGGAAGAGTTCTTGAAGGTGTACGTTTTGCACCAGGAGTAGAATTATGTGTTTTGTATATGAAATTGTGGAAAAGGATACCACCTGATTTCTGTTCACTGCCAAAGGACTGGTTTGAGCAGACACATGCCTGCGTAAACAAAAAATATACATCAGGTTGTTTGATGTTATAAGGGACAGTTGTACCAAACAGGCTACTAGTCTTTATTGTGTCAGGTGTGATGCTCCTTCACTATTATGAATTATGTAACATTAGCCCTATTACAGGTGACATAGCAAAAAATGCACTTATGATACAGTGACCTGCGACCTCTGCGACCTCTGACCCTGCTCGCAGGCAGGTCGCTCCCCATGCTGCTGCACGGCTCTGCCAGACTTTGACTGCTGCCTGTACTGATTTGTATTGCATTTCCTTTACAGACTCACTGTGTGCCTAACCTTGCTTCCCTCCTGTTTTTGTGCATTATTTTTGTCTTCTGTGCCCGGTTCCTCCCTCGCTTCCCCCGCCGTCCCTCACCCGTTTTTTCCCGCCGCTGCATCCCTGCGGCCCCGCCCCCCTGCTCTCCAATTCGCCACCCCGCTCCCGCCTCCCAGCTGCTCCCCCCTCCCACCTCGCCTCATATGGAGGCCGTGCAGCGGCCGCGCAGCGGACGTGCGCAGCGGGCGCGCCACAGGCGCGCCGAAGGCAAGCCCGTCTGTGCCCATCCGCGCCTGGACCGCGCCCAGCGCCAGAACCCCTGGCCCCCCTGACCGCGACGACACCCGTCTCCGCTACGCTGCCAGCACCCTCCATGCACTCAACACCAGACGACCACGCACCTGCTGCCTGGCTGCCCCGAAGCGCACCCAAGGTCCCTTCTCCTGCCAGAACTGCAGCTACACCAGCATCCGGACCGCCAACCCACCCGCCAAAGAAGCCAACTACCTCAGATGCATCCTTCTCAACAACCGCTCCGCCCGCAAACACGCCGTTGAACTCTGGGACCTACTCGACACCAACACCCCAGACGTCGCCTTCCTGACGGAGACCTGGCTGAACTCCTCCTCGGCAACCGACATTGCCATAGCCATCCCGGAAGGCTACAAGATCACCCGCAAGGACCGCACCAGCGGAGTAGGAGGAGGAATTGCCATCGTCCACAGGAACACTCTCAAAATCTCAACAAACACCGATGACACCCTCAGCACCGCCGAACACCTGGACTTCCAGATCCACACCGACCCCAACACCACCCTCAGAGGAACACTCATCTACAGACCCCCCGGACCCCAACCACAGTTCAGCGACTCCATCACCGACTTCGTCAGCACACACGCCCTCGCCTCCACGGACTACATCCTCCTCGGGGACTTGAACTTCCACCTCGAGAACAACAACGACTCCAACTCTTCCACCCTGATCAACAACCTCGCCAACCTCGGACTCAGACAACTCGTCACAACACCCACCCACTCCGCCGGCCACACGCTTGACCCCATCTTCTCAGCAAGCTCCCACGTCTTCTTCAACCACACCACCGAACTCCACTGGACCGACCACCGTTGCATCCACTTCACCTTCCGGAAACCCACCACACACCACCGCACCCAGCAGATGCCTCGCCGCTGCTGGAGCAAAGTCACCGAAGACCAGCTAACCACCACCCTCGCCCGAAGCCCACCCGCAGACCCGACCGACCCCGACGCCGCAGCCCACAACCTCAGACAGTGGATCGACGACTGTGCCAACACCCTTGCCCCGCTCAAGAAACCCTCCAACAGCCACACCAGAAATAAAGCGAGCTGGTTCCTGCCGAAAGCTAGAGAAGAACTGGATCCGTGAACGAACACCGGAAAGCTACGCAGCCCACAAGAACGCCACCTGCAGACACCACCACCTCATCAGATCTGCCAAAAGAGCCTCCTTCAAAGACCGCCTAGACAACAACGCACACAACAGCAAAGAGCTCTTCAACATCGTGAAGGAACTCTCCAACCCTAGCTCCAGCTCCAACGACATCCCACCTTCGCAAGACCTGTGCGACTCACTGGCCACCTTCTTCCACCGCAAGATCGCAGACATCCACGACAGCTTCAACACCACGACCGCCCCTGCAACCACCGAGACCTCCACCCCCACGTCCACCACCCGCACCAACCGCCTGACCTCCTGGACCAACATCAACAACGATGACACCATCGCGATCATGAACTCCGTCCACTCCGGATCCCCGACAGACCCATGCCCACACCACATCTTCAACAAAGCCAGCACCACCATCGCACCCCACCTCCGGAAAGCCATCAACATCTCCTTCGAGACAGCAACCTTCCCAGAGAGCTGGAAGCACGCCGAGATCAACGCCTTACTCAAGAAACCCAAGGCAGACCCCAAGGACCTCAAGAACTGCTCCCGTTCCTGGCGAAGGTCATCGAGAAGGCCGTCAACAAACAACTGACCAGATTCCTCGAGGAGAACAGCATCCTGGACCCGTCCCAGTCCGGGTTCCGCCGCAACCACAGCACCGAAACTGCCCTCATCGCCGCCACCGACGACATCAGGACGCTGCTAGACAACGGAGATACCGCGGCCCTCATCCTCCTGGACCTGTCAGCCGCCTTCGACACATTCTGCCACCGCACACTACGAACACGCCTCCACGATGCCGGGATCCAAGAGAAGGCCCTGGACTGGACCACCTCCTACCTCTCCGGCAGAACTCAGAGCGTCCGCCTCCCCCCCTTCCGCTCCGAAGCCACCGAGATCATCTGCGGCGTACCCCAGGGCTCATCCCTCAGCCCAACGCTGTTCAACATCTACATGGCACCGCTCGCCTACGTCACCCGACTGCACGACCTCAACATCATCTCTTACGCCGATGACACCCAGCTGATCCTCTCCCTCACCAAAGACCCCCACACCGCCAAAACCAACCTCCACGAGGGAATGAAGGCCGTCAACGACTGGATGAGAAACAGCCGGCTGAAGCTGAACTTGGACAAGATGGAGGTCCTCATCCTCAGATCCACCCCCTTGGCCTGGGACGACTCCTGGTGGCCAACCACACTAGGAACAGCTCCTACGCCCACCGACCACGCACGCAACCTAGGGGTCATCCTCGACTCCACCCTCTCCATGACTTAGCAGGTCAAAGCCGCCTCCGCCTCCTGCTTCAACACCCTCCGTATGCTCCGTAGGATCTACAAGTGGATCCCCACCGAAACGAGAAGGACTGTCACCCAGGCCCTCGTCAGCAGCAGACTGGACTATGGAAATGCCCTCTACGCAGGAGCCTCGGCCAAACTCCTGAAACGGCTCCAACGCATCCAGAACACCTCTGCACGCCTGATCCTCGACGTCCCTCGCCGTAGCCACATCACACCCCACCTGAAAGACCTGCACTGGCTCCTCGTCAACAAGAGGATAACCTTCAAGATCCTCACCCACGCACACAAAGCACTCCACAACACCGGACCAGCGTACCTCAACAGCCGACTCAGCTTCTACACCCCCACCCGTCAGCTCCGCTCCGCCCTCCACGCCCTCGCCACTGTCCCCCGCATCCGAAGAGTGACCACCGGTGGCAGATCATTCTCCCACCTCACCGCCAAGACATGGAACACCCTCCCCCTCCGCCTACGGCAGACCCATGACCTACTGACCTTCAGAAGACTCCTCAAGACCGGGCTCTTCGAACAGTAGCAGCATTCCCCCACCCCTTAGCGCCTTGAGACCCTCACGGGTAAGTAGTGCGCTTTACAAATGCTTGATTGATTGATTGATTGAATATGCCAAAGGTCACATTAGTAAGTTGGTTTTATACACAAACAAGAGTGAGCATGTGAGCCAAAATGAATAGTAACATCAGATTAAATGGCTAAAATGTATCCCAAATGCTTTTTGATTTCAAACATACTATTTCATTCATTTTGAAAGGGACAGATTTTCATGATATCTTACTCCTTCACAAATGTGCATGTACGTCAGTCTGTGTTTTGGATAATTATTGTGATAGACATACAATTTTGGGAAAAACACAGACAGAAATGTTTACATATTGGTGCCAGAGTAACACATACCCAATACCATTTTTCAATGCCCTTTGTTAAGTCCAGATGATAAATCAATGATGGAGAAAAATGGGATCCTTAAAGGGACTTTTACAGATGGAATGTACCTTCACATATATGTTGGAGTATCACATCTGGAAATCTTAAAATCAGGCCCAACTCATGACTCATTAGGAAAATGTCGAAATGCATCAAGGTGTAATCTTTTGTATATTGTGAATTGGTACAACATTGCAGTATTTGCTGACCCGCATTGATTTATATTTTACTTTTTATGAATGCAAATAATGCAGCTTTTGATGGCCTTGTACACACACTGTCCAAAGGTATTTCTAGTTTATATCGTTTTTGGTGACATAAGCTCACTATTCTAAACAACAAAGCCCAACCATTCAAAAGTGATAAACAGTTCCTGGAGATTATTAAAAAAGGATAAGAGACAAGATCATACATGATATAGGAGCTATCATTGGGAATAAGAAAACTGTGACAAAATGGATTCTGAATATGTTTCCAACTTGCATGAGATAATGATAATAAAGAACCTAAGTTTGAGAGCCTTGAAGCAGGTGAAAAATGAAAACTTGGAAAATGTTTTGTGATTAAAGTTCATGATCAGTTTTATTTTCACAGATACAATAACACTATTGTATATGTCTTTTCAGCATCATCAGGAGCAGGCAAAGGAGAACTTGGCCACGTAAGCGGGGAAGCAGCTGGTCGCTGTGTTTCGGCTGATGAGACCAATGACACCAATGGACACAGTGGCACAGAGGGTGAGGGGACTGGCATGGAGTCCCGCAGTTCTACATCATCTTCAGAGGCCTTCACATGCAACTCTCTCAGTTGGCCACACCTGCCCCCTAGAAGGGCTGGGGTCTCCTTCACTGCTGGCACCTCACCCCCGGCCCCTGTCTTCCCAGTTGCGCTGAGTGAGGATGCTATGGACCTCCTATGCAGCATCTCTGTAGGCCAGACTGCACTCTTGAATGCCATCCAGTGCCTTGGCTACCATATGCAACCAATGGTAGTATACCTGGGAGGCATTTATAGTGCTATGTCTGACCTGCAGAGATAATTTACAGGACTAGTTTCCAACCTGACTGCAGCCTCCCAAGCAACCCAACCTTGTGCCCCAACTCAGGCCCCTTTCCCATCCCAAGTCCCAATTCCCAGCCCTGTCCTAAGCACACACACTCCTTCACCCATAGCCACTCCAACATACACAAGCAGCACAACCACACATAAACACAAACACATCAAGGAATACAAGCACACACCTAAACAACATACAGACACCATACCCATATCCACACCCATGACACCCACCACCACAACCACCACTACACCCACCACAACCTCCACAAAGACCACAACAACAACCACAACCAATACCATTTACAGCACCACCCCCACACCCACCAGCACACCCACCCCACCACATCCACCAGCCCCCCACAACCACCAGCACCCCCATAACCACCAGCATACCCACAACCACCAGCACCCCCACCCCCACCACAACCACCAGCACTCCCACAACCACCACCACCCCCACAACCACTAGGACACCCACATGCACCAGCACATCCACAAGCACCAAAACCACTAGTATACCCACAACCACCAGCCCACCCACATCACCAGCACATCCACAACCACCACTACCACCACCATACCCCCACCGCAAGCACACCCACAAGCACCACAACTAGAGCAACCATCTCAACAACACACTCATCCAAACAAATACACTCACACAAAACCACACCTACCCCCAAAACAACAGCAACCAAAACCAAATGCACAAACTCACACAAACACCACACACCTGCCAAAAATCACACACCCAGATGTACAAATCATACACCAGACCCACATGCAACTTCACAACAGACAGACACATGTACATCACACACTCCAGCTCCCTCTACCTTCAAAACCTAATCCTCTGCCACCCCTAATACACGTTATCCCAGTTCTGCTTTTATTTCTGCTCTGACCTTCACCCTTCCAACTGCAAAGCCACCTCGCCCAAACACAAACCCACCTCTCCAAAACCCAAACACACTCCTCCCAACCCACCTATCAACTAGAGTGAACAAAGCTGCTCTGGCACCTGTTGGGCATTTGTGGGGCATGCACATACAAAAAACGTGGAGGGGTGAATTGATAAGGGTCCAGTTCTCACAAGACCTGGACCCTTATCGCGTCACCCCCCCCACGGTCACCAGAGCAGCTTTTTTCACTCTAGTTGCAAGTGGATGTCCAGCACCAACCACGTATGTGCACGGTTTGAGAGCCCCCTGATCTCTAATATAGTTGCTATCACTATTAATCCTCCTCTTTTTCCCCCTCCTTCTTCTCTTTTCTTTTTATTTTCTTGCGATGCAGGTATTTGATGTCTCAGGCATACATATTTTAGTCCTGATGATGATCCCCAGATTTTAAAAGGGATCGAAACATCATCGACGTGTAGTACCATGACTATTGCAAATTTCTTTTCATTGTAATAAGGATAGCATTGGTACCTTACAATAGACGTGACACTAATTGTTTATTTATGTAGTCACTTTGAAAATGTCTGAGCTGTGTTAACCAAACTGTTTGTTGTCCCGTATGTTTCCCACCATATTTGTTTTTTTCAACATTTGTTAAATTCTTTTATTACTTTATTTGATTTCCGTTGTCATAGAACCTATTTTACTTCTATGTACATTTTTGTAGAGTAATCTGTTGGAAGGGACCGCTTGTTCCTCTAGAAATAGCATCTCATTGACAGCAAGCTGACTGTCCCCTGAAAGCTTGCCAAGGAGTCCACAAGGGGCACGTGGGAGATTCTGCCAAGGGTTGACAGGGTCCCCAGCAGAAGAGTGGGGGGACACGGGTAAACAGAGGGAGTTCTTTAAAGGGCCCCAATATAATTCCCAGGGTAAGGATTCCCATCTCCCATGAGATAAGAAGTCATTGATCTCTAAAGGAAAGACTGCAGAGGGGGTTCCCTGCAAGTATTATGTTTGTGGTCAGGAGGGTCACATGAGGTGGAGTCCCAAGTGAACACTGGCATCCACGGGTGCACAGTCATGGGATTGGCCAGTGTAGCTCTTGGGGAGGAGTTGGTTCCAGGTGAAGGGTGGGAGCCAGCTGAGAGTACCCTTGTCTCACTAGGGGACAGTGAGATGGTCCAGAGGACCCTTCTGCCTGAGAACACTAAGGAGTACAGGCAGTGGGTGACAGTCAATGGACAGAGGGTGGAGGCTCTGAGAGGCACAGGAGCCAGTGTGACTAAGGCAAGGTGTCAACTGGTGTCTGAAGATCAGGCAGTCCCCAATGTTTTCCACCAGGTAGTTGCAGTGGCCAACTCTGAGCACCAGCACAAGGTGGTGCAGGTTCCCTTTGAATAGGGGTGGCTCAGGTCCCTTAAGGGTAGCTGTGAGTCCAACTATACCTCTTGACTGTCTGCTAATGAACAACCTGGAGGGTTCCCTTTGGCATGAGGAGGAACACTAGGCAAACTTGGAGATGGTGGGTCTGCCTGAGTGGGCGTGTGTGACCACTCAGTCAATAACAGTCAGTAGGGGTGGTCAGGAGGACCGGGAGCCTAAAAAAGTAGCCCAGGTACCTTCTAGAAAGGGGAGGGGCAGGGGGTGTGGGAAACCAGCCCCAGACGTTCCCACACTCAGGGAGGAGGCTGACCCTGAGGGGACTCCCCAGAACCTACAGGGAAGCAAGTGGCCAAACTGGGGGACTTGCTTAGGCTGACACATTGGCAGCAAGAAAGGGGTCCCACCAGGGAGGAATTCTGCAAGGAGCAGCAGGAATGCCCTTCTCTTGTGAGTTTGCAGCAGCAGGCTGCAAACCAGGCAGCTAGTGATCAGTCTGGGTCACATTGGATCTACTGGGAGAATGGTCTCCTGTAAAGTGAGCCTAAGGTTGCTGAGTCTGGGTCAGCCTGTGTGCCTGTGGTAACCCAGGGCTTCAGAGCCTTCCTACTGGACCTGGCTCATGATGTGCCTTTGGCAGGACATTTTGGGCAGGAAAAAACCTTTGACAGGCTTGTCATTCACTTCTTTTGGCCCCAATTGTGAACACACTCTGATACCCATTGTAGGTCTTGCCAAACTTGCCAGCCAAGTGGCAAGAGTGGGAGGAGAGGTAAGGCTCCTCTCTAACCTGTTCCTGTTGTGAACACCCCTTTTGAGCGGGTAAGAATTGACATTGTGGGGCCTCTGGGCCCCAAGAGAGCCATGGACAACATGTTTATCCTAGTCTTGGTGGACCATGCCACCTGGTGCCCGAAGACTATACCTCTAAGAACAATGACAGTGGCTGTGGTGGGCCGGGCATTGATGGGGATCTTTTCCTGAGTGGGTTTCCCCCAGGAGATGGTATCCGACTGGGGTACCAACTTCATATCCCTGTATAAGAAGTCTCTGTGGGAAGAGTGTGCTGCAACCTACAATTTCACCACTCCTTACCACCCCCAAGGTAATGGGTTGGTTGAGAGATTCAATCAAACCATGAAAGGCATGATTGGGGGTCTGTTAGACTCCATGAGGCACAAGTGGGACGTTCTCTTGCCATGCATTCTCTTTGTTTACAGGGAGGACAGGCAGAAGGCTCTGGGTTTCAGCTCCCAGTAAGCCATCCCAGGATGTATTTAGCTACATGCTCGCCTTCAGAAACCAGGCTGCCTGCTTCAGGAAACGCGCTCAGGCGAATCTGGAAGCAAGCCAGGAAGATATGAACTGCTGGTATGACCGGAATGTCACTCGAGTTGAGTTTCAGCCTGGAAAGAAAGTGTGGGTCATGGCCCCAGTGGCGCCCTGCAGGACAAGTGGTCCGGGCCTTTTGAGGTGGTGGAGCACAAGAGTGATATCACCTATCTGGTGAACTTGCAGACTCCAAGGAAATCTTTGAGGGTCGTGCATGTGAACTGCCACAAAGCTCAATTTGAGAGGTCTGAAGTAAATATGATCTTGGCAACAGATGATGGGGTGGAAGAGAAGAGTGAGCCTCTTTCTGACCTCCTGTCTGCCAAGGAGAAAGATGGGCCACTGGAGGGTGTGACAGTTACCAATTGCTGGGGCTGTTTGCCACTCTGTTTTCCCTGACCCCAGGAGTCACCCATTGGTGTACCCATGATGTAGACACTGGAGAAAGTCCACCTGTGAAGCATAAAAGTTACAGATTGACTGACAGGGTCAAAGCCAGCATCAAGGAAGATGTTTCCAAGATGTTGGCATTAGGGGTGATAGAGCCCTCCAACAGTCCTTGGGCCAGCCCAGTGGTCTTGGTCCCACAGGCTGCTGCACCCGGTGTCACACCTGAACTGCGTGGGCTCAGGACCATAACCAGTGTTGCAGGGATTCTGCACATACACAGAACTATGCACATGGGACCTCGGTATATAGGGGCTAAGCCTTCTCACCACCTTAGTGCCCACGAGCCTAGGACTGACTAGCTATAGTGTCTCACTCGCTCTCCTACACACTCACAGAGAAGCAAATGATTAGACACAGGTGGCGATGCATATTCATGCGCGATTGAAGCTGATGGAGGTACAGACAACGAATCGATCGGAGTGTCTATATCACTCTCCAGTTGTGTAGGTGGCTGCGAAGCAGGCGAAGTCATCAGACTCAAAGAAACATCCCGAAGAGGAATGCATGTAGACCCACTATTCAGAATCCGCCATATGGTGTAGCTTGACATGTTCAATAGAAATAAATCGGGTTTTTCTTGCGGCCAGGCAAAGGAGGCGAAATCACTGTACGAGTACCCTTTAATCCAAGAACTGGGACAGGTGCACGATAAGTGGGAACACATTCTTTTTTGTTCTCCAGCTTTTCTAGGACCAGATCACCAATTTTAGGAAGCCAGCCATTAACAGGAATCATCACCCCTGCTTCAGTGGATAAGGGCGATTGATCTTTAGCCAGTGTGTCACGGGTCTTTGGTAGTTCCTGTAACATAGTAGAATGGTTATCTACGTCAAATGTTGCGGCAGCCGCCACAACGTACAGACCATCAAGGTCTGGCACAAACATTTTAATGTCAAAGAGCATTTCGTATGAGGTCTGCCAACCCAGAGATCTTCTAGGGAGATTATTAAGTGAGTTAGCCAACTCCTGCCAGTACCTAAGACTCTCGCTGTCCAAGATTGCTTTAAGTCACAGTTCATTCGCTCCACTACTGAATTGCCCTCAGGCCTGTATGGAGACGAAAACTGCACCAGCACTCCCAGAGACTTCATTGCATCCTTGTGAGCTCTAGAGGCAAATGCCAGACCTTGGACAGAATGGAAGGTGCCACGGGGAAATGTTCCGACAAAGACACGCAAATCTCTAATGACATTTCGAGCCTTAGCACTACGTTGCGGCCAAACCTAAAGGAATGTAGTGCATGAATCCACTGCAACCAAAATATATTTATATGCAGTATCAGATGTCAAAAGACCGCAGTGATCAAGATAAATACAACCAAATGTTTGGTTTGAAATGTAGAGCTCTGTATGAGGTGGGCGTGTAACCGTAGAGGGCTTAATTTGATGACAAATGTCACAAGTACATAATTACGAGTCTGTCTGTGTAAGCCACGCCACCAAAAACGTTGTTGTAATATAGAATCAGCCGATCCCCAATGGACCAAATAGTTGTAAATGGACTTGTTTAGGAGATAAGTGTTATGAATATCGTGAAGGAAAACCTTGAGGAAACTCTGTTCCATCCTTCATCGCAGCAATAGCTGCAAGAATATAATCATCAATTTTAGTCATGGACCTAGTAACGGCTCCTACTGAACATGTGGCAACTGCAGATCTGGCTGCCTCATCAGCCAAAGAATTACCAACAGCATGTGCTCCCACACGCCGATGGCCAAGAGTATGAATAACATGTGTAAGTGGCAAACGTTTCTTAAGAGTGGCCACTCGAACCCAAAGCGTTTTATGCTTTATTGCGCTACCTTTAGAGCCTCGATAATAAGGGTGGGCGTAGTTCGCGAAGTAATGCTTCGCGAAGCTACGCAAAGTGCAGTTCGCGCTACGCAAGCTTCGCGTAGCACTACGCGAACTGCGTAGCGCACTGTTCGCAATGATTGCACAGTGCCGGATGCTTGTCCGCACTGTGCAATCATTGAAAACGGCAACTTGCACAGTGCGAGCTGTGCTTTTACTGCCGCTCGAGTAGATTTTTACTCGAGCGGCAGCTTTCTCAACGCGGACTGGTAGTTTCTCATCGCGAGCGGTCGCAAGCATACGCGACCACTCGCAATGAGAAACCTGACCTCCCGCGTTGAGAATCTCGCCGGAGGTTTATTTTCCACGCTCGCGATCGGCAACTTGATGTTGCTGATCGCGAACGAGGAAAAGTCTCGCGGGATAGTCATTTTGCTTGCTCGCGGTCGCCAACTTGACGTTGAGGACCGCGAGCAAGCAAAATGACCGCGGCACTACGCTACGCTACGCTACGCGTGTTCGCACTGTGCTACGTGCAATTCGCGTTGTGCGAAGTAGCGCAAACTTCGCAAACTACGCGAGCGTAGCGTAGCACTTCGCCCAGGGTTACTCGATAATCATTCTGAGACCAAAAGAATAAATTGTCATTGAAAGCCTGTACACAGTAGAAGGAATCGCACACTACAAGAGTGAGTACATCAGGATCAGCGAATTCTAGAGCTAAAATCAATGCACGTAGCTCCGCCAATTGAGCTGTACATTCACCAAGTGACTGTGTGTGCATGATGGAAGATTTAAACTCTCCATCAACAATTGAGCCTGCCACTATAGCGCAGGCCGCAGAATAAGCATGCTTAGACCCAACGGCCGGCTGAGCCGAACCGTCGGTATAGATGATACATTTGTACTGATCAAGAGGAAGCATAGACAATGGAGAAGGGTGAACATGTTCATATTGTAAAAACTCTTGTGTCTGCAAAGAGGGATGAAAGATAAAAGTGACATCAGCCTATGTCAAGGAACTTGCCCATTGAATCCAACGGGGATGTAAAGCTTTAGAATTCGGAACACTCGCCTTCATCACTGCCTCTAAAGCAGGAACAGGCAAGACCATAAGAATGCGTGTTCCCTGCACCAGAGAGCGTTCTTTCAGAATCGCCATCTGCACAGCTGTCAATATTTTTTTAATTGAACGTCAAATAAGTGAAACCTACAGTCCCAGATACTATTCTGATTACCAAGTTTGTCGTATTGTCACGTGTCAACAAGAAGTTGGTCGCAAGCAGATCAGACTTGAAAGACTGAAGAATTTCAGTATGTTCCGTCCGCCAGCTGGGAGACGAGAAAGTGGGTTGTATCAACGCGTAAAGTGGTTTGATACGCTGGGCATAATCTGGAATGTATGTCCTCCCGAAATTTAAAAATCCCAGCAAGGATTGCAATTTTTTCAATGTAGATGGAGGTTGCAATTGGACACATTTCTCAAGAAAGTGGGGGGCCTACCCCCGACCTTCATTATTCAGTTCATGTCCCAGAAAAAGTACCGCCAAGCAGGCGATATAGGATTTTGCAAAGTTGAAGTTGTAACCTAAATCGGCAAAACTCAGTATGATACGCGCACAAGATGCGGTATTAATTCATCATCCGTCAAATAGATATCATCGACGTAGGAGAATGCAACAGGATCAATGTCATGCAAAAGCGACACAATGTGTGCCGCAAAGGCACCAGGACTATTCTTATAGCCCATAGGCAAGCACGTAAATCTTTTCTGATTGTCAACATTGGTGAATGCTGTCCAGTTACGGCTCTCAGGAGCCAAATTGTGACAATAAAATCCATTGGAAATATCCAGTGTGGTTTTGTATTTTTTGCGAACAATGTTATTCACTAATGCAGAGCTGTGTGTATTCTGTACTACAAATGTATGTACGTGACTGTTTAAATGTCTGTAATCTAAAACAATATGATATGAACCGTCCAAATTCGATATCAGAAAAAGAGGATTATTCATGGATGAAACACAGGGTTCCATGACACCCTGATATTCCAGTTGGGTCAATATTTTACTCACGGACGCTTTTGCGTCATGCTTGATCATGTATTGTTGTTGGGGCTGTGGCATAGACCGTAAAGGGATTTCATGTTCTGGTGAATCCTTATCCCAGCCAACCTGATTACGATACACAGCCGGTGCAAGGGCTAACGCCCATTCACCCGTATAAGCTTGTTTAGACTCCTCCGAGAACGCGAAAAACTGGGGGGTATTATGTCCTCACCTCGAGAAGAAGCTAAAACGAAAGGTGGAGGCCAATCAGCCTCCGCCAACAAAATGTTATAGGAAGATGTAAGGTTGTCCCAAAAGACCGCTTTAATCATGCGTTTTATATCACCTTCAATTTGGAGGCCAATCTCATTAAGCCTATCAGGGGGAGCAACTCGTGTCTCTGCTGTCTCCACTGTAATGAACGTGTCAGTTGCTTTGGCCTCCAGACATTGGTGGAATGCCTCACTATGGTAAGTTCCGCCGCGCTGTCTAGGAGTGTTACCGCTCATGTCCAATTGAGGAGCAGGGTTCTCACCATCTGAGGCATCCTTTGCTGTTAATGCTGCAAATTTTTTCTTCTGAAATGGAGCTTGATATGGAGGTGGTCCCTCTGGTTTGGCCTTTACGTCAAACTGTCGCTGCGGATCACGTTGCTGTGGCGTGGTCTTCCCTTGCCTGCGATCTTGTCGCTCTCCGCCACCGAATTGTTGATCCAAAGTTTCTTGGAAGGAATGTGGAGAATGAGGATCAGGAACCTGAAACCTCTGTGGAGTTTTAATAGTAGAGTGGTCACGCAAATAATATCTACGCTCAGAATTCGTAGGCGGCGGTGAACCTGTGCGTGAACTAGCACATGACCCTTGCTTCTTTTGTTGCAGCCGTGATTTTTATTCCAAGCCTTTTTAGGGAAGACTGGATGGCCCTCCTTCTCAGGAGGAGGCTTATTTTGAGGAAGCGGCGTAAAAGGTCATACTTCCAATCTATTGCTGCCCAATGATTTATATACATCCACAATAATAAGTGGCAACTCCTGTTGCTTGTTTACGTCCGCCACTGCCGATAGGCATTGACAGACTTGTAGGCTAACTGCCTCACCTTTGACATTGGCAAGAATCATATCTGAGACTATAGGGAACATACCCACTAATCTCATCCCTAATTCCAGGGCTGACCCAGGACCGTGTTCATCCTGACCCTTCTTTTGAACAGTCCATAGAACTGTCATGGAGGGGGTGCCAAAGCACAGCGAATAAACTGCAGCAAACACAGTCCCCCAGGTTGTGTAATCAGTTACATTGGGAGTTATACCTTTTGGTAAACTTGTCGTCAAGATCCTGTGTTTCTCAACAGGGGTAGTGTGTGGAAAAACAGCCTCGAGTTGCTCTAATTTTTCTGCTAACCAAAACGGTAAATCATCCCTATTTTGAGGACGCTTGCCCATCACAGAATTAACCATGTCCCGGTGGTTGTGGAGAGGCTCCAGCTGAGGCCACTTGTAAATTCCGATACATATATTGCATAACACTTTTGTGTATATGAATCAGAGATGTATGTAATTGTCTGAGCTCTGCTAGTGTAACACCAAGATAATTAAAATGAGGAGTAAATCCAGCCAAAACGGGCCATGTGGCCCCGTCGACCAACAAAGGGCCTAAACAGACCACAGAAACAGGGTGAGGAAGGGCACCATTAAACCAGCAGGTATGCTCCCAAGCTGACAACGGAACTTCAAGTAAGCGATAAGGACAATACCGTTGCCGAATCGCGGCTCGTATATATTCATGAAATAAGTGATCATTTCCATCTACTGCCGGAAATGTAACCCACGAGTAAAAAACCTCGAAGCGGTAAGCTGGATCTGCTTTGACCACAAATATAAAGTCTGCCTCTGCATTAGGGACTCCAATTTAAATCAAGTGCGCTGTGACCCGCACTCGGTTATGTGCCTCAATAGCTACTCCCATAACTAAAACGGTACAAAAGAAACCAGAAAACCTGTAGCGCAAAATTGGATTCAGATGATGAAAACAAAACCTTTTTGAACTTCAAGCTTGAAAAACCTATAAATGTCTAATATAGGAGGTAAAACCCGTACACCACGGACGTCTCCGTAAACGGCGAGAGGGTATTATGGACAAGCACAAGAGCTACTCAGGTGTCTCGTGAATAAGAAACAGACCAAACGTTGGTGGCGCCATGTTGAAGGGATTCTGCACATACCCAGAACTATGCGCAGGATTATGGGACCTCGGTGCATAGGGGCTAAGCCTTCCCACCACCTTAGTGCCCACGAGCCCAGGACCGACTAGCTATAGTGTCTCACTCGCTCTCCTACACACTCACAGAGAAGCAGATGATTCGACACCCTAGAACACAACACTCCCAACCCTCTCAGGAATCATGGTAACGAGGAAAAACCCTTTTTCTTGCACTCTTGTTTTTGTCCATAATAAAGTCTGACAGAGACACGAAATAGTTTAGAATATTTATTTGAACTATTGTGCTCTATAATGCAGTATACATGCCACAACAAGCAGAGAATAGCATAATACAAATATTGTCAGCATAGCAACAAGGCCATATATCATGATGGGAGATGTCATAATGAAAAGACAATAAGAAAAGACAGTTCAGCCTAACGTCCCTCCCCTTGCTAGGAATAGGCATTATTATATAGCAGAAGATCTCTGGGCTTTGTCAGCAGACCCCATACCTTAGTGCCTAGATAGTAGATCTACATCCTAAGAACCGCATTGCTCTTCTCCCTGGAAAGATCCCTCTCCAAGTGTGTATTCCCCATGTGTGCCTCCCTGTAATATCAAAATGCTAGTCTCCCACCAGCTGCATTGGTATGTTGTGTCTAAGTGAAAGGGCCTGACCAGAACGAACAACAAGGGGCATTGTTTATCGACCTTGCTCACAATGTTCAGACTAAACTCCAGGAACAGGCAGAGAACGAACACAGCAAGCAGTTCCCATGTGAAAGGTATGGACAGCTAGTAATTGTGCACAGCTGAAACATGACTGAAAGGTTCATGCTAACTCAGTGATGTTGATAAGTCCCCACCCGGCCACGTGACACCAGGACTGATGTGCACCCCATCCCCAGAGCTGGTGAGCTCATAGATCAGCTGGGAGATGCCATGTTCCTCAGTACATTTTTGTTACCGTCTGGGTACTGGCAGATTGCCTTTAACAATGGGGCCAAAGAGGGATCTGCATTATCAATGCCAGAGGTTCACTACCAGTTCTGGGTTATGCCCTTTGGGTAAAGAATGCTCCTGCCACCTTTCAGAGGGTATCAAGCAGGTCTTGCCAGGGCTGGAGGATTTCAGTGCTGCCTACCTGGATGACATTGCAGTGTTCAGTTCCAGTTGGGAGGATCACTTGCATTACGTCTGGGAAGTGTTGAAGGCTCTGCAAAAGGCAGGCCTCACTATCAAGGCCAGTAAGTGCCAGATAGGGCAGGGATCTGTGGTGTACTTAGGGCACCAGGTAGGAAGTAGCCAGGTGATGCCCCTACAGATTGACAGCATTCTGGCTTGGTAGCCCCCCAAGACGCAGACAGAGGTGATAGCCTTCTAGGGTCTCACCTGTTATTACAGGAGATTTGTCAAGGGCTATGGCACCATTGTTGCACCCTTGACTGAGCTGACTTCTAGGAAGCAGCCAAGAAAAGTGATCTGGACTGATGCCTGTCAGATCGCTTTTGATGCCATGAAGGCAGCCATGTGCACTGCGCCTGCACACAAGGATAATAATCCCAAGGATTAGTGTAAAATCTTGTGCCCTTGTGAGTACTCCCAAGCTTTTTCATACCATCTTCTCACTTAATTTAATTTAATTTAATTTGAAGCTTATAGAGCGCACAGCTACCTCCAACGGAGGTGTCCCGGCGCTAGCGGATATAAAAATAAAAGCAAGTTGCCACAGGCTACAGAAGCTTAGGGAAGGTCAAAAAGCCAGGTTTTTAGAGATTTACGAAAGACAGATTCCGAATTAGCCTTCCTAAGATGTTCCGGTAAGGAATTCCACAGCCGAGTGGTTATGACTGCAGAACGACCGGCCACTAAGCCTCGCTTTACAAAGCGGGGAGTTACTAGTAGGCCTTGATGATTGGATCTCAAGTTTCTTGTCTGGAGATATTTGCGGAGTCTTTTCTGAGGTATTGTGGGCCCGTTTCTCTTGTTGCTCTGTAAGCTAGAGTCAAAGCCTTGAATTCTATCCTCCTCTTTACTGGGAGCCAGTGTAGGCTCCTCAGATGGGGGAAATATGGTGTCGTATCGGGATATTTCTAATGAGCCTAGCGGCTGCATTCTGTATAGTCTGCAACTTCCTGATCAGGTAATCTGGCTGACCCAAGTACAGACTATTTGCATAGTCTAGCTGTGAGGTAATAAGTGCATGGACCTCTGTTTTTCTACATTCCATGGGCAGCAGGTGGAGAAATCTTCGTATGGACTTCATTTTCCAGAAACATGAGGATGAGACCTGATTTACCTGAGTCTTGCATGAAAGGGTAGAATCAAACTTAAAACCCAAATTTCTAGCAGAGGACACCGGCTGAGGGGGAGGGTTGAGCTCAGATGGCCACCATAAATTCGATGGTGGTGGGGATGGCTGGTTAAAAATAGAACCTCAGTTTTATCCGAGTTAAGTCTTAAACAGTTATCAGTCATCCAGGCTGAGATGTTAATCAGGCATTGTTTAAAATTAGTGAAAGCTGCCTCGGTGTGTTCCCTGAAGGAGAACACCAGCTGAGTGTCATCAGCATATGAGATGACACTTACACCATGCTGTTCAATCAGTGAGGCTAGAGGGGCGAGATAAATGTTAAAAGGGCAGGGCTCAAGGCCGAGCCCTGGGGAACTCCACAAACTATAGGGCGTGGAGACGAGATAAAAGGGTGCAGCAGAATTTTCTGGGATCGATCCCCTAAGAAGGAACTAAACCAAGACAATGTGGTCCCTGAGACTCCCAGTTGTCTTAATCTCTCCAAAAGGATCTTGTGTGACACAGTGTCAAATGCTGCCGACAAATCTAACAGCACAAGCATTGCACAGTGCCCAATATCCAAGGTCTCCCGGACAGTTTCAGCTACTTCTAGCAGTGCTGTCTCGGTGCTATATCCTGACCTGAATCCCGATTGTGAATCGTGGAGAAATGTGTTGGTTTCCAGGAGTTCGGAGAGCTGTATCTGCACTACCTTCTCCAAGATTTTTGCAGGTGCCGGTAAGAGGGAGATGGGCCTAAAATTTTTCAGATCCGCTGGGTCTGCATCCTCTTTTAAGAATGGGTTGAACGAGTGCAGTTTTCCAGACAGAAGGGTAAATGCCTG
The DNA here is from genome assembly GCA_963921515.1 of Calotriton arnoldi. Classification (NCBI taxonomy): domain Eukaryota; kingdom Metazoa; phylum Chordata; class Amphibia; order Caudata; family Salamandridae; genus Calotriton; species Calotriton arnoldi. The sequence goes on from CAWUFW010002361.1 coordinate 237,345, forward strand.
TTTCAGGGAAGAGTTCCAAATCTCATTTAGATTGGGGTTAAGTAGTGGGGCCAAGAGTTTAAAATATCTTGCTGGACAAGGGTCTAATGGAGATCCTGATTTTGTTTTTTCCAACAAAGTCAAAGAGACTTCGGGACTTAAGGGTCTAAAATTTGACCAGGTATTAGGAGGGCAAACACGGGACAGAGGTGCAATAGATAGTTCCCTAGGGGAAAATGATGAATAGATAGTTTGAATTTTCTCATGAAAAACGCTGAAAGGTCTTCACATAATGTAGCAGAGGGTACTATATCACTTTGCATCGAATCTGGTTTAGTAAAATCTTTAACAATCTTAAAGATTGCTTTGGCAGAGTGATTTGAAGATTTAATTTGTTTGGCAGTGTAGTCCCTTATAGCTTTACATTTTTGTCTATGAAAGTTTTTTAATGCTGATTTATAGAGTTTTTTTGTCTCTAAATTGTAGGTTTTTCGCCAAATCCGCTCAAGTTTCTTACAGAGACTTTTCCCTAGACGGAGTTCAGGTGTAAACCAAGGAGCCGTAGGCTTATTTCTAGTCAGTTTCCTAGTTTTTATGGGAGCTATGAGGTCAAGGGATGATGTGACCCAATGGTTGAAGATAGCAGCATCACTGTTAGGATCACCAGACAGTGGTAGGGGGTGTTTAATAGTACGGGTTTTATAGCTTCAGATGTAACTTGCCTCCAATTCCTCCTGTCCTCATAGACCGTTTTTGTACGACTAGTATATTTGGTCATAGCCAATTGGAATGGTACAAGACTATGGTCTGACCAGGCAAGGGAAGAGGGTCTCCGGTTGTTAAAGTTGGAATGTTGGTGAAAATAAGGTCCAACATGTGGCCAGCTACATGTGTAGGCAAGGAGACCTTTTGAATGAGATTATGCCCTTTTAGTGTATCTGTAAGCTGAGAGGCCAAGGGGCAATGCTCATTATCCATATGTACATTAAAGTCACCCAGGACTATAAAGTTCACATATTTCAGTGAGAGATCTGCAATAACATCATATAGCTTCAGAAGTTCAGCAGGTTTGGAGTCGGGAGGGCGATATACTAGTACTCCCGCAATGGAACAAGTAGGGAGATTTTAATACTGAATGACATAGCTTCTAAGAGACCTGTTAAATCAATTCTTTTATATGAAATCTCCCAGTTATCTCTTATAATCACTGCCAGTCCACCCTCCAGTCCATTACCAGCTCTATTAACCATCCTAATTTTGTAGCCAGCAGGAATGGCCAACATAATATCAGGGTTGGAACTATTACGTAACCAGGTTTCCAGGTAACCAGGTTTCTGTGAGGAATACAAAGAACATTCAGGAATGTTTTCCACCCAAGGATAAAAGTAAATCTATTCTAGGGTGGAAATCAGCAAGGTAAGGCACAACATTGGTAGATATGTAGGAAAATGGGATCCTCCTTGGGCTACAATAATTCCCTGTGGTGAAAAATGCATTTCCGCTGATATTTTTGTCTGAACAAATAAACATTTGTAAATCATGCTGTCACAGACAGAAATCTCATTCAATTTCTCCATTTGCTTATGGTACAAGAATACCAAGTCATAAATATCATCTGACAAGAATAATTGTTGCAAAATATGGTACCGTTGAATCTAATAAAACAAAGTGAAGACATTTATGTTGGACGATATTTTTGTTAGCAATATTCTGACATACAGCCCCCATATGCTGGGAAAAAACGTGAAGTATATATGGACCCTTAACTAAGAAATTCCTGGGAATGGACCCCTGCTTTGAGGTTCTAGCTGCAGGAATAGGATATTTGGAAAGAATTCTGCCATGCCAGATTGGCAGCCTAGATCATATTGTCCTTGAAGTTGCAACATACTCAGAATTTATTTTGGGGCAGTAGTTCTGCAAAAAGGGCAGATCTGGTAAAATTAGAAGACCCGACTGGTCACTTCCCCACCGAAACTAATGTTTGATGACCAGGCCTACTACATATAAATATGTTCTTAAGACATTGTGCAATTTGCTTTTAATTGATTATGCTGACGTTTGATGATTTTGAGTCTATTTGGATGAATTTGAATTTGAATGGGTATTTATAGAGCGCAGCTGTCACGCCGAAAGGAGCATCCTGGCGCTGTACGGGCGAGAGTTAGGTGGGCAAAAGTGGCCCATGTATTAGCAATGAGCAAAGATCATCTGAGGATCCAAAGATCCAGGTCTTCAAGACCTTTCTGAACTGGGTTTCTGTGTTGATCAGCCTTAAGTGCATGGGCATAAGATTACAGGCTTTGGTTCCTAATGCAGCTATGGTTTTTCCTCCTTTGGTTTTGCACCGAAAGCAGGGGGGCTCAAGAAAGTTTGCAGATGAGGATCTAAGTGTCCTGGCAGTGGTGTAGGGAGTGAATCTGGCCAAGAGGTATATAGGTCCTAGATTCCTGGATGCTCTAAAATGAAATGAAATGAAATGAAAAAGAGATTTATAAAGCGCAAACCAATTACCCGAAGGTGTCAAGGCGCTAGTCTCAACAGATAAAACGTAGGTCATAAGATCTTGGCTAAAGTCAGAGGTTAAACAGCCAAGTCTTTAGTGCCTTCCTGAAAGCCAACAGGTGATTCTCGTCTTTTAGCCTTTGGGGAAGAGAATTCCAGAGTTTAGTTGTCCCAACCAAAAAACTTCTACCACCCCAGGCACTTTTCTTGAACCTTGGGATCACCAGATTATGAGATTGAGCTGAACGTAGCTGACGTGTAGGGACATACAAGCAAAAAATTTGCTTGAAAAAGACTGGCCCTATGTCATGAATAGTTTTAAATGCTATGCATAAGGATTTAAACTCAATACGTCGCTTCACTGGTAGCCAGTGCAATTCTCTTAAGGCTGCAGTGGCTGATTTATGTTTAGGAATATTCAACAAAAGCCAGGCAGCGGCATTTTGCACGATCTGAAGTTTAGTCAGGCATTTGGACCTCAGATTAATAAAAAGGCCATTGCAATATTCGGCTCTAGATAGAACCAAGGCTGTGATCACCAGCTTACGTAGCTCGGCAGGTATGAAAGGGAGGATCTTTCTCAGTAGTTTTAACGTATAGAAGGATGCTGAGGTAACCTGGTTCACATGCCCTTCAAATGTGAGCTTTGAATCAAAGGTGACACCAAGGTTTTTTACTTTAGTTGAAGGGGTGGGCAGCGGGCCAATTTCCGGTGGCCAGAGAGTGGGGGACCAGAAAGTGGGGTTTCTGCCAAATAGTAACACCTCAGTTTTGTTGGAATTCAACTTCAAACAGTTTGCTGCCATCCAGACTCCAACTTGACGGAGGCAGGTATAAAAATGTGCTGCTGTCTCTGATGGTGTTCCTGTCACTGATACCACAATTTGGGTGTCCTCAGATATTGCTGAGAACCCCAGTGATCTAATCAGCTGCGCTAAGGGGGCCACATAAATATTAAAAAGGGTTGGGCTCAAAAATGAGCCCTGAGGGACCCCACAAGGAAGTGTAAAATTATGTGACTTAAAGTCAGAGAGTGCAACAAATTGTTCTCGGTCACACAGAAAGGATTGAAGCAGGGAAAGAGCTTTTCCTTTTATGCCTATCCTCTCAAGGCATTCCAGTAGTTTAGTATGACTAACAGTATCAAATGCTGCGGAGAGGTCAAGCAGCACAAGTGCTGCATTTCCCCCTGCGTCAACTGTCTGCCTAATCTATTCTGAAGCAGATATCAGTGCCAGTTCAGTGCTGTGGTGCCTTCAGAATCCAAAATGAGTGGCATCCAGGAAAACATTGGTCTCAATATACTCAGATAATGCTGTGTTCATGGCCACTTCAACTATTTTAGCGGGTAATGGTAATCTTGAGATTGGCCGGTAACTGTTAGGATCGGCCGCATCCAGATTTGCTTTTTTTAACAGGGGAAGAACTGATGCTAGTTTCCATTTGACAGGAAAAGTGCCTGAAGAGAACATTTGATTGAAGATGGAGGAAAGATAGGGAGCAATTGTTCCTGATAAGAGATGAAAGATCTTAGGAGGGCAAGGGTCCAGAGGGGATCCTGATTTAGTAGATAAAAGTAGTTTGACAACTTGGTCAGGTGATAGTGATGAAAAATATAGTAGTTCTGGATGCTTCATGGAATTTAGAGTTGTTATCATGGCTTCTTCTGTAGAATTAGAGGTGATTGGCTCAGCTTGTGGGCCTGTTGCAGATAGGGGTGGGGAATCAGAGAAGCCACTATAAACCAGTTTAACTTTCTCCTGGAAAAAGGTGGCCAGAGAGTCACAGAACATCTGGCTTTTTTGGGGTGTTGGCCATTTCAGGGGGATTGGCTAATTTCTTTACTGTCGCGAATAATTATTTGGACGAATTCTTAGCTGCAAATATGGCTGAAGAGAAATAACGGGTCTTCTCCTCCTGTATTAGTCGTTTATAGTCTAGTAGTGATTGTTTGTACAAGAATCTGTCATTCGAGTCATAGTTGGACCTCTACTTCCTTTCCAACCTGCGACAGTTCTGTTTTTGGAGTTTAAGCTGTTCAGTAAACCAGGGCTCTGAGCGTCTAGCTCCTTGGTTAGTAATAGATTTTTCGGGTAAGACCTGGTCAATGGAGTTGTAAAGCCACTTTTCGAATGTGACTGCTGCTATGTTATGGTCATTACTGTATTTGGGGGATTAGAGGTTAGAGATCTTTCAAGAGACTTCAGTTCGATTATGGTCCAAGGTCGGAACCGTCTAGAATACTTACAGGCACATGCATCAATGTTGGATTTAGCGATTTCTTAATTGCGATTTGTAAGGAATCGCAACTAAGGAATCGCAAAAGCCTATGCATGTAGAAATCGCTTAAAAAATAGCGATTTCTAAACATTCCTTAATTGCGACTCGCAAATTGCAAGTCGCAATTAAGGAATACCTCCCCATTCATTCCTATGGGCCTAGAGGCCCAAAGGAATGAATGGGAAGACATTCTCAATTTGCGATTCTCAATTAGAGAATCGCAAATTGAGAATGCATTTCAAGGTGCCAAGGTGTCAAAAGGACACCCTGTTGCACCCTGAAATCTGCATATGAGTACATCTTGCACACACACATGCCCCAAGGGCATGTGTGTGTGTAAATGGAACTTTGAAAAATGCACTTTAGTGCATTTTTCAAAGTTTTTGCAAATTACCAGGAAGTTCAACTTCATGGTAATTTGCGCCCTATTAGCGAAATCGCTATTTTTTTACTTTAATGCATTGCATTTAAGGAATCTCAATTTGCGATTCCTTAAATGCAATCGCAATTTGAGAACTCGCAATTAATTGCGAATTCTCAAATTGCGAGGGCCTTGACCCATGATGCATCGCAAAAGCTAATTTTGCGATCGCAAACGGCCGATTTTTGCGAATCGCACCGTTTGCGATCGCAAAAAGCTTTGATGCATGTGCCTGTTAGTGATTAAAGTGATTAAGAGTACATTGAATAGGATTCTCTTATGCAACGGTAGCCAATGAAGACCTCTGCATCACAGGTTTGAGTTTAATTAATAATTTAATTTGAAATTAAGTGTACACGTTCTCTATGATGAACAATTTGAAATTGAAAAACGTGTCTATCCTCATCAACATAAAAGGATGGCCAATCAGTGATGAACACAAGATATATCTGCATGTTAGTACTGCATTATGAATGAAAAAAGGAGAAAACGTTTGACCTATATCTTAGTACAGGTGTAGCAAGGTAGCCCGTAAAATACCCGAAAGACTTCTAACTAGGAGAAAGTGGAGAGCAGGTTAATGAACATACAAACCTACATAGTAAAAACCAACACTGCCAGAGTCAAGTAGATCAGTTGAGCTTCACCACATTAAGAAAAGCACTCAGAGTAGCAGTACCATGTAATTAGAGGGAAAAATGGTCTAAAGATTTACCTTGTGCAGAAGCAAGCTGTCTGGCAAAAGCAGTTATTATAACTATTTAACTTACAGTTCAGATCATACTTGGCCTATTTATTCCCTCATCTTTGTTATTTTTCTACTTCATTATTCCCTTGGTTCCTTAGCCGTTACTACTCCTGTGACTTGCCAATATTTTATGTTTGCTGGTTATATCTACATGTTCCCAGGCTCCCTAATTCCTGGTGCTGCTCTGGTGTCACATCTTACTTTGTTTCTTGAGCTGGACTCTAGGGAAGTATTATGTTATGTTATGTTATGTTATATACACTTATAGCGCGCACAGATACTCAGCAGAGTGTCCCGGCGCGTACTTGAGAAAAGAAACAAAGGCCAGAGCGTCAGCTAGAAGAGAAGAGTTTTTAGCTTTTTCTTAAAGATCGCCGGGTCCTGGATGCCACGCAGCTCTAAAGGCAGAGCATTCCATGCTAAGGCAGCTTTCCGCACAAAGGAGCTCCCTCCAAGCCTTTGGCGGTTGAACCTAGGGGTCTGCATTAAAAGTTGGGAGGAGGAACGCAACTGTCTTACTGGAGTATAAAAAGCAAATCTCTTCTGTAGATAAATAGGACCCAGGCCATAGAGAGCTCTATGGGCAATGGTCAAAGTTTTAAATTTTATTCGAGACTCAACAGGGAGCCAGTGCAAAGAGCGCAAATGAGCGCGTACACTACACCTGCCAGACAGACCCAACAGTAGTCTGGCAGCAGAGTTTTGAACTACCTGCATTTTATTCAAGAGGTAGCCAGGGATGCCCACATAAAGTGCGTTGGCATAATCCAGGCGGGACAAAATCAAGGCACGAACAACAGTTTCTTTGGCTGGTCTAGGAAGGAGAGGGAGAAACTTCCTCAAAGCTTTCAGGGTGCCAAAACAAGTCCCAGCCAACTTTTTAACCTGAGATGAAAAGGTCAGGTTCTCATTAAACCAGACCCCCAGATTTTTAGCGGCATTTCCCCTGCACTAGGCAGGGGGAAGCCAGGGGCCATAGCCTCTCTCTGAAATTGGCAGGAAATGTGCCATACAAGAGGACCTCCGACTTCTCTTCATTGCACTTCAGCTGTGCCTGAGCAAGCCAATGAAAAACAGAAGCCAGACAGTGCTGAGCAGAGAGGACTGAATCATCGTCCCTTCCCCACGAAAACAGGAGCTGAGTGTCATCCGCGTAGGCCAACACCTTAGCCCCTAATGACTCCGCTAAATAAACCAGCGGAGTAACATAGATGTTAAAAAGAAGGGGGCTAAGGGATGACCCCTGCGGGACACCCGTGACCACCCGCTGGGGCACGGAGGCACATGGGGGAAGCCAGACCTGCTGGGTACGGCCTTCCAAAAAAGACTTAATCCAGCCCCAGACAGACCCGGATATACCAATCTCCAGGAGGCGGTCCAGAAGCAGGAGTGAGGCACTGTATCGAATGCCGCCGAGAGATCCAGCATAACCAGTGCGGCTCTCCCACCGGCATCCAGACACTCACGAATCGCCTCTGACACCTCTAACAATACTGATTCCGTGCTATACGAAGCGCGAAAACCAGATTGGGCCGGGTGTAACAAACCCGATGCCTCGATGAACTTAGTAAGCTGAGTAGTGACCACCTTCTCACAAACCTTAGCCAAGCTAGGCAGAAGCGAGATAGGACGGTAATTTCCAGGGATCAGCGGGTCAAGGGATGGCTTCTTAAGGAGTGGAAGAATCTGAGCCTGCTTCCAGGACGCCGGGACTGAAGCCTCCCGCAAAGACATGTTAACAATTGAGTTAACTTCGGGGTTGATGGTATCAGCCGCAGCGGCCAGAAGTCTTGCAGCACAGGGGTCGGTTGGAGAGCCTGACTTCAAAGCCTTAAGAATTTTGAGGGAGCAGGACAGATCTATAGGCTCAAAGGTTGACAGCGTGTTAACAGGGCCAGCTGCAGTCTGGCGAACGGAAAAGCCGTAAGTACCGTGGAACCGGAGGAGAAAGTAGCTTGTATCATACAGATTTTGTCCAAGAAACATTTTGCCAGAGTATTACACCAGGATTCCGAGACTGGCGCAGCGTGGGCCTGAGCACTGGGAGACATAAAGCTTTCAACAATAGAAAAAATTTCCTTTGAGTTATTGTTGGCCTGGTCGATACGTGAAGCAAAATAGTTGCTTTTAGCGACCGCTATGGTGGCATAGTAGCTTTTTTGTTTTGTTCTCAGTGAATGTTTCGCCATAGGACAATAGCCGCTAAAGCGCCATATTCGCTCCAATTTTTACATTCATGCTTCAGGGCTTTCAGCTCTGAGGAAAACCAGGGTTTGGAGGGGGAGTCTCTTGCCAGTTTAGGCCGACACGGTGCAGAAAGAACAGACACCGAGTCGGAGATCCAGTCAGTGAACTTAGACACGTTCCCTCCAAGTCTTGCTGAAAAGAAGGCCGAGATACAGCCAAAGTGCTAATGAACTGGATAGGGTCAATTTTACTAAAAGTAGGAGGGCGTTGGCGGCAAGCCTGTCGAGCGGGCTGAGAGACTTCCCAAGAAAAACAGATAAGAAAATGGTCCGACCAGGAAACAGGCACCGGCTTGACCACCTGAATGGGAAAATTGGAGCAAATGGGGTCTAAAATGTGGCCCCCTTGGTGGGTAGGATCAGTAACCCATTGGAAGAGTTGAGCCGATTGAAGGGAGTCAAGGAAATCAGCAGAGTCTCCGGCCTCACATTGTTCAAGATGAAGATTCACATCTCCCAGAACCAAGTAATGGGAAAAACGCAGTGCTCGCTCAACCATCGCGTCCCCACAAGATTTAAGAAAGGCCCCAGCCGGGCCGGGGGGACGGTAGATGAGGGAGCCACCTAATGTGAAATGGGCCGAGAACTGTATGCTGAAATCCAAAACCTCGCACTCCCCCCAAAGGCTAGAAGCTTCACTATGGAAATCCCAGCGATCCCTATACAGAATAGCCAGGCCACCCCCTCTGCCCACTCGGCGATCCACACGATGAAATTTATAACCAGCAGGGGTGACCAGCGCAACAATAGGGTTGGATGAAGTGTCCAGCCAAGTCTCAGTGACAAACAACAAATCTAATGAGTTGTCAGAGACCAGGTCGAAGACATCCACATAATGCTTTCTCAGGGATCTAGAATTGATGAGAGCAGCTCTGATAACCAAACCCTTCGAAACTTTAATAGGCAAATAGCTAGGGGAAAACTCTAGTGTCGGCGAGAATCCACACTCAGAGCAGGCAAAGTCCGAATTCTCAAGCATAGCGCAACCGCTATGTGAAAGGCAAGCGGGAGACCAAAGAGTTTTTAAGAACTCACCCGATAGCTGAGGAACATAACTAGCAGAAGGCCCGACGCGGGCAGCATAACTGGCCCTGGCCGTTGACTTGGCGCTGACGGGCGAAGACGGGCTTGCCTTCGGCGCGCCATCGGCTCGCCCGCTGCGCTCGTCCGCTGCGCGTCCGAGTAGAGGCCATTAAGTAGGGTTGAATGAGGATGAGGACGGCGTGCAGCGTGCAGCGACTAGAGCGCTGACCGCGAATGGCGCGAGGCACGGCAAAAATGGCGGCTACAACTAAGCCGGCCTCGAAAAGTGCAAAGTGCAGAAAGAGGAGTATAACACACTCCGAACGTTTAGAGTATCAACAGTTTCCCCAAGTCACTTCACAAAATACAATATACCCCCACACAGATAAAAAAATGAGCAAAGTTAAAACTAGCGTATTTAAAAATAGACAATAAGATAAAAGAAACTTTCTACAGCTTTCTACAGCTGTGCCTTAACTTCTTCTCAAGCGCTGCACGCCCAAGCACAGCCCATTAAGTAGGGTTGAATGAGGATGAGGACGGCGTGCAGAGTGCAGCGACTAGAGCGCTGACCGCGAATGGCGCGAGGCACGGCAAAAATGGCGGCTACAACTAAGCCGGCCTCGAAAAGTGCAAAGTGCAGAAAGAGGAGTATAACACACTCCGAACGTTTAGAGTATCAACAGTTTCCCCAAGTCACTTCACAAAATACAATATACCCCCACACAGATAAAAAAAAATGAGCAAAGTTAAAACTAGCGTATTTAAAAATAGACAATAAGATAAAAGAAACTTTCTACAGCTTTCTACAGCTGTGCCTTAACTTCTTCTCAAGCGCTGCACGCCCAAACACAGCCCATTAAGTAGGGTTGAATGAGGATGAGGACGGCGTGCAGCGTGCAGCGACTAGAGCGCTGACCCCGAATGGCGCGAGGCACGGCAAAAATGGCGGCTACAACTAAGCCGGCCTCGAAAAGTGCAAAGTGCAGAAAGAGGAGTATAACACACTCCGAACGTTTAGAGTATCAACAGTTTCCCCAAGTCACTTCACAAAATACAATATACCCCCACACAGATAAAAAAAAATGAGCAAAGTTAAAACTAGCGTATTTAAAAATAGACAATAAGATAAAAGAAACTTTCTACAGCTTTCTACAGTAAAGGGCACACTGTCCCTGTTTGATCGGCAGACCACCTTCAACTAGGCGCATCAAATGAAAACAGAGACAGTGTTACAGATAATGTGCTGCCTTGGGCCAATGCATTAGTGAAAGGTAAATCAGCTGTTTGGAGCTGGTGCATCCTGCTTTTGAAGGCTGCAATGTGACTTTCACTAAAAAGGGGGCAGAAATACCCATGCGGGGGAGCAGTGCACAACTGTACCCACTGATGGATGTCTGTAGAGTACATTGTACTCCCTTTGCCCTCTTTCAGGGAACACCTGCACCACGTGTACAGTCAAGGCACCTCTTGACTTCCCATTTGGTTCTGCACCTGCATCTATATTATGGCATGGGCACAGGAGCAAATACTTTTCCTCATTTGCATGGGGCCACCCCCCATGCAAATGAGAGAATGCTCCTTTAGGACAGCCCCAGCATTAAATGTGCTATCTGTAATACAAAATGGGGCACACAAAAGTCTATGGGCCCTTCTGTAACACCAAGCCTGAGGGCACAGAAACTGGGCACACATGCCGGTATCACCCATAGAGCACTTTAGGTAATATGTCCCCACATCATCTAGAGGGCTTACAGTTTGCCTGCACATTGAAATGTGCAAGTTCAAATCCTATACACTTGATAATTCCATTAGTATTCCTTTAGCCTGTTGTCTATTCACTCCTATATATCCTCTTTTCTCTAGATGGAGACTTACAGACCACTTGAACCTTAATCAAAGACAATGAGCCATAATCAGATAGTCCGGGTTTTGCAAACAACTTGAAGTAGTGTGTCTCTCTTTCTTCCTCTCCTGTCATAAATATCATAAAAGTCTCCATTGTATTTAGCCTATTTTTGCTACATTTCCTTCCTTTAGTCTGATATATGAAATAGTGTTAGAATAGAAATTGTTTATGCTTACGCAGTTTTCAATGTAAGTTAGCTGCGCCATTTTCTATTTGGGTGCCATTTTAGGCTGTTCGAAGCTGATCTATTTTAATTCCGAGAAATGCTCCTGTGTGAGTTTCGTTTCTTCACTTGGGTTTTGTTTCAGTAATGAGCACACTGTTCATGTTAGCACATAGCTTTCTCACTAGATAGAGGCCCTCTCCCCCTTGTCAGGTGGTGGGCTCCGTATGGAACGACCTTGGACTCTGTTACTTTGTGTAAGATATGAGCGCTGAAACCGTTTTTTTCTGTATTTCATTAACCAACTGCACCTGCTTGGAAAATTCCACTGTGGGTGTGTTTTCGCCCGGTTACAAAATGTACATAATGTATCTTTATGCTTGTCGATTTCAGTTCCCTCTGCAGCAATCCTAGCAACTGGACAGTTGGGGCTCCGCTCTGAGTGTGTATGAATAAACAGTTATTGGTTTGTGTTCTCTACTGGCTGAGAGGTGGTCATTAGTGACCCGGGTGGCCCTAAACGGGTTACTTCCTTCAGTTGGCGCCCGAACAGGGACTCCTTCGGGTGATCCATCCCCTTTCCACAGACGGGGGAGGCCGAGGACATCGTCGGGTCGGACTGATGGCTCAGGGATCCCTGCAAGAAGTGCATCTGTTGTTCGCAGCTGCTCCTTCTGTCCCGCCGGACGGTACCTCGCACAGTGGTCATCCCGACTGGAGTCCTGAACGGTGAAGCCCTTGGATCCGACCGTTTGGTCTGAAGAGTCTGCAGTGGAGAACTGGTTCACTGTACCACTGAAATCAGGTGAGTTTGTCTTGGTTCTTTGTGGATATGGTACCGTTTGGGTTTAAGTTTGGTATGGTCTAAGGACTGTCTCGATAAAGAAGTATTTGCAAATACTTTGCCAGGTAAAAACGTATGATTTGTTCCTCTTTCGAAGTGCCTGGCCTGAGTAAACTTTGGAATTTGTGTTGTCGTTGTTGTTCTGCAGATGCTTGGTTGGAAGAAGCTCAGCCAGTGCCTCCTGAGGGCAGCCCTAATTTTGATATGTATGTGAAACATGGCCTTGGCCCTATTATGTTTAGTACATTATGGCACAAATATACGAGGGACAATGCCGAGTTGCAGTGGCCTTTGACGGGCACTTTTGATGAACAAAAGATTGGGTTTTTACAGGAACAATTATTTAAGAGACGAAGTAGAGTGTCGATGTCTGACTCCCTTCGGACTTGGCAGAAGGAGGCCAGACAGAGGCGGTTAAAGATGGAGAGGGACGCAGAGAAAGGGAAAATGCAAACATTGACACAGAAGGCTGTAGCATATGATAGAGAAAAACAGGAGTCAGGAATTGAATGTGAAGATAGAAGATTCCGGTTGCATGTTGACAATTCTTATCTGGCCAAAGAGGAAAATGATACTTTCGTAGAGAAGGTGTTAGATACTCGACCCCCGCCTCCTCACGCTCCGCAGAGGATTTATCCCACTGTTCCTGTATAGTCACAACAACCTGTTTCATCTGCTTCGGTTGTTCCGGTATCTACAGCTGTTACTTCCACAGCTTTGGCTACGGCGCCCCACGCTCCTTCTTTGTCCTCGCCATGTTTGATGACTGCGACCTCTAGTGTATCTAATGTTCCACCCCCTTTGTCCTCTGTTCTTTCTCCTCCATTGCAAACGCTAACTACGGTTATACCTGCTACTTTTGTTGCTTCTCCTTCTATAGTTCTTCATCCTCCAGTACTTTTGAATGCTCAGACGCCAGTTCGTGGTTTTGAGGTCTGAGATTGGGTGAAATTCAGGGAACTAATGGGTCCGTTGGTGCGCTCTGGAGTAGGAGAAGATGAGAAGGATGTGTAAGCAAGACAGGCTATGAAGTGGACTAGTATTATATTTGTAACAGTCCTATTCTTCTGTTTCTTAAGAGGACACCTTTGGGTTCCCCTGACATTCTTGATGATGTTTATCGTTTTGTGATTGATTTGCGATTGATTTGCGAGAGGTTAATAAAATTGTAGTTCCGCAGTTTCCAGTGGTTCCTGATATCACTGCGCTCTTAACGATGATTCCATCTACTGCTAAGTTCTTTTCTGTCATTGATTTGAAAAACGCCTTTTTAGTATTCCCATCCATCCAGACAGTAGGTATTTTTCAAGGCTATACAGAGAGTCCTAGTATCTATAGTCAGGCATTGAAAAGTCAGTTGGATTCACTATTGCTTCCTCCAGGTAATGTATTGGTGCAATATGTCGATGACCTGTTGATTGCTTCTGATATGGAACAAGGTTGTAAGGACAGTACGGTGCAATTGTTATTGCATTTGGCACATCATGGTCATAAGGTCTCTCTTTCCAAATTTCAGTATTGTCAACAGGAGGGTACCTACTTAGGTCACCTACTGTCGAAGGAGGGTAGGAGATTGACCCCTGAGTGTATCAGTACCATTGTTAAAATGCCCATTCCACAAACTCTGAAAGATGTACGTGCTTTCATAGGTATTACTTCCTACTGTCGACAGTGGATACCAAATGACTTGCTACTAATCAAACCTTTGCTTACTTTAATAACGAAAGCAGTGCATGAGACTTTGCCTTGGACGCCCGAATGCCAGCAGTTTTTTGACAAATTAAAAACTGCACTTTGTTCAGCTCTGGTACTTGGCACACCAAATTATAACAAACCTTTTGTGCTCTACAACCACAAGATGGCTGGCTGCGCACTTTCTGTCCTAACACAAAAGTTTGGGGATAAGCAGAGGCCTTGTGCTTAATTTTCTGCTGTGCTTGACCATGTTGCTAGAGCCCTTCCGAGTTGCCTGAGAGCGGTCCCGGCGATGGCCACTTCAATCAGGCAATTGGCTGGACTCGTACTTGATACAGACCTCACAGTTATGGCACCTCATGCTGTGGATACACTTTTGAATAAGACGAAGACACAGCAACTTACCAGTGCACGTCTTATTGTTTACTAAACACATTACGATCAAGAGATGTGCCACTCTGAATCCAGCCACGTTACTACTCATCCCTTCTAAGAATGATGCAGTCGACAAACATGACTGTGTTTTCCGGACAGAGGAAGAGACGAAAGGACGGGTAGACCTGACTGATGTTCCCTTATCCGACCCTCAAGGGGAACTATATGTCGATAGCTCTTGTTTTAAATTACCAGATGGCACCACCACTGCAGCTTATGCTAATACTACATTGCAGACGGTGGTAGAGACATCACAAGTTCCCTATCAGTCAGCTCAAGCTGCTGAGCTTGCTGCCCTTATTTGAGCTTGTGAATTGAATGAAGGGCTGGTTGTCAATATTTATACTGACAGCCAGTACGCATTCGGGGTTGCCCATAATTTTGGCCGGCTTTGGGCAGAGAAAGGGGTTCTTACTTCTCATGGAACGAAGATCCAGCATGGCCAACTGATATTGCGACTTTTGTCTGCTTTAACGCTCCGCAAGAAATTGGCAATAATTAAGTGCAGTGCCCATAGAAAGGTTACAGGTGATGTGGGTAGAGGAAATGCTTTTGCAGATCAGGTAGCCGAGGAAACGGCCCGAAGTAAAATGAAACGTATGTTCATTGCAGGTCCAGCTAGATAGGTTCCCGAAGTTGTCATGTTTGAAAATACCCTTGAGAGTGTAAAAGAGATACAGAGCGAAGCCACGATAGAGGAATTGGTGAAATGGCAGGAGAGTACACCACAGTTGAATGAGGACGGGTGTTGGATTGATAAATCAGGGCAACGGAAATGGATGTTGCAAGATGCATATGTTCTGCCTGTGGTTACTATGGAACATGGTCCGGCTCATATTAGTGCAAAAGACATATACAAATTGTTAGCCCCTGTGTGGCATAATGATAATATCTCCAAGACAGCTGCACATTTGGTGAAATACTGTATGGTCTATATGATGCATAATCCAGGTAAGGACACCCCTACACCACCTGGTAATTTTGCACCACCCACTTTTCCTTTTGAAGTCCTTCAAATCGACTATATTGAATTAGACAGATGCAATAATCTTAAGTACGTTTTGGTGGTTGTATGTGCATTCAGTAAATGGGATGAGGTCTACCCAACTAAAGATAATACGGCCTTTACGACTGCGAAGGTACTCCTTAAAGAGTACTTTCCTTGTTTCAGCTTGCCCCGAGTTATCTGGAGTGACAACGGAAGTCATTTTAATGGGAAAGTGATTAAAATGATTTGCGAAGGGTTGCACATTAAGCAAAAATTCCATGCTGCCAATCACCCCCAGTCAGCTGGCCTTATTGAGATAACAATGGTACTCTCAAACTGAAATTGACGAAAATCCAAGACACAACAAGGTTAAAATGGCCAGATGCTCTACCACTAGCTCTTTTGTCAACAAGAACAACAGCTCATTCTAGGACAGGATTGTCTCCTTATGAGGTCGTGTTCGGGCGCCCAGCAAATGTCTGGGGCGTCCCGCGTCCTCGTAAATATTTAGATATTGAATATCCTGTATTGCTTGATTATCTTGGCCAGTTAGCAGAAAGTTTGCGTTCTATTTACTAACAGATAGAAGAATCCCTACCTTCTGTACCGGAGGGGCCTGGCCACGATGTCCAGCCCGGGGATATTGTGCTCATCAGGAATTTCCAGCAGAAGAAAGGTTTGGAGCCACGCTGGAAAGGACCTGAGCAGGTTCTGTTGGTAACACGGACAGATGTAAAGGTTGCTGGCCGAAAGAATAGAGTGCATGCTACACTCTGTCGGAGGATTCCTTTGCCGTTGCCATATGATCAGTGGGTTAAAGAGGGCCTAGGCGACATAGAGTGCGAGCAGGTGCCCATGTTTGTTCCCTTCAGCTATGCCCAGCTGATCTGGACCCAGACAGATAAGGAGAATGATGATGTTTTGAATAAGGCTGTTCCCCCAGAAATTCGAGCTATCCAGGAGCCTTTGTTTGTTGATCACACAGTGCCTGGGGTACAAGGTACAATTTGCGCCCTCGGCTGAGGGTTACTGAGTCCAAGGAGAAGAAAGATTAGGGATAGACTAGGCAATATAGGTAGTACTGAGTCATAGTACCAACAAAATTAACTGAAATTAGTGGAGAAATTAGATTCACTTTGCCTTTGTTGTTTGAACATTGAAGTATACCCCGAAAGTATACCATCTTTATCGACGTGGGATAGATTAAAAGAGCTTAGGACAGAGCAAGCTCCACCACCGGTGCTCAAGAGCGCCAACTTATTAATGGACTATAGGAGCCTGTACAAGTGAGGCTCTGACAGACACTGGGAACATGTATATTTCCTTTGCATTTTGCTTTCTTGCAATTCCTAATGCATCCCTTTGGTAGAAAGGTTGCTGAAGAGGAGCAACCAATGGTTCTTGTTGCGCAGTATAATACGATGTGGACGTGGTAAAACAAAATAATATGTGTTGTTCTTTTGGTTTTGTTGATAGTAATATTGTGGGTATCATGGATTTTGGAAAATGATCAAAGTGTACCTTTACGTAGTAAGGGTAAGGTTATCTCCCCGAAGAGAAACTAAAGAACAGCCCCGAGTAATGTATTCTTGGAGACACATAAGAGGTTCTTCGGAGAAAGGACAGCTTGTTATCCTACCTAATCTGTAACTAGTTTGTGGACTGCATATCCATTGTCACTTGTGAACTATACTTATACTCGCACACCCCAATTCACTGAAGTGAAAGGAGTATTTGGTTTTGGTTATCTGGGACCATGTCTATATCATAGAAAGCCACTGGGAATGGGTTATCCAGGATGTGATAACAATACATATTGTGACAATTTCTATATGGAAAAACAGAATGTTTAATTGGTGGGTTGGCATTACAAGGAATTAATTGTCACCCGGGAGGCTGGTTATTATCCTGCTTGTTGCCCCATTGTGAATAGCACTGACACTTCATTGTATATAAACTGTTCAGGAATAATGCTGTTCAAAAATACGATCCCTTTGGTGAATGACAAAGATCCGAGTAATTTTGGAATTAACTCTAGGTATGCAGCAGTGGATTATGAAGGACTGATTTATGCGCACCCAGAGTTTTATTTCTAGTCCAACGGAACATATTCCAATGTCCACAATGGTACAGATGATGTAGCTCTTGGAATGGTGTTGCCCTTAGGTGTACCCTGTAAATATGCTAAGCCTAACATACGATGGGTTAAAAGGACTCTAACGATAGAGTTCTGTGAGGGAGTAACCGATATAGAGGTCAATAATTATAGTAATGGGATCACTTTTGGATACATTCTTTCTTCTATTTTCACTTTGGGTGGTACTTCTATGGCCAGGGGTGAGAAAGCCAGGGAATTTTTCGAATGCAAGCTGCAAATTCTATCTAATAGCACAGTAGCAGCTTTACTTGACATCACCACTCAGTCGGAGAGTATGCGAATATATTCGCAACAGACCAGATATGCAGTTGATTTTATTTTGCCTAAGAGTTGTGGTGTGTGTGCGGTAGTTGGCGATCAGTGTGTAGTCGGGATCAAGAATATAGAAAAGAGGGGGCATGGCCAGATGCATTGCGGACTAGACGTGTCCGACTGAAGTTCCAATGGCCGCGAAGAGATCCTGAAATAATCCTGGGCTTACTGGCAGTATCTGGTGATCCGAAATGAGGACCGAGTGCCGAAGAACACAACCCTGATGTGAGCAGAAGATCCGCCGAGAAATCGAGGCATAATCGCCGGGAAAAGCAGCTGTAACTGCAGACCTGGCAGCGGGCAAAATGGCGGCGGGCTGAACTCTGAGAGACTCAGCGCGGACTCCCTGGGAAGTCGGTGAGGTTGCGGAGCGTGAACTGACTGGCAGACTGAGCTGGGGCACGTCGGAAGCGAGGCGGGGCGATCCCCGCACAACTCCGGCACCCGCCTCGAGACGAGAGGCGGTGTGGGTGGTACGCTCTGGAACATGCTGAGGTGAGCCCGCAGCACTGTGATGGCCGTGCCTGGGAGCCCTGATCACACGGAGAGGGCAGAGGGCTCAGGCCTCACAGCAGATGAGACCCGCGCTCAGGGGCAACAGAGCAGGCACCGGAGGCACAATGTAGCTCCCCCCCGGGAGCTGGAACACCGGAACACACCTGCAAGGAATCTTGCGCACGTCCTGGTAGAGAGCCCCAGAGGCACTAGTGACCAGCGTAAGTTGGGGCGGCGCACAGCGTAGTGAGCAGCACTGTAGGACGCCAGGACCACCACCTACCTCAGAACTCGTGATACACAAGTGGCCTAGGACACCAGTAGGGTGGAGGGTGCTGTCCGGAGGATCTGCCGCCATGAAAGTGAGCAGAAAGTAAGGGAACCGTAAGGAAAAGACAGAGACACGGGACGGGAGACCCGCGGGGCCCTCGGCGACTGTGGCGTGGACGCCCCGGGGAGTGAGGGCCGCAGATGGCGCGAGACAAAGACCCCAAGCTACAAAAGCAGGGGAAAATGGACAAATTTGCTAAGCCGTTGCAGGCCCCCGGCCCCCAGCCCACCGGCATGGAGAGTCCCCCAGACAACAACGTGATCCTGCAGGCCATACAGGCTTCCAGAGAGGCGCTAGAAAGTAAAATTGAGGGGATCAAAATCGACGCCAACCTGCTGCGCCAGGACCTGAGGAAGGTCTCGGAGAAGGTCACACAGGCGGAACACCGAATCTCAGAAGTCGAAGATACCACGCACACACTACAGGGTGAGATCACGACCCTGACGGCGACCCTGAAGGACGTTCTTTGGAGAGTGGATGACGTGGAAAACCGGGCGCGAAGAAACAACCTTCGCTTTCTTGGCTTCCCGGAGGCTGTTGAAGGAACAGACGCTGCGGCCTACCTGCGGGGGTGGCTGCTGGACACCTTCCCAGATGCCCACTTCTCAGCGTGTTTCATCATTGAGAGAGCCCACAGAATACCAGGAACCAGGCCCCCTCCAGGAGCACCGCCTCGACCACTGATTGCACGGTTCCTAAACTATCGAGAGAGGGACATTATCCTTAGGGCATTCCGGCCAAAAGGGGACGTACGGCTCGATAACACATGGATCATGGTCTTTCCAGACTACTCCCGGGAGGTACAGAAGCAACGTAAAACATTTGACTCTGTGAAGGACAAACTGCGGCAAAGGCAAATCCAATATATGCTCCTCTTCCCTGCTAAACTAAAGGTAATTTATCAAGCCAAAACGCTATTCTTCACTACCCCGGAAGAGGCATGGCACTGGCTGGAAGAGCGCCCCTTGCCGAGAGACTCTGGAGATAAATCATCACGCTCCGCAGCACTAGACCTAAGATCCAACGCCGTACCAGGAGAAATACAGACTCGAATTTACGAGCAACGCGCAGATCGACCCCATACAGTCACAGGAGCCAGGAGGTGGCTACACCTCAACAACGGGAGTCGAGAAACAGGCAACACCTAGACAGTGCCAGAGGAGCAGGGAAGCCGAAGGAACATACGCAGAGACACTCGGTGGACTGCACAGACCAAGACATCACCACAGACTCCGAAATACTGCAAAATATTAACCTACTGGAAGGCACAGAAGAGACTGACTTTGGAGATGGAGGAGACGCTCAAAGTCAACATATGGAAGAGACAGCCGACGTGCATTGAAATGGCCAGAAGAGCGGAGGAGAAATTGGACTGCCAATAGACACTACACGCCACCCCAAGTGTCCTGTTATCAGTGGTACCTGATTCTCCACGCTTGTTCCCTAACTTCCTCCCCCTCTTTTTTCTTCCTTTCCCTTTCCCCCCTCTCGATTCTTTCTCTTCTTTCCCCGCCCCCATCCATCCCCCTCACCGCCTTCCCTTGTCACACCGTTCTTATCTCAGGTTCTGAGAGTTGGGGTTGTTGTGAGTATCGGGTTTAACGCCCGACCTCCCAGCCGGGCCCGTCCCTTTGCATGTCAGGGGATCACTCACAGCTGGCCCGCTGGGGAACTGTGACCTTGCCACAGAGGGGCTGGGGGGACGGGAGGAAACTTAGAATACAGGGTATTGGGGGATGGGCGACAGACCTCGCCGTTCTGATTACGACAAAGTTGGTCCAGTTGACCATGGGGACAGTCGGTTGGAGACGGGGGTGTGGGGGGGTGGGAGGGGGGGACGGGGACACTCTTTCAGTCAGATGGCAGAACACTACGGCATTAGATAACATAACAAGGCAGAAAAGACAGCAGTGGGGTGGGCGAAGAAGACACGCCGAAAGGCAGGACATATGGTACCACCGGGATGGCTACACCTAATCCAGGAACGTACTCGATCCTCTCCTGGAATGTAAATGGGATGGGGAACAAGATTAAGAGAGGATTGGTGGCCACATACTTTAAAAGGTTGAAACCAGATGTTGTTCTCCTACAGGAGACCCACCTAAAGGGCACCCAATGCAGGTTCCTGGGCAGAGGGGCATATAAAAAACTGGCCCACGCGGGATTTTCCTCTGGGGCACGGGGGTAGCAATGCTCATTAGGAAAAACCCACCCTTCAGACTGGACCGCACCTGGACAGACCCAAATGGTACATACGTAGCAGTCAAAGGAATGTGGGGCAGGCGACACATCACCTTTGTTAGTGTCTACGCACCACCCAAACTCCAAGGGCACACAATGGAGAAACTGGCAGCACTTCTACTAGAGGCGGACTCCGACATACACATCCTAGGGGGAGACTTCAATGACATCATGGACCGTACCACTGACCGCACGACAACACCAATGGGAGGTCCCAAGGAGATGCCTCTTAAGCGGTTTACAGACACGTTAGCGCTCACAGACGTATGGCGCAGGCAACACCCCCAGACCAGAGCTTATTCCTTCTACTCAGAGCACACAGAGCCTTCTCAAGGTTAGATTATATTTTTGCACCGGTAGGGGAACTGGGCGAAATACAAAAGGTAGAATATTTGGCAAGAGGCCTCTCGGACCACTCACCCTTGTGGCTCACGGTGGGGGCTAGGACACAACGGCAGAAGGGGGTATGGAAACTGAACCCATGGGAACTTAAAGACACTCAGGTAGATAGGGAGCTCAGGGTGGACACGGAACTGTACTTCAAAGAAAACGTGGGATCGGTAGACTCAGCTATTACGCTATGGGAGGCGTTTAAGCCCGTGTTGCATGATAGGGCACAAAACATAATAGCACACAAAAAACGCACAGAGGAAGAGGAGATTAGCGGGTTGGAAACTAACCCTGGGCAAAGCAATACGCTACGCTCGCGTAGTTTGCGAAGTTTGTGCTACTTCGCACTACGCGAATTGCACGTAGCACAGTGCAAACACGTGTAGCGTAGCGTAGTGCAGCAGTCATTTTTTGCTTGCTCGCTGTCCTCAACGTCAAGTTGGCGACCCCGAGCAAGCAAAATGACATCCCGGCGAGACTTTTTCCTCGTTCGCAATCAGCAACATCAAGTTGCCGATCGCGAGCGTGGAAAATAAACCTCCCGGCGAGATTCTCAACGCGGGGAGGTCAGGTTTCTCATTGCGAGTGGTCGCGTATGCTCGCGACCGCTCGCGATGAGAAACTACCAGTCCGCGTTGAGAAAGCTGCCGCTCGAGTAAAAATCTACTCGAGCGGCAGTAAAAGACAGCTCGCACTGTGCAAGATGCCGTTTTCAATGATTGCACAGTGCGGACAAGCATCCGGCACTGTGCAATCATCGCGAACAGCGCACTACGCAGTTCGCGTAGTGCTACGCGTAGCTCGCGTAGTGCAAAGTGCACTTCGCATAGCTTAGCGTAGCGCTACTTCGCGAACTACGCCCAGGGTTATTGGAAACGCGGTTATTGCAACTAGAATCACAAGCGAGTACTGATAAATTGATAATAACCCTGCCTTGTTACGTAGCTTACACCTCCTCAGGCATGAATACTTTGCACTCGCCAAAAAAGACGCACAGCATGCGATGCAAGCCATGTACCGACGGCTGTACGAAGTAGGCGACAAGACGGGCAGGCTGCTAGCGTGGCTCAGTAAAAAAGAGCTAGACAGTAGATGGGTAACGCAGATACAGACAGCAGACGGGAATACCCATCAGACTCCGGATGCAATAGCAAATGCTTTTGCGGACCATTATGAGTCCTTTTACAAGCACCGTGAACTAGCCGGAGTATCACAGAGTCAGAGATATCTCTCGGAGTTACAGCTTCCCAAATTGGCGAACACAGAGTCTGAGACACTAGATGAAAAGATCACACAAGAAGAAATTGTGGCAGCCATTAGCCAGCTAAAAACCGGGAAGGCCCCAGGGCCAATGGGCTGCCCCCGGAATTTTTTAAGATGAACGCGACGTTCTTCTGCCCGCACCTCCTCCAATTGTATTTGGAAGCACATGAGATAGGGAGTCTCCCTAGAGACCTGAGGACCGCTATGATAGCGATGATACTTAAAAAGGATAAACCGCCACAGGATTGTAGTTCATATCACCCAATATCCCTCATAAATATGGAGACTAAGATACTAGCCAGAATATTAGCAAATAGACTCACGGTGCTAATCACGGGGCTCATTCACAGAGACCAGACTGGCTTTATGCCTAAAAGGTCGACGAGGCTCAACCTAAGGAGACTACATAACTGGCTGGAGGTGGCGCACAAACGAGAAGATCCACATCTTCTTCTATCCTTAGACGCCGAAAAGGCATTCAATACCGTCCACTGGCCCTTCCTTATGGCTGCTCTAGAGGAGTTTGGTTTTGGGCCAGTATTTCGGCGTTGGATAGCTGTACTTTACACAAAACCCATGGCCAGGATCAGAGTTAACGGGATAGTGTCACAGGAATTCCCTATAGGCAGAGGTACCCGACAGGGGTGTCCACTGTCCCCCTTACTTTTTGCGCTAGTGTTGGAACCTCTGGCCTGTGTTCTTCGAGCACATACGGGCATAACAGGCTTTCGGAGTGGAGACGACGACGACGGGACGGACGAACGCATATCGTTATATGCGGATGATATCCTAATGTACGTCATGAACCCGGACATGACACTCCCGGCCATTATGGACAGTTGTGAGACATATGGCGCGCACGCGGGGTATAAAATTAACTGGGGGAAGTCATAATTATACCCGATTGATAAGAACCGGGGCTATACAGTGGGCCCAAGCCAACTCCAGCTGGCACGGGAGGGTATAAAATACTTAGGGATCTATATCATAACGAATACGACACGGGCGTTGGACCACAACCTCTACAGGGTGCTTAGAGAGTTCCGCGCAGACTCTGAGAGATGGAAGACCCTGCCGGTGACGCTGTTGGGCAGGGCGGCGTTGTACAAAATGATTACGCTCCTGAAATTTCTTTATGTCTTACAAAATACATACCAACTACTACCGGACGAGGTATTTAGGAGACTCGACGACACACTAAGGACTTTTATATGGGACGGCCGACCCCCGAGGGTGGCGTTTGCGACGTTGCAACGCAATCAATACAACGGAGGCATCTCCCTACCAGATCTTAGGGCGTACTACTGGGCTGCACATTTAATCGTAGTAAACGAATGGCAATATACAGAGAGAGATCACCCCACGTATACACTTGAACGCACACAGTTCACCAAGCACCCATTCACACATTATCTGTATGGGGGGGTGGGCACGGCACAGCTTCTAACTGCAACACGGGTGGTGGTAACAGCATGGAAACAGGTAGAATGATACACAAAATGGGACGGCCGGGTTACCAAAGAAACCCCGCTTTGGGTGGGGAACCGGCTCAGAGAAATCTCGAAACTACGTGGTTTTAGACAATGGGACCTGTTAGGCATTTCACAACTTAAGGATATAGTATATCGTTAGGAGCTGGTCACCTTTCCACACCTGCAGGCCGAATATGACATGAGCGTAACGCAACGTTACAGATACCTGCAGCTGGCCCATGCCTGGCGAGCGCAGCATGTAGACACCACTGACATCCCTGAATATGCACCCCTAGAGGGCCGACTCCTGATGGGAGAGTTAGAGGAAAAGGCGGTCTCATGGACATATAGAATGATAATTAATAACAAGCCAGACACATTACAGAAACTACGGACAAAATGGGAGTCCGAAGTGGGAGGGATGGATGACTTAGGTTGGGAAATGGCGTTGATGCATCCCCGAGAGGTGGCCATCAAGTCACGACTTAGGCTGATTCAATTCAAGTACCTACACAGAGCATACTATGACCGGGCACGACTCCATCGCATAGGGCGGGCGGAAACACCCGAATGTCTGCACTGCAGAGCGTCAGAAGGCACTTTTTTTCACACAGTATGGGGATGCTCAGTAATTCAGAGGTATTGGGCCACTCTACTGGGGGAACTGGGAGCTATATTAGGAGAGACAATTCCGCTTAATTCACAGTTTGTCCTGCTGGGCATATCCACTGATTTTGATCTCCCCAATCCGAAATTAACTCTACTTCAATTGGGGATGGTGGTGGCGAAACGTGACCTGGCCAAGGCATGGGGGGCTGAGGTGGGTCCGACTCTGGCGGAATGGAAAAAGTGCATGGACATGTATATGTTAGGGGAGCTGACGACTTATAAAGCACGGGGCTGTCCCAAAAAGTTCTGGAAAATATGGAAACCATGGCTCACACACTATGGACTCTCGCTTGCGGATTCACAATGAGCATTTAGGGTGGTGGAAAGGGTGGAGGGTATGGATGGGATACATCACGCCATGCTGGTATTAGATACTGTTGCCTGATTGTACACCACTGTTGTCGGAATGTAATGCTGAAGTAAAACCAACAAGACCAAACTGTTCTCCCGCTGACGCACGTTACTGCACTGTAATTATGAAAATGTTAATAAAAATATTTAAAAAAAGAATATAGAAAAGAATATTACCAAACACATACTAGATATCCTTGAAAATATCAAAGGTATGGAAAGTGGGAATTGGAGTTGGTCTCTCTTTGGCAGCTGGGACTGGATTCTTGCAAAAGTGATTTATCTGATCGTGATATTAGTACTCTGCTGTGCCCTTATTCAGTGTCTTCCCTTCTGCTGCTCCCATTGTACCACTATTCTCACCCCTATAAAGAAGATATCAATTCATGACACAAATGCTGCTATAATGATTCAAAAGGATATTGAGAATCTGATGAACATCGACGAAGGAATTTTCAAGAATTCCTCCTTGCTTACTGTTTCACATACTGATGTTGATAGTATGGAGTGCTCATAACTGTTTATTAGTGAGATTTCTTATTACTGTTTGTAGTTTTATTTCCTTTTGTTGCCGTTAGAAAATGTTTTAGCTCATGCTAAAAGGAGGGTCTGTTAGAATAGAAATTGTTTATGCTTACGCAGTGCTCCATGTAAGTTAGCATCCGCTGCGCCATTTTCTATTTGGGCACCATTTTAGGCTATTTGAAACTGATCTAGTTCAATTCCGAGAAATGCTCCCCTGTGAGTTTCGTTTCTTCACTTGGGTTTTGTTTCAGTAATGAGCACACTGTTCATGTTAGCCCATAGCTTTCTCACTAGATAGAGGCCGTCTCCTCCTTGTCAGGTGACGGGCTTCGAATGGAACGATCTTGGACTCAGTTATTTTGTGTAAGATATGAGCGCTGAAACCGTTTTTTTCTGTATTTCATTAACCAACTGCACCTGCTAGGAAAATCCCACTGTGGGCGTGTTTTCGCCCGGTTACGAAACGTACATAATGTATCTTTATGCTTGTTGATTTCAGTTCCCTCTGCAGCACTCCTAGTGAATGGGCAGATGGGGCTCCCCTCTGAGTGTATATGAATAAACAGTTATTGGTTTGTATTCTCTACTGTCTGACCGACTCTTCATTTGGTACGGAAGGCTGAGAGGTGGTCATTAGTGACCCAGGTGGCCCTAAACAGGTTACTTCCTTCAATAGAAAGTGTGAAGTTCTTAAATAGAACACAACAAAGGCTGAGTTCATCATGGTTAGCCACTGTCTAAGCTGACATGTTCTGTCACTTTTGTCATTAACAACATGACATCTTACTTAAGGTTCCACATGTGGATAGGTCTGACATAATTTCGGCCATGTTAATTTAGTCTGGTAAGAGATACAGTGTCGTTGAGGTCTCTTTTATTTTGAAAACATGAGATAGAATCAGTTTTCAAACCCTATATAAGCTCCAGGGTTTGACCATTAATTAGGTGTGGTCATTGTGTTAGAATTATGGCCAGAGATCACATCAGATTGCTATTCCAGTGACTCTCAGACCAAGCGCTGATTTCTGTCTCCTGGAGGTGTGCTGAAGGTGTCCCTGACTGACCACACACTTTCTTGCTCCAGTTGAGCTCGTATAGATAACAGCTGAACAAGCTATTCAAAGGCATGATATAGGATCCACCTTGAGTAGCTCAAAAGGGAGACTTGCTATTTAGTGCTGTGGCTAAAATTTGTCATAGTGCTTAGAAATAGCCTTGGGGTGTTAGGATGCTTGAACGATTCAATAAAATGCTGGAAATATTTTTCTTGTTTTCACTGATCATAACCTGCCTAAATTCTCTTGTTTCTATATTCAGTGTGGTTGTCATTCATGTTTTATGTACTCCATTGAGGATTGTAAAATAAGCACTTTAATGTACATGTTCCTGTTTTTTGATGCCAGTTTTCTGATGAAAGATTGTTTGAATTGCCACTGTGTCCCTGAAACCTTGATGGGTTTGATAATAAACTGAATACACTGCCTGCACAAGGTTACTCAGTGGGTCAGGACTGTGGTCCAAATGGTTTCCTTAATTCAATGTTTGGGAATTAAAAAATCCTTGCATTTATGGAGTAAACCCCTGCAGCTCTGGGGGGCACGCGCAGAACGTATATCCCTTCCCTCTTTTCTCCTTACACTTGAATCCTCTTCGCTGATAATGTCATGTGCTTACATTAGGCCTGAATAGGAACACCACCATTTTCCATGCTCATGTTTTTAAGTTGGCTTCTTTTCTTAACCACAATTTAATTTGACACAAATTTCATTGCGTGCCTGTGCAGGATAATATTCTCTGAAACAGCATTGCTTACATTTTAACTTTGTAGGCATATTATCACAATACGGTGAACATTCTGTACAAGGGCTAAGTTCACTACGCAAAATGTTGTTGTTGTTATTGTCCATTCAGTGACAGAGCTATCACAATGGAATCAAGATTAGCGGCCTAACTGGAACTTCTGCATGTTAACATCGGTGATATTTATTATATAAACAGCATCACTTCCTTGTTTATTAAGAGGAACATTGCGCTAGCACTGTGAGGTTACTGAATGCCGGAATTCCAGCTTGGCTGATTCCTGTGTACGTCTTGCGAGTGATGCTGCCCAGCTCTCCATCAAGACAAGCACCCTGATGACACTTACCCACATGTAAAGGGAAGTTAGTTTAACCCACAGGGATTTGGCAGTTTCACCCACCCTAGACATACTAGATTAGGTAGCGCTAGGTAGAAGTACAACATATACAGTACTTATATGCAAGCACATATTCTCTGTTACAGCAAGATGGTTGAACTGTTTATCTTTTTCACCATTCGCATAATGCTAATTACGTTATTCTGTTTCCTTCTATTGATTATTCCAGCACACATATTTTACTCAATAATCACAATGCTTCAATAAATATTGAAATGTCAGACTGTGTATTTCTTGTGTATTCATTTGGGTATGCACTAGTAACTAAACTAAAAGGTTCTAGATCAGTTACCATGATTTCCTTGGGGAGTCAGGGTTGTCATGTTCTGAGGTTGCACAATCCATTTGTTACCATGTCAGAATAGGGTACAGATGGTACACTGTGAGCTAGCAGGACTTAGGCCAACATATCCTGAGGTTGTGCTCAGAATCAGTCTCGCACAATCCTGATATTTATGTTGTCCAACAAAACAAGAGTTTTACTTGGGAAAGTAAAAGCTGTACGACATGGCACCCAACGTTCTAGCTTGGGTTCTTATTTAATGAATCACCTGAGTAGTTTTCTTTTGTGTACAATACCCTTACTAACCTTCTTAGCCAGAGACATCATGGTGTTAGGGACAAATCCTCCTCAGCTGAGTAGGCAACCCCTTTGTATTGGCTATAGGTTGATCAACCTTGAACCTTTTAAAGGATCACCCCATAGTGGTACCCTCTATGAATTCAACATATTCATATGGCTGACGGCAAAGGAGCAATTGCCATTACAGTAAACTGCAGATACGCAGTTACTCAGATGCTCCAACAGCATGGACTGCCCCTTGGAGGTGGGGATGTTACTTTTGTGGTGGAGGCTTACGAAGCATTTAGGACAGAGGTATTCTATTCATGGGTTACATTTCCCGCATGAGATGCACAAACAAAACTTTTTCATACTTGCACTATAGCTGCAGTTCCTATCATCTACACATATTATGAAGCACTAGAAATACCACTAACTTACCAAGAACATCACAATTGGTTTGAAGGCACCCTACCACACAAAATAGATGAAGTTAGACTAGGTCCCCTCAGCAATGAGGGAGCAGCCAGTCACAGCCGGTTTCACACCATTCCCAGACATTACAAATCTGAAGGTACCACAATTTTGTATATTGTACACAGGTCAAGTCAGAACATATATATGCTTGACACAGTTCAGCAATGACAAAGGATCCTGCAAGGATTGCTCAAGCTACACATCCACAATTTGCTACACCTAGAATTAGTCTAGTAATCATAAATGCAGTCATGGGTAAAATTCCCATCAGACAGGAGGAAAGTCCGTTCTGGATTGCACAGAAAACTAGTCAGCTTGAGGCAGTGTTTCCCCATATGGGACCCCCCAAAAAACTTAGACTTCTCACAATATGCTTGCCAATGGTGATGTCTCCCCCAGTACACCCTCATTAGCTGTTTTGCCAGGGGTGTTTAAACAGATCCAAAATGAGTATGGGGTAGCCCCTGCCCTGGATCAAAGCTGCTGTGTGATAAAACCATAAATTGCCTAACTGGTAATGGTTTCTGCAGTCGGAACCTATTGTACGCAAGTACTGTTTCCACCTGCTTGCACAGTTAGGAATGCAAAGCTTTGGCCTTCAATAAAACTTTCAAATGTGCACTTTAATGCTTTGAGCAGACTGAAAGCCTTATTGTTCCAGAAGGATGTTGCCAGAATATCTGCAAGGGAGATATGTGATCTTCAAATTGCAAGGTCTTCTGAGGTAAAGTCTCTACTCTGCACATACTTACCACACCATTTTGGGGAGCTAGTGCACCGCATTTTTAATATGTCTAGTACTGTGGGGTAGCGCACTTTTTTAAAGCAATTGGCTCCGATTTGGTTAGCACCTTCCAGGTTGCCTGAGAGCATTTTTGGAGGCTTTTTGGAGGCTTACCACTTTTCCTGGCTGTCGGGACTCTGCTCCGGTATGGATGTCCCATCAATGGCACTACCACATGTACGTCTGTGTCATGAACAAACAATACAGACCTTTGGCTCAACCTAACTTCAGAAACTGAATGCCATTGGTTCTTTCGGCCTGTCTGGCCACACTGTGTGCAGCCCATTTTCTGCTGCCTGTTGTGCGCTTTCGAGTGCCCTGGATATATGCCTAGAAATTAAATTGGTTCAATCTCCAGACATAGAACTGCTGGTGGGGCCCCTATAGGCCTACTTGTACCATTGTCCGTCATGCTTGCCGTTTCTTCTAAACGCATACTATGAGCCTTTCTGGGATGCTTCGGCACCTGGTGATCAGGATCTTGGCTCTTCATCTGCGGATTCTGTATCAGCTGTCCCGCCCTTGGTGGAAACTGAGGGGGATATACTAGGATTGCTCTATGTATCTGATGCGTTGGGTGCCTCTCGGAACACCGTCTGCAGTTGCTGGAATCAGCAATGCTTTGTCTACTACTCGGAACACATAAACAATCCGGCAGTTTTCGAGTTGTGGGATTTTGAATTTAGCTATGTTCTTATCATCGGAAATTGTTTTTAAATTGTACTGTGTTTTTTATATGCTTTTAAAATAATTTTAGTGTGATTGGCTTTCTAGTTGCTTTTACTCTTAAAGAGCACAATGCTTTTCAGTTTTTATAACTATATACATTCTCTGGCATTGTTTTAGGAAGGTTTCTTAGTCAACTCACGATCAAGGAGTGGGTGTCATGTGCTTACATAAGACCTGAATAAGAACACCACAATTTTAATTGCTTACATTTTTAAGTTGTCTTTTTTTCTTATATGCGATGACATTTGACACACATTTCATTGTGTGCCTATGCAGATAATATTCTCTGAAAGAGAATTGCTTACTTTTCCACTTCGTAGGATTATTATCACAATACCTTGAACATTCTGTGCAAGGGCTAAGTTCACTGTGCAAAATGTTGTTGTTATTATTGTTCGTTTGGCAACAGAGTTATCACAGTAGAATAATTAATAGTGGCCTGACTGGACCTTTGGCATGGTAACATGGGTGATGTTCATTATATAAACGGCATCACGTCCTTGTTTAGTTAGAGGAACAATTCACTGGCACTGAGAGGTCACTACATGCCAGAATTTCAGCTCAGCAGATTCCTGTCTACCTCTTGCGAGGAATGTTGCCCAGCTCTTCACCAAGAAGGGCACCCTGATGACACTTACCCACAGGTAACAGGGAGTTAGATCACCGTACAGGGATTTGGTATATTCACTCACCGAAGACATACTAGGGTAGGTAGGGCTAAGTAGGAGTACAACATATTCAGTACTAATATGTAAGCACATATTTTCTGTGCCAGCAAGATGGTTGAACTGTTTATCATTTTAACCAATCTCATAATGCTAATTATGGTATTCTGTTTCCTTCTATTAATTATTGCAGCATACATATTTTACTCAAGAATCACAATGCTTCAAAAAATATTGAAGTAGTAGACTGTGTATTTCTTTTGTATCTCCTTGGGTATGCATTAGTAACCAAATAAAAAGATTCTACCACAATTTCCTTGGGGAACCAGGGTTGTCATGTTCTGAATTGGCACATTCCATTTGTTACTTTTTCAGGTTAGGGGTACAGATGGTGCACTGTGAGCTAGCAGAATTTAGGCCAACATATCCTGAGGGTGACCTCTGGTCGGAATCACTCTTGAACAATACTGACGTTTATGTTGTTCAACAAATGCACAGCTTTTCTTGGGAAAGAATAAGCCATATGAAAATAACAATAGGGGTGAGTGGACCCATAGAAAAAGCAAGAGGGTTAGGCCTAAACATCCTTGACACTGTCAGAGTCCGGGTCATGACAAGGTTGATAGATTTAGGATACAGAGGTGGTAATGGTTCCTCTGCAGTTATGGTTGAGTCAGAGTTTCCATTAAAAAGGCCATTTTTTTTTCTTAAAAACTTTGGTGCTGTTCGACAAATCTGTATGAAAGTTTCCAAAGGGTACATCAATATTGGCCTGGGCCAAGAAAAAAATGGAGGCAAGCCAAATGTGCCATTTCCCATTTTAATTTCAATAAGATTCTTTGTCCCTCAATGCAAAAAAACCTGTTAAACGAATTACACCAATTTTGTCAAAAGAGTAGAACTTTACCTAAGGAAGTACATTTGTTTAGCTTGGTCTAAATCCACTCAATAGTTTTTGAGAAATTAGTGTTTAAAAAAGGCCTCGGATTAGGCATGAATAGGTTAAATTATAATGCCAACCTAGATTCACAGAACTATGCAGTTCCAAAAATGAACAGAAATACTCAAATCTGATCTAAGCAAGGGTCTTTTTCTTGTGTTTGCCATTCTGGTTTCACGATTTCTGAGTTGGATCCACAAAACTGAAACAATCTGATTGTTTGGCTGCAAGATCAATAAAAAAATGTAAACATTACAGGATGTAGACCCCGCCTTCATAAAAGAAAATGAAAAGGGAGATATTGGGTCAGGGTCATACTGACCACTCGTTCCATGTAGTGGCCCAAAATGACCCCCCTCATTTTTAATTGAAACAGGGTTCATGGCTCCAGTGGCTGGATTCATGGTTCACAGCAAGGCCATGCCAGGTACCATGAACATTGACTAGGAACAGCAAATCTAAGACAATCTTCACAGTCTGGTACCAGGAGGCGTGTTTACAGACTGGTGGAGAAAGGAGGCGTGGCCTCTAAAGACCTCTCAGCAATCCCCTGTATGGGACTTACTGGAGGTAACAGAAGGTCTTGTTGGCCCCCAAGGACCTTCAGCAGCCAAGGGAACTTCATCCCCCAACCAGCTGAATGCTCCAGAAAGGAGCGGGGCACTTGCGTCGTGCTGGAAACTTTTTATAATGTTTTAAAAAATAATATTGAAAGGCAGCCGTGTGGCCCCCTTTCCCTGGACCTTATTTAGCCCCTGGGACCCCATCCCCCATGGCCAGGCATTTTTAGAATGGGGAGGGGCACCAATTAGGCCTGGGCTTAGTTCACGTAGTTACGCTACACGGAACTCCGCAAAGTAACAAAAAAACTCAGCGGAGTTCCACAAGCGGCGGAGTGTGACGCGATCTGCCGTTCACGCTGATCTTCCTGCCACTCAGTAGAAATTCTACCCGAACGGCAGCCGTGCTCGCCAACTGTAAGTGTGAGCGGGGAAAAACACAGCACTGCTACGCGGAGTGGAGTTTTCTACACTCCACGAGCTCCGCTGAGCGCAGAGTGCAGAAAACTCCTCAAACGCTGCAAACAGAGCAGAGTTCTCCGCCCAGGCCTAGGCACCTTGCGGCCCTCCCTCTCTGTGAGGATTACGGCCTTGGGGGACCCCATGCCCCAGGGCTCGGCATTTTTTTTTCTTTAAAAAAATCTTTTTTTTTATTAAAGGAAGAGGCGCCACATGGCCCCACTTCCCTGGGACGATTCTGGCCCCAGACAAAGGTCCTGCCCTTTATTTAATTTTTTTATAAAACAAGGGAGGGGGCCTAATGCAGATTTTGGCCCTGGGGACCCATTTCCCGGGGCCTAGCCAAAATACTGGGTGCCCTGGTCCCACCCAGGGAACCCAGTTATTTATATTGGGGCCCGCAGGAGGAGCCTGAAGGCCCCCGCAGTCTCTGCCGGCTCCCAATGTCCTGCAGGAGCTGGCATTACTTTGGAACAGAGGGAGCTGCTGAACATGCAGCTCCCTCTGCCCAAAAGCAATTCTGCTCTGCTTCGAGCAAGCAAGAGCATATTTCTGCAAAGTGGAGCAGAGTTTGCTATGGCACGGTGGGAGCGGGAAGCTCCTGCCAAGCCACAGCAAACAGCTACCTCCTGAGGGTGAGCACCTCTGGAAGTAGCAGGAGCTGGCCCTGGGGGGGTGGTGGTCCCCAGGGCCACGTATGGCTCCTCAAGGGGGCCGTGCAGCTTCCCTGCTGCATTAGTTTTACCTCCGGGGAGGTGGTGGTCCCTGGAGCCGGGGGCTATGTGCTCCCATAGGATTAGTGAGAGTACTGAGGAGGTGGCAGTCCCCTGGGCTGCGTAGGGGCCACGTGGGCCCCTCGCATTATTTTACACATGCCGCAGTTAGGTGGTGGTCCCCGGGGCTTTCATACGCCCTAGGAGCGAGACCCGTGGGCCCCCTCCTTTATTTATTTTATGCCCCTGGGCCATGGCCCACCCAGGAGCTATTTAAAAGCAAACATGGGAGCCCGTACTGGCTTTTTAAAACAAAATTGCAACAAATTTGCGAATATCGTGATTTCGCAGCAATTTCATTTAAAAAAATGCTTTTGTGGCCTGTTGGGGTGGACCAAACCTATGGGATCAGGGTATTCCTACCCTGCCCCCTTTTCTTTTTTTTTGTAAATTTTTTTTGAGGACTCGATGAACCCGAGTCCCAAAATGGCTGTGTTAGACTTGGCATCTTTTGGCGTGTTTCCCCTGAGTATGTGCTTTCTGACCTCCCGGTTTTGACTCTGTTTGTGCTGGCTTAGTGTTTCTGCGCACTTTTCTCACTGCTGATCAGTGGTAAAGTGCAAGTGCTCCTGTTGTAAAATGTGTATGGATTGGTGGTTCCATGATTGGCCTATTTGATTTATGTGTCAGTCCCTAGTAAAGTGCGCCAGGGCCTGTAAATCAAATGCTGTTAATGGGCTGCAGCACTGGATTGTGCCACCCACAGAAACAGCCCGTAAATGTAACTCTGGCCTGCCATTGCCGAGCCTGTGTGCAGTCTGGTACTGCCATGTCGACTTGGCAAGTGCACCCACTTGCTAGGCTCTAACCTTCCCTTTTCTTACATGTCAGTCACCCCTAGGGTAGGCCCAAGGTACCCCTGTGGGCAGGGTGCAGTGAATGTGAAAGGTAAGACATGCCCTGCTGTGTGTGACATGTCCTGAAAGTGAATTACTGCCAATTTCGTTTTTCACTATTGCAAGGCTACCTGTTCCCCATAGGACATAATGGGGAGTTTGTTTATAACATCTTATAAACATAACTGGCCCTGGGAACTAGGTAGGAAAATAAAGTTTAGTATGCCTGAACTCAGAATCTAAAGATGCATCTTTTAGTGAAGGTGATGTTTACATTCTGTGTTTGAAAATACCACTTCTTGCTCAGCCATCCAGCAGGCCTCTGCTGGGTTAGTGGATTGACTGTATGGGTTTTGGATGACAGGGGCTGGGGAGCAGCAGTGGCTCCGGATAGTCTAGCTGGGCCAGGGAAGGGCTGAATAGACCTGGGCTGCATTTAGAGTAGGGGGAGGAGATTTCCTTTCACCTGAATGGGCCTGGTCTGCCTCTGCAATGCCGTCTCCACCTCCTGCCAGGAAGCCACACCAGAGAGGGCAGACTGGTTCTGGCTGGGCACAGACACTCTCTGCCTGAGAGGACAAAGTATTTTGGGCTATAAAAAGTAGAACTGAACTTTAGAACTCTTTTGGACCAAGAAGACTGCCAAGAAGAAGAGCTGGAGAAGCTGTGAGGAGGAACTAGCACTTTTCTGTGTGCTTTGCTGTGTTGGCCTGCAGTGGCTGCTTCTGTCTTGGGCAGTGAAAGGACTGGACTGAGCTTTCTGCAATCTACTTTTGTGAGTTTCTCCAAGGGCTTGAGGTAGAGCTTACCCCCTATTCAAGAAGTCTCAGGAACCTCAAAGACTTCAAGCTCTTCTGCCCTCAGCACTGGGAGCTGTGTGTTTTGTGGAGCAAAAGAAGAAAAAGCAACCTGACGCCATCGACGACGCCGCTGCCGCAGAGGGCACCGCCGCAACGCCGCACCGCGACCCTGGTCTCACCGACGACGCCTGCTGATGCCGCCACCGAGCTGCTGCTCGCACCGGGACCTGTGGGCACCGCACTCCGCATCGCCTCGATTCACGACGACGCCTTGGTATCCCCGACGACGACGCTCCACGTCAAAATTGACGCTGCTGCTTGCACCGAGGTTTGAGGGCACCGCTCGTAAAGTTACATGACGCACCGCCCTCATCCTGCACCGCAGCCTTGGCCTACCGACGCCGGTGCCATCGACTCCAGTTCATCAGCCGACAACAGCACTTCAGCAACGATGACGCCGCTGCCTGCACCATGACCTGCCAGCACCGCGACGAGCACCACATTTACTTCGCACCGCGACCCTGGTCTCACCAATGACGCCATCTGACGCCTCCAGCATGCCGCTGCTCGCATCGCGACCTGAGGGCACCGCACGCCGCACTGCTGTACTTCGCACTGCAGCACCCGACGCCTGCCGACGCCAGCGCTCCTGACTTCAACAGCGAGGAGTTCGATCTGCAACGCGTGTGACTTCAAGGGCCTGACGACTCCTGCAAGGATCTCCGGAACCGACGCCTGCGGACGCCGTGCTTTTGGGAGCTCAACGAGAGGTCGCCGCCACCCTGCATTTCTAAAGGTACTGTTTCGCGGGTCTTCCCAACACCGTAGCTGGCCCGCGATGCCGCGGTCAGCCAGAACTGTTTGGATTTGTTTGTTCATGACACCATGATAGCCCCAGACGGAGCTATCGACATCAAGGAACTGTTTTTCAAGGTTATTTTGATAACTGAATATTTCTGAATACTGCATCGTGGATTTTTATCGTTTCTGGTATTGTCTTAAGTATATAAAAATATTGGATATTTTTCTAAACTGGTGTGGTGTCCTTTTGTAGTGCTTACACTGTATTACTGTTGGTTATGTGCAAATGCTTCACACACTGCCTCTAAGATAAGCCTGACTGCTCATGCCAAGCTATCAATGGGGTGAGCAGGGGTTATTTTAGGAGTATAACTCCCTTATCCTGACTAGGAAGAAGGGTCCCTCCTTGGACAAAGGTGCAATCCCTTTCCAACTAGAGACCCCCATTTCTAACAGGCTGCCAGCACTTCCTGGCTGAAGTGTTGACAGCCATTAAGAGCTGTGCAGTTCTCTGCACTTCATCCCCCAAGCAGTAGTGTGCCAGGAGGCATGTTTGCAGAATGGTGGAGAAAGGGGACATGGCCTCCGAAGTCCTCACCGCAATCGTGCTCTGTGGGATTTACTGGAGGTAACAGGAGAAGATGGCCCCCAAGGACCCTTTGGAACCAAGAGGGTTTCATCAACCCAACCAGCAGTACACCAGGAGGTGTGTTTGCAGAGTGGTGGAGAAAAGGGGTGTGACCTCCGAAGTCCTCTCAGCAATCAGGTGTGTGAGACTTACTGGGGGTATCAGGAGGGCTTGTTGGCCCACAAGAACCCTCTGGAGTCAAGGGGACTTCATCTCCCAACCAGCAGTGTACGAGGAGGTGCATTTGCAGAGTGGTGGAAAAAAGGGGGCTTGGCCTCCAATTACCTCTCAGCAATGCCACTGTGTGGGCATTACTGAAGTTAACAGGAGGGGTAGTTGACCTCCAAGGACCCTCTGGAGCCAAGGGGACTTCATCCCCCAACCAGCAGTGTGCCAAGAGGCTTGTTTTTAGAGTGGTGGAGAAAAGGGGTGTAGACTCCAAAGACTTCTCAGCCGTCCCACTGTGTGGGACTTACTGGAGGTAATAGGAGGGCTTCTTGGCCCCCAAGGACCCTTTGGACCCAAGGGGACTTAATCCCCCAACCGGTAGTTCACCAGGAGGCACATTTGCAGAGTGGTGGTGAAGGGGGCATGGCCCCAGCGACGTGCTGGAAGTATTATTTTTCTTTTTAAAATAATGCTTTTAAGGGAGGGGGCTGCATGGCCCCCCCTTCCCTGGGCTGTTTTTGGCCCCAGAGACCCATCCCTGGGGCCAGGTCTTTTTTGAAAGGGGGAGAGGAGGCATGCAACCCCCCTCCCATGCCAATTTTAGCCCAAGGGATCCCATCCCCAGGGGTCAGGCCTTTTAAAAAACTAAAATAAATAAATAATGGGAGGGGGCCCACGCGGCCCCCCTACTGGGCTGATTTTGGCCCCGGGGACACCATCCCCAGGACCTGGCCTCTGTTGGGGGTACACTGGTCCCACCGAGGGCACCCACTTTTTAGTGCTGGGGACCACAGAGGAAGCCTCAAGGCCCAGCGGACCCTGCCGGCTCCCCGCATCCTGCAGGAGCCAGCACTGCTGTTGGACATAGGTGTCCAAAAGAAATACTGCTCCGCTTTCAGCACACAAAAGCATTTTCAGTGCTCTTGCTTGCTGAAAGGGGAGCAGTGTTTACCATGGCTTGGTGGGAGTGGATCCACGGAGGGCTACGAGTAGGTGCTGAACGGGCGCTGGTCTACATTTAAGGCTTGAACAGATGTCAAGCGCCTCCCACTGGGACCCATGTTGCGAAGTTTAGTCTAACTTCCCATTTATAATGGCTTTCAGAAGTTCTGAAGGTCTGAACAAGTAAACCGTGAGTTTATTTGTTATACCCCCACAGGTTAGGGTGTGCCTTAGCGTGCACATACCGCCGTGGTGAGTTGGTCCTGACGAAAGCTTCGCTATTCGCACCTTGAAGTAGAAACATGTTGACCATCTTTTTATACACTTCACACATTGGATGTGCTTGGACAAATTAGCCGGGCAGTGACCATCCAATACACTTGTTGTTTTTAACTGTTGCCTGGTTTTCCACCATTAAACTTTTTCTGGGAATAAACCGAGGCATCTTTTAATTCTCACTATCACTTACACCAATCACAACAAACCAGCTCCGCTGTAATCAGGCGTCGTAGCACACCGGAGAGGCACTCGGCATCTCTGGTGGGGACCCAATGATGAAGCATGTCACCAACTAGGTTGGTGAGTGAGGGTTCTTTTAAACACTAATGGTTTTCCTTGTGTTCTCTTTCTTGTTCTTTTTCGTTTCTTTTGAGTTCACTCTTTAGTTGTTGTTTGGTGAATGCTCCAGCAAAGCCATAGCAAACTAAAATGTCCTGGGGGTGGGCTCCCCGGGATATTGCAGGAACCGTCCTTGGAGGATGGCGGTCCCCAGGGCCATCTTTGGCTCCAGGAGGGTGGCTGTGCTGCCCCTCTCCTTTGTTAGAAGTTATGCCGGGGAGGTGCTGGTCCCCAGGGCCATGGGGGGCCGCGTGTCCCCCGCATTTAATTTGTCTTTAGCCCCAGGGAGGTGTTGGTCCCTGGGACTGCTGGGGGGTCTGCGCGCCCCCCCACAATATTTGCAAATTAAGCTCTGGGGAGGTAGCACCTCCCTGGGCTGCGGGGAGGGGGTCCTCGTGGCCCCCACCATTTTTTATTCTAAAGCCCCAGGGACATGGTGGTCCCCGGGGCTGGGTGTGCCCGAGAGGCCCCCATTTAATAAGTAATGAAGCCCCGGGAAGGTGGTGGTACCTTGGGCGTGCCACGCGGGCACCCCGCATATATAAATAAAACCAAAACCCCAGGGAGGTGGTGGTCCCCTGGGCTTCATTAAACCCTAGGAGAGGGGGCCCCATGCATCCCTCCTTTATTTTTAACATGCTCCCGGGATTTGACCCAGCTGAGGGCTTCTTATAAAAGACACGCAGGAGCTCACACCACTTATTTTTTTTTTTTGCCACAGATGCACCCGCGTATTTGCTGCAAAATTTAAAACAAATGCTTGTAATCCCCTGGCGAGGTCCCTGTGGGATACTCCAACAATATCTGGGGAGTCAAAGTATTTCTACCCTGCCCCCTTTTCTTTGTTTTTACTTTTTTGTGGTACTTGGCTTCAAGCCGAGTCCCAAATTGGCTGCCAACACTTTCTGGTTGAAGCCTTTTGAGCCAATCAAATTTCAGTAGGATCCGCAAGTCCACTGCAAGGACTTGCATCCCCAGATACCTATATTTTTCTTAACTTAAATATCTGTGAAACTACTGAACAGATTTACACCAATTCACAAAAAGCACATTTTCTGGCCCAGCTTCGAGCTTTCTGCCAAATTTGCTGTAATTCAGTTGAGCGGTTCGGGCGATAGTTGTGTTCAAAAAATGAAAAATCCCCATAGACATAACATGGGGAAAACGGGTTTTGGGACCCCCATTTTTTCTCAGCCCCAGCACAACAGATCACCCCAAAATGTGCAACACAGCCGCTGAACCAAAAAGTGGACGTTTTTTGAAAATTTCGTGAAGATTCATCAAGCGGCGTCAAAGTTATTGGCAAAACAAAAAATGCTTTTTCTATGGAAACTCTGGTCCGAACTATAACTACCTACTGGCAATGACCAGTAGGTTATATATATTACCTACTGGCAGTTTCCAGTAGATAGTTATAGTTAGGATGTAGTTTCCACAGGAAGAGCATTTTTTCATTTGCCAATAACTTTGGCATTGTTTGACGAATCTTCACGAAATTTTCAAAACTCGGGGTGATCCATGGAGCCGGAGCCGAGAAAAAGGGCGGGTCCCAAAACCGTGATGGAATCAAAGTAGAAAACTGAAAGCATTTTTGACTGAGGATAATGCAGTAAAGGAGAAAATTAGGGAGCTTCATAAAAATAGGTCTCCCAAGATAGCCACCAGAGAAAAAAGAGCTCAAATATAGCACAAATATTACCCAAATTTAGCCCACGTATAGCCCAATTACAAAAGTGTGTAAAACACCTACTGGCTTATTTGCAAGCCCCTTGCGCTGCCTGTGAGTCACTTTAACATGGGGAATAGCAAGAAGCTTGTAAATAAGCCCCCTAATTTGTTTTGTTGTTTTGCAATTTTATACAGAACAGACTTGATCCAAAGGTATAGGAGTGCTTTACATGAGCATCAGTTACATTACACAAGGACACATTCATTTTGGTTTTAGGCATGGGGAGATTGAGTGATTTGCCCAGAATCAGATGATGCCAAGCTGACGTCAAAACTCGAACCTGGTTCCCCAGTTGCAACGTCTGCAGCTCTGGCCGTAACGTCACATCCTCTCCTTTAAGTTTAATATACAATCAAGTGATCAACTGGATAAAAAAATCCATAAAGATAGCATATTATTAAAAAGTGTTTTGTCGCTATTTGAGAACTCAGAAAATACGTCCTCATTTTATTTATTTAGAGCACTAGCCATAATTTCTTTGGAAAAAGACCCTCTCATGAAGGAGTGTGTAAAGGCAAAAAAAATTGATCACGCTATGCAGGTGGTAGGGGCAATGGCAGCACAACGAACCATGAAGGGCAAGGGAAAGGGGGGCAGGGTCCCAACCATGTAGTACAGACAAGAGAGGCTGTGGCAATATAAAAGACCACTGAGGGTAGAAGGAAGAGGCAGTGGCAGTGCAACCATAGATGCCAACAGACCCAATTCAAGCAGGAGACTCCCAATGTTTTTAAGCCCAAAATAACTTTATTTTATCCGTCTCCTGCCTAAAATCTCCGCTTTTTCAATGTAAGTCAATGGGGATCATCAATTCCCCAGGTTTTGTTTGTCAAAATCTCCCTCTTATCAAGCTCAAAATGTTGCCAAGTAAGGTACATTGGATCACGGAGGGCAGAAGGAATAGTATAGGGACATAGGCTTGGATAAGAGATGGCAGGAGGGAGCTGGGCAGGGGCACCAAACAGACCTTCCAGGGTAGACATTGGATTGCAGCAGCACAACACACCAGACAGGGAAAGCGGGATAGCAGTGCAGCACAACAGACCATGGAAGGCAATAGGGAAGGGACAGGGCCATGCACATGGACAACAGAGAGCAGAGGGGAAAGAGGCAAGGTCAGCAAGCTGACCATACCAGACAGACAAGAGGGAATTTGCAGCATAATGGACCATGAAGGGCAGGAGGTAGGGGGCAGGGGCACAACAGCGGACCAGACAAGGCAGAGGGTGGGGATAAGGGTCTGCACATGTGAAACAGAGGGCAGGGGGCACGGTGGCATGGCAGGAGCAGCAAGCTGACCATGGAGGGTAGGTGGGATGGTCACTGGAAGCACAACATACCATGGAGGACAACAATGAGACTATAATGGCATACACAGACAACAGAGGGAACGTGGGAGGGGTCAGGGGCAGCAGGCTGACCACACAGGGCAGGTGGAGAAGCTGTGGCAGCACAGAAGACTATGCATGGCAAGCTGGCAGTTAGTGGAAGCACAACGGCCATGGTGGGCAAGAGGGAGGGGGCAGGGACATGCACAAAGGACTGTGGGGGACAGAAGGGAAGGGTAGGGGCTGGACACAGATGAAAGAGGGCATGGGAAGGGGCATTACAACAGACCACACAGTGCAGAAAGGAGGAGCAGTTGTACCACAACAGAGCATGGAGGGCAGAAAAGAGTGGCAGCAAAATGGACCATGGAGGGAGGGGATAAGGACATAGAACTTGGACAAGCAGGGTGGGGGTGGCAGGGACAAGTGGCATCTATCTGACCATGCTAGGCAAGTAGGAGGGGCAGTGGAAGCTCAACACAACACTCAGAGTAGATAGGAGGTCCATGGCATATGGTGGGCAGAAAGGGGGGAGCAGGGCCATGCACACAGACATCAAAGGGCAGGGGGAAGGAGAGTAGGGGCAGCAAGCTAAGCACAGAGGCTAAGGAGGAGGGCAATGATGGGGCATAGAATTGGGTAATAGAGGACAGGAGCAGTGGGTAGGGAAATTCAGCAAATTGGAGGGCAGTCACAGCACATTGGACCATGCAGGGCAGGAGGGAGGGTGCTGGTGCATAATATCGGACAAATGCAAAAAGAACAATTGATGGACAGAATGCAGAACAATGTCATACATTCACCCCAGTGTATAAATAAAGGGAGCGACCCCACTACCCAAGAGACAGGGTACCACAAGTAAATAAAACCACACACTTGGGTCTACGGTGGCGGCAATTAAGCCTTGGGATTTGCCAAAACTTTCCTCCGTACCATCGCCCTCTCAGTCACCAAGGCTTAATTGCCGCCACCGTAGACCTAAGTGGGTGGTTTTTTATTCTTACATTTGAGGCTCCAGCATCGCTACGAGTGTTTTAAAACGGAAAAGAGTTTGGATCTCTCGCCTGAGTGAAACACCCCTTATAATGCTTCATGGGACATTGGTTGTGTGCTTAAAAGCAAGATTATTAATTTCACCAGTAGATGACCTGTGTTGAGGTGCTCCTTCACAGTTCGCATTTATGGAATTTTAATCAGATATTAGCTGAAGTGTGCGGCTGCCATTGGTCGATTAAAATCATAATAGAGTGATCTATAACGGCCATAGGATACTTTTAACATCAATTAGGTTTTAAACAATGTTTTCATATCGAATGAGAGACAAATATTAAGTGTGTCCTGAGGAAGGTGGTTTTCATTAATGTCCATCAATTGTTCTTTTTGCATTTGTCCGATATTATGCACCAGCACCCTCCCTCCTGCCCTGCATGGTCCAATGTGCTGTGACTGCCCTCCAATTTGCTGAATTTCCCTACCCACTTCTCCTGTCCTCCATTACCCAATTCTATGCCCCATCATTGCCCTCCTCCTTAGCCTCTGTGCTTAGCTTGCTGCCCCTACTCTTCTTCCCCCTGCCCTTTGATGTCTGTGTGGAGAGGTGTGGTGCAGCGGCCAGGGCAGCTGACTTCGGAGCACAGGGTTCACGGTTCGATCCCCGGCTCCGGCGGCAGCTCAGCTCAGCACCATGTGACTCTGGGCAATAGCTCACTTAATTTCCACTACGGCCCCCAGCGCCTTGAGACCCGTAAGGGTGAGTAGCTGCGCTATATAAAAACAGACTTACTTTACTTACTTAATTTATATTATAATTGTTTATTGGGTCCATCATAAATTGTAGTTGTATCATTGTATGGTTTAATGGTAGAGGTGTGTGTATGAATGTAGGCAATTGGAGATAACCTTTCGGGATACATTCACCCCAGCACAGAGATCTAGGCCTAAATCGATCGGGTTTTTTGCTCCCCATGCCTTGCCAGTTTGAACCCAGCCATATGGAAATCAGTCTTGACCCTGCTCCCTATGGGAACAGTCCAGCCTGAACTGCCAGGTCAGGTACTCCCTGGACTGGAAACAAGCATCCTGGGACCAGTTTCAGGGTAACACCCCTCATCAGCCAGGTTAGCTTGACTCCAGTGGCAAGGAGAGCATGGTACGCACGTCTGAGCATACCCGTCCCACTCGGGGTGACAAATGAAAAAAGAACAATTGATGGACAGAATGCAGAACAATGTCATACATTCACCCATGTACAGAGATCTGGGCCTAAATCCATCATTTCTTTGTTCCCCATGCCATTCCAGTTTTAACCCAGCCATATGCAAATCAGTCTTGACCCTGCTCCCTATGGGAACAGTTCAGCCTGAAAGGCCAGGCCAGGTCCTCCCATAGAATTGGACAACAGAGGTTAGGGAGGAGGTAGAAGGGCCAACAAGCAAACTGTACTGGGCAGGCAAGAAGGGCAGTGGCAGAGCAACTGCCACACATGGCTGTAATGAGGAAGAAGTGTCATGGACTTGGACACTTGATGGCAAGGAGGAGGGGGACAGGAGCAGCAAGCTTGGGTAGAGGCAGCTTAATGCCAGGCCTGGCCCTGCGTTTAACCCCCCTCACACTGTGCATTGTGATAAGCATCTTACTTAGTGTTAAAAAAACCTTAGAAATTCACTGAATAAAGCAAAGGTTATAGGGACATCATAGTTAGACTCAGATATAACTTGTACAAACCCATTGAAATTCAGCAGTTATAGTTACCTGAGCTAACTACAACTGTCACTCCGCAATGCATGCTAGTGTTTTCAGTTACATGGAAATGAACTTTTGTATATTCAGAATATGGCAATTGCTGTGCATGATGCGTTATTATTGGTTATACTCTCCATAACGAGCAAAATCAATGATGTATTGACAATATGAGAGTGATTATTCCTTACTGTGATTGTTTTGCTTAACCTGTTGCATTATGGGCAATGTAGTTTTCTCTGAGTTTATAGCAGTTAGTTTGGCGGGAAAAAGCAAAGCGGGTGGGCATTAGGCAACGTAAATGAAGGAGGGGCCTAGAAGAGGGATGAGTTAAAAACTGGGTGGAAGTATGAGGGTGCGCATCATTTTTAGAGGATGAGATGAGGACTGACTGGTTGAAAAAGCTGCAGCAA
This sequence comes from Calotriton arnoldi, assembly GCA_963921515.1. Classification (NCBI taxonomy): domain Eukaryota; kingdom Metazoa; phylum Chordata; class Amphibia; order Caudata; family Salamandridae; genus Calotriton; species Calotriton arnoldi. The sequence goes on from CAWUFW010002361.1 coordinate 281,936, forward strand.
GTACATGAAATTGTGCGACGTGAACCTCAGGTGAATGTTTGGGTGTATGACGATAAGTGTGATTCAGGGTGGAAGGGAGGTTGTTTGAAAAAGATTAGAGGAGGGAAGGTTGCGATGAGTGTGAAATAAAAGTAGCGTTTGTAAGAGGGTGACATGGGTATTTGGAAAGTATGTTTGTGTTAGGGGAGATCTGTAAAAACATGTGAGAAGAAGAGGTTGTGGAGAAACGTTAATGCCGGTGAATGAAAAATGTGAACGATTGAGAGGGTAGGGAGGGAGAAAGTGGGAAAGTAAGTGGTTCAGTTTGTAGTGGTAATGATGTGCCAGCTAAATGGCAGGGTATAATTAGAACTGCTTCCATAGAGGCCAACTAACAGAGAATAACGGATGGGTGAAATAAGGACATGGGATTTAGGTTAATTCAGTATTATACTATTAAGATTAATTCGGTAAAATGCAAAATAACAATTGACTAATTTTGTGAGATATACAATAATGATCACTAAGATTATGATAAATGTTTTATTGTTATTTTTAGTGACTCCTGAAGAAGGGCTCTGGTAGCCTGAAATGCATTGGGTTGTCAATAAACACTGCCTTGGAGGAATCATGCATCAGTTCGTGTTTTTTTAAAGAGGTCCGGATGGGCACAACTTAAACATGGGAAGCAATGGAAATGGCATGATATTCCTTCGCTTGGATTGCACAAGAGTTGAGAAAAAATGAAAGTAAAAATATGGAGTACATGGATTATATTTGAGTACAATGGTTGAATATATAGTAGGTGCTGCATGTGCGCAATTTAGCAGTGCGACTGGTGGTGGCGCGAAGTCCGCTCCACATCTTGTTGTTTTCACTTCAAGTGTCATTTGGGCAAGACATTTTTCCAGTAAGCACGCACTCCTTGAGGATGAAGATTAATTATGGATAAACTTTGGATAAACAGGTGTGCAGGACAAGTGAGGCCACGCTATAACTGGCAAGGTAGATTAGGCCTGGACTCTGCATATAGTGACTACTGTCATCTGCGGCTGTGGGGATTCGCTCCCCTCCCCATCCTCCCCATGGATAGTGAAAAATTTGATTTGGGGGTCGAGCTGGTCTCCACTGGAGGTGTCGTGTGGAGTGGGGGACACGTCTGCGCCCCGGAGGCTGCCACGTGAGGTGGCTGCGACTGCGGCGCTGTAAGTTGTCTTTCCCTCCCCCTCGGTCCAAGAGTGTATACATAAACCTGTAAACAGGCGGGGGGTGATAGGGTGCCAGCAATTCCATTGCCAACATACAAATTGCATAACTGAGACCAAAAATGGATAAAACGGACGCTAAGCAACCTAAACTGACATTTGAACAAAGAAGACAAACGCAACAGGGTGAAGCCGACCCAGACCCAGAAGCGGCGCGTGGCCCGCTGGACGAAGGTGAGGGTGGCGGTGCCGACCTCCATAGTCTCTTACTGGAAATGAAGGCCAGCCTCAAAACAATTGATTCAAAGCTCAATAGCCTAAATGCCAGGCTGGACCAGGTAAAGTCTCAGGTGGATACCCACGAACTCAGACTAGATCAACTTGAGAATCGGCAGACCGAGGGGCACGAGTTCCAGATCGAAACCAAAGAACAACTGCTGAATATGGAACGGATCCTTTCAGTCATAAGGGCAAAGAATGACGATTTAAATGCTCGCTCAAGGAGGAACAACATTCGCCTCCTGGAAATTCCAGAGACCACGGCCACTGGGAAAATTTAACTTTTTGTGGAGGACTTGTTAAAAGAGATCTTTGGGTTAGAGCTATCTCAAGTGTTCATCGTGGAGCGGGCCCACCGAGCCTTGGGTCCTAGACCTCCAGTGGGCGGAACCCCCAGGCCAATCCTTGCTAAAATACTAAACTATCCCAACAGGGATGCTATACTCAAGGGAGCCAGGGAACATGGTCAAATTTCATACAAAGGGAACAATATTTCATTTTATCCTGATTTTACTCCTAATGTCCAGGAGGCGCGCAGAGAATTCACTCAAGCAAAAAAGGTGCTACAGCAGGCTGGCGTGTCATATGCACTGTTATATCCTGCCAAGCTAAAAGTCACGCATGACAATGACACTCACTTCTTTACAGACGCGAAGTCGGCACTAAAATTTGCTAAACACAGTGGTGGGGCGGGGAAACAGAAGGCGAGCATCGATAAGCAGCGGAGTGCAGACCATGGCTTAAGTGACAATGACTAAATGTATCATCAGGTGATCTTATGTTACTGTTATGTTACGTTCAAACCGTGCCTTCGCCCCACCAACATAAATAGTGAAGGTGCCCAATTTGAGAATGCAGAGATACATTCTACGCCAGGTGTAAGTTTCTGTTCAGGTTGCGCAGAAAGAGTATAAGCCTCGGCCACCCAGTTCTTCGAGCTGGGGAGTTCGCCAGTTTCCCCATGCCCCTTAGGGAGATCTCCTGTGTGTTCACTCGGTGCTACCGGGTGCTTTGTTTTTTTTATTCTTCTTTCTTTGGTTAAATTAGTTTGGTGGGAGGGATATGTTAGCTCAACCTGTTTGGGGGGTTGGTGTGGGTGGGGGTGGTAATTTCAGGGAGGGAATTAAAAGACTAAATTTAAAATGGCAGGGAACTATCAGGGCGCAAATGTCGGGCTCATTGCAGCACATTGTGAATGATACAATCCAGAGAGAGATAATTGGTCAACACGGATCATGACCACGTACAAATGTTTAACCTGGAATATACTGGGACTAAATGACAACAGGAAGGTACGCCTTGTGCAATCGCATCTAGTTAGGCATAACATTGACATATGTTTTCTGCAAGAAACGCACCTATCAAACCCGTCGACCACTACACTCCAACACAGGCACTGGGGCCATATATACTTGGCTACTTACTCCAGCTATGCTAGGGGGACTGCGATCCTAATCCGGAAAAACATTGGTTGGACGCAGACTTCTTCGAAGTCAGACCCAGACGGCAGATTCATAATAAAAGAGGGTACACTTGGCACGACAAGGGTGGTCCTAATGACAGTTTATGGCCCTAACTCGCACTCGCCTGATTTTTTCCACGACCTCTGGGGCAATATATTAAAACTTGGCTGTGACACCATTATTTGGGGGAGGGATTTTAATGCCATCCTAGATGACAACCGAGACCGTAGAGGAACATCACGCTCGCTACACCCAAATGCAAGTGCTGTATTGAATACAATAGTTAGGGAAAGTGAACTTGTGGATATCTGGTGGATATGGCATCCAGACATACTGGAAGGCACATGCGTCACAACACAACACTCCGCCTGGTCTCATATAGATTTTTGACTTATTTCCAAAGACATGGCTACATGGCTGGAGGACACTAGACATCTCCCCCGCACTCTCTCAGACGACGCGCCATGTCTGCTTAGCCTACAGGTAGCGACTGCGCCCAGCTGCGCATTTACATGGCGACTCCCTTCGCACGCTCTACTGGATGCCGCCTTTAGAGAGGAAATTAAACAAGATATATTAGACTACTTCACACTTAATGAAGGTTCAGTATCATCACAGTTTTCCTTGTGGGAAGCCTTCAAGGTGGTGATCCGTGGCAGATGTATAGCTCGGCAAGCGGGTGTCCTGAAGTCCATACGCCAAACACTGAAGACCCTAGAAAATGACATTCGCGAGCTAGAACTTCAGTATTATTAGACTGGAGAACGTGAGCTACTCTCGCAAATTAGAAGTAAGCTAAGTGAATTTGAAGAAGAAGCACAACGAGAAATAAACTACTTAGGGAAGTCAGCACAAATAAGGAAATATGGGGAGAGTGACCGACCCGGGAAGACACTTGCGGCCCTACTTAGACCTCCATGCACCACAGACTACATTATTGAACTTTCGAGGCAAGGAGAAGCAGATGGTTAGAGGTACACAAGAAATTAAGGCCCGCCTTTTAGAGTTTTACTCGGAATTATACACCTCGCAATGCACACAAACACTTGAAAATCTACAACCCTAGAGCTGCTGTGGCTCGGTAACGCTCACAGAGCATACCTGGATGAACCATTCTCCTAGGAAGATGTAGTTAGAGTCATCAATAGTTTGCCGCTGGACAAGGCTCCCGGCCTAGACGGGCTGCCCGCCTCCTTTTATAAATGCTATGCTTCCATTCTGGCCCCTCACCTCATGGCAGTTTATCAAGAGACAATTGACACAGGAAAATTACCCCCCACTCTCAGAGAGGCAGGCATATTGCTGCTACTCAAACCTGAAAAGCCACCAACCCAATGTGACTCATATCGGCCCCTCTCCCTCATTAACACTGACAACAAAATTTATGCCAAACTATTAGCAAACAGAGTCCAACCGTTATTGCCGCTCATCGCCAGGCCGGATCAATCGGGATTTATCCTAAGGAGATCGACAGCGCATAATTTGCGTACTTTTTTTGCTATATTACATTATTTAGATCCACATCTCCCTGCAGTGGCTGCTTTTCTAGATGATACTAAAGCATTTGATTCTCTAGAGTGAACATTCCTTTTTGCTGTCCTTCAGAGAATAGGGTTTTGCCCGCTCTTTTTCAAACAGATAAGACTTTTATATACCGACACAAAAGTGCGCCTATTTGTTAATGGTCACACTATGGAGGCATTTCCTATAACCCGGGGTACGCGGCAGGGCTGTCCTCTTTCGCCCTTGCTTTTCGCTATCGCAATGGAACCACTGGCAGCGAGGCTGCGGCAACACCATGCGGGGAGAGGACTCAAATTTACCTCTAGAGGGATAATAATATCACAATATGCTGATGACATCACGCTATACATAAAGAACCCCCAAACTAACCTACAGCCAGTACTGTGAGAGATTACAAAATTTGGCGGCCTGTCAGGCATACAGATCAATTGGAAAAAGTCCACGCTATTTCCACTGACCGAAGACACCATTCCATTCGAATTAGTCTACCCACTCAGCTGGGCAGACGGTCCGGTAAAATATCTTGGAGTCTGATTAGGCAGACACATCCAAGAATTATGGACTATGAAAATGGGTCGCACCATTACATGGTTGGAAGGGAAGATTAAGCTGTGGTCCACACTTCCGCTATCACTTGCGGTAAGGATAGCTGTTGCTAAAATGGTGGTCCTTCCCAAATTTCTTTATATTTTTGCCAATGTCCCGCTCCTATTGACTCAGGCATTCTTCACCAAACTCCGCTCATTGTTGATCTCCTTGGTGTGGGCAGGAGGACAGGCCAGGGTCGCCTGGGAAACATTGACACTTCCACAGAGTCAGGGAAGACTAGTGGCACCAGACTTTCACTTATACGCATTTTGCGCCCAGGCGCAATTCTTACACTTTTGGGTGCACCCAATCCCCTTCCAGCCACATGTGCCGGTTGAGTGTGACAGAGTTGCGCCTCTTCCATTAGAGGTGGCACTATATCAACCTTGCAAACGACCCTGTCATACCGTAGACACCACAGAAACACTGAGGTGGGCCTGGGATAATCTCCGACGCAGAGCAAATACACCCACGCTATACGCCCCCTCGATAATCCTGGCTAGGAATCCACAAATGCCCCCATTGGAGGACCAAGGTGCCATAGCGAGGTCCAGGGGATTAGGTATCAGCAGTTTCGCAGATCTATACCGGGAGGAGGGATTTCTTGAACCGCCGGCGCTAACTGACACACCACCCCCTTCTTTTACCGATACCCTGCTTTATCACTGTTTACGGGCAGTGTGCCGTCGGATGCATGGTACATTTCCAGACCCCCCACCTACTCTGCAGACACATGAAAACCTTCTCACTACTCCATCAGCGAAAAAGCTCATTACTAGACTTTACACCTCTATGCAAACACATCACCCAGTGATAACTCCGAAACAAAGGGAACAATCGAACACTGAGTTACACCCACACATAACAGAAGAGGAATGGAATTTCTGCTGTGCGCAACTTGAACACCTGTCTCCAAACTATAAACTCAGGTTAATCCACGTTAAATTCCTTAACCAATATTACAGAACACCCATACAACTGTTCCGCATGGGTCTCAGACCTAAAGCAGAGTGCTGGAAGTGCCACTCAGATCAGGCAATTTTTTTACACCTGGCCTGGAGTTGCCCTCAAGTGGCGGCGTACTGGACAGACATATTTAAAAATATAAGCGATATCCTTATACCTGTTCAGCCCACGGCACTGACTGGGATATTGGGCTATGTGAAGGAGACCCCGGTGGGGGTGCGCAGGTTGTTAGCCATGTTACTATTATTGGCAAAGCGCAGGATCGCTATGACGTGGGGCGGATCACGCCCTCCCTTGCTAAAAGACTGGATTGTTGATGCCACGTTTTGTCAAGAGCAACTCGCTGCTTTCTGGGAGTTAATGCCTGTGGAATCTAGGCCGAAGGATATTTGGGGCCCATTTGTGAATTGGTTGCGACTAGCGGGTACTGATACTCCTGAGCCTGAGGAGGCGATAATGGACAATTAAATCTGCCTTATGTTTACATGTGAATAGTTACTATGTATGCACATTGGGGTTGCCCAGTCTGATAGTCTCCTATATTAACCATTTGTACATCCAACAAGAAGTGACAGTGTTGCATTTAAGATGTGATGATCAAGGTAAATCATAATTGTATCAACTGTTCGCAGGATGCCTCTATTTGTGCAAATCTGTACTTTCTGCCTGTTTGTACTGCCAATAAAAAATTAAAAAATTAAAAATCCAGCAATATCCCATATGGTTTCAAATTATCTACCTCCCCATCCCCAGCCTTTCTCGGAGAAATTGACATCTCCATTTTCAAAACAGGTAATATTCTCATTCAAGCAACCGAACTACACCTCAACATCTTTGACCGCCACTTCAGTATCCTGGCAGCCCACCTATCCAAACCTGCCCCCAACCCCTCTTCCTCCCAATTTTCGGACACCATCACGATTTCCCCCCCCAGCGCTGAGCCCACGCCCCCAAGGCTCCCCTAATGTGCACACCACTACCCAAACCCTCACCTTACCCAAAGACCGACACCCTCAAACCCATCTTTCAACCCCTAGCCACTCTACTACTCCCGGACCCCTTCACCCTGAACTTCCACCTTCAACCCCCCTGTGCCTATAGTACCCTCTCTGAACTACACTCTCCCCACGCAAGCTGTTGAATTTAAGTCCCAGTCCCTCCACCTAGTGCTTCCGACCCTTCCCCCCCTACACCCATCTCTCCACCGCTGAATTTCTCTCCCACCTCATCGTGCTGTAACTTCCCCCTCCATCCCTCTCTCCATCATAACTTCTCCTCCGACCTCTCGGCCTATCTTCATGATTGACCCCGTCTCCCTCATGTCCAACATCCCTAACTCTCCTCCAACTCCCCCCAGTGGCATCTCCCCCGCCACCCATCAGACCATCATCGCTGGCCAACACTGAACCCCCGTTCTCCCCACCCTCCCCGTCACCCGAGCCAACACTCAATCTTATCGCTCAGATGCTTTCTAACATTGAACTTAAGCTCTCAACCGTGCAGATGGAACTTAGAAGACTCAGAAATGATTTTAACACCCTGAACATAAAGACCCTCATCAATCATAATGACTCCACCTGCCCGTACCTCACTTACACCGCCCAACTTAACCACTGGAAAACTACTCCTCTTCGCAACAGATCTTTTAGGCCTCGCCACGCTAGGAACGGCCTCTCCTCTTCTGCCATAATGGACTTATGCAACTCCTACCTTCCCAAACATCTGATCCCTGATCATTCCCTCCCTTATTCCTGCATCCCAGTGATTTTGGGTACGAACAGAACCCACTCCTCTCCCATCTCATCTAGACCCCCAGCTCAACTTACCACCATACACTCATGCCCTACTACCAAAGCCAACCCTAAGCCCCTCTCATGAATGCTCGTTAACTGCCGCTCGGCTGTCCGACACGCAACGGAAATTTCTGAAACCATCCTCAGTGAAACCATCGACATTGCCTTCCTTACAGAAACCTGTCTTAAGGACCACTCGACGGCCATCCTTGACCTATTGACCCCCCTGGCTACTCTATCATCAGAAAAGACAGACCAGACAGAATAGGAGGTGGCTTAGCTATTATCTATAAAAATGAACTTCAACTCTCCTGTGTTAAAAATTCTGAACACCTAACCTTTGAATATCTTGGCGCTGAACTCACTATACAGGGCTCTCCCACAATTCGCCTACATAACATCTACCACCCTCCGGGTGATCTTATACCCTTCGCCGAAGAACTATCCGACCTTCTCTCTCAATCCTCACTCTCCAACTCGAAAAATCTCTTCCTAGGAGATTTTAACATCCACTGGAACAATGTTACTGACCCCACAGTCAGCCATCTCATCAATCTCCTAGAGATCAATGGCCTGGTTCAACTATGCCACTCGCCCACCCACACCAAAGGTCCCACTCTTGATGCCATCATTTCCAACAACGACTTGGCCTCCCTCTCCAGTATCCTCCCCATTGACTGGTCTGACCATCACCTCATCATGTTCAAGATCGAATCCTCTCCTTTCCCCCCTCCTATCAAAACCGTCAAACCCATGAAATGGACCAGAATTCTTAATTAAATCCCTCCTGGCGAACTTGAGTCTAAGCTCCAAGCTCAACTTCTTCTCACCCCTCTCTCCCAAGATGCCAACGAGCTCACTGAGCTGTTCAACAAGACCGTCAAGGAGGTCGTTGACCAGCTAGCCCCTCCCAAACTAAAAAAACAAAGAACCATTCCATCCAAAACTTGGTTTAACTCTGACCTCAATGACGAAAGACGCTCACTTAGACTGACTGAAAGAACATGGAGGCAACACCCCTCCCCTGCACACCTTGCTTGCCTACGGGCCGCTAGGGCTACTTATAAAAAACAAATTTTCAAAGAAAAGGCCACCTTCTTCCGAACTCAACTAGACCAGGCCAAAAATAGACCCAGAGAACTATTTAACATTGTTCGCAACCAAATATCCACAACCCCCCTTAAACTGGCCGCCTCAACTAATAGATGTGAAGAAATTGCCAACTTCTTCTCGGAGAAAATCGCCAAAATTGATCAGTCCTTCCATCTAACTCAGACCCCACCCAATCCACCATTAGCTGCTGACACTACATTAGACGATCCTTCCATCTTGACTCTACCTCCTTCCTCTTCCTCTCTCCTTCACGCTACAACCCACACAGATTCCAGCCTTCCCCTCTTGCAACTGAAAAACAATGCATCCTGGACTAACTTCCACCCCGTGACTGAGCTCGAAGTCTTTAACATCATCTCCAAACTTAAGCCGTCCTCTCACACCAAAGATCCTCTCCCATCTAGTCTTATCCAGAATATTAACCACATTATTGCCCCTTATTGGACCACGATCATCAACACCTCCCTCTCCACAGGATGTGTCCCAAACTCCCTTCAACTCTGTCAAATCACGCCTATTCCTAAAAATCTCACATCTGACCCTAATGACCTGAACAATCTCCGCCCTATCTCGAACCTACCACTTCTCTCCAAAGCCCTTGAAAAATGTGTCTTGCTTCACTTGGATAATCACATTAACAACTTCAACCTTACCATCCGGCTTCAGAAAAGGCTGCAGCACTGAAACCGCCATGCTAAAGATAGTTGATGACATCCATTCCGCCCTTGACAATGGTGAATCCTGCCTTCTCATTCTCCTTGACCTCTCAGCGGCCTTTGATACAGTCAACCACAAGTCCTTACTCAACTCACTCAGGACCCGCTTTGGCCTTAGCGTCAGGTCCTTAACTGGTTTACCTCATTTCTCCAACACAGAACTCAACAAATCAAAATTACCGACTGCCTGTCTAACCCCTCACCTATAACCCTAGGTATCCCTCAAGGCTCTGTTCTCTCTTCCTCTCTCTTTAACTTCTTCATGGAACCCCTTACCCTTATTCTGAAACAAGCTGGAATCAACTATCACCTCTATGCGGATGACACCCAACTTTACTATAAGATTAGGTCCCACTCTGATGTACTTCATCTTAACCATACCCTGAACAAGATCCAATCCTGGTTCTACACCAATCATCTCAAACGTGACCCTAAGAAAACTGAAGTCATCCTCTTCTCACCTAAAAACAATGGGCCCCCCATCCAATCCTGGATCTCTGATCTCAATATTCTCTCAACTGTTCGCTCTCTTTGTCCAACTCAGTGAAATCACTTGGTTTCATCATCGACAAAAACCTAACTCTTAACGAACACATAAATACTCTGCTAAAGGAGCTCTCCTCACTCTCTGCCATCTGAAGAAAATCAAACCATTCATCCCACCTGAAGACTTCAAATGTGTTGTCCAATCACTGGTACTCTCCAAAATTGACTATGGTAACGCTATCCTCACAGGAACCCCCAAAGTTCACTTAGCCCCTCTCAGATCCATGCTCCACCTAGCTGCCAGGCTCATCACTGACTATAAGCATTTTGACCACATCTCCCCGGCCCTGAAGACCCTTAACTGGCTTCCCGTAGAAGGTAGATCCTCCTACAAGACAGCATGCATTACGCATAAAGCTTTACACCAGAATACCCCGCTGTACCTCACTAACAAACTCAAAAAAGCGGGCGGCTCTAGACCGATGAGGAGCACAAACACTTTCATCCTCATCCCCCCTATTCAAAAAGAAAACCACTCAATCTCGCTCCTTCTCAGGAAACGCTCCGAACATCTGGAATGCCCTCCCCAAGGAATTGCGTTGTAACCCCTCCTACATCGGCTTTAAAAAAGAACTCAAACTGTACCTTCTCAGCAAATACTGGGGCCCTTAATCTGGTATCTGACCCCTCACTCGGCCTCCCCTATACTTACCCTCCCCTACCCCACTTTCTTTCTCCTTCTGTCACTCCCTATGTAAATATATCTGCTATTGTTGTTTCTATGTTTATAGACATCCGTTGAGTACCTTTTCATGTATATTGCCCTTGGCTCATTTTAGTTTTGAGTTAGTTAACTTGCTTTTATACTCTGCTATTGAACATTCCTTTCTTTGTCCTGTTGTACTGTAATCTTGTTTTTTGCACATGTAAAGCGCTCTGATACCCCCGGGTCTAGCCAGCGCTATATAAAACCTTTCAAGTAGTAAATAAATAAACCTACTCCTGAAGAGAGAGTACTTGTGAAAGTCAAGAGGCGGCTGCCACAAATTTCTCCAGAATTAAGGAGGGTTGGAACCTTTTGTCTTGATAGCAACACCACCTTCACAACCGGCGAGCAGTCAGGTGACCTGATTTTGCAAACAGCGCAAAAACATAGCTGCCCATTTTTTTCTTTACACCAGATTTTCCACTGGTTTTCCATTTGTGGATAGAATGATTTTTTCCTCGTTGCCATTTAAAAAAAAAAAAAATGTTAGAAAACCAGAAAAAAACCTAAAAAAGCAGTCTTGTCAGAACCGCCTTTCATGGTAAAAAAAAAACTGTGTGTGTATGTATAAACAGGAGTGATTGCATAAGTTAGTGACTAGGTGTGTTAATGGCTGCATGGGTGAGTGATTGGGTGTGTTAGTGGCTGCATGAGTGATTGACTGCCTGTGTAAGTGCCTGCATGGGTGAGTGAAAGGCTGTGTAAGTGCCTGAATAATTGAGTGAGTGTTTTTGTTAATGGCTGTATTAGTAGGTGCCTCTGTGTATTAGTGCCTGTATGAATGACTGACTGGTGGGTAAGTGTGTGTATAAGTTAGTAATTGGGTGTATGAATGACTGATTGAGTGGATGGGTGAGTGCCTGTATTAGCGTGAGAGTGACTGTAGGAGTGAGTGATAGAATGATTGAGTGTGTGAGTGGTTTTATAAGTGAACACGTGGGTGTATGAGCTGCTGTATGAGTGAGATAGTGGGTATGTAAGTGGCTGTATGAATGGGTGAGTGTATGAGTGTTCGTATGAGTGAGTGAGAGGGTGTGTGAGAGGATATATGAGTGAGTAAATCAATGCATAAGTACGTCTATGGCTGAGTGCGTGACTATGTGAGTGGTGTGTATAAGTGGCTGTATAGGGGAGTGAGTAGGTGTCTAAGTCGTTGCATTATTGTGTGATTAAGTGGGTGAGTATCTGTATAAGTGAGTGACTGGGTATGTTTTTGCCTGTACGGGTGAGCGGTTTTTTGAGTGAGTGTCTGCATGTGTGAGTGTCTGCATGAGTGAGTGACTGTATCAGTTGCTGTTTGAGTCAACAAGTGGAGGTGTGACTCAGGGTGAAATAGTGGGTATATTAGTGGCCGTATGAGTGAGTGAGCCACTATGTGAGTGGATGTATGGGTAAGTGATTGGGCACGTGAGTGCCTGCATCATTGAGTGACTGCGTGTGTGACTGTTTGTATGGGTGAGAGAGTGGGTGAGTCACAGGTTGTGTAATTGAGTGAGTGGTTGAGTGACTGTGTAGGTGGATGGCTGCCTATGTGGATGACCGTTTGAGTAAATGATTGGGTGTGTGAGTGCCTGCATGACTGAGTGACTGTGCATGTAAGTGTCTATATGGACATGCTGTGTGAGTTCCTGTATGGATGAGTGAATGCATGTGTGAGTGACTGTATGATTTAATTGAGTGACTGACTGCATAGGTGAGACACTGCATGTGTTAGTGCCTACATGAGTTAGTAATTGGGTGTATGTGTGTGTGTGTGTATAAGTGAGTGACTGGGTGTGTTAGTGGCTGTGGGATGAGTGAGTGGGTAGGTAAGTATATGTATAAGTCTGTCACTAGCTATGTAAATAGCGGTATATCTGACTGAATGGAGGTGTAAGAGACTGTATAAGTTGTGTATGGCAGTTTGAGAAGTTGTGTGGGTGAATAACTAACTGTATGTGTACTTATATTGGTGACTGAATGTGTGTGTAAGTATCTCTATGACTAAGTGGCTATGCCAGTGTTTGCATTCGTGGAGGACTGGGTACATCAGTGCATGTATCATTGGGTGTAATAGTATATATGACATTGACTTGGGTGTATTAGTGTATGTACAACCTGTCTCTGGATATGTCAGTGAATGCCTGGGTATGTTACTGTATCTATCAGTGTGTGGGTGGATGTATTAGTATATTAATGAGTGTGTGTCTAAGTGTATCATTCTATGCATGTGTGTGTCTGTATGTATTAGTGTCTGTATGCCTCAGTGTGGTAATGTGAACAACACTGAGTGGCTATGTATGTCACAGTCCATATCCGTGTGTAAATGGATGTGTGGGTATCTATATAGATGAGTAAGTAGGTGCATGAGTGTGTGTATCAATGACAAATTGGCTGTGTGAGGGCCTGTATGCTGATGAACAGATATAGTCAGTGGCTGTATGTAGCATTGAATATGTATGGCACTAGTTGCATTAGTAACGGACTGGCTGTGTTAGTAGTGGTTTCGATAAGTAAGTAAGTGTATACATTAGGGGTGGGCGGAATTTGCGTAGACGCGTTACGCAAATCTCCGCGAAATTGTTAAAAATCTCCGCGATCATGTAGAAATTCCACGGAATCGCGGAATTGCTTGTCCCGCCCGTTCGCGATGTGTTTTTGCGTGCTTGCGGGGAAATATATCGCTAACTTGCCCATGCGGTCGCTAATGGGCGCGGCCATCTTGTTTTTCACTTGTCCCGCCCGCTCGCGATGGTTATTTCCTGTTCCGGGTCGCGTATTGCATGCTCCCGCCCGCTCGCGATGCTTATATCCAGTTCCGGGTCGCGTATTGCATGCTCCCGCCCGTTCGCGATAAGTATTTCCGGTTCGGGAACGCGCATTACGTGTTCGCGATGCTTTTTGCGTGCTCGGGGGGAAATATCGCGCGAACTTGCCCATGCGGTCGCAATGGGCACGGCCATCTTGTTTTTCACTCTATTGCTATGGTTCTGGGCCTGCTTTTCAATCCTCCCTCTATCTTTTCAATCCTTTGTTTCTGGAAACTTTTTTTTGATCTTTTTTATTTATTATCTATCTCTCTATTTTCCTGATTCTATATTTTGAGTTTTTTTCTACTTTTTGTGTGTTTTTCACTACTTTTTCACTCTTTTTCTATTACCTGCTTTTTAATTTCTTTTACTTACTTTTTTTATTCCTACCTTTTCTTTTCCGCCCCCCCCGCCTACCCAGAATCATGGCAAAGGGCCGCAGGGCTCGTAGCCAGAGCCTCGACCGCCTTCCTTGCGGAAGGCGGCGCCAAAAAGGGGTGCAGGCACGGGCCTTATTCGGTGAGGCGGAGGTGGCCGCACTGGTTTTTTTTGTTCAGCGCCACCTCCCCTCAACCCTGGCGGCAGGCCTGGGTCCGGGTACGGGCTCCGGGAGCGTCGGCAGCGGTGGGGCAAGGTGCGTCGGGCAGTGTTTCGCTGCTCTGGTGTCCGGCGCACCTATAATCAGCTGACGCACCGGTGGTCCGATATTCTGGACCGGGAGCAGGACCTGCTGGACCTGCTAGGAGTGGAGGTCCCGGGGCTTGGTGAGTAGCTATTTAATATTACTACTTTGTGTTCTTCTGCTCTGTGTTATATATTGCGAATATTTTTTTTTCCGACCAGCAAGAATGCTGCTGCTTACATTGCAGGTAAATTACGTTTAAAAATCTGTGATTGTTATGACACAGGCGCTCGGCGCTACTAATCTTACTTGTTTGCAACTTTGCGCTCGCTTGGCCTGATGATTATGTAAGAGTTTCCTTTAGAGAACTTAAGTTAGGTAATGCTAGAGAGACTCTAGTTGTTCCTTTGTCCTCCTGCCACTAAGAAGGGATAGTGGTGGATTGATAGGTTTAGTTACTTATTAGTTGGTAATTTTTAAGTGGTGTGCGTGACGCATCCTCTGTCACGTCACGTGCTGCTGAGTGCTGCTTACCCCAGTCCTTAGTAGAACCTTTTGTAGTTTGTTTAGTGAGTGTTAATAGGCTTATATCATCACTAGCAGAACATCAGCAGCAACCAGCCAACAATTTGGTGTATGCAAAAATGTATGCATGTGTCCTCCATCTATGCATTTTTGAGGACTAAAATAAATGGAAATGCAGACTTACTGAACAATTGGCCCATCTGGATTGGAATAGGTGGGCTAGGTCAGGTGGTAGTTAGGCTTACTAGACGGTCCGTGAATCTTGCAATACTACTAGTCGATCAGATTAGATAGGTCAATTTTATTGCAGTTGTTGTTCACAAAATGTTTTTAGAGCGTATTTTAAAATATTTTATTTGTTTCACACCAAACTTTAATTTTTGTCTCTTTCTTTATGAAATCTTACATGATCAACAGCACCCAGAGGCAAGAAGACGGGGTCACAGGTGGCGGGACAAGAAGATCATCAAGATGCCTCCCAGGGCCAGGACCGCTCCTCTACCGAGGGCTCTGCTGCTGGCCCCAGTAAGTCCTCCAGTGGTTAATATTAATAATTATATTTCCCTAACTTTTCCTGCACCTTATTTTTTCCGAACTATTATTTCGGTATCCTAATTCTATTTTTTACAAATTCTTCTTTGATCTATACTATCTGTTTCTAAATTCTTGTTATCCCTGCCTCTAACTGCGTCTGCTATGACTCTCTGTACTACTACTATTAGTCTGTCTGTAGCTAAGCTTGCCCAGTTGGCCACTCTTTATTTAAAATATTTTAAATAAAACTCAGATTCACCAATAGCTCTAGCCATTGAGTCCAGTCATTTGGGTTGTCCTCTTCTACTACTTCTAGTCTTCTTAATCTTGAGGCTTTTCGACAATTCCCACCAAGAAAATGCCCAACCACATTTGACTATTTTTGATAGGATAGGACATACTACTACTGTTGTAGGGATTCTGCACATACAGAACTTTGCACAAGAAAATAGGACTTTTGTGATGGGAGGTTGGACCTTCCTCACACCTCAGTCAGAAGCCACCACAATCCCCTGACCGACTAGTTATATGTCTCATTAGGTCTCCGAAAGCCCCCCCCAACATACCCAATGAGTAGACAACCCATAACATAACACTCCCGACCTCTGTTGCGGAAGCAATGCACACCCTTTCGCTCACTCACTTGTGTAAGTCCACACCAAATACCACCGAGTCTATGTAAGTTCAAAAGGTTTATTTTCAACTGACAAGCTCTGTACGTTGTTCTATAATGCAGCAGCAACAGCAAAATGCATAAGATTAAAACAATAAACATTGTTACACTTCGTTACACTTACAACTACAAGTCCATAAAAGACAAAAGGCGAAATCATGATAACTGAACAGTGGTGGAAGAACCACCCTCCCCTTGGTAGGAATATAGTTTTTATAAAATTATAAATGGAGATCTGAGAATTCTGGAGACCCCTCACCTTAGAAGAACCCAGTACTGGTTACATCATAACCCATAAGCTCTACAATCAATCAATCAATCAATCAATCAATCAATCATGTCACTTACAAAGTGCACTACATACCCGCTTAACGCTGCCTTGAGAATAGGGCCCCTTTCACGCTAAACTTAGTGTGAAAGGGGGCATGCAGTGGGTGTTGCGGTGGGCATACCACCGCAACACCCATTGAATTCGACGCTGCCACCTATTATCAAGGGCGGCGATAATAGGTGGCAGCGCCGAACTTAAGTTAAGACCAGAAAAATCCTGGTCTAAAGGTGGCGAAACGAGGAGAAATGCTTAATTTCTCCTTGTTTTTGCTATTTCCATGTGTGCTGCCTTGTGCAGTACACATGGAAATAGAAAAATGCCATGGTTTGTTTATGTACAGGAAGGTGTCCCTTCCTGTACATAAACAAACCTTTAAAAAAAATGCTGTTTTGTAACTTACTGTTGTAATCAAAAGAAGGTCCGGACTTCTAACGTAGATTAGTTAGATTCTTTATTAAGTTGTTACAAAGATCAATCAATCAATCAATCATGTCACTTATAAAGCGCACTACATACCCGCGAGGGTCTCAAGGCGCTGGGGGAAGAGGGGGGTGGTGCTGCTACTGATCGAAGAGCCAGTTCTTGCGGAGTCTTCTGAAGGCCAGTAGGTCTTGGGTCTGTCGGAGGTTGGTGGGGAGGGTGTTCCAGGTCTTGGCGGCGAGGTGGGAGAAGGATATGCCGCCGGCGGTCGTTTTCCGGATGCGGGGGACTGTGGCGAGGGCGAGGCTGGTCGAGCGGAGCTGGAGGGTGGGGGTGTAGAAGCTGAGTCGTCTGTTGAGGTAGGCTGGTCCGGAGTTGTGGAGTGCTTTGTGTGCGTGGGTGAGGAGCTTGAAGGTTATCCTCTTGTTGACAGGGAGCCAGTGCAGGTCTCTCAGGTGGGGTGTGATGTGGCTGCGTCGGGGGATGTCGAGGATAAGACGTGCAGAGGCGTTCTGGATGCGTTGCAGCCGTCTCAGGACCTTAGCCGTCGTTCCTGCGTAGAGGGCGTTTCCGTAGTCCAGCCTGCTGGTGACGAAGGCCTGGGTGACTGTTTTTCTTGTTTCGGTGGGGATCCACTTGAAGATCCTGCGGAGCATTCGGAGGATGTTGAAGCAGGATGAGGAAACGGCGTTGACCTGCTTAGTCATGGAGAGGGTGGGGTCGAGGATGACCCCTAGGTTGCGTACGTGGTCGGTGGGTGGCGGGGCTGTTCCCAGTGATGTTGGCCACCAGGAGTCATCCCAGGCTGAAGGGTTGGAACCAAGGATGAGGACCTCCGTCTTGTCCGAGTTCAGCTTCAGGCGGCTGGTCCTCATCCATTCGGCGACGGCCTTCATTCCTTCGTGGAGGTGGGCTTTGGCGGTGTGAGGGTCTTTGGTGAGGGAGAGGATCAGCTGGGTGTCGTCGGCGTAGGAGATGATGTTGAGGTTGTGCTGTCGGGCGACGTGGGCGAGGGGTGCCATGTAGATGTTGAACAGCGTTGGGCTCTGGTTCGTATAAGGGAATCTTCCGTCTGTTATGAGAAAAATGGTGCGTGTTAGTATAGTGCAAGCATTTCTCAGTCGTGCCAAAAAGTGTAGTATTTTTATGGATAAGCAATATGGACTAACACCAGAACTCCATAACAAAGTGGCTTGTTTTTCGACCTTGTACGCAGCGCTCAGACAGTAGCAGTATGAGCTCATGTGGGCTCAAAGGCGTCTTACACAACAAGCTGCGAGGTAACTTGCGCAAAAATAAAAGACACAAAGCTAAAATGGTTGCATGGCTCGGGGTAACTTAGCAAAGACTAGAATGACCCTAGGGACCATATAACACTACTAGTGTCTACTCTACTACCTGATTTGTACTAGTGATGTATGTCGTATATGTATTAACTTTTTTTCAATCTTGCTAGTGAAAAATAGGGGAGGTGTATATGGCATCTGAAAAATGTGTAATGTTTTTTCTAGGCGTACTACTGACCACCAGTACCGGGGCCAGCGGCGAAGGTGACGCGGCCGCTGAGGGTGCAGGAGATGCGGCAGTTGCAGGAGGAGCTGCAGGGTGTGAGCCAGCAGCAGTGGCGGGCGGTGGTAAGTTATATTCCTAATCCTTACTTATTGACATTACACTCGCTGCAAGGGTGTAATGTATACTGTACTGTTGAGACTTAAGTAAGAAGTTGTTGTGAACGGTTGAAGAAGACACCCTTTACTTAGCATTAGCAATAGCATTAGCGACTGGAGTGTACTGTTGAGTAACCAATGGCCTCTTCTATCGAACTTCAACTCAGCTGTGAAAGTTTTATGGAGAAGACTAAAAGTCAGATCAGATGACCTTGATGGATGGGTTGAACGAAAAGGGAAAGAAGGGTGGAAGGAGGAAGGACGGGCGAGATTTAATATTTATGACTGGCAGAGAAGGATACGTGGGATGCATGCATAGGTGTCTGATAGGAATCAGATCCATGGGTGATGGAATGCCTGAAACTCCCACAAATGTTAGAGGCCGAGGTAGTGGGAGGATAGATACATACCACAAATGTTATGTACTGTGCTTGCTAGTGCTACTGTGCCACTATGTGTAGAATTAATTTGTCTTACTGCTTTGCTAAGAGTATATTTTACAATAGTCTTGTTTTTTCTTCTTGATATAGCTACTCCTTCCAAAGTGAAAGTCGACAGGAAGGAGTTGGCAGACAAGGCCCGGCGCCGGAAGCTGGAGGACATACAAGCTGAATACCGGCGGCTGGTGGTTCTAGAGGAGGAGGAGGAGGAGGCGGCAGCAGCTGCAGCCTCCTCCAATGCCCAATGCCCCAGGCCCCAGCCACCCCCCTCCAGTGTTACGGCGCCACCGTCTGGCAGCCGCCCGCCGCCACACTACATTACGCACTGCTGCCCCCCCCTGTGGATGCAATTGCCGCGCACTGAAGCGCCGCGTGGCCTGTCTAGAGGAGCGCATTCGTGTCCTGGAGAGGCGAGCCCGCTGAGACCCCGTTTATTTATTGCCCCTTTTTATTGCTTATTTTGGTGGGTGGGAATCGGGCGTTGGGGTTTTCACTTTTGGACAATTGGACATTTCATTTGTTGGACTTTTTTGTTGCGGGAAATGGACATTGGTTGGGGTTAGGGAGAGGGGTGGGTCAGGTGTTGTGGGATTTTTTTACATAGTTTATTTTTGTTAGGGTATTAAATTATATATTTATACTTTATATACGATGTTGTTAATGTTTTGTGGGTGGGGTTACTGTTTTACATCACACTGTTTCCTTGCTGGTGCAGGGCCACAGCCAGTGTTTGATTTAAATAATTGGCTGAGTTACTAAGACACAAACAGATAGATGCGGTACCCCTCACTGAGGGACTTGTCCTACTAGTACTGTCAGTCTCTCCTCCTAGTCTATGCATTCTGCAACTGGACTCAAAGGGGTGTGTGAAATAGAATTAATGAAAACATTTCCATTATTAATTATGCCTCCCCCAAACTTCTTCTCTTACCTGTGCTTGATGTTTAACTTGGGCACGGCGATGGCTGCATGGTGATGATGGTTTTCTTTCCCAACATGCCATGGTTGTGGTGGTAGTAGTAGTAGACCCTGGCAGTAGCATTTGCAAAAAAAAGAAAATGAGACAGTCAGTCGCCTGAGAGAGACTGTGGGAGGAGTAGTAGAACGAAGTACAGTACAGAACTTACTGCCAAACAATAATATGCCAAAATACAATAAAACATAATGGTGGCGGGGATAGCCTAGTACATAGAGTTACAAACTCTAGCTGTGTCGAGTCACTCGACTAGGCCTACAGTACACTCGACACAAGCGTAACCGTTAGTGCTGTGTAGGAGGATGACAACAAATCCAATCGATGCCGGCAATTAATGCTGATGGATTAGGTTCCTTTGGTAAAAAAATGATCTCGCAAATATACTGCTCATGGGTGGGCAAGCAGAAGAAGATCCTCGCCCTGCCTTAAATTGAATTAGTGTTGCTTTTGCCACATCCGCCTCCAGCAAGCGTGTGATAAATTATTGGTGTACATTTAATTTAGTCACACCTCAATAAGTCACACAGCCCGGGGGAAGAGGGTTAGGGTTTGATGAATGGTTGGGAGGGGGGTTTTGGGAAAGGTTTGACAAAGAAAAACAGTACGCATGGACAACAACAAAACACAATCTTGGCAGACAACCATATCCATAAATCTGTTAAGGGAGAAAAAGGAAATGCATGCATGATGAGGATAACTTGATGGTTAATGATAAGTAGTACTTACTAACTACTACTAGACAATTAGACAGTACAGGGCAGCAGTATATTATGCAATTTGCCTTGCCTGTCTGCCCTCCGAGAGACCCAAAATTACATACAGTTTCTGTTCGGTTGTACCTGCCCGGGCTTAAAGATAGCAAAGAAAATTCAAAAATAGCTGTAGGGATGAATTGAATTAGAAGCAGAGAGCAAACATAACAACAACAACAACACACAGTAGTAATGATTGAAGACAAAAAATGAATCAAATTTAAAAGATGATGAAAGTTGATACTGTTACTGTATGTTATCCTGGTCAAAATGGGTAGTTGCATCTCGGCATTCCTCTTGGTCCTCCCTTCCATGGACGCTCCGGCCATCAATCTTGGGTGACGCCACTGCCTGCCTGGCAGATGTAGATTCATTGGTAAGGTAAGTGAGAGTTGTTTTTCCCAGTATAGCACAGGGTAAGGGCCGGCCTGTAATTGTAGATGGGAAAACAAAAGGGATATTGAAAAATCAAGTAGAAAAAAATGCATAAATTACGGTGGAGTGCAACAAGAACACTTTCAGAGGCGGCATGGATACATCATGTCTACTCTAGTCTGTTTCCAGCATTAACCTCCAACAACAACAGGACAGAGCAGGCCCACGGCACCCGTGACCCATCCTCCATTTAGCGTACATTTTTTGACAGAGGCAGACAAAGCAGATATACAGCAACATAGCATTTTACAAATTAAGTGACTAAATCAATGCCCCGCTGTCAGCCATACCACCACACTCGACTCCACCACTACACAGACATGTAGGTTTGCAGTGGTTGTTGTTGACTTGGTTACCTTTTATGGCACTCATGAAACGCCCTGAGTTATTCCATCAATCATCTCGGATCGTACTGAGTGACTGCGAAGATATTATGTCACTGTGGTCATCATCATGGTGTGTTGTCCAACTCAGTGTGCAGTGTACAGATTGAGTCCCTTTTCCATATTCAAAATGCAATGGGTCGGCCTGCAGTAGAAGTAGAAATTTGTTATTAAAAAACAAGAATGGAAACAAACATTGCATTGAGTTACTTTTAGTGTGTATATTAGATAATAGTACACAATGAATTAACTTCATGCACTACAAACAACAACAACACAAATCACTCAGTCAGCGTCCAATGCATGTCATCATTCATTACCTGTTCCTTCTCATCTTCAGTTAATGGGCAGTCTCTCTCGGCTCGGAAAGGAGGATAGCTATAGTAGTCATCATCATGATCCACTTCTTTTGGAGAGACTGAACGTGGCAAGATTTTAGTTTTTCTTCGATTATGCTACATCCAATCATCATCTGGCTTGAGGGCAATAGATTTAGGTCGATTCAGGAGGATGGAGGAGCAGGACTCGGAGGAGTGGACTGAAATGCAGACAGCTGAAACTCATATATGGCAATAAAAGATGAAGACGGTGGTGAAGGATTTGTTGTGATTTGAAGTTTCCGACCAGAAAGAAAGACACACAAATAAAAGTAAATATGGGAGAACGACAGTAAGAAGTGGAAGCCTAGTTGTCTGGGAAGTATAGCTTGTCCTCAAACTCTGGGGGTTCAACCAAAAGTAGGTAATCAGCATCTAACACGCTACTTCCGTCACCTGAGCCGCTGTTCTCATCTTCCTGTGTTGATTCATGTATTGTGTAATTCGGTGGTAAATTGCTGATTCATTTTGATCATGGTTAACCTCTCCACGTTATTTGGTGAGAGACTGGTCCTTTTCACTGTTACAATGGAACCAGCAGCACTGAAAACACGTTCAGAAGAGACACTTGCGACAGGGCATGCCAGATAGTTTATCGCCAGCCTGCTGAGCACTGGCCATTGGCCCCTTTTGCCATACCAATACCGCTGATCCAGCACAATATTAGCCAACAGCATTCATACACCACATACTCACTTGGGCCCATACATTCATACTACACTAATACTTACGCTGGGTGTCAGATGTACTCTTTTATCAAAAATCCCTGCTACCAATTACCTTCTGATTGAAGAGTAATAACTTACCAATGGATCCTTTGCTAATTGGGAAGTTTAAAATGAGTGACATTCATTATAGTACATAATTCTGAAATAACCACTGAGTCAGGAAGTTTTAAAATGTTTATCTAAAGTTTTAGCAGAGTAAAATACAGAAAACTCGGTACTTGATCGAAATACCCAAGAAAAAGCATAAAAATGAATTTGCTAATAAATGACGGTGTTTAAGGTAGAGGAGAAGATAGAGACAGCAGCGCAACTAAAGGTTGCAGTATAGTTACCTAAATGCGAGAACCAAGCCCCTTAGCCAAGGAGTTGGAAAAGATAGGACCCAGGAAGGATGAAGAGCAAAGACTTCTTCCAGGATCAAGACAGGACCGGTGACCTCTCTACAACGACGCCTGCGCCGTTCCCCTCTCTGATACTCGACTTCTCTCAATTCTCCCGTCTAATGGACTCCGCCGCCCCCTCCTCAGGACCTCTTCTGGATAGGGATTCAGTCAGCAACCGATCAGCTGGGCAGTCTGGAGTTGAGAGCGCTCTGGCAGTATGGACGCCTGTTCTTCGTGAACGCATGCTCTGACTAATTTACTAATGCTATATTCTATTATACCCTTCTACGCCCATGTACCTCCCCTTAATGTTGCTAAAATATGGGACCACTACTTCTGATTGGACAGGGACAGGGGGTTGATTCTCGCACCATGTCAATTTTGGCCTAAATTGTGAAGCCTATTGTCTTTACGTTCCCGCCCCTTCAAATTAATACATTCGCTTTATTTCCCACCCGTCTCACGACAAATGTTATACATTTTACAGTAGAAAAGTAACAATTTCTGTCCGCCGGAAACTTTGGGTACATCATCTTCGGCCAATAGGTCGTGGCCTTGGGAGACGTCCAAGTTGACTTCACTTGGCAGGCAGACAGGACACATGCGCAGAATCATCTGTCTCTCGAGTTTTAAGACACCAACCCAGGCCCAAGTTTACGAATTACTAAAAGTGCAAGAAGAAAATATTAAAATCACAAATAAAATGTTTCACTGTATACCCACTTTCCCTAACTCTATTCCCATTTAATCATAATACTACCCTGCATTAGTAGCGTTAAGAAAACAACAATTTAATAATGACATGAGAGCGAGCTTAAGCATGTGAAAACATTTAGCGGCCATTTTAATGCACACTGCGCAGAAGCAGAAGTTTCCCACCAAGCAAAGAAAGACGTCACAACATGTGATCAGGTTGCGACATGCGCATTGAGTTTCCCGCGCTTTAGCGGCCATTTTGAGTTATGGACAAGCGTTATTCATTAGTAAAACACATATGCAAGCGTCTATCCCTTTTGTGTTCGTGAATGCGAATGTTAGTATTGACAGTACAGGTTTAATAAATTAATACTATGAGGAGGATTGCATACAAGCAAGTTTCAATTTTGAAACCTTGCTCCATCAATCCTCTCTCTGATGGCGTTTCTGAGCCATCAAAAACACTACCCTCAATCAGATGCCAACTTCTAGCAATTCGTTTCATTCTCAATTTTACTTTTTCTATTCTTACAGTCTCCTTTTAATTTCTTGTATAAATCACTTCTCCATTCTTCTAGTTCGATCTCTTCTAGTTTTCTCTTCTTTCCTTTTCCTGTCACTTTATATGTTCCATTCTTTCTACAGCATCTGCACCATATTGTTATTGCTAAAATTATTATTGCTATCCCTGCTAAGGGTACTAATATTTGACCTATGAGTCCTTTCCCTACATTAGCAAACCATGTTCCAATTGACGATATACTATTTGTCAATCTTTCCCATACACTATCAACTTCCAGTGGTTTAAGTTCTTTCTCAAGTTTAGTTATGTTCTGAATATACGTTCCAATTTCTGCACTCTTATCAGGAATATAAGTGCAACAATGTTCCGTTTTCAATAATTTACAGACTCCTCCCTCTTTTGCCAATAGAATGTCAAGAGCAAGTCGATTTTGCATCACCATAGATCTAATCGCAACCATTTCCGTATTAATCATTAGAAAACCTCCAGCAGTATCCGTTGATAAACGATCAACCACTGTAGACAATTTACATATTTTCCTTGAGTTCAGAATTATTCCCACTGAAGGTATCAATGCACCAAATATATCACCTACAATTTCTGAAAAACTAGCTCTTTTACTACGTATTAATTCATTATTGTTTTCATTGCTTCCAGTGTTTCTTTTTACGTGGTATATCTTTGGAAAAACTATTCCAAAATAACAACTTCCATACCACCTTGCAGGAAGCCTAAAGTAAGCCTTATTCCCACATACATAATAGATTCCAGGAAAAACTGAATCTGTTCCTCCTTTGAGTCCCCAACCTCCAAGAATTAAAAAATTGTGTTCACATTCACTGGTACCGATGAAAACATTGTTATAATCAGTCTTTAACCTATGAAGACAAATTTTCCCTTTCTTTACAAAATCCAGAGCCGTTGCAGCTTGAGCTTTACCAGGTGTATAACTCCCTTCCTTCTCCGCCCAAGGTGGCAACTGAGCCTTATGCTCTGAAGCTTTCTTTTGAAAATCATGTCTTCTATCTTCTACTAAATTCAAAAATATCTTTTCTTCTTCTAGTAAAGAACATGTTAGATTGTGTCTATGTGCATGTGTTATGTCTATCGATTTCATTGTTAAGAAAAATTCTCCCATAAACTGTGCGTCTTGACTACTAAGCACTGGGTTCATACTCTTGCGAATCAGAACCTCTGAAAATATCACATCTAAGTTTGAATAATAATACTGTAGCCTACCTGTTCTATAAAATAAACTTGTTAATACACTACATGAGATGCCATATGTCAGTGGTAAATGATGGTATGTTAATCCTTCCGCTACTGATTCAGGTAACTTCATACAGACATAACAATTACTAACTTCCATTGTGTCTACATACTGAAACAATAACTTTGTGAAAACATTTAAACTAGTGTCGTTATCAGCTATTTCATGATGAATTTCTGCCTCATCTTATGTCATTAATTCTACTCTACTGCCCTTCATGTTTGCTGTCCTCCCTTTAGTTTCATTATTAATCTTCTTATCTATTATCATAAGGTAAGGAATTGCTACAATCAGGACTAACCATACTATAAGCACCAATACTAGACTACATATGCAAATTGCACAGCATCTCCTACAACAATTTCGTTTTGGTCTCCCAGTAACTCTATCATCAGGCATTTTTCGACAAGGAAGATTTCTCTTCTTATCTCTTCTTCTTTTCTTTAGAGGATTCTTTTGTTTAGTCAGGGTGGTCTTGTTTCTTCTTCGTATGTTAGTTCTGCACTTGTTCCTTCGCCACCACTGTCACTTGACTCTGAGCTTTCAAAATCTTCAAGAATGATATAAGTCCAGTCAGGACCCTTGAATTTGTTATTCACAAGTCTCAGTCTTTTACTTTTCTTTTCCTGACTTTTTCTCCTGTTCAGTTTGACTTGTCACTTCAGGTACTTGTTCTGGATCTTCACTTCTGGTCGTTATGTGGTATTTTACTCTTTTAATGACACTTGGCCAATGATCTCCTTTTCTTGTCTTCTTGGTTGGCACTGTTTCTTTGTTATCGTCTTCAGAGATCTCGTTATTGTTATTGCTTAATACTGTTTTGTTTTCTTTGATTACTGTCTCTTTTGTTTGTTCTTTTTCAGGTCTGATTGGTTTCTTTTCAGTAGCTCCACAATGACTTTCAGGATGTAGGCTTTGTTCCTTTTTTATTTCTTTGTATTCATTTGTATTAACCCCTTTTTCTTTAGTGAATTCTTCTTGATCTAACTGCTTCTGATCAGGGCTTATTGCACTGTGAACTTCTGCAGCCTGACCTGATTCTTCTAAACCTGTCTGTCCCTCTTCAAAGTTTATTAAATCTTCACTGTTTTTAGTCCAATTTTCTTTCCCTATCTGATTTAGTTCAGGATCTATTACTGTCTTGTCTTCTTGATCCCGAACTGTTTCTTCTTCACCTATCTGATCTTCTTCAATTTCTTCCAATTTAGTTTGATTTCTCGTTCTGTGGTATACTTCAGGCACTTCTACCACTGGTATCCAATCCTGACTTGTGCTCGGTTGTTCTCCGTCAGCTTCTCTCGAACCTCTAGCCTGAGGTTCCTCAGCTGGGCAACCTTCAGCTTCTTCAGTGATTGTTGTTGTCTGTTGATTCTCTTCTTCAGGTTCTGGAACTCTCTTAGTGTGGCTTACGTGAATCCAATTAGGAAATCTTGCACACTTCACTGCTGTATTGGTGGTCAATATGACTTGACAAGGTCTGCTCCAAGTGGGTGATAGACACGTTTCTCTGGTGTGATTCTTCACTACCACCCAATCACCAGGATTCAGATCATGTTCTAGTTCAGGCTGCCTGGAAACTGCGCCTTCTCCAACCTGATGAGAGACAGAACGCACTAGGTCAGCCAATCCTTTGCAATAATCCAAAACCATATCATCAGATATATTCACCAGTTTGTTTGTGGGAACATGTGTTTGTCTCATTGCTCTTCCCATCATTATTTCATGGGGGCTCAATCCTGTTGTTCTGTCAGGTATGCTTCTGAGTCCCATCAGGACAAGTGGCAATGCATCTGGCCACTCTAATGATGTTGATGCACACATTTTTCCCAATCTTGACTTTATAGTGCCATTCAATTGTTCAACCACTCCAGAAGCCTCTGGGCGATATGCACAGTGCAATTTCTGTTTGATTTGAAATGCTTCACAAATTAGTTTGGATTACTTCACTATTAAAGTGTTTTCCTCTATCTGATTCCAAAGATACTGGAAAACCAAATCTAGGTATGAGCTCTCGTAGCAACAGTTTTGCGACTGTAATGCTGTCATTTCTCCTAGTAGGGTAAGCCTCCACCCACTTTGAAAACAGACACACTATGACTAGTACGTATTTCAGCCCTCTACATGGTGGTAACTGTATGAAGTCAAACTGGAGTCTTATAAATGGGCCCTCTGCCTTTCCAATCTTTCCAAACCCAATTATCGTTTTCCTGCCTGGATTATGCATTTGGCAAGTTAGACATCTCTGGCAAAGACTCTCTGCAACAGCCCTGAATTTGGGATTGTACCAATTTTGTCTGAACAGTCTAATCATTGCATCTCTCCCTATGTGTGTGTCTCCATGATGCATTCTAGCCATTTGTGAGAGTAAACAGTCTGGCATGACTGGTCTGCCATCTGCACTGATCCACACTTCATCATCTCCTCTTTGTGAACAACCTACTTTGATCCACAAATTTTTCTCACTTTCCTCAACCTCATCTTGCAATTTCTTTACTTCATTCCAAGTTTCTGGTGGTATATACAGCATAAGTTGGCAGCTGATTCCCATTCTTTCCACCCTCTTATTTACTGACGTTCTGGTTTTGGCACAATGTTGAGCCACCAGGTCTGCATATCTGTTGCCGACTACCACCCAGTCATTTCCTGACTGGTGTGCGACACATTTCACCACAGCCAATTCTTTTGGTGATTGTATTGCTTCTAGCAATTCCCTTACAAATTGTCAATTTTTAATGGGGGATCCTGAAGAAGTCATGAAATCCCTCTGCATCCACAGTTGGCCAAAATCGTGCACAACCCCGTAACCATATTGACTATCTGTAAATATGGTCACTCTCTGATTCCTCCCAATTTTGCAAGCTTTTATCAAAGCTATCAATTCAGCTACTTGTGCAGATTTGACTCCTGGCAAATAGGATGCTTCGACTATTCCAGTTAATTCACATACCGCATAGGCAGCAGTTAGTTTACCATCTTCATGTCTTTTACATGAACCATCGACAAATAACTCCCTGTCTGGCTTTTTAAGAGGCTGTTCCTCAATGTCTGGGTCGTGGTTTTGTACATAATTCTGTAATCTGTACACAATCATGTTCATCTTCTTCGTCATCTTTATTTGTTTCATGATATGGGTCTGGCAATAGATTTGCTGGATTTATTATTGTACACCTTACCATGGTCACATTTTCAGCACCCATTATTATCCTCTCATATTTAGTCAGCCGACTAGGAGTAAGATGCTGAGTTCGGGTTCTTGTCAATAGAATGACAACTGCATGTGGAACATACACTTTTACAGGATGTCCCATCACAATTGACTCGCTTTGTTCAATGCTCAAACAAGTTGCTGCCACTGCTTTTAGGCATCCTGGCAATGCGGCTGCTACTGGGTCCAATGTAGCAGAAAAATATGCTATAGGACGTCTATCTAGTCCATGTCTCTGAGTTAAGACAGAAAGTGCACAATTTTCTCTCTCTTGACAGAATAATACGAATTCTCTTTTGTAATCAGGCATGCCTAAGGCAGGTGCTGAACAAAGTGCGTTTCTCAATTTTACAAAAGCTTCTACACTTTCATCCTCCCATTCAACAGGGTCCTTTGCTTTCTTTTTCATCATGTTAATTAAGGGCTTAGCCAACATGGAAAAATTTGGTATCCATTGTCGACAGTATCCTACTATTCCTAGGAACATTCACACTTGTCTTTGTGTTACAGGCATTTGCATTCTCTTTATTAATTCTACTCTTTCAGAGGTTACTCTTCTTTTTCCCCTCTCAATTTGGTGTCCCAGATATTTAACAGCTGTCCTGCAAAACTGTAACTTTTCAGGTGAGACTTTATGCCCTTCCTCAGCCAAAAGATTCAATAATGCTATGGAATCAACAACACAGTCTTCTCTGGTGGTCGACGCTACTAATAAGTCGTCGATATATTGAACTAAAACTGAGCTTCCTGGCATCACTAGTTTTTCAAGGCACTTTTTCAATATCTGATTGAAAATGGAAGGACTTTCTGTGTACCCCTGAGGAACACGGTTCCACACATAGACTTTGTTCTCAAATTTAAATGAGAAAAGATACTGGCTGTCTGGATGCAATGGTATTGAAAAGAATGCTTGACATAAATCAATTACTGTGAACCATCCTGCATTCCAAGGAATCTGATATAGAATTACTGCAGGATTTGGTACTAAAGGACAACATGGTTCCACAATCTTGTTTATTTTACGCAGGTCCTGAACAATCCTATATTTTCCACTAGGTTTCTTTAGTCCCATTATTGGTGAATTACATGGGCTACTCATTACTTCTTTTAGAATGTTTTGTTTTACCATTCGATTGATTTCTTCAATGACTCCTGCTTTTACTTCTGCACTCATTTTGTACTGTTTAGTATTTGGGAAAATCGCACCTTCTTTTACCGTAATTTGAACTGGATCTATTTTTGCCATAAGTCCTACTTCTTTTCCAGTGAAATCCCATACTATTGGGTTTACTGTACCTTTTAATTCTTCTGGCAACTCATCTTTTGTTATCAGCGAGAACATTTCATCTATTTCTGTACCTTGTTTTGCAACCATAATTTTATATACATGGTCCTCATCTGGTGTCTGAACTGCCACACCATCCGGAGTGCAGAAGATTGTACAATTCATTTTGCACAATAAGTCTCTACCTAATAAATTCACTGGGCTAGAATCGCACACTACAAATTGGTGCATTTCTCTGAAGTTTCCAATTTTAACTTCCATTGGTTCAGTAAGAGGTGTTCTAATTCTTTGATTAGCTACCCCCACTACTTGGATAGCTTCACCAGAGAGAGGAAGGTCTGGGATGTCTGCTGATCTCACAGTAGACCTGGTAGCACCAGTGTCCAAAAGGAAAGTAATATCATTACCTTTCACATTTCCTTCAACATATGGACCAGACTGATCTACCTGTAAGGATGCGCCAAGTATGCACTCCTTCTTCCCCTCTCCTAGGCACCGTCATGAGTCGAATTTACAATAATTGTCCTGCAAAAGAAATTGTGATGTCATATAATCATTCTTACCACTTCCTCCTGAGTATCCGATGTCTGTACCATGTTTTGCTCTGCTTACATTACACTGAACAGGTGGAGGTGGCAACTGACTCTGGGGATTTACACCCTGCTGTGAGTCATTCTGCATCTGTTGATTTAAGTTTTGATTTGGGCCATTATTATTTCGAATCTTTTACACTCGTCCTTCCAATGCCCCAATTTTCCGCATCCATGACAAGGAAATTTCTTTTTAGCTTCTTCTCTACTCATTCGTCCTCTAAATTTTCCACCATTCCCAGTATCACCACTCGTTCCAGAATCTTTTCCTTGATTCTCACTCGGATTTTCCAAATTAATTCCCTGCTTCTCTGCCATTTTCACCTGAGCCACATCACCTTTTCCTGCAATTTCTTGTGTCTATCTTCAATATCGTCTCCACAATATTTTGCATATTTCAAAATTTCATCGATAGGTTTTCCCTGCCAACACAACATGTGTTGTTTAATCATCTGACAAATCTCTGGCTTCAGATCGTAAACAAACCGATACACAAACTGACTCATGTTTTTGTCTCCAATGTCCTCAAATCCACTATACTGTTTAAACACCTGTAATAAACGCTCATAGTAAGAATGTACTGTTTCACTTGCTTCTTGGGTTGTTCGATCTATTTTCACCCAATCTGTTTCTTTCGGGGGTATCTTTCCTTTCAGGTATGTTATCACCTGCTGATACTTTTTCATCACATCACTTGACGGGGCACCTGTTTTCGGATCTCTAGGAAATTCATCACTAGGCCAATCGACTGTGATTTTACAATCTGTCCATAAATCGGCAGGTACCACTATGTCAAACAAACCATCTAAATCCTTCAACAGTACCTTTGACACTTTCACAAACCTTTCAACCTGCTTGTACCATTCAATTGGTTTTTCCCTCAGCTTTGGAAAATCATTCGTAAATGATAAAATATCCTGTCTACTCCATGGGACATGTACATATCCTCCTCCCGCAACTTCTCGCATTGGATACATTTGATCTGCTTTTCCTGCTTCCTTCATCACATATTCAGATGCTGTTCTGCTTGTTCGTGCTTCTTCCTTTTTCTTAGCCCACCTAGATCTCCATTTATCTAGATCTCCCCATTTTTGTAAAACTAACATTAATTCTCTTATTTGCAGTCTTCTTCCAGATGCATTCATATTTTCTAAATCTTTGTCTGAAAATTCTGCTCTATAGGGTTTCTGTAGTACTTTTGATCTCCCTATTTCAATTCCCATCTGTAGTGCTAGATTGGACAATTTTTCATGAAATACCCTCACATTTCTAGTGATACTTCTGCATAGGAACAATAATTCTTCTTCATCATAGGTATTCAAACGTTCTATTCCTACATTTCCTGCTATTATTTCTTCTAATTCAACTTTTAATTTATGGATATCCAATACTTTTGGAGGTGTGCACTGTTTGACTGACCCTTGTACCCATCTTTCTAGATCTTCAGGTGTTACTATGGTAGCACTTTTTGTTCCTGATGAAGTTACTAAACTTACATCTTTTGAACCTCCAGGTACATCTCTTCTTGGAGTATTATTTACAGAACCTCGAATAGGTAAATCCATAAGTGATATTGTGGATTCACAATCACTAAATTGATCCTCAATTATAACTGGAGCTTCCTGTTTGGGGTTACTCACAGGAGTATTCATAGGAGTCGGTACAGGTATCAATGGAGGGCAGTTTCCTTGAGTACCATATAATGGAACTACTGGACCAATTGTTACGGGAATAGTCAATGAATCGGGATGTACTTTTATCTGAGTTATTTTCCGTACTAGTTCTGCTCTAGTCTTTTCTAAAGCTTCCTTTTCTTTGTCATGAAGTATTCTAGTCGGGGTGAATTCATGCATTACCTTTGGTACCATTGGAGTTTGTGGTGGTGCACTAGGAGGGCATCCACTTGTCCCTTCCTGATATGGTGGAGGATTTCTTAACATTTCTTCCATAAATTCGTCTTCTGAATCCTCATTTCTTATTAAATGTTTTGTCTTTTCTGTACATTTGCCTCCTGATTTTTCTCCTTCTGTGAATAATGGACACAGTCCCTCTGTAATCATTGCCCTTCTCCATTGTTTCATCTGACCCTCTCTTGACTCACGTAAATATCTGGGGTAAAATCCTGGGTAACTCCTATTACTTCTAGATCTATCTCGTTCAAATGCCTCGGTTTCCCATTCTTCTAGAGCTTCATACTGAGTTAATCTAGGTCTTGGTTCTAAATCATTCATCCTCAATCTCAAGTTTTGAAGAATTCGTCCATTGAAAGTGCCATTTTCAGGAAATGCTAATACTCCATCATTTTTGGTATATTCTATCCAATTCTCCATCCATACACACGTATGATAGCCTCGCGTTTTAGCTGGTGGAATAATAATTCCTTCTCTAGTTTTGATTGGTTTGTCCTTTTTAAAATAATTCTTAATCTTTTGTAAGAATTACATTTTTCTCTTTTCTCCGTACATTCTATCTAATCTTCTGTGTACAAAATTATATTCTGCAAAACCTAGGAATCTCCTATCCGGACGAATTCCTGTTAAAGTCGGATCGCGTTTTAACATGCAATCCTTTCTCCACTAAGAATTTTGTTTCTAAATCTCGACCAATCAAATGTCTGCTACCTTTTATTTCCGAGCCAATCCTTGCGCGGCCTTTTGGTGACGTTTCTCTGTCAACCCCTCCTTTACAATCTGCTCTTTTCTGTTCTCGCTGGTTTAACCAATCCCAGCGCGGCACTTGTAACGTCAGCACTACTCCTGACTACTGACCCCTCCTTTACAAGGGTTTTTCCACACCCGCTGTTTTCAACCTACCACAGCGCGGCGTTTTTGTGACGTCAGCACCCTCTCCGGCAACTGACCCTCCCTTTTACAAATTTACGCAAACTTATTTTCTCTATAAATCTTAATTAAGTTTCAGTAACAACATAGAACATTCGCTATCGTGCCAGTTTCCACTAATTTTGAAAAAGATAGTTTCTTCCACACTTTAGTAAAACCTTTCCGTTTACTAATACATACACTACAAGTAAAACACTTCCGTCTACTCTTCACACAAGCTCCAGAAGTTCCTGTTACTTCTTCAATGTTACCCTTACTAGGTGATATAACATCAAATTTTTATCAGCGTATCCTTTTTGCTATTACTCACACGCATAGAGTCCCTAACAAGTACTTGAAGTCCTGCTTAACTTCTCAGTACTATTTCTGCCTGACAGATAACCTCACTGCAGTATGGCTTCCACTTGCCACCCACTATTCTTTTCCCGGGGATTTCTAGACAACATAAAACAAAACTCAAAATAAGCGTATGTTAGTTCATAAAAATACAAATAAAATTCTCATTACCCAATTAACAAAGAGTAACAACAACCGTCCTCTGCTTACCAGAAAACTGATCCAGCGCAATATTAGCCAACAGCATTCATACACCATATACTCACTTGGGCCCATACATTCATACTACACTAATACTTACGCTGGGTGTCAGATGTACTCTTTTATCAAAAATCCCTGCTACCAATTACCTTCTGATTGAAGAGTAATAACTTACCAACGGATCCTTTGCTAATTGGGAAGTTTAAAATGAGTGACATTCATTATAGTACATAATTCTGAAATAACCACTGAGTCAGGAAGTTTTAAAATGTTTATCTAAAGTTTTAGCAGAGTAAAATACAGAAAACTCGGTACTTGATCGAAATACCCAAGAAAAAGCATAAAAATGAATTTGCTAATAAATGACGGTGTTTAAGGTAGAGGAGAAGATAGAGACAGCAGCGCAACTAAAGGTTGCAGTATAGTTACCTAAATGCGAGTACCAAGCCCCTTAGCCAAGGAGTTGGAAAAGATAGGACCCAGGAAGGATGAAGAGCAAAGACTTCTTCCAGGATCAAGACAGGACCGGTGACCTCTCTACAACGACGCCTGCGCCGTTCCCCTCTCTGATACTCGACTTCTCTCGATTCTCCCGTCTAATGGACTCCGCCGCCCCCTCCTCAGGACCTCTTCTGGATAGGGATTCAGTCAGCAACCGATCAGCTGGGCAGTCTGGAGTTGAGAGCGCTCTGGCAGTATGGACGCCTGTTCTTCGTGAACGCATGCTCTGACTAATTTACTAATGCTATATTCTATTATACCCTTCTACGCCCATGTACCTCCCCTTAATGTTGCTAAAATATGGGACCACTACTTCTGATTGGACAGGGACAGGGGTTGATTCTCGCACCATGTCAATTTTGGCCTAAATTGTGAAGCCTATTGTCTTTACGTTCCCGCCCCTTCAAATTAATACATTCGCTTTATTTCCCACCCGTCTCACGACAAATGTTATACATTTTACAGGAGAAAAGTAACAATTTCTGTCCGCCGGAAACTTTGGGTACATCATCTTCGGCCAATAGGTCGTGGCCTTGGGAGACGTCCAAGTTGACTTCACTTGGCAGGCAGACAGGACACATGCGCAGAATCATCTGTCTCTCGAGTTTTAAGACACCAACCCAGGCCCAAGTTTACGAATTACTAAAAGTGCAAGAAGAAAATATTAAAATCACAAATAAAATGTTTCACTGTATACCCATTTTCCCTAACTCTATTCCCATTTAATCATAATACTACCCTGCATTAGTAGCGTTAAGAAAATGACAATTTAATAATGACATGAGAGCGAGCTTAAGCATGTGAAAACATTTAGCGGCCATTTTAATGCACACTGCGCAGAAGTTTCCCACCAAGCAAAGAAAGACGTCACAACATGTGATCAGGTTGCGACATGCGCATGGAGTTTCCCGCGCTTTAGCGGCCATTTTGAGTTATGGACAAGCGTTATTCATTAGTAAAACACATATGCAAGCGTCTATCCCTTTTGTGTTCGTGAATGCGAATGTTAGTATTGACAGTACAGGTTTAATAAATTAATACTATGAGGAGGATTGCATACAAGCAAGTTTCAATTTTTGAAATCTTGCTCCATCACCGCAATGGGTTTTGATCAATGTACACCTCTGTTGGGTCATCCAGGTAGGCCTGGACCATCCGGTCAATGTTCAGGGGTGCTACACTTTGTTCGGCCTCTTTTGTCTTTGCATCAGCACTGGACCTAGCAAGTCCTTGCTGTAAATACCAATCCTGTGCCGTTTTTACTGGGGCTGATGATCCGTTTCTTGCTGTTGTCGATAGTGTTGGTGTTGGTGACAGCTGTGAACCAAATGCACTGCCCTCAGGCTCTGAAGTTGAACTTGACGCCGGATGCCCTGCTGCAGTACTTGACGTGGGTTTGAGGCCTTTGATTACCAGCCGTTCCTTTTCCAATTTACTGGCTGCCTCAGCTATACAAGTTTTGTACCGGGCAACATCCACTTCTGAAAAAGGGAGTAATGTCTTACTGTTCAGTGCCGATTTGTACCGTGGATCCAGAATTGTGGCACAAATGTAATGTTCTTGTGACAAAATCTTAGTTTGCACCCTTGCATTTTCAGTTAAGCGACATGATAAGTTCTCCAACAACTCATATGCTTCTTTTTTTTCCTCCACACCTATGTACGCTTCAGACACCTCCTTCAGCTGTTGCTCTAGCATGTGCAACAATGGGATAGCTTGGCCCATAGTACAGTCCTCCTTGCTGACTTCACGTGTGAAGACCTCGAAAGGAAGAAGCATCTCTGTAAGAGATTTAACTAGGCACCATTGGTCCATCTGAAGGGTCATGCCTTTCACAGTAGCATCCGCCCTTCGCATGACATATTCATTGATTGGTCTGTACTGCTCAAACAGACGGTCAAGCATGTAATACGTTGAGTTCCAACGTGTTGCCACCTCCTGGATGAGTGCTTTGACTGGCATTCTATAGTCACGTTGAATGATCCTCAGCTGCTTCCGGGCTTTAAAAGAATGGCTGAAATGAGTGCATATTCTGCGGCAGGTGGTCAGTAAGTTGCTGACTATGGGTTCTTTTTCAGAAAGTATTGAACTATAATGTTAATGCAGTGCGCCAAACACGGGACCCTGAAATAGGCACCAATCTCCATGGCCTTAAGTATATTACTGCCATTATCCGTGGCAACAAAACCAATGTTAAGCCCTCTTGGGCGCAGCCATTCAAAGACCTTGCTGTTAAACTCTTCCAAAAGGTTTGCAGCAGTATGAGATTTCTCCATGGCGAACATGGCTACAGTTGCATGTTTCCGAGAAGCATTAAAAATCTCAGCTGTGTCAACAGCACCTACTTCAGATAGCTTTTCTCTAACCCCCACAAAGAGACCCAGTGTGCAGTGATGCACATGTAATCAGTGGCTTGGCAACTGGTCCACATGTCTGTTATCAGGTGGATTTTGTGAACAGCACTCTGCTGCAAAGCTTGTCCAACCAATTCCAGCACATCGTGATGTAGTGCTGGAACAGCAACTCGGGCGAAATAGGACCGGCTGGGAACCTTCCATTTAGGGCAGATGGCTGACACAAATTCAAGGAAACCCACCCCTTCCACAAATGAAAAAGGGAGAAGGTCCAGCGCTAACATTTTAGCCAGCTTCGCATTGTACAACCGTGCCGTTGGGTGGTTGCGTTGGTACTGCCCCTCCGACCTAAGCATGCTGTCAATGGTAGGCTGGAATATTTTCCTTTGTGGTGCACCTTTCTTCTTGAACCCAGCTAGGCTCAACGACGCAGCACTTTTGCTCATTGCAGTGCCCGGTTGCCTTGGTGTCTCACGCTGACTCTTAGTACGGTGCCACTGAGATGTTGCTGAGGATGTGGGCATTACCACACTGCTGGGGGTAGGACTAGAAATGTCTCCCTCTTGTTGACCTTCCACCCTCGATCATATCTTCCCAGTTTTACCTTTTTCTAAGTGAAGTGAAGTAGGTGAGCCTCCCACTTGATACTGTGGTGTTTTTTGAGATGACTTGTTTGTCTTCCGGTACCATAGTTTGTACCAAGCTTACCCCGCCTAACAGCCTGCCGACAAATTGAGCATATAGCAATGTTCTCCTCCTTACTGCTAACCGAAAAGAAGTCCCAAACTGGGGAGGAGAA
Organism: Calotriton arnoldi; assembly: GCA_963921515.1. Lineage (NCBI taxonomy): Eukaryota > Metazoa > Chordata > Amphibia > Caudata > Salamandridae > Calotriton > Calotriton arnoldi. The sequence goes on from CAWUFW010002361.1 coordinate 319,449, forward strand.
CTTTCTGGCACTGCTGGAGGTGCCACTTTCAATACCAGATGAACTGGAGAGTGTGCCTGGAATTTGACTCTGTGCACTTACATTACCACCACCTACTGAGGTGGTGGTTGAGCTGGATGTAGGTCCCTGCTGGGCCTTTGCAAAGGCAAATATGGAAGCTGGAGGTCGTGTTGGTGTTACCTGTGTTGGTGGTATCCGTGCTACATCCCTCGCAGCGATTTTGGATAGTCTAATAATGTTGGTCTCCATCTCCGCAGGCCCAGGAGTGATGTTCATGATGACTGGCTCTTCATCATCATCACCCCCTCGTCTACATCTACCTCCATAACTCTAAGGCTTTCTGGAACCTTCCTTTTCACTAGCCTTGTCTTGTGGCGTGCATCACTCTCAGGCTGAGCTGGTGGCTTCCAAATGGCATCTAGATCATCAGAAGCGGGGCTTGAAGAAGTTGATGGACTAACCCTCCTTTTCCTTGCTGGGGGTCTGGAAGACAATGGATCTTCTGGAACAGTGGCTTGCTCCTCTTCGTCTGCAAAAAGCTCGATTTCCTGAACTGCCCCTACTTCAGGTGGAACAACTACTATTGTGGGCTGTGGTTCCGGCTGTGGTTCCGGCTGTGGTTGCGGCTGGGGTTCCGGCTGGGGTTGCGGCTGGGGTTGCGGCTGGGGTTGCGGCTGCGGCTGGGGTTGCAGCTGTGGTTGCGGCTGTGGTTGCCCACTTATCTGCTGAGTTTCCGCCTGCGAGTGCGTGGATTGGGTACTACTTTGTGATAATGACATTTCAACATCACTGGTCGTTAGTAGACTGGCTACCTCTGCCACACTCATGGGCTTGGGCCTAGGTTGCTGGGGTGGGCCCGCTGATGCGGAGGTGCTGCTCCCAGCTTGGTCCCCGCCGGACACCGCTGCTGCAGGCGTAAGTTTTTTTAACCAAAAACACATCGGCCGGCACACCAGTCTTGGCAAGTGCCACTTCCTTCTTCTGTTCCTTCTTCTTCTCACTGGCAACTTTCTTGGTACTGGAGGACCTGGTACCTTTCTTTGGGGCCATCTTCTTCAGATGTCAGCAGGACGCAGGTGCACAAGTTGCAGAGATGTCTGTGGTCACACGTGGACGTGACGCGCAGCAGGACTTCTGTCTGGCAGTACAACGGGTGATGATGATGACACCTCCTCCTCTGTCTTTTTGTGCACCTAAAAGCAAAGAAGCCAGGAGAAGAACATCAGTGAAATGTTGCATTTGTTGTTGTGGTTCAATTACTAGTAGTACAAACAAACAAATAAAATATATAAGTTAGTGTAGCCATTTGTGAGACTGTCAACAAGGGCTTTCATGGTATACTGTGTACACTGTCAGGAAGGATAGGAAAGAGGAGGAACAACAACAAAAATACAAATGTAATAGAAGTGGACCCTGTTTGGCATTAAATTATTTGCTCATCACATCATTCAGGGAGCTGCAGCTGGCAAAGGGGATGGATGGAAGCAGTAAGCCAAGAGGAAAACCATGCAGGCCTAAATGGCAAAAGCAGCACACTTATAACTCCCACCAGAAATGGCTACCAGCCACATGGACACTCACAAATCACAAGCAACAAGCAGGAGGCCTGGAAAACAATGTACTGAAAACAGGCCTATAATAGCCAGGCAAAGGCTGCATGCTAAACCACACTGCTTTGCCTGTAATGCAATAAAATGCAAAAACGAAAATCCACAGGGCTAAACAAGGCGTGCAGCACACCACACACAACTAAGGCATGTATTTAACACACAGCCCAAAAACTGAAATACACCCAAAAATACACATTTTGCAATTCAATCCAATGCCATCCATGCCCCTTAAATGATGTTTAAATTCAACAGAACACACAGAAACAGTTGTTTCATGCACCCCTGACTACCTCTGCGCCTACTGGATGAAAGGCCTTTTGGCAGACTAGGCCACAAGCTTGCAGGACTATGGATAAAAGCACACTACCGGGCTTCAAAATGGCCAGGCCCACAACAACAAGAAACTGAAGACAGACAATGCAGGCCTATGGCAAAAGCACACTGCCTGGCTTCAAAATGGCCGCCAGCCTCATGGCCAGGCCCACAACAACAAGAAACTGAAGACAGACAATGCTGGCCTATGGCAAAAGCACACTGCCTGGCTTCAAAATGGCCACCAGCCTCATGGCCAGGAGGACCACAACAACAAGAAACTGAAGACAGACAATGCAGGCCTATGGCAAAAGCACACTGCCTGGCTTCAAAATGGCCACCAGCCTCATGGCCAGGACCACAACAACAAGAAACTGAAGACAGACAATGCAGGCCTATGGCAAAAGCACACTGCCTGGCTTCAAAATGGCCGCCAGCCTCATGGCCAGGACCACAACAAGAAGCCTAGGCCACAAAGGAAACACATGCAGGCCTATATGGCAAAAGCAGCACACTTATAACTCCCACCAGAAATGGCTACCAGCCACATGGACACTCACAAATCACAAGCAACAAGCAGGAGGCCTGGAAAACAATGTACTGAAAACAGGCCTATAATAGCCAGGCAAAGGCTGCATGCTAAACCACACTGCTTTGACTGTAATGCAATAAAATGCAAAAACGAAAATCCACAGGGCTAAACAAGGCCTGCAGCACACCACACACAACTAAGGCATGTATTTAACACACAGCCCAAAAAACTGAAATACACCCAAAAATACACATTTTGCAATTCAATCCAATGCCATCCATGCCCCCTAAATGATGTTTGAAATTAATAAATACATCACACAGCAAAGGAACAGTTATTTCAACATGTTTCATCATGCACCCACCCATGACTAGCTCTGGGCCTACTGGCTACCCACAACTATTTATTTTTAAAAATGATGAAAAGTACAAAAATTGTAGTTGCAGCAACTGCAATGCCCCAGTCAAACAACACCAATTTACTTGTAAAATCTCAAATCCAGAAATCCTCAAATCCAATGATAATGATGCAGCAGACACAAAGAGTGATCCTTCCAGCTCAAATCCAAGTGAAAAATGAACAGGAGATGGACAAAGCACTGGGAGGAGCCTGCTGGACAGGAACAGGAAGTAGGAGACTCTGTGGCACTTCCTCCCTCTCCCCCCCCAAAAATTTGACAAAAAAGGACAGCCAAATATCAATCTGAGGTTTTTTTTTCATCCAAATCATCAGTTTATAGAAGGTTTTCATGCTGCTCGCGATATTATTCTTCTCCAGATTGAAAATTTTGCGTGTTCGGGATCGCAAGCTTTACCAACATTCCGCTGGATGTCCGATGGCGCGCCCGAATGACGTGTTCGCGATCGCAATATCTTTTGCGGTGCACAATGGCACGGCGAATGACGTGTTCGCGATCGCACACTCTCGCGTTGTCCGATGGCGCGGCGAATGACGTGTTCGCGATCACAATCTCTCTCGCGGTGCACGATGGCACGGCGAATGATGTGTTCGCGATCGCACACTCTCGCGTTGTCCGATGGCGCGGCGAATGACGTGTTCGCGATCGCAAACTCTCGCGGGATCGCGTGGCCGGCTACCGAAATCTCGTGGCGCACGCGAACGGATAGGCAAACCCGTCGGCAAACGCAGGAATCCTGGTAAGTCGCTATCGCGCGCGCTAGAATGCATTTGTAAAGCGCGAACAAGAAAATAATTCCGCTACGTCGCAGATCGCGGAATTGTTGGCAATTCCGCGTTCTCCGCGGAACGCGAAATTGCCTAAATTCCGCGAGCGGAGCGGAATTTGACGCCCAGGGTTAGTGTACATCACTGGTTACAGGAGTGGGTGGATGTCTTTCTAGCTGTATAGGTGAGTGATTGGCATTATCAGTAGTTACATGGGAAAGAGGCTGAGGGGCATATTCTCAAGGACTTATCGCCGATTTATCAGCACTTTAGCACCGCAAAAGTGGCGATAGACTCACCGCCCCATTCACAAGCTGGTGCAAACTGCCGACATTGACAGGTTTCCCGAGATAGCTGCCACAAAACACATCGCCACGGATGAGAGCGACAATTAACGCTAATGATATGCAGAGTAGGCGTTCCCGTTCAAAAACACACGAAAACACCACTTCGCGATATTCTCAACGACAAGCCAGATCTGCGATGCTGGACAAAAACAGGCGATAAGGAGCGTTAGCAGCAGGTATCCAACACCTGCCTCTCACTGGTGTCAAGCAGGACGACAACCTGCAGCATGAAAGGGAGCCCAGCCTAGAGCCACATCTGAAGACCAACACATGTCATGGAGCCACTGATCATGCAGCTGGGAGGCCCAAGAGGGCCACAACACCCACCGCAACCACCCTCGGACCCTCCCCCCCAGGTCATGAAGTCCAGCAGTCAACGATAGTGGAAAAACAGAACTTTATTACAAATACATAAACAACAAGACGAAAAACTCAGCCAACGCGTTCCATTCCCAACGGGGAACTTCACCAGGGCAACGTGTGGATCCAAAAACTGTAAATGCTGCGGGAACTACCCCAATACCATTCCACATCCCGAAATCAGTAGTCAGAAACCTGTTGGAGAAATGGTGACAATGGTCAAGCGTCCTCATAGTCACAAACGTAACCTGGCACAGTGTATTGCACTTGGACAAACCGGGATGCATACAGGTACGATGAATCCAGTCCAAACACACTGCAACAGAAGTCTGTGTGCACGTAACCTCCGCAGGAAAGAAAAGGAAGGTGACGATGACGACCACACAAACATCTGTAACGGTCTCATCATGCAGGACTCATCATACCTGTAAACATCACGGTTTGTATCATCTTGATACCCCTGCACCTTCACTTCCCCCACGGTGTGCATGAACAGCTGGAGACCATGCAAGGGAACTACGCCATAGCTGCCTTACCGCACGTGTCGGGGAAATTGACTGTACACATGTACCACTTGTGCCCCCTGCCGACCCTGCACACAACAACCGCCACAGAAAGTACACGTGTTCCTTCAATGTGCAGGCGATAGTGGACCACCGGGGACAGCTCCCCAATGTCGTCGCCAACTTCACAGGCAGTGTGCATGATACATATATCTTCCGACAGTCCATCATCAACCAGCGCTACCAGGATGGCACCCATGGCAATGCACTGCTCATTGGTAAGTACTAACTGAACACACCACACACCTCAAATCCACAACCACACAACTCACAACTGTGGGAGAGCACACGTAACAAAATCACATACAACATGCCAAATAACAGGCCCAACTACCGGACACGACAACACAAGTAACCGTGGTAACACGGGACAGACATGTAGACAAACCATCCACAAAGGCAGAGCCCCTCTGCCACACAATTGCAGAATGTGGGGAGAGGTGGGAACCAAGAATGTGCGAAGGAGGCAAGTGCCCCAGCAATAAGAAAGGACACAATGCCAAGTGTGGCGGAGATGTGCTGGACAGACTGCAATATGCAGAGCACAGACAGTTCCATGTGGACATCTACTGCTGGTGTATGGAGTGTAGTGGACAGTGGACGCCAACAGGTTACCCCAGGCAGTGTGGAAGACCTTGGACATGTAGCCATGTGGTTCCCCCCTGTAAGCCTGAGCAGAGCGGCCTTGGCCGGCGTATGTCACGAATGATTAGCCCGGGGCCCTGGGCGAGGTCCACTTCCGGGATGGCCACCACAGTAACTACTGCGTGTGCCTCTGTGTCTGCCATATCGTGACCCTAGGCCTACACACACGTGCCCGACCACATTCAATGGGCGTATTCACACTGGAGACGAGGTGACTACATCCCAAGCCAACCCACGCACATCTCGTCATCGCATGCAGGCTCGTGTCTGCCAGGGCGGTGCCCCCCACCCAGCAATGTGGCCACCTCCGTGACTGGTGGTGCCTGCGCGATCCTGAGCGCCTGCTGCACCCCAGCCCTGGTCCCCAGACCGGTCCACTGCCCAAGGATGACTGCCCGCCCCTGCGCACCAAGGCCTAAATGCTCACCTGCAGCCACCTGCATGTCTCCAAGAGGGCCCTCCACGTGCCGGTGCAACCTCCTCAGCCAGTCGCTGGTTTCCGCGCCACAGGCCCCCAGCACACCCTGTGGCACCATACCGTGGAGTCATTTGTGTGCTGACTGCTGCCTGCACGTACACTGTGGTCCAGCAGGGCACACAGTTCAATTCGAGTCTTGATTCGCTGGACGCCATACGAGGCCAACGCATCATCGCAGGCTGCACACCCACTCAACTCTTCAGGTGGGCCTAACTCAGTGCAACGCAAGTCATCGCCGCGTGGCGGTAGGCCCGTGCCGGACGCAGGCCATCGGGTGCCAATAACTCTGTGCAACGCAAGTCATCGCCATGGCCCGTGCCAGACTCAGGCCATCGGGTGCCACTAACTCAGTGCAACGCAAGTCGCGGCCCCCTCATGATTGAGTCTCGTGGTGCGGACGCCATCATGTCACCTCCGGCAGTGGGGGATGTGCTGTGGTGGGCCCCTTATATTGGCAGGGTCACATGTCCCGTGACGTCTGTGCTGGATGGGTGTGGTGTGGGTGTAAACCAGCCCTCAGGGAGTGGCTGTGGCATGCTGACAACTAGACCAGTGACCAGCAGATCACTACGGGGAACACCTGGGACATGTAGCTGTGTCATCACCCCCTGTGAGTGTAAGCGGAGTGGGTTGGCCTGGCGTATAACAGCTCAGCATAGTGAACGATGAGCCTGGGGATCTGGGCGTGGTTCAGTTCTGGCCTGGACAAGGAAGTAACCATTGCGTCTGTCTCCGTTGTAGTGTCTGCACCACCCGGACCGCAATCGGCAATGTTGCACCATGTGACCCAAGCCCCACAACATGTGTAAAATGGACGTGAGGGCGAATCAGTGACCCGACATTTATCCATACTGTCATACTTGAAGGTTCATAGACATGACACATCTGTGTGAATTTGAATGTTTTATTCACATTCTTTGGAGGGCAGCAGCTGGAGCAGTACAGAGCTATGCACACCCCACTTGACATTGTTGCCCCGTGGAGGGCCAGCCAGAGTCCATTAGGGAAGGACAAGTTCATCGGAAGAGGAAGAGTTCAGTCCGCAGTCTGATTGCTCTGTCATTGGTAACCAAACAGTATATGGCAGTCCATGTCAAGGTCCAAGGTGAGTGTCGCAGAGTGCATCTAGGGACAGTGGAAGGTGATGATGCAAAGGGCCGCACCAAGCAGAAACAGGCCATATGGTAGAGATGAATGCTACCGCCTCTTCCTCACCACTAAGGCAGATTCATCCGCATCTTCGTGCTCTGATGTGTGATGTGCCTCACCTGGCAGTGGTGGTGTTTCGGCTGCAGCACTGTGTGGCACTGACACATCAGGTGCTGGAGGTGGATTGTCGGCCGCACTGTGTGGCAGTGACACATCAGGTGCCGGAGGTGGAATGTCTGCCGCACTGTGGGGAACTGACACATCAGGGGTCGAAGATGTGGATGGTGTAGGAGCAGCAGCATTCATCTGCGCCAGGCCTTGTGGCAGCAATGCCATGATGAGGATCAACAGGGCATGGCAGATCCCAGCTACATCTCGCTGATGTGCAGCCTTGGCAGCCATCCTTTCCGCCTCCATCCGCACCATGTCCTCCATGAGCCTCCGCATGTGTCCCATCTCCCGACTGAGATCGCTGGAGCCACTCTGACCAGACAGGTGTTCTTGTCTCCGAGTCAGGACTCCAGCGATGTCAGCCAGGGCTCGTTGGAGACCATGGAGCGGACTGTGGGTGTCTGTTAGGGACTGTAAGTGGTCCCTGATGAGATGTAGACACCCATGGAGGGCATGTAGTTTGGCTGCCATGAGGTCGAACCACATCAGCACCTGATCAGCCGTCTCCTTCTGGCCCTCTAACACACAGCGTTGGAAGGCCATGTGTTGTTCGTGCATGGCCTGGGAGACAGCCGGGTGGTGGGTGCCTCCTGCTGTGTGGTCTGTGCAGGGGGTGGGGTCTCCTCGATGCAGCTGGGCTGCCCTGCTCCTGGGGATGAGGTGCCGAAGCTGTCAATGAGCTCCTGGAGGGCGTTGGTGTCGAAGGTGGGGTGGTCCTCCTCGTCATCAGTGAGGAGGTGTTCGGTCTGCTCTGCAGGAGTAGATGATTCTTCCTCTGTAATGTCAAGGCGAGATGCAGTTTAACAGTGTGTTCCATGTATGTTCACGCATTGGCCAATTATCAGAACAGACTGCATGACAATGTACATTGTGACTGTTTAGGATGTGCTGCCTATTAGAAGCGGGACAGTGGACATATGTGCACCATCAGGGATGTGGGGTTGTACTTGTCCATTATCATGTCACTGTTTCCTGCTATGCCAAATGTGATTGGCCAGTTTCTACACACAAGCGGCAGCAGTTGTGTCCTCTGTTTTGTTGTGCAAGTGTTGCAGTTTGTACCACATTGTTGCCAATGTTGATGTGCTCTGATTCTTGAGTGTGTGCTGCATTGTGGGAGAGTCGCCCCTGCAGCTCAGACTTTGCTTGGCCTTCTCCCTTTCAGGCGGTGTGCCTTTGACTTCTGTGCTTATGCAGTGCTGAGATGTTGCATACTTGGGTAAATTGGGCTCTTGGTGGGAGTTGGTACTCTTGGGCATGGTTTGTCCGCAGATGTCTTGTTGCCGTCAGGGGTTGTTTGTGCACGTGGATGTGTCAGTGTGTGACCTGCTCCTATCCGGATGTGGACCACACTCAGCCACCTCAGTGTCGTGGCGTGCAACATGTCATGATGAGTGGCCTGCAGACATGCTCATCGTCATGCAGTGTCACTTGCATTGTCAGTGGGGCTCACGGATCCGCAGCTTGGCTGGGTTCAGCACATTTGCATGGGTTTGTTGTGAAATTGGTGATGTGTGAGGAGGGCCCCCTCTGGGCACATTGTGGACAGGGGACTACTTGCTGTTACTATTTGTGCTGCAGTATGGCAAGGAGTTCAGGGACATGATCCAGAGTCATTGTGGTTGTGCAGTGTGCTATACTCCATTGTGCATGTGTGCCATTGTGCCCATCTCCCCCGTCCCCCCAGGCCCTGGTAGTTACTCACCCTGTTGCTGTTGTGTCAGGTCATGTTGAGCAGTGTCCGGTCCCCCGACTCCTGCCACCATCTCCACACTGATGACTGTGGACACCAGTTCCTCCATCTCATCCAGCTCCTCCTGTGGTGCAGGACTCCCACCCCCAGTCTGCATTGCTGCTTTGCGGTTGTCTACAAGTTTCTGCTTGGTTTTGCGCTTCACATCATTCCAGCGCCTCTTGACCTCGTCCATTGTCCTCCTCAGCACTCCGACTGCATTCACCTTGTCCACGATAGACTGCCATATTCCATTTTTTGTTGCCAATGACACAGTGGAGGTGACGAACAAATGTTGATGGTGTTCTGTCACCTCCGTAATCAGGATCCTGTTTTCCTGCGGACTGAAACGCGTCTTCCTCTTCTTCTTCTCCTTGCCCTTCCCTGACCCCGAGGTCCCAGACTGGTCCTCCGTGGGGATTGTGGGGTCCGGGTTATCCTCTGTACTTGCTCCTGCTACCTCCATTGTGCTTCGCAGTTGTTATGTGTTTTTTTTCTTCTTTTTTTGCTGCTTTTATGGTGATTTTTCCTGCCTGACGTGGGAATTGCAAGCCTGGCGCTGCTTGTCCCCGATTTTTCTATCGCGGTTGGGCCCATCGCAACTTTTTTCACGTTCGGCTTTCCTTTTTTAGCGACGTCGCGGTGGTTGTAACGCGGACATTTGTGGCGTTCTCGGGAAACTATCGCATGTTACCGCCGTGTTGGGAATAAGACGTTAACACAGAGTTTTTTTCCCGCGATGGGCGGCGATGTTGAAAATTGCGTTAGCCTACTTTGGCGATGTTTATCGCACGTTATTGAGAATATCCCCCTGAGTATCTTAGCGATTGTTTGCATGACTGGCTGGTTTTATAAGGTACTGTGTAAGTGACTCAGTGCACGTTTCACTACATGTATTAGGAATTAACTAAGTGTGTAAATATCTGTATGAGTAAGTAAAATCATGTAGTCTTAGATGTATTTTTATCTGTGACACTAGGTTAGTGGGTGAGTAAGTGGTTGAATGGATGAGTGACTGGGTGGATGAGTTGTGTAATCAGTGTATGTGTGAGCGGCTGTACAAGACTCTACCTTGGAGTACTGTTTTACAGTGTAAATTTGCTGAACTACACTGAAAGTTTTAATTACAAAATAGGCAAAACAAAGTGGTAGCAAGGTATGGCAAGAGTACTTTATATTTAGAAATCGTCTCCATGAGTATCTCTAAGCAATATTTCTGTGGTAGAAGAAGTGATGTGACTCATCTAAAGACGTTTAACTGCATCCGCTTTTGAAAAAGAAAAAGAACTTAAATATATGTTAGTATTTCCTCTTCAAAACTACAGAAACATAACAATACACATTGGTTATGCTGTAACACTGTATCACAATTGAGTAAACACGTGGGGGTTCTCAAAACACGATGACATTATAAAATGTGAGAACAAACTACTTAGGAACTTGACATCTCTCCCAATTAGTACTCTGTTATATCCATTGTTTTGTGACCTAGTCGTCATTAGGGCCATGGACAAAATGTGTCTGCTGCCCTTGTTGTACAGGAGGTGCCTGTGGACCACTCCCAAACTCACCCAATATGCTGACAGACTAAAGGATGTTATGAAGGCTGACCATTTCAACAAAATCTCATGGCTTACAAATAGGAAGACAGTCTTGAATTCATTAGGCTCCATGACTTATGGGACCAACCAAACACATCTGTATTTCCATCCAAGGCTGAGATGGAAACAAAATACTTGTCATTTGTGGAGGCTGAGGATGCTCGGAAGTTAACCAGTGACTACATGGACATTAAGTCCCTTAGGGGGCGGGAGTTATTTTGGGACGTAGTGACCATTCCACTGCATAGAAAACTCTGGGGGATATTCTCAAGAACATGCGATAATCATCGCCAAAATAGGTTAACGCAATATTTCATATCGCCGTCTAATGCGGGAAGATAACTCTGTGTTAACGCCATATTCCCAACACGGCAGTAACATGCGATAGTTTCCAGACAACGCGTCAAATGTCCGCGATAAAATTACCGGGACAGCGATAAAAACCTAAAGCCAAACGTGAAGAAAAGTGGCGATGGGACAACCGCGATAAAAAAATCAGCGATAAGCTGCGCCAGGCCTGCAATTCACACACGTCAGGAAGGAAAAAATCACTATAAAAGCAGGAAAAAAACCACAAACAAAACCAAAACAACTGCGAAGCACAATGGAGGTAGCTGGAGCAAGTACAGAGGACAACCAGAACCCCACAAGCCCCACGGAGGACCAGCCTGGGACCTCGGGGTCAGGGAAGGGCAAGGAGAAGAACAAGAGGAAGACGCGGTTCAGTCCGCAGGAAAACAGGATCCTGATTACGGAGGTAATAGGACACCATCAACAACTGTTCGTCACCTCCACTGTGTCATTGGCAACAAAAAATGGAATATGGCAGTCCATCCTGGACAAGGTGAACGCAGTCGGAGTGCTGAGGAGGACAATGGAAGAGCTCAAGAATCGCTGGAATGATGTGAAGCGCAAAACCAAGCAGAAACTCGGCAACAACCAGAAGGCAGCAATGCAGACTGGAGGTAGGAGTCCAGCGCCACAGGAGGAGCTGGATGAGATGGAGGAAATGGTGTCCACAGTCATCAGTGTGGAGACGGTGGCAGGAGATGGGGGACCGGACACTGCTCAACATGACCTGACACAACAGCAACAGGGTGAGTAATGACCAGGGACTGGGGGGACGGGGGGAGATGGGCACAATGGCACACATGCACAATTAAGTATAGCACAGTGCACACCCACAATGACTCCGGATCATGTCCCTGATCCCCTTGGCACACTGCAGCACACCTAGAAACAGCAAGTAGTCCCCCGTCGACTATGTGCCCAGAGGGGGCCCTTCCCACACAACACCAATCTCACAACCAACCCATGCACATGTGCCAAACTCAGCAAAGCGGCGTGTCTGTGAGCCACACTGATAATGCAAGTGACACTGCATGATGAATAGCATGGCTGCAGTCAATATATCATGACATGTTGCACGCCACGACACTGAGGTGGCTGAGTGTGGACCACATCTGTAAAGGAGCAGGTCACACTCTGACACATCCAGGTGCACATACAACCCCTGATGTCAACAACACATCTGCGGACAAACCATGCCCCAGAGTCCCAACTCCCACCAAGAGCCCAATATACCCAAGTTTGCAACATCTCAGCACTGCAGAAGCACAGAAGTTAAAGGCACACCTCTGAAAGGGATAAGGGGCAGCAAAATCAGAGCTGTAGGGGCGACTCTCCCAAAATGCAGCACACACACATAACATTCAGACCACATCAACAGTGACAACTATGTGGTACAAACTGCAACACGTTCACAACAGAACAGAGGACACAACTGGTGCCGCTTGTGTGTAGAAACTGGCCTATCACATTTGGCATAGCCGGGAAATGTGAGATGATAATGAACAAGTACAAACACACATCCGTGATGTTGTCGAAATGTCCACTGTCCCGCATCAATAAGGCAGCTCCTCCCAAAAAGTCACAATGTACATTGTCATGCAGTCTGTATGTCAACTAGTACACTGCGTCAACATACATGTGAACACAATGTTAAACTGCATCTCCCCTTCACATTGCAGAGGGAGAATCAACACCTCCTGCAGAGCAGACCCAACAACTCAGCACTGATGATGAAGAGGACTTCCCCAACATCGACACCGACGTCCTACAAGAGCCCATGGACAGCTTCAGCACCTCACCTCCAGGAGCAGGGCAGCCCAGCTGCATCGAGGAGACCTCACCCCCTGCACAGACCACACAGAAAGAAGCACCCACCACCACGGCTGTCTCCCCGGACCCCCACGAACAACATATGGCCTTCCAACGCCGTGTGTTAGGGTGCCAGGAGGAGATGGCTGATCATGTGCGGGTGGGGTTCGACCTCATTGGAGCCAAACTAGATGCCATACGTGGGTGTTTAAGTCTCATCAGGGACCACTTACAGTCCCTAATGGACACCCACAGTCCACTCAATGCTCTCCAACGACCCATGGCTGACATCGCTGGTGTCCTGACTCTGAGACAAGAACAACTGTCTAGTCAGAGTGGCTCCAGTGATGTCAGCCGGGAGGTGGGACACATGCGGAGGATCATGGAGAACATGGAGCGGATGCAGGCGGAAAGAATGGCTGCCACGGCTGCACACCAGCGAGATGTAGCTGGGTTCTTCCATGCCCTGCAGACCCTCGTCATGGAATTGCTGCCACAAGGCCTGGCGCAGATAAATGCTGCTGCTAATACTCCATCCACATCTCCGCCCCTTGAAGTGTTAGTGCCTGACAGTGCGGCAGACCATCCACCTCCGGCCCCTGATGTGTCAGTGCCACACAGTGCTGCAGACAAAACCCCACCACCCACATGTGAGGCACATGAGACATCAGAGGACGGAGATGCGGATGAATCTGCCTTAGTGGTAAGAAGGAAGCGGTAGCATTCATTTTGAATACGTGACACCCTAAACAGCCTCTCTGTACAGGGGTGACACACCCACCATCTAATTGCCATTTGAGAGATTGTTAGCACTAAATGTTGCACTAACACTTGTCAGAGTGATGTGCTTATGCAGAGGAGTGACATGCACACAATGAATGTGTGCTGGAATTAATGTATTTGCACATGCTGTGCCTGTGGTCATTTTGTCCTGTCCCATGATTGCTTCGGACAGTCACAATGTGACGTGCTCATGTGAAGAAATTGTTGATGATTGTGTTCCTTCGGGCTAATCCTGCTGCAGCTGCACTGGGGTGTGGTCCACCTGCCTCATCTTCCTCATCATAGTCCGGTGCATCTGGCACTTGGATCCATGGGGCATTGGTGCGTACACATATGTTGTGCAACACACAACATGCAATGATCATCTTGCACACTATTTCCGGGGTGTACAGGAGTCTTCCACCTGTGATATCCAGGCACCTGAAACGTGACTTTAACATGCCAAATGAGCGCTCCACAATGCCCCTGGTGCGTTTGTGGGCCACATTGTACTGCCTCTGGGCTTGGGTGTTCGAGTCTCGGAGGGGTGTCATCATCCACGGGCAGAGTGCATATCCCTGATCACCTGTGACAGGGGAGAGAGATATGTGTCAATCGGTGGTACTCATTCTGTGTTGGCAGGCTTATTAGTTAAGTGGTGTGTGATGTGTGCGACTTTGGGATTCATGTTTGACATGTATTGCTTGTGGCATATGAGCGGCATCCATGTGTATTACGTTGCCTCACAGCTGCTCCTGACTCCCCCCGAGCCTATTTGCTTGTGTGCGCTGCGCGGTTGCATCACTTGCACTCATAAGACACACCATTGTCATGACTGTCTGTGCATGTCCACAAGCCTGACAACGACACTGTGATATTGGCCGTTGAAGGTGGTCGGCGCCGTGTGTGTAAGCCTATGGTCAGGATATGGCGGACACAGAGACACACGCAGTATTTACTTTGGCGGCCATCCCGGAAGTGAACCGCGCCCAGAGCCCTGGGCTATTTATTCCCACTCCTATGCTGGACTGGCATATGCCGGCCCAGCCCACTCCGCATATGCTTACAAGGGGGGTCGACATAGCTACATGTCCAAGGTCTTCCCCACTGCCTGAGGTGACATGGTTGCGTCCACTGTCCACATCACTACAAACACCAGCAGTATATGTCCACATGGACATGTCTGTGCTCTGCATACTGAAGTCTGTCCAGCACATCACCGCCACACTTGGAATTGTGTACATTCTTATTCATGGGTCACTTGCCTCCTTCGCACAGACTTGGTTCCCACCTCTCCCCACATTCTGCAATTGTGTGGCAGAGGTGCCATGACGTGGATGGTTTGTCTACATGGCTGGCCACGGTTACCACAGTTACTTGTGTTGTCATGTCTGGTAGGTGGGCATGTTGTTTGGCATGTTGTTTGTGTTTTGTGATGTGTGCAGTCCCACAGTTGTGAGTTGCATGATTGTGGAGTTGAGGTGTGTGGTGTGTTCATTTGGTACTTGCCAATGAGCAGTGCATTTCCATAGGTGCCATCCTGGAAGTGCTGGTTGATGATGGACTGTCGGAAGATGTAGGAATCATGCATACTGCCTGGGTAGTTGGCGACGACGTTGGTGAAGAGTCCCCGGTGGTCCACTATTACCTGCACATTGATGGAATGTGTGTGCTTTCTGTTGCAGTAATTGTGTGCAGTGTCGGCAGGGGGCACAAGTAGGACATGTGTGCAGTCAATTGCCCCCAACACGTGCGGGAAGCCTTGCTTGGTCTCCAGCTGTTCCTGCGCAGTGTGGGGGAAGTGAAGGTGCTGGGGTACCATGCTGATGATGGCATCCAAGACAGGTGTGAGGAACTTTGATAGGGCTGGCTCTGAGACTCCTCCGACTCTGGCAGTTGTTGGTTGGAAGGTACCAGAGGCCAACAGGTGCAGCACAGCCAGCAGCTTTGTCTGCGGAGGGATGTTGGTTCTCTGCTGTGTTGGTATCATCAGCCTGTGGGCAATGTGGGTCAAGATGCGGAGGATGGTTGTCCTTTTGAGCCTGTAGTGGGCAATGACATCCTCTGGCGTTAAGTCTGTGAGGTTGGTGCATTTTTGGAAGGTCCGCTGTCTTGTCCTGCGCTGCCTCTGTGGTAGTCCGGGGGGGGTGGTCCGGGGGAGGGCCTGGGGGTGGTGGCGGTGGGTGTTGTGGCCCTCATGGGTCTCCGAGCTGCATGATCAGTAGCTCCATGACATGTGTTGGTCTTCAGATGTGGCTCTGGTCTGGGCTCCCTTTCATGCTGCAGGTTGTCGTCCTGCTTAACACCAGTAAAAGGCAGGTGTTAAATCCCTGCTGCTAACGCACCTTATTGCCTGTTTTTGGATCGCATCGCAGATCTGGCTGGTCGTTGGGAATATCGCGAAGTGGTGTTTTCCTATGTTTTTGCATGGGAACGCCTACTCTGCATATCATTAGCTTTAGTTGTCGCTCTCATCCGTGGCGATGTTTTTTGTGGAAGCTATCGCTGGAGAACTGGCGATATCAGCAGTTTGCACCAGCTTGAGAATGGGGCGATAAATCTATCGCCACTTTTGCAGCGCTAAAGTGCCGATAAATCGTCGATAAGTTCTTGTGAATATGCCCCTCTGTTTTCAGTTTCGCACAGGCACTTTACCCTTCAGAGTGTTTATATCAGGTTGGAAGGGTGAAGGAGGCACCACTTGACCCACTTGTGACCACCAGAAGCAAAGTGTTTCCCATATTGTGTTCGTCTGCCCAGGCTATTTATCCCCCTGGCACAATTGGTTGGTACTGATTTGCAGGTTAATAGGTGTACGGAACCACGAGAAAGCCCTCGATATTTTTAGATCAGACACTTTCATAGTAATGGTTATTTCTATTGCAAAAGTTTGGGTGAAATGTGGGTGTTCCGCAGAAAAGCTGTTTGTCGCTCTCCCGCTTGACATCCTGCATCCAAGTGCATTCAATTTGGGATGTTTTTAGGCAATAATCAATGTGTTTTTATTATCTATTCTGGGATGTATGTCGTATAGTGTGATGAATTGTACTTTTATGGCCCTGCTGGCCAAAATAAAGTGTTTTTGATTGACTGACTGGCTGACTTAGTAAACATTTTATTTTTCGTTTTTACTTTTCTCAGCTTTCATACTTCTTCACCATAAATTATGGTCTATATTTAAAAAAAAAAAAAAAACTGCCCAGTACTTCATTAGAACCAAGTGATTATGCATTACACTAACTATGATTCATTAATCAGTTGTTTTATCTGTAGTTTGTACACAAATCAAAACAAACCTATGCTAAAAATATTTATTTAATTATTATGTCTGGTACAATACTACAAATAAATATAAAGCACTCTTGAATTTTGGAAATCCTTTCGAAAACATCCCCCCTTGGTAGACCAAATGATGTTTAAAATACTGATTATCCATATAGACTAAATCCCATTCAGTAGTTTTTTCCACAAATAGTACACAGAAGTTTGGTTGAAGTCAGTTTTTGGTTTCAACTTAAGGTTGCTGTAATTGGATTGTGTCCATCCAGTATTAGACTTTAATTAGAGAGTCTAGTATTTAGATGTGGTATTAACTCCTTTTTAGAAGATAAAAGAACTCTTGAATTTTGAATAACTTTACAAAGACATTACCCCCAATAGGACGAATAATGTCTAAACCACTTTTTTATCCACAATTCTGCCTTAGAACTTCAGCTGAAGAAAAAAAAGATCGGAGTTTGATAGTTTGGAAGGAAGTTTTGGTTCGAATTTTAGGCTCATGTCATTGCATTCCGTCCATCCAGTTTTGCTCTTTACATACACAGTGTAGTGTCCAGAGGCTGTATTAATTCCTTTGTGAAAAATAATAGCCAAAGTAGTAAAAGCTCTTCCTGAAATTGATATTTGTCCAGCTTTGAAGTTTGTAATTTGAGTTTCCATTTTGGAACCATCTGGTCTGCATCATTGTTGCATTACTATAAGGTATTTTCCAGTTGTTGTTAGGATCAACGTAGACATGCAATCTGATCTGCAGTTTGGGCAGGTCATATTTTGGTTAGCCTTCTTCAACAAATCATCAGAAGGCACAGTTTTGGTATCTGCTAATGTTAGAGAAAACACTCAGAATTCATTTGAGTGGTAGATGAATAATCACAATCTTCACAGACATGGTTCCATGTGTAACTCAGTCTGAATAAATCATCAATGTTTACATCTTCTTCTTCTGAAATTCCAAACATAACCATAATAAATTCTTTTGTGCCTTGTGAGTGTAAACATTACTGATCCCCTATATATATCTAAAAGATCTCGAATACCAAAAGCAAAATGCATCACAGTTCTATCAGTTAGTAAACGTTGGAGCAAATGATACAGTGCAGAACACAATCTCTTCCCTGTTTTTTGCTGAATTTGGTTTACTAGATGTGGTAAATGAAACAGTACATTGAGAACAACATTTGCATAGCAGTTGACACCTGAATTGTTTTCCAATTGGTATCCTACAATATCTCAATCATTTTCCAGTTTTCTCTTCTTAACAGCTTTTAGTTTGTCCTTGTGTCCTTTGTTTTTTCAGCATCTGTACACTCTTTTTAATCTTCCGCTTTGGACAGATTGTCCATTTCTCATAAACAGGGTATTGGCCTAAATGAGAAGCGTATATACTTTTTAAGAGATTGTACTGTATTGCACAACTTGAATCAGCACTAACTTTCTTATCATCAAGATCAATCAAAAACAAACCGGACAATGTTCTAACTTGCGACAATGCTACATATGACATTCCTTCTTTAAATACAGTACATCCATTATTAGCAAAAGTTGCATCTACAGTTAAACCTTGTGATTTATGGAAAGGTACAGCATATGCTAGAGAAAGTGGGAACTGTTGACATCGCCGTACAAGACTTTAACTAACAAAAAAAGTACAATATATCGGCCAATCTGCTTTTAGCCATCAATCTGATCAAATTTAATGGCCAAGTTTTCAAACCTCATCTCTAGTCATAAAACTAAGAAAATCAAAGACTTTACCCATTGCACCATTTACTAACCCTTCTTCAACATTTAAATTACGCCATAAAACTACTCAACTTTTCTAATCCTGCAGTCCTGAATGCAGACCTCTCCAAAGTATTTAATTTTGCTTGTAGTTGTTCTGTATGCAGTATTGTCACTCCCTAATGTTCCATTTTATCTACAGCTGTAATTTCCCAAATCTCTTCTTTCTCCAGTTTTAGTAATTGTTTGTTGAAGTTGGAGCACTCTTGCAGTGTAGGCATTAAATAGACTATGGATTTATTTTCTTCAATAAAATTGTACATTAGTTCAGCTGCTGTAATCTTAGATGGAAAAGGTTTCTTGAGAAGTCAACTTTCTAAAGCATGTTTTCCATCATCTGTTAGAACTCCCAATCGTATATCCTTAAGAATATTTACATAATTCACATCAGATGCTTAGCACATAGTTTTCACTAGTTCCTTGTATTCAAAATGTAACCAAGTACTTCATATAGATGCATATTTTGAAGATGTGGACTCCTTCTTGGGTAGGATGTATCCAACATTTTAGTTTTCTGAATGGCTCTACTTTCTAGATCAAATACAGCAAGATACTGTGTTTCTGGGAAAGACTTTAGTACTCTATTTCGACTGCTTGCAAGGCCTAGACTTACCCATACAATTCCCTTTGACTTTGAGAAAATCTAATCAAGCTCTACTGGTGTGAACACTCATGATCCTATTTCTCTGTGGGAAAGCATTTTCAAGCTGAAACTGTGCAATTCTTTGATAAGACTCTTTTTTTGCAGAAATCCCTCCCACATCTTTTTTATTTCTGTTTTCTCTGATTTTGTTATATATGAAATCACGTACTGAGCAACAGCGATTGAGTTGTCTGCAAAAAATTGTAAATCCATATTTGCATTCCACATCTTCAGAATGACAGAGTTGTAGTCATGAATATACTTTTAAGCCTCTCTACTTCTGAGATTGTATGTACTTTTTCGTGTCACTGTATGTCTGACTGCATACAAAAAGCTGTTGAGTCTTCCTTCAGAAATAACATGTCATGGGAATCCAAAACAACATCTCAAGTAAAGTTTTCCTTTGTATCTGTATTTTCAATGACAATACTTTCCACATCTGTGAGTTTGAAATTGTAGAACGTGTTGTTGCAAGCTGTTTTCACCACCATCTTTTAGGATGGCACATGTCACATACTGCTGTATGAAACTCAAGACAGACTCATCACTGTCTGTTCCAAATTTTGGTGCATCTTTTATCCACAACAGCAAGTGAATATGTGGAGCATCTCTAGCTTGGTACTCTTTGCACCAAAAGAAATCAATTACTTCACCAAGAGGGGGATTACCTTTGTTGCAGATGAAAGACATCATGGCTTGAAACTTGTGCCTGATGTATCTGTAAACATTTGCAGGATCCAATTATCAAAGTTCTTCAACTGTCTTCACATTGATATCCTTTATATATTCAGTTTGCATCTGGCAAGAATCCAAGCATGTCATCACACGCATACTCAGCACAACTGAGTGTTAGAAACCAAGTAGGTGCTCTGAGGTTTCTCAACAATAATTTCCACTCACTATGAAGATACCAATACTCGTTGAGTGCCACGATGGCACACCATCAAATTAATCAAGTTGTATTCCAAGTTTTCTTCCTTTGCTTGCACTTTGTCAACAAATTCCCTTGGTTTGAGATTTTGCAGATTCACTCCTGTTTCAGGAATTTGATTTACTGCATAAGATAGCCCTGACAAGTCGCTCTCAAAAAAATAGTAGAGGAAATATATAGGGAATACATTGGTAAAATCTAGAACCTTCTGAATATAATCTAGTCTATATGTACTCGGCTGCTGGTATTTGTACAGGCCGGTCATCATCTTATCTACCACTTACTTCAGTAAGAATCAGATATTGTTATGTACCCGGGTTAGGCCCATGTAGAAACACTGCACATTTCCTTACATTGTCCTCTTTCCAGCACAATAACATTACTGCTGTGACCTTTTGCTCACACGTTTGGCTTCGCAAAATATTATCATAATGCCTGAACACATGTACAAATGCCATCCTATCTTCAGCCATGGGGCGACTTGGTTATCCATAACATTGCTCATCTGTACGTACATCGCAAGGATGCTTTTTATTATAAATAATAAGCATTTCAGAGGATGGGCAAAGGAGGCACTTCAGCAGACACCGAGGGTTCCTGCATGCTAAGACTTCACCACATATGTACAAATGCCATCCTATCTTCAGCCATGGGGTGACTTGCTTATCCATAACATTGCTAATCTGTACGTACATCGCAAGGATGCTTTTTATTATAAATAATAGGCATTTCAGAGGATGGGCAGAGGAGGCACTTCAGCAGACACCGAGGGTTCCTGCATGCTGAGACTTCACCACACTGCGGTCTGACATCTCCGTGAGGGGTTCCAGTTTGTGACCAGGACAGGGTCCTACATTCTCTCCCAGCAGGTTATGGGGTTGGATTGTCCCTTGGGGGATTCTTGGCCTTCACACCTACACACACTCTAGACATACACAGAGTAGGGATTGCATAGTAGGAGCACACCTGATTACTATCTTGTATTATATTCCTGCATATATACACTGTCTCAGCACCATGGTAGAACTGTATCGACTATTTACTCTTTTGGTGCTTATAATCAGTTTCATCTGCTTCTGTCTACTGATTGTCGCAGCACATGGATTCTATACAAAAATAACGCTGGTTCAATAAATATATTAAAAACATTCCAGTGTGAATTCTCTGTATATTTCGCTGAGAACAAAAGAGCACGCGTGACTAAGTGAAAGGTTCTGATCTGTTACCACAATCCCTGAGGGGTCAGGGTTGTCATGTTCAGTGGTTGCTACAAACCATTCGCTCCCTGTTTGGGTTAGGCGGGCTTATGGTGGCACTGTGAGCTAGCTGGTCTCTAGGCAAACATATTCTGCGGTGCTGTCCGGAATCAGTCTAGGCAACTCATCCAAAGTTTATGTTATCCAACAAACACGCAGATCCTATGGATTAGTAGGAACTACATGACAATGTGGAAAACAGAGCTTCTAAACCTTTCTCCCACACACTCAAGGGAGTCCTTTTGCTTCTTTCTCTTGAAAGAGATCAATAGCTTCACCAGCAATCTCTTTAGAATGCAGAGGATGAATACTGTAGTGTTCATACATTTCTTCTCATCTGGATAGAACCACCTTTTTAATCTGACCTCTTGATGATGATGTGTCATCCTCCATATATGTTATATCTTGAAGAATATTTGCGTTTTTATAATAAATATTATTTTGTACCAGATATAATGTTGCTTTTCTGAGTTTACTAAGATCCACTAACTCTTGCCATATTTCTTTACTCTTGATAGGGATACCATTGACTACAATATTAAGTGCTTAATCAAAATCTCTCTGCACCCCTACCGTTTCAATATTGGGCTTGAAATCCAATGGCAAGTACACACCTCTACCTTCAAGACCTTTCTGTAACTCTGTTGGAGGTAACTTCCCTGTCTTTGGCTCCATACGAGCTTTAGCTTGGAATGGATGTATACACTGTATTGGAATTGTTCCATGAACATTTAAATCTTGAAGTTCTTGTGGGATTGGAACTAATTCTAATTTGTTGTGGACAGCTCTAGCTGGCATTTTATTATCCTCCAGCTTATCATACACAGTACTTACATATAATGTGTTGTGTGCAACAATCAAAGTGTTCCTCTACCAATAAATAAGCTGCAAATTTAGCCCACTTATCTCTGTTCTCTCTTTCAGTTTTTGAAGACAGAAAAACATAACAAGTCTGACTTTTGTAGGGAGTGCGTCAACAACATATACAAACACAGTTTGGTTTCTCAGAACAAATTGGGTTAAACTTTGTAATCTCTTCTCGAAAGTTATCAACGGTAATAGATGTGGCCTGTTCCACAACACTTGCAGATACCAAGTCCTCATTTCCCCTAAACTCCCGTTCAGGATCAAAGAAACAAAACTGAACATCTTCATAAACTTTTTATACCTCTGCTATTGTATCATGCAAAAAAGCTCTATTCATTTTACCTAAACATAGAGCAGGAATTTTGACGTAGTAAAGTTTCCTAACTAAAGTTTGCATTTTTGATTGGTGAACTGCTAACATTCTGAAATGATGAAAGTTGCTTTGGCACACTTTCTTTTATAGACATGCTAGTGAATCTACCTCTAAATTAGTATACGTCCTTACTTTGCATGCATCTAATCCTTGCAAAATCCCTATTTTCTGTTTCACACTTTTGCATGGAATATTATGTGGGAAACTTCTCAGTATATCAATAGAATTCTGCTGAACACTACAAACACTGCTACAGTGCCATTTATATACAGGGGTCTGTCTACGCCTTCCCTGTATGTCTTCAGCTATCATTTCTAGCTACATCACCTCTTTTGGAATAGGACTACCATCCTTCATCTCATAACACCGTCCAGATTCTTCAACTGCATGCACTAATGTGTTCAATTGAAAGTAACTTTCCTTATTAAAGAATGATTCAGTACTAGAAGTATGTCTCCATTCACTGCTGAAAACTTTGCAAATGTTACTTCTATTGACAAGTCTTTTCTTTTGGCTTCTTTTCCTCATGGACAACACTATTATGTCCAGTGTTCTCATTCTGTTTAGAATCAAAATAATAGTTTCCTCTTGAGAACAAAGGACTTATCAACTATAGCCTCAACACATTCCTTTTGTCTGACTGCTTGTTTTCTTCTTTTATACTTCTTCATAGATTCTGAATTACTCCACTACAGAACATTCTAACTCTGATTTCCTTAAATGTCTCTGTCTTCTGGTTAAACACTCTGCTATTTTGGACAATTTTTTACTCTTCATATCATGTACTTTTTCTCCTTTTTTAGTTGATTTCAAACTTTTTTTTGTACACTTGATTTCACTGAGTTTCCACTTGTCCAATGACTATTTTAAGAAATGTCTTGATTCTCTCACCAACAGCTCTTTCCTCTTTCACCACTTTCACCGCATTTTGCCCCTTTTTGTTTGTCGTATGTGAGGAGATAGTAGCCTTTCCTCTGTTTCTTTCTTCTCTCACCGTTTGATGGCTTTCTAGCTGTCTGCCCCTAACTAGAAATTGATGCCTGAAATGAAAAAAATAAGTACATTTACTATTTTATTACATACAATCAGATTAAATATTTTAAGTATTTAACTACGAACATAAACAGTTGTCTTAATATAACATAGCTAAAATTACTCTATTACTTTTCATGTTTATGTCTGTGTATCTCTGTCTGTCTCACAGTATGCATTAATCTCTCAATTGATATACTACCATATCCATTACTGTGTTTCTGTCTATTACCCATGTTTCAAGGACTATTGGTCTGCATGTGTGACTAAAAGTGTCACTACTTAAGTACGTCTCAGTGACTCTATCAGATTCTCTGTGGGTGTGTTACTGGATGAGTAAATAACTATGTTGCAATATGACTGGCTGTCTTAGTAAATCTATGAGAATTTAAATATGTATGTAAGTGGTTATATGCATCACTTACTGGCAGTCTTAGTGAGTGTTGGAGTACTTAACTGTGTCTGCAACTGTCTCTGTTACTGCTGGATACATAAGTGCTATGTGGGTATGTGAATGAATGTGTAAGTGTCTTTGTCGCTGTCTGACTGTGTGCGTGACTGCCTCTATGTATTTGCCAATATGTATTTAAGTCTCACTATCAGTGGGAAACTAGATTTATAATTTGGCATACGAGTCTGCAAGTGCACTTGTAACTTAGTGAAATTGAAAAGGACATCTCTTACCATTTCAACATAAACCACTAAGCATTATGGAATACCTACAGCCTATTCCAGAGGTGAGTTATGTGTACTAAATGTGGGTTTAAGACTTGGTGAATGGCTGTTTTATGACAGGTAAAGCTGTCACTAAAAGTGCACAGATACCATTTGCAATAGTAGGCTTATGGTAAAAATTCAGAGATGTGCTCTGCAGTACTAGGCCTGACCCATGTTTAAAGGACTACTTGACTGCATGGGTGACTTGGTTGTGTCAGTACTTGGCTGAATATGTCACTAAGTGTAGGAGTACACCTGTAGTAGTGCCTTCAGTTGTCTAAGTAAGTATACTAGTATGTGACTGTCTGTTTAACTAACTCTATGACTCACTAAATGTGTACGTAAGTGGCTAAACAAATAGCTCATTGCATCTGTTGGTTAATACAGGGATATGTAAGTGTATCTGCAACTGCCTTTGATAGTGCTGGAAACATAACTAGGATCAGAGCATGTGAGTGAATATATAACTGCGTGTCTACTGTCTAACTGGGTGAGAGAGTGTCTATGCTTTTGAGAACATGTATGTCAGTTGCATAATTGGTGGTATACTCTATGTAGTACTTGGCACATGGGTCTCCAATTGCATGAATAACTTAGTGAAACTGAAAAGGACATCTCTTACCTCCTACCTCTTAAGCACAAAGCACCCTGCTTTATGGCATACCTACAGGCTATCTCAGAGGTGAATTACATGTCCTAAAAGGCACATTTAAGACTTGGTGAAGGGACTTTTCATGCCAAGTCAGCCTGGCAGTAAGAGGCTCTGCAGTAGTAGGCCTGACCCATGCTTAAAGCACTATTTGTCTGGATGGATTGACTAGGTTGTACCAGTACTTGCCTATCTTTCTGACTGAGTTTAGTAGTTCACCTGCAGCAGTTACATCAGATGTTTAACGAACTGTGCCGGTATATGACTTAGTGTATTAGTAAGTCTATGATCTCTAAATGTATATATAAGTGACTGAATGAATACCTCAATGCCTTGGCTGGTGAATAGAGGGGTATGTAAGTGTGTCTGTAACTACCTTTGATACTGCTGGCTACATAACTCATTTCTGAGCATGTGGGTGAATGTATAAATGTCTTTGCGATGATTCACTGAGTGGGAGAGAAAATGTATGATTTTCAACACATGTATATCGCTTGCATTATTGGTGGTATACTGTATGTAGTGCTTAAGGGTCTCCAAGTGCACGAATATCTTTGTGAAACTGAAAAGGACATCTGTAGGGAAGTAGGATCTGCTTCTTATGTTTACCCCCACTTTTTGCTTGATGTAACACTGTTTTTGACTAGTCTGACTGGGATCCTGCTAATCGGGACCCCAGTCTATCTGCTTTCTCCCTAAACTGTTATGTTATGTACTTAGGTACACTCCTGATTGGATACTGGGGTATCCTTGTCAGTCCCTAGTATATGGTACACATGTACCCAGGGCCTAGGTACCCCAGAGGCCTCCCATGGGCTGAAGCATGTATTATGTCACCCATGAGAGGCCATGCAAAATGGAACTACAAGCCTGCCATTACAGCCTGTGTAAGTTGGTGCATGCACCACTTACTTAAGATATAGGTTTACTATATCTGAGGGCCACTGCACTTAAAACGTATAAGTCACCCCTATAGCAGGCCTTTACAATCCTGAAGGCAGGGTGCTTGGTTCTAAGTGAGAGGGTGCCACTGCATGAGCAGGACACCCCTGCAGCCTACAGAGTCCATTCTCCCGGGTTATCAGTGAAGCAGCCATATACGACATATAGAGGGGCATTACGCGACCGTGTGATGACCAACTCTTAAACGGCTGAAACAAACCCGATCGATTGGGCACTCTCGGTCCATTTAGGGATGGACTGCTTGGCCAGCCTCGGCTGTTGTTTCAAGCAAGGAGCTTCTACCCCGCATGGACCATCTGACTCGAGGGCCTGCCGCCTGGTGGGAGGCCCTTCACCCTACCCAGCAGAGCGAAGGCTGAGCGGCCCCGGCAGCTTGTGCCCCCCAGTGGTCCGACCCAAGCAGAAGGGGTCGGGTGGCACCAGGCCCTCGAAAGCTGCTGCCCGGCAGGTCCGTAGGCCCTGTGCGCCATGCCATCACCCCTCCCCGCCAACACATTTCCACAGCAGCTCGGAACAACCGTTCCGAGGGGTGCCGCCGCCGCCGGGCTCCGGCACCCCTGCGTCTCGCTCAGGCAGCACCTCGGCCTGCCTCTCCCATCCGGGGGAGATGGCTGGGCCCGCCGGTGCCCATACGACCGCACCTCTCCAACCCTCCAGCGAGCCCTCCCGTCCAGGTGTGTGGGCTCCTTCCCCTAGCAGGCTCCCAAGAGGGAGGGGTGTGCGAAGGTTGCCGGTCAGGGAGATGGGCACGCGGCTCCCAAACCCACCCCATCAGCAGGTGCAGCTACCTAGTTGATCCTGCCAGTAGCATATGCTTGTCTCAAAGATTAAGCCATGCACGTGTTAGTACACACGGCCGGTACAGTACGGTACAGTACTATCGTGTTTGGTGTCAAACATGTTGGAATCATACCCCCTGCTGGTAACTGGTGTGGGCGGTATGATTTCACCCCTCAGAGGTGAGCTTCGTGGGGTGCCTGGTGTTACCAGTACCAGCCTTCTAACTCCGGACAGCACAAAATTGTTGCTGCCGACCAGAGATACATTTCTGCCCTCCTGCTGCTGAGCCAAGCTCAAGCAGGGGAAGGTAGAACAATAGGCATCCTGTCACAGGGAGGTGTGACAACCTCTCAGACAGGATTTAGTGTATTAGGGCTGGGTAGGTGCGCTTGCCAGCGACTGAAAGTCTGCATGAGGGGCACATTTGGTGTCCCTGTGCATAATCCAGTTCAAACCAGTTCTGGGAGCCGTTGGCTCCCAGTCTGGCGTGAAACTGGACAAAGGACATGGGAGTAACCTCCCCCCTGTCCAGACCCTCCCCTTGGAGGGTCGCCTGAATCTTTCCAACCCTCTCCCGAGGGTACTTAAGGGCTTACTTGGCTGTAGGACCTTAGATTTGTCGTGGACAAGATTCCGAACTGAAACCACTGCACTTCGACCGTCTGGGCACTCTGAACTTTGCTGGACTTGGTTTGGGCCTGACTCTGTCTCCCTCTCAGTCGGCTGTATCATCTGTGCCTGTGCACCATACAGGATCCATGCAGGACCTGTGGAGCATCAAAAACAACTGAAGATAATCTCCCTTGGAGGGAAGGAGTCACTCCCCTGCATTCGCAGGCACTGCAACACTGCTGACCAGTCTGCTGATCCGAAGCTCCTACCGACTCAGAAAGGCTCAGCAACACAGGAGGTGGGTTTCTACATCCCTCAAGGTCTGAGCTGCCCTCTCACCAAGTTTGAGGTCAGAATCCCTCGTGGGGCTGCAATACTTGAACCCCTGTGCAACGCATACTTTTGCAAGTGCATGTGCTTGTTGCAAATTCTTTAACAAGTGCATTGGGCTCTAAGTAGCCCCAACCTCTAGCACCACTTCCAACAAAGATCTTCAACCACCTCGCACTGTGTGCTCTGTGGCCTGTTGGTTTATGAAGCTGCTCGAGGTCCTCTTGCGACTCCTGTGCCTCTGGCCTGTGGGTCCATTTGAGGGCCAGCTTTGCTTTTCTTGGGCTCTCCTGGTTGCTCCAGGCTTGCCCTGACTCCCCTGTGTGTGGTGAGTCTCCTGAACCTTGCTGGTCTGAACCGTACACTCCCTTCACCCTCTACGTGGGTTGCCATTAACAAGGCTTGTTGGTGCTCCCGCCGGACACCGACCCCTCAGCACTCGACCTCCTTCATGGGACAGCTCGTATCCAGCTCTTGGTTGTCCTCGACATTGCCTAGTCCCAGCAGCTGCAGAGTCAAGGTACCCGTCATCTATGCTGAAGCACTCGACATCGGTGGGCATTCGTCTACCGAGCCCCTGGTCACCCTGAAGTGACCCAGACTCTGTCCCCTCTGCTTTCAGGTACTCTTCAACTAGAATCCACATTTGGATTCCAACCGACATTCTTCTCCCTTCCAGCAGCGGCTCTTCTTCGAAGTCCTCCATTGGGTTCGACAGCGGTTTCTGACACCACTTCACACCTATGCACCTGGCTTCCCTGGGTTAGGTAACTTGGGTACTTCAGTATCCACGGGTGGTGTGGCTCTCCAACCATCTGTTTTCCACTGGGTCTCTTCATTGTCCACTTTGAAGGGTCCTTAATCTCTAAAACTCCAACCGCGACTTTCACATAGAGTTGTATGGAGCACGCAGTCGTGTTCCCACACTGCACCCGCCCTTTGTGGGGTCCCTATCTGCTCACCTTGGGTGGTTCCTTGGGGTCCCAGTGATTCTACGTCCTATTGACCTCATCCTGACTCGAGTCGTGGTTCTTGTACCACTTTCTTAGTATATGGTTTTGTCCCCCCCTGGGGCTCACTGTGTATTAGTGCTATTTACTGTTGTTTCTGTGCTTAAGTATTGTGCGCTTTGTTTCTGTCTCCATGTAGGAGATCCTGTAACGTACTAGATAGTATTATATAATAAATACATATTTTTTATAACTATTTTGTGGTTCTTTTTCATTTAATCTATACTATGTGATTGCATTCTGGTAAAACAAGCTGCTTTACACTCCTTCAAGACCTAGCCTGAAGGCTGCTCTCCACAGCTACCACTTGGATAGCTTTCTAAGGTTGTCTGAGACCTCTTAAATCACAATAAGGGTTGTCTGGACTGGTGCAGGGTGCCCACTTTAACGAGTGGACAGCATATACCAGGCCAGCCTCTCACAACATCTCTTAAACAGAAACAAGCGGGTATTATAGCATACCTTCAGCCAATCTCAGAGGTCACTTATGTGTACTAAAAGATAGGTTTAGTACTTGGTGAATGGATTTGTAATAGGATTTCAAGCTGGGACTAAAAGTGTGCAAATACGGTCAACAGTAGTATAGTCACTTAAAAATACAGAGATACCCTGTGCAGTACTAGGCCTCACCCATATTTAAAGGACTACTTGAGTAGAAGGCTGACTAGGTTAAATAAGTGTAAGAGTTTATGTCTGTCTGTTTAACTACCACAATGGGTTACTTAATCTGTATGTAAATGGCTGAAGAAATAGCTCAGGGCCTGTGTTGGTGAATCCAGGGGTATGTAAGTGTGTCTTATGTAAGTGTGTCTCTAACTGCTTTTGATACTGTTGGATACATAACTAGTTTCTGAGAATGTGAGTGAATATATAAGTGCCTTTGCAATGTCTCACTGAGTCAGAGAGAGACTGTATGGTTTCGAACACATGTATGAAAAGCACATCTCCTAGCGTTTATACACAAACCAGAGTGCATTATGGCATAACTAGAGTCTATTCCAGAGGTGAGTTATGTGTACTAAAATGTGGGTTTAAGACTTATTGAATGGCTGTTTTATGCAAGACAAGCTGCCACTAAAAGTACACAGATAGCAGTTGCTGTAGAAGGCCTCATGCAAAACTAGAGAGATACCCTCTGCAGTACTAGGCCTGACCCATGTTTAAAGGACTATTTGTCTGGATGGATGACAAGGTTGTGTCAGTGCTTGCCTACATATCTGAGTGAGTGTGGGAGTCCACCAATAGCAGTGCCATGAGATGATTAAGTAAATGTCCCGGTATGTGACTGTCTGTTTTAGTACCTCTATGGCTCTTTAAATTTGTATGTAAGTGGCTGAACTAATACCTCAGTGCTTGTGTTCGGGAATAGAGGGGTATGTAAGTGTGTCTGCAATTTCCTTTGATACTTCTGCATAAGTAGTTTCTGAGTATGTGAGTGAACATATAGGCACCTGTGTCGCTCTGTGACTGGATGAGAGAGAGGCTCTATGCTTTGGAAACATGTATGTCAGTTGCATTATTGGTGGTATATTCTATGTAGTGCTTGGCATAGGGGTCTGCAAGTGCATGAGTAAAACTCAAAAGGACATCTCTCAATCTTTTAAGCACAAGCACCGTGCTTTATGGCATAAATACAGAGTATCCCAGAGGTGCGTTATATGTACTAAAAAGGTGGATTTAAGACTTGACAAACAGCTTTTACATGCCAAGTGAAGCTGGCAGTGAGAGTGCACAGACAGGTTCTGCACTAGTAGCCCTAGCCCATGTTTAAACACTGCATATTTAGCTATCCCTAGCACTCTCATACTACACATGTGACTCAATATTAGTTTAAAGGGCATGTCTTACTATCTTAGCACATACGAACCCGCCCTAAAATTTACCAACACCTACCCTAAAGGGTATCTAATACATAGCTGTCAAGTTCCACAGGTTCATACGTTAGGTACACCTACAGTCCATGATTTTCATTTCAATTCTGAGACTTGCAGTCTGCTTTTAAAATAGAATAATAAGGACTACAATACCTGGACTTCAAAGAAAAACATTAGTTGTGACAGCACATCATGTATAGAAATGTACCACTTTGCAGATCTTCTAGATGTTATGCATAGGTTTAACCCTTAGCAAGCACTTTTTTTCTAGCAATTACACCATGCAGTAAGAAAGCACATGTACAATATACAGTTCCTGGGCAACAAATTGGGAACCAACTTCTCACACACCTAGGGCCTCATTACAATGAGACCCGGAAAGCTTTAAGGGTGTCATCGCAGGTTTCAGTTTCAACTGCTGCATCATGATGCAGGAGATTGAAAGTGAAACCGGACGGTAATTTCGGCTGGATTCAGACAGGCTCAAGGAGCCCGTGGGCCAGTCATAGGCCTGCCCATAATCCCAATAGATGGCGTTTCCACTGTAGGGATTACAATGTCAGTTTCTGACACGCTTTCCATGTCGGGCTTTCTGAAATGGAAAGCCTTTCGGAAAGAGACATTGGGGGCCCCTAGGAGAGCCCCCTTCACCATGTGGCATGCTGTTGGGGGCCGAGGAGGCACCTATGGTGCCCCCCTGTTCATCCCTGCACTGTGTGGTAGGCACCCTGAGGTGGCTGCCACGTGGTGCAGGGATGAACAGGTCCTCCCATTTGTCTATGGGAGCTTGTGCTACGGCCGGTTTACGGATGCAGCACAAGCTCCCATAGAGAAATGGGAGCATGCGAACACACAATGTGCCAAGTCCACAACAGTGTCAGGTGGACGTAAGTCCACCTGACACCATAATAAGGGCCTTGGTCTGCACCTCAGACAAACTGTTACATACTAAAACACTCACAAAGCATCTTACTCACCTATTAATAAATATATAGAAAGACTCACATACTCATAGAACATCTCATAAAGTTTCATACTTTTCTTTATATTTCCTACTCACTTTTAGCCACCTCACATACATATATAACTGTTCAATCACTTTTTCTATGTACATGTATTGCATTATACCGTGCTCAATTTTACAATCAAGCCCCAGTGGGCTAATTCACTCCCTTATTATGACATCAAAGGGGCTTCTCATGCACCCACTCTCTAGGAATTGTTCATCATTGTTCATTATACCATATTATAAGTCAAATCGAGATGAGCTGTGCCCGCACTTGATTAGATATATCTGGCCTTTGTGCTTTTCATACTTGGGACCTGAGGGAGACAAGAGGTCCTAAACAGTAAAAAATGAAAAGAAATGAAAAACACTGGTAAACCTAACATGCTAGGGAACAAGAGACAGGGGAGCCAATTCGAGAAATGATGTCTATTAAAACCTTATGGGATCTACAGAACACATCACAGTTAATATCAGACTAAAAGGGATGGTTCTGTGTATGATCAATCGAAATGGACTGCCAGGTTCTCATCCAGTTTCAGCCCCCCTGCGTGGAGGGTACCATACCCGATGATGAGCCTCGACTCCAGTCTCCTGAGTTCCTGAACTCTATTGCCCCCTCTTTCTCATATTGGTATTCTGTCAAGCACACAGTACTGTAATTGGCAAATGTTTTTACCATGTTCCAATTTAAAGTACCTTGCAAAGGGTTACTGTTTGTCTTTGTTCAAAATCGCCCTTGTGTATTGAAGTACTCGCTTCTTTGCTTGAGGTATCGTGCTCCCAATATAATATTAATTACATGGGCAACACAGGGCATAGACACAATAATCAGAATTGCAGGTAAGGTGTTTAGTCATTTTATAAGCTTGATGGTCTGCTGAGAATTGGACCTGCTTACGATTAAAGCTGTATTTAGAAGCTTTACACATACCACATGTAAAAAAGCCTTGTATGTTGGTTGTGTTTCCATGGGATTTGACCAGGTTCTGGCTTAGAGTATCCTGAATGGACATACTCCCTCAAAAGGTTACTTCTGGGTGATCACCAATTTGTCTGATTAGAGATTTATCTGTCTTTGGTACCTGCCAGAACTTATTGAGGCTGTGTTTAACTTCCCATGCTTGACTATGATAGGAGGTGATGACATTTATTGGTTGTGGGTCTTGTGGGTTTCTAGTTTTGGTGTCAGCAAATCATCTCTGCTAACCTGACCCACTTTGACAAAAGCCTGCTCTACCGTTTTTGTGGGGTAACCACACTTTAGGAATCTACTCTTCATGGTGGGTATTTCCTTCTCAAAAGCCTGTTCAGAACCACAGTTCCTTGTGGCTCTGAGCAATTCTCCATATGGAATGCTTTGTATCAAAGTCTAGGGATGGCAAGTACCGGCATGAAGTAGGCTATTCCCTGCTGTTTCTTTCCAGAATAGGCTGGTCTCACGTTTCTTATCTTGTACTTCCAATTCAAATTCATAATCTTTATTCAATTTTATAAATAAAATCAGAAAAGACAAGTCTATTTAAAAACAACATACAAAATTTCAGTGCCATAATCATTCATATGTTAGAACTCCCATCAGAAAACGTACAAGAAAAAAGCAGATAAAAGGAGAGTTCAACAACTGTAAGAAAAGTAAAGCTGGTCTAACTTGATTAAAATTCAGAGGTAATAAGATTGGGCATATGAACTTATGTCGTAGGTTACTGTATTTTGGACAAAGCATAACCACATGTAATGTATCATTAATCAATGTGTTATCACAATTGCAAAAAGGCAGATCTGAGTACTTAAAACAGCCATGATTAAAAGGGACCAATCAGGAAATAAATTTAATCTAAAATAGGTCAGCAGTCAGCGTTGGTGGCGAGATATATTTCAGGTCGAATATAGCTCGATATTGCTAACTGTTTTCATCAATATTGCGTGTCGCAATGTACTTCCAATTGTAGATCCAGAAATTCTATTTTGGTAAGATGTATGAGACTTTTGAATTTCATATTAAACGAGTTGTCATTGATTGTGTTGACAAATTCATAGGCTTCATCCTTGCCTCCCTTCCCTATGCAAAAGATTTCATCTATATAGAGTACCCAGAGGACGAGATGTTTGTCGAACTGACGGATGTTACTGCCAACCTGCTCCCCCCACCAGCCCAGGTAAAGACCGGCATAGCTGAGGGCGAAGCAGGTGCCCATTGCTGTCCCCTGTGTTTGCCTATACACAGCCGCAGCCGGTCCATTGGGGCAGAGGGGTCATGCCCCCCACCTTTTGCCCCTCATGAACAGTGTCTGTCAGCCTGAACAAAGGTCAGCCTGACAGACACGGTTCATTTTCAGGTCAGGGAGCCAGGAACCAGACATGAGCTAAATGCGCAGGCTCCTGGCTGCATAAGCTGAACTTTGCGGGGCTGAGGAAGTCACAGCTCCTGTGGGCATGACATCCTCAGCTCAGCAATGGTCCCTGAGGCCCTCCCCTCAGTGACAAGGGGTAGCATCACTGATTGCCTCACACTTGGGCGCTTCAGTTTTAAGCCCTGAAGCGCCCAGGGTTGAGTGTCAATTAGTGACACTTCATCACAGAGTGGTGTGGGGGCAGCAATCTCCCTGACCCCATTCCACTCTGTGATGTCGTTGTGACTGCTGCCTTCCCTCATTGGCTGAACTTAGGAAGGCAGCAGTCCCAGGCCTCCTGGGACCTCTGAGGCAGAGCTGCAGGTAAGTGTGTGTGTTTTTTTTTAAATTAATGTTTGGTGCGTGCGTGTATATATGAATGTTTGATAATGAGTGTTGTGAATGGATGTGTTTGTTTGTGGGTGTGCACATGTGAATGCATGGCTGTGAATGTGTATGTGTGCGTGTGTATCCTGTCTGCCCCCTCCCTCCTAAACTTACCGGCCGCCACTGCCTATAGATCTTTTTATCAAAAATGAAAAAGTTATTGGTGAGGCACACCCATATCATATTGAGAAGCAACTTGGTATGGAGTAGATATCACAAGGAACGTGCTCTTAAGAAATGCCTACTGGCCTTAATTCATAGATTGTGTGGTATACACGTATAAAGGCTGTTCACATCAAGGCTCATGAGCAGGAAGTTGTCCTCCCACGTGATGTCATTTATTAACTTCAAGAATTCTCCAATGTCTTTTATGTATGATGAGAGTGATTCAACAAAATATTTTAAAAAGAACTCGACATAGCTAGATGTATTTTCCAACATGCTCCCTCTAGGGGAGACAATAGGTCTCCCTGGAGGGTGCACAGGGTCTATATGGCATTAAGGTAAGAAGTATAATGCAGGAAGTTTAGAAAAGTTGCAAATGAGGAATCAAAACTCCTTCCACTCTATCAAATGTTGCTCCCTCCGGTCACTGAGTCAATCCTCATAGGCTTTTTTCATTTTTTTTCCATCCGCTTTCTTGTAATAAATGAAATACCAGCATTTGTAAAGCGCACAGCTACCTCCGGAGAGATGTCCCTGCGCTGGGGGCAGTCGGGAAGATTAAGCAAGCTATTGCCCAGAGTCACATGGTGCTGGGCTAACCTGCCGCCGGGGATCGAACCGTGAACCCTGTGGTCCAGAGTCAGGCTCCCTGGCCGCTGCGCCACACCTCTTCCATTGTAGATGGCTCATAGCTGTTCCTGTCATTCAGCTGTCTATATCTTGCTTCAAGATACATATCCAGTGGCCAAACCACTAAATTCCCTCCCTCATCCAATTTCTTGATTACAATCTCTTCATTATTCTGTAGTTCCCTAATGGCTCTTTGAAGCCTAATTTGAAGGTTACACACTTTAGAGTTATCTCTGAATGTGATGCTTTTGAACTCCTTAATCATGCCCCGCTCAAACACATCAATTGCGTCATTGGCCACCTGTGGCATGAATATAGATGTTGGCTTAAAGCCACTGGAACATCATAAATCAAAATTAATGTTTTCACTTATTACATTCAGAAAAGCATCAGCAATCCCATTGTCACTTCCTTTCAGTTCCCTCATTGTGTGTAGAGTTTCAATGTCACTTATTTTAGGGCTGGAGGGCCTTTCCTTCCTAGTTTGAGTGGTTGAGGGTGTTTTGTAGCATACCATCGCTTGAGCTTCATTTTCCTATTTCCATATATATATCCACAGAAAAGGGTGCCCTCAGATGGAAGCGCACACTTAAAACTGTTTTTTTTTCTTCTGTCTGCAGCAGAGCTAAGCAACTTGCAAAGAATTCATTTCCAAAGGCCTTACACATTTCAGACTTCCCAGTCCTTGTTCACAGGCCAAATGCTTGGCTATCCAGTAAATCCCACTCGAGTAAAAGTTCACATTGCAGGACTTCAATTACCGACATGCACTGGCTTGGAACTCACTTGGGAGGCCCACTTAACGGCAGAATTACTAACAGGTGCCTGCAATAGTTTTACTGGATAACCTCTTTTGAGTGTGCGCTTCCGTCTGAGAGCAACCCATTCTGTGGAGATATATATATATATATATCCACAGAAAAGGTGGATGCCAGTATGTAGTTAGGACCATCTTTCCATAGGAAAAGCGTTTTTTGGACGTGCCTAAATCTTTGGCACCGTTTGACAAATCTTCTCGAAATTTCCCCCAAAAAGTGTGCTTGTGATTCTAGTTGTGCATGAAAATTTCAGGGTGATCCATGAAGCGGGGGCTGAGAAAAAGAGGGGGGTCAAAAAAAGTGTGTTTACCATGGTAATTCCCTTAGAGATTTTAGACACGACTACAGCCCAGACCGCTTGATGGAATTACACCAAATTTCTCAGAAAGCTAGCTCTCGGCTCAGAAAGTGTGCTTTTTGTGAATTGGTGTAAATTCATTCAGTAGTTTTTGAGATATTGAAAGAAATCCATATTTAGATATATAGGGACGCGAAGGCTTCACAAACCCTCCCGATCGTGTGCTGAGATCTGATTGAAGAGTTGGAAGCCATCTTGGGACTCGGCTTCAGCTGAGTCCCTGAAAAAGATGTTAAAAAAAGAAAAAGGGTAAGGGTAGGAATACCCTGACTCCTTAGCTCTGGTACTGGGGTCCCCGAGACACTCTGCCATCGCAAAAAAGCATTTTTTGTAAAATGTTGCAAACAAATCACATCAGAATTGCAAATCCACTGCAAATCCGCTGCAAAAATAAAGAAAAAAATGCTTGTTTAAATTATAGCTCCTGGGTGGGCCAGGCCCCAGGTGAATGCAGGCAAAAAACGAGGTATGCACACTTCAAGAGCTTATTTTTGCAGCGGGCCAACCACCTCCCCGGTGCTAATGTTTCTGATATTTGATATTTAATAACTTTATTTCGGCATTCACGCCATAAAAGTTTCTTCTTCATCATTTAGCCAAGCAACAAATTAAAAGCCATAAATAATGAATAAATAAGTAACACATGTACAGTGCTCAAAGTGCATTAGACTGTTGCTTTCATGTCGCAGATAATTAAATTCTGCAATACAAGACAATGAAAACAATTCTAAGATTCCAGCTGGGATAAAAAAACTTGTACAAGTGCAAGCTAAAGGATGAGAAAAACTGTATAATCCTATTTATCAAAAGAGGGGGACTCTAGGAGCTATTCTAAAAGGTCCGGTGACCCGTGCTCCCGAAATTAAACTTATACCAAAGGGAGTCACCGTTCCTGAGTGGAGATGGAGAGGAGGGAAGTAGGGGGTACTCTTGTCGTGTGCTACTCTGCTTGTGGGAGGCAGGGTGTCCTCATCTTGATGCCCTCACACACCCCGAAGGATGTCATGCTTCATCATTGGGCTTTTGCTCCTCGTCGGGCCGTCGCTGCAATGCCCTACGGGTCCTCCGAAGGGTCTCTTTTTCGGAGATCTTTTGATGAAGCCGTATGGGTGCGTGGGTGTAAGTGGCAGTGAAGTCCTAGAAAGTGTATTAAAAAATGGCTGGAGGGAGAGTGATTAATTTTTAATAAAGTGATCCCTCTGTCATTATTAAAACAAAGTGTATGGAGCTGCTTTAAGGGGTATTATGTCCCTTGGTAGCTGGGTGATTATATGTCCCTAGTGGGCATATGTTATGGTCAACATGTTTCGCGCTTCAGTGGTCTCAGGGGGAGATCCAGGGCGCTTCGTCAGGACCGAATAAGAAATTTATATCTACAGTGGCCCGAAAATTTCGGTTCCCCCGGATAAATGAAAGGAGTAGAGATTCCCTTAATAGGTAGGGTAAGATCCCATGAGATCAGGGAGGGTCACTTGAGAGAGTTCTCTCAGTGCATCTGGGCTGTGTCACCTGTGTGCCTCTCGCTGTCTCCGCCGGGAATCTCTACTCCTTTCATTTATCCGGGGGAACCGAAATTTTCGGGCCACTGTAGATATAAATTTCTTATTCGGTCCTGACGAAGTGCCCTGGATCTCCCCCTGAGACCACTGAAGCGTGGGCATTAAGATGAGGACACCCTGCCTCCCACAAGCAGAGTAGCACACGACAAGAGTACCCCCTACTTCCCTCCTCTCCATCTCCACTCAGGAACGGTGACTCCCTTTGGTATATGAGAAAAACTATATACATGCAATTATCAACTGCAATTTAAAATTAGTACATTAAAACCTTTGGGTTTTCCTCCTAATACCCCACATATGTCCTAGAAATTTGGCAACAGCGCAAGCAAATAAGGGTCTAGTGTCTTTATCTTAATATTCATAAAGCTGATTGATAGTTGCATGTACCCAGCAACTTGCAAATTGGTTTAATCCACTTGTCTCTAGGAAGCACAGATGCTGGACACACAAGAGTATATGGGCAACAGAATCAGTGACCATGTTGCAATCATAGCATAAACTAGGTAACAGCAGGTTGTGGTAACATCCACTGGTAAAGGTGTTCAAAGGGAGGGTGCTAATCCTTAACTGGATGTAAAGCTTTCTATCGTTCGGTACCTGGATGATATCTAGGAAGTGTTCCAGTGTGCTAACTGATTTGAAATCCAAGAACTCACTGATGAGCCTCCCACAGTCTGAATTTGTTAGCCTCTGTTTGTGCCACCCACTCCCAGTCGTGTGATTTCACCAGATCTTTGGAGGGGAGTGAGGCAGGAATTGAGATGTCCCAGGTTTCTCGCAACACATTCTTTACATTGCTTATCCAAGCTATCTTATTAAACTTATCCAGAGTACTAACTTACATTAGCACATTGACATAGGGGAGAAGTACAGGTGAAGACCTAATTCTCCTCCAAAATAACAAGGAATGTATCTTGGCCTTATCAGCAATGGATTTCCTGCCCTTGTCCAGTTTTAATGGGAGCAGTGGGGTACTCGGGGGGCAAAAGAACCTATTGTTTCTATTTAGCGGGGGACCACATGGACCCCTCTGTCCTCTGGGACTATTGATAATATTTAGCTGGGGCCTTGTGGAACCCCCTGGCCTTGGGGATAACCAACTCCCCGGGGCTAGCTTTAAAAATGAACAGTGTTGCTGTACGGGCCCTCCCGACCCCAGGGACCACCACCTACCCAGGGCCAATTCCTTTTTAAAAGAGAAGGATAGGCCATACATGGCCCTGGGTCCCACCCCCCCAGGGCCGCCTTCTGCTATGTCCCGGGGTGCCCACCCCCAGGGCAGAGCTGTTTGCTTGGCAGGAGCTTTGACAGCACCTGCTGAGCTAAAGCAAACACTCCGGGTCAAGTGGGCGGAAGCTGTCAAAGTGATCCCGCCTGCTGGAAGCAGAGGTTTTATCTCTTTCACTGCCCGCAGACATGTGGGCAAGGAAAGAGATGAAAACAGGT
This sequence comes from Calotriton arnoldi, assembly GCA_963921515.1. Taxonomy (NCBI): domain Eukaryota; kingdom Metazoa; phylum Chordata; class Amphibia; order Caudata; family Salamandridae; genus Calotriton; species Calotriton arnoldi. Next base: position 358,916 of record CAWUFW010002361.1, read on the forward strand.
TGCTCCTGCACGGAGGGAGCTGCCTTCTCAGCAGCAATGCTGGCTCCCGCAGGAGGTGGGGAGCTGGCTGGGACCATTATGGCCTTGAGGCTCCCCCGCTGTTCTGAGGAAAAGAGAAGAAAGGTCAGACATGAGCAATAGGAGACACGATAAAGGTGAGAAATGAGCACAAAGAGGCAGGATAAAGGTGAGCAATGAGCAGAGAGAGGCAGAATAATGGTCTGAATGAGACAGAATAAAGGTCAGAAATGAGCAGAAAGAGGCAAAATAAAGGCCAGCAAGGCGCAGAAAGAGGCAAAATAGAGATCAGAAAAGAGCAGAAAGAGGCAAAATAAAGGTCAGAAATGAGCTGAAAGAGGCAAAATAGAGATCAGAGACGAGCAGAAATAAGCAAAATAAAGGTTAGAAACGAGCAGAGAGAGGCAGAAAAAGGTCAGAAATGAGCAGAAAGAGGTAAAATACAGATGAGAAATTAGCAGAAGATGCAAAATAAAGGTCAGAAATGAGTAAAAAGAGGCAAATTAAAGGTCTGCAAAAGCAGAAAGAGACAAAATAGAGATCAGAAATTAGCAAAAAGGCAGCATAGAAATCAGAAACTAGTAGAAAGAGGCAAACTAAAGGTCAGCAACAAGCAGAAAGAGACAAATTAAATATCAGAAACGAGCAGAAAGGCAACATAGAAATCATAAACGAGCAGAAAGAGGCAAAATAAAGGTCAGCAACACTGCATCGGCTCCACATCGGGTCAATCAACAGCAACCTTGCATTCAACCCACAAGTAACTTGGAACTAAAATTTCAAATAAGGTATCCAATTCTTTTTACAAAACCTTGGAGATTTTCACAAATCACTCAACCTGTATGTAACATTCCACTGGGAAGAGTGATGTCATAAATTATTTCATAGAAAGAGGCCCCCAACGACCCTCAGCAGCCAAGATAACTTCATCCCCATACCAGTAGTGCACCAGGAGGTGAGTTTGCAAATTGGTTGAGAAAGGAGACGGGGCCTCGGATGAGGTCTCAGCAATCCCACTGTGAGGGAATGACTAATGGCAACAATAGAGGATCTTGGCCCCCAAGGACCTTCAGCTGCCAAGGGGACTTCATCCCCCAACCAGTAGTGCACCACAAGGGGCATTTGCAGACTTGTTGAGAAAGGGGGCTGGACCTCCGACAAGGTCTCAGCAGTCCAGCTGTAGGAGACTGATAGCAACAATAGGGGTTCTTGTCCCCCAAGGACCTTCAGCAGCCAAGTGGCCTTCATCCCCCAACCAGTAGTCCACCAGGAGACACATTTGCAGAGTGGTTAAGAAAGGGGGCGTGGCCTCCGACAACGTTTCAGCAATCCCGCTTTGGGGGAATTACTGGTGGTAACAGGAGGTGTTCTTGACTCCTAACTACTCTCAGCATCCAAGGGGACTTAATTAGGCTCCGCCTGCTCACGGAACTCAGCAGAATTGGGTGCCGTTTTTTTGGTAATGCCACTGATTTCCATGTAGTTAACATCTGCAAGCTCCACCCACGCCTAGCAGAAAGAGGAAAAATAATAGTCAGCAAGGAGCAGAGAGAGGCAAAATAAAGGTCATAAGTGAGCAGAAAAAATACAGAAAACGAGCTGAACCCACTCAGGCACACATGCACCCACTCAGAGAACAACTCAGAAACTCACACACCCACTCAGACACACGCACTCACAGACCTACTCAGACACTCACACACCCACTGAGACACTCATGCACTCTCTCACACACTCACTCTGAAAGGTTACATGTTACAGTTAAGAAGTAGCATTAAAATATTATAATAGCCATAGAAATTCACTGAGAAAAACAAAGGTTACAGGGACATTATAGTTAGACTGAGATTTCACTCATGCAAAACCATAGAAATTCAGCAATTATAGTTACCTGAGCCAACCATAAGTTACGCCCTGCAATGCACTTGCCTATGACCTCAGATATTACGTCACTTATGTCATGGTCAGTGCTGCAGTGTTTCCAACAAAGAAGTAAGCCTGTTTTAGAGTGTGCCTTCATCCAGGACAACCCTTTCTGTGCTAATATTACGGCCGGTCCAGCTGTAATCAGGCAACACTGCATAAATCAGCAGGTCCTGAGTAGTCAGAACTGGAGCGACATGCTTTGGCTAATTTCTAGCAAACTCAGGGATAGAACATTGAGTTAGCCCCCTGGAGGGTTATGAACTTGTTTGAATTGGATGCTAAGTGATGGGGGACCCACTGGGGGTAAATTGCATTGTTTAGAACTAACTTTGCGATAATGCACCTGCAGTACTCACATGGATGCCCACTCGAGGGCTGAACTATACTTAAAGGTATTCAGGTGTCAGCAATCATGCTGTTGTTTCGCAGTGCATTTGGCCTGTGATCAAGGACTGTTTTGTCTGAAACGCATTAGGAATTTAATTAGACGGAAGTTGCTATTTTTGCTGCTGTTTCAAATAACAAAGTAAGCCTGTTCGAGAGTGCGTCTTTGTCGAGGACAGCCCTTTCTTTGCTCCTGGCACGTTCTGGGTTGGGGGATTAAGTCCCCTTGAATCCTAAGGGTCCTTAGGGGCCAACTAGCCCACCAGGTACCTCCAGTAAGCACCATACAGTGAGATTGCTGAGAGGTGGTCTGAGGCCATGCCCCTTTTTACACCACTCTGAAAACACGCCTCTTGGCGCACTGCTGGTGGGGCGACAAGGTCCCCTTGTGTCCTGAGGACTTCAGGACTAAAGTGGACTTTATCCCCCAAGCAGCAGTGCACCAGGAGCAAATTTGCAGAGTGGTGTAAAAAGGGGGCGTGGCCTCTGACTACTCTCAGCAATCCAGTAGTGTGGGGCTTACTGGAGGTAACATGAGGGCTAGTTGGCCCCCAGGGACCCTCAGGAGGCAAGGGGACTTCATTCCCCAACCAAGAGCCTGCCAGGAGGTGCGTTTGCAGAGTGATGGAGAAAGGGGGCATGGCCTGTGTCCACCTCTCAGCATCCCACTGTGTGGGGCTTACTGGAGGTAACAGGTCGGCTAGTTGGCCCCTAAGGACCCCCAGCAGCAAAGGGGTCTTTAATCCCCATCCAAGAGCGCACCAGGGAGTGCGATTGCAGAGTGGTGGGCAAAGGGGCATGGCCTGCTATGAGAACTTACCAATCCTGAGTGGAACTTACTGGAGGTAATAGGAAGGATAGTTGGCCTTGGGGGCCAACTACCCCTCCTGTTACCCCCAGTAAGTCCCACATAGTGGGATTGCTAAGAGGTCTTCGGAGGCCACACCCCCTTTCTCTACCTCTCTGAAAACACGCCTCCTGGCAAACTACTGGTTGGGGGATGAAGTCCACTTGACTCCTGAGGGACTTTGGGGGCCCAGAAGCCCTCCTGGTAGCTCTTGTAAGTCCTACGCAGTGGAATTTCTGAGTGCTGGTCAGATGGCAATGTAATAGATCTCGCATTTGCGAAAGTTAGGGCTATTGGCGTTGTAAATGTAAAAGTTTTTTACTAATGTTTTTTGGAGTGGAGTGGATGTACGTTGTGTGTAGTGGAATTATGTGGTATGTTGTGCAGTGAAAGTATGTGGAATGAAAGTATGTGGTATTTAGTGTATAGGAATTATGTAGAGTTGGATTATGTGTTATGGAGAGTAATTATGTGGTATGGTAGTCTGTGTTGTGGAGTGGTAACCTCAGGTTTAGTCTTCCTCGTTTCCATAGAAGCTAAACTATAAACTCAAAGAGACACAAAAAAATAAGGAACCACTGAGGAGCACTTGTGGACCTAGTCAGATGTATGAGCAGGGCCACTGGAATTATGCGACTGTTCAGCCGCAGCAATTTTTGCATAGTTATACATTTTCTGCATTTGCCACATAATCCGCCATCTGCCGCATATTCTTCAGATTTGAACAAAAAAAAACTTGTTTCTAGCTCAAATAGCTCAAACGTTACCAAAAATGCAGCGACAAGTGTTACAGCATAGTCGAAGGCACATTGCACAGCTGGAATGGTCACATGTTAATTTTTGCTAAATGTGTGTGTTAAATTGGTACTAATGGTGCACAAACCACTCTTGCTTCTTTCTGCGCCTCTCTTGCCTCTTTCTGCATTTCTCTTGCTTCTTTATGCATCTTTCTTCCTCTTTCTGAACTTTTCTTGCCTCTTTCTGCATATCTCTTCTGCTTTCTGCACTTCCCTTCTTTCTGCACCTCTCTTGCTTCTTTCTGCACCTCTCTTGCTTCTATCTTCTGCACCTCTCTTGCATCTTTCTGCACCTCTGTTGCTAATTTATGGACCCCTCTTACCTCTTTCTGCACCCCTCTTCCCTCTTTCTATACCTCTCTTGCCTCTTTCTACACCTCTCTTGCCTCTTTCTGCACTTCTCTTGCCTGTTTCAGCACCTCGCTTGCTTCTTTCAAACTTCTGTTGCTTCTTTCTGCACCTCTCTTCCTTCTTTCTGTACCCCTTTTGCCTCTTTCTGCACCTCTGATGCTTCATTCTGCACTTCTCTTGCTTCTTTCTGCACCTCTCTTGCTTCTTTCTGCACCCCACTTCCCTCTTTCTGCACTCTTCCTTCTATACCTCTGTTGCTTGTTTCTGTACCTCTCTTGCCTCTTTTTGCACTTCTCTCGCCTCTTTCTGCACTTCTCCTCCCTTTTTCTGCACCCCTCTTGCCTCTTTCTACACCTTTGTTGCTTCTTTCTGTACTTCTCTTGCTTCTTTCTGCAGCTCTATTGCTTATTTCTGTATCCCTCTTGCCTCTTTCTGCACCCTTTCTCCCTCTTTATGCACCTCTCTTGCCTCATTCTGCACCTCTCTTACCTCCTTCTGCACCTCTCTTACCTCTTTCTGCACCTCTGTTGCCTATGTCTGCACCTCTCCTGCCTCTTTCTGCACCCCTCTTGCCTCTTTCTGAACCACTGTTGGTTCTTTCTGCACTGCTCTTGCTCCTTTCTGTACCTCTCTTGCAAATGTATGCACCCCTCTTGCCTCTTTCTGCAACCCTCTTCCCTCTTTATGTGCCTCTCTTGCCTCTGTCTGCACTCCTGTTCCCTCTTTCTGCACCTATTTTGCCTGTTTTTGAAACTCTCCTGTCTCTTTCTGTAGTTCTCTTACCTCCTTCTTCACCTCTGTTGCTTCTTTCTGCACTTCTCTTGCCTCTTTCTGTACCCCTCTTGCCTCTTTCTGCACCCCTCTTCCCTCTTTCTGTACCTCTCTTGCCTCTTTCTGCACCTCTCCTGCCTCTTTCTGCACCACTCTTGCCTCTTTCTGCACTTCTCTTGCCTCTTTCTGTACTTCTCTTGCCTCTTTCTGCACCTCAACTACCTCTTTCTGCACCTCTCTTGTTTCTTTCTGCTCCTCTCTTGCCTCTTTCTGCATTTCTCTTGCCTCTTTCTATACTTCTCTTGCCTCTTTCTGCATTTCTCTTGCCTCTTTCTGCACATTTCATACTCTTTCTGCACTTCTCTAGTTTTTTTCTGCAATTCTCTTGCTTCTTTCTGTACTTCATTTGCCTGTTTCTGTATTCAAATGGGAAGTGCAAGCTGTCAAGTTTAAAGGTCTGCGTGCTCTCATGACTGAGGTATATGTCTACTTGTACATGTATTCTCACGTGTTATGCATCTGAAGATGGTAGCTTAAAAAGCAGGTAGTTTCTCTTATAGGTGGTCAAATCTTCTTAGTTCTGCTCTGTTATTCGGTTGCACAGGCAGACATGTTTTATGTATATAGGTGTTATAGAGCCCCTCAAATATACTATTGAATTCCCATTTGCCCTGTATTATGAGCAGAAAGAAATATATACTCCTTTTTGTACACATATTTACAGAGTATGCTGTTTGAAACACAGGAATTAAAGTATTTGTATGTTTATTTTTTTGGAACATGTCACTAGGTAAAAGCACAGACACATGCGTTCATACCTTGAGTGATGTAATATGTGACATCATCAGCAGTGCATTGCCGGGCGCGAGTTATAGTTAGCTCACCTAACCATAACAGATGAATTTCTCTGTTTTTGTACAAGTGAAATGTCAGCCTAACTATAACATCCCTGAACCTTTGGTTTTTTTCAATGAACTTCTAAGGTTTTTTAAATGCTAATCCCTAACTATAATGTCCCTGAAACCTCTGTTTTTTTTCAGTGGAATTTTTTTTATATATATATATATATATATCCACATCCAATCCCGCCTTCAAAAGAGAAACCAGGTCTGACACATGCCAGGGTTGCACAGCTCAGATTTAATGCCACCAAGTTACACCAAATAAACGACGCGGTATCCACTCCATCAGCCCCAGGCAGACGCGTTTCGGCGGATGCCTTCTTCAATGCCGGGTATTTGCTGAGAGTCCCAAAAGGTAGTTTTCGCGGGGCTCAGTTAAAAATCACGCCGAGGAGTCCCATTGGCTAAAAGATGTAAAGACAGAAAGAGGACTGGGACAGTGCCAAAGTAAGTACTCGCCTCTCTCTGTTGCCAAAGTTCCTCATACGTGGTGCAATCGGTCTCGCATAAAGTGGGCATGTGTGTCCAAAGTCCTGAGCCAGGTATAGTAACCCGCCCTGCATCCAATAATGCCTTTGATCAACTTGCCTCCTTAAAATTGCGGGACCGCAACGGTGGATTCCATCTTTGCCAAGCAGCCCACTCAGCAGTCAATCTGCTCCCTCTCCCCGATACCTTCACCACAATCCAGGCCGGGGGCGCCGCGTAGTGCAGTACATGCACGGGAACCAAAGAGTTTTGCCGGCATACACGGAGCACCTGAACGAGGGCGTGCCAGAAAGCGGAGCCGACCTCCGCTATGTATCCACATCCAATCCCGCCTTCAAAGAGAAACCAGGTCTGACACATGCCAGGGTTGCACAGCTCAGATTTAATGCCACCAAGTTACACCAAATGATCGACGCGGTATCCACTCCATCAGCCCCAGGCAGACGCGTTTCGGCGGATGCCTTCTTCAATGCCGGATATTTGCTGAGAGTCCCAAAGGTAGTTTTCGCGGGGCTCAGTTAAAAATCACGCCGAGGAGTCCCATTGGCTAAAAGATGTAAAGACAGAAAGAGGACTGGGACAGTGCCAAAGTAAGTAATCGCCTCTCTCTGTTGCCAAAGTTCCTCATACGTGGTGCAATCGGTCTTGCATAAAGTGGGCATGTATGTCCAAAGTCCTGAGCCAAGTATAGTAACCCGCCCTGCATCCAATAATGCCTTTGATCAACGTGCCTCCTTAAAATTGCGGGACCGCCACTGATTCCATCTTTGCCAAGCAGCCCACTCAGCAGTCAATCTGCTCCCTCTCCCCGATACCTTCACCACAATCCAGGCCGGGGGGGCGCCGCGTTGTGCAGTTCATGCACAGGAACCAGAGAGTTTTGCCGGCATTACACGGAGCACCTGAACGAGGGGCGTGCCAGAAAGCGGAGCCGACCTCCGCTATGTATCCACATCCAATCCCGCCTTCAAAGAAAACCGGGTCTGACACATGCCAGGGTTGCACAGCTCAGATTTAATGCCACCAAGTTACACCAAATAAACGACGCTGATATCCACTCCATCAGCCCCAGGCAGACGCGTTTCGGCGGATGCCTTCTTCAATGCCGGGTATTTGCTGAGAGTCCCAAAGGTAGTTTTCGCGGGGCTCAGTTAAAAATCACGCCGAGGAGTCCCATTGGCTAAAAGATGTAAAGACAGAAAGAGGACTGGGACAGTGCCAAAGTAAGTACTCGCCTTTCTCTGTTGCCAAAGTTCCTCATACGTAGTGCAATCGGTCTCGCATAAAGTGGGCATGTCTGTCCAAAGTCCTGAGCCAGGTATAGTAACCCGCCCTGCATCCAATAATGCCTTTGATCAACTTGCCTCCTTAAAATTGCGGGACCGCAACAGTGGATTCCATCTTTGCCAAGCAGCCCACTCAGCAGTCAATCTGCTCCCTCTCCCCGATACCTTCACCACAATCCAGGCCGGGGGCGCCGCGTTGTGCAGTCCATACACAGGAACCAGAGAGTTTTGCCGGCATTACACGGAGCACCTGAGACGAGGGCGTGCCAGAAAGCGGAGCCGACCTCCGCTATGTATCCACATCCAATCCCGTCTTCAAAAGAGAAACCAGGTCTGACACATGCCAGGGTTGCACAGCTCAGATTTAATGCCACCAAGTTACACCAAATAAACGACGCGATATCCACTCCATCAGCCCCAGGCAGACGCGTTTCGGCGGATGCCTTCTTCAATGCCGGGTATCTGCTGAGAGTCCCAAAGAGATAGTTTTCGCGGGGCTCAGTTAAAAATCACGCCGAGGAGTCCCATTGGCTAAAAGATGTAAAGACAGAAAGAGGACTGGGACAGTGCAAAGTAAGTACTCACCTCTCTCTGTTGCCAAAGTTCCTCATACGTGGTGCAATCGGTCTCGCATAAAGTGGGCATGTATGTCCAAAGTCCTGAGCCAGGTATAGTAACCCGCCCTACATCCAATAATGTCTTTGTTCAACGTGGCTCCTTAAAATTGCGGGACCGCCACAGTGGATTCCATCTTTGCCAAGCAGCCCACTCAGCAGTCAATCTGCTCCCTCTCCCCGATACCTTCACCACAATCCAGGCCGGGGGCGCCGCGTTGTGCAGTACATACACAGGAACCAAAGAATTTTGCCGGCATTACACGGAGCACCTGAACGAGGGCGTGCCAGAAAGCGGAGCCGACCTCCGCTATGTATCCACATCCAATCCCGCCTTCAAAAGAAAACCAGGTCTGACACATGCCAGGGTTGCACAGCTCAGATTTAATGCCACCAGGTTACACCAAATAAACGACGCGGTATCCACTCCATCAGCCCCAGGCAGACGCGTTTCGGCGGATGCCTTCTTCAATGCCGGGTATTTGCTGAGAGTCCCAAAATGTAGTCTTCGCGGGGCTCAGTTAAAAATCACGCCGAGGAGTCCCATTGGCTAAAAGATGTAAAGACAGAAAGAGGACTGGGACAGTGCCAAAGTAAGTACTCGCCTCTCTCTGTTGCCAAAGTTCCTCATACGTGGTGCAATCGGTCTCGCATAAAGTGGGCATGTATGTCCAAAGTCCTGAGCCAGGTATAGTAACCCGCCCTGCATCCAATAATGCCTTTGAGCAACTTGCCTCCTTAAAACTGCGGGACCGCAACGGTGGATTCCATCTTTGCCAAGCAGCCCACTCAGCAGTCAATCTGCTCCCTCTCCCCGATACCTTCACACAATCCAGGCCGGGGGGGCGCCGCGTTGTGCAGTACATACACGGGAACCAGAGAGTTTTGCCGGCATACACGGAGCACCTGAGCGAGGGGCATGCCAGAAAGCGGAGCCGACCTCCGCTATGTATCCACATCCAATCCCGCCTTCAAAAGAGAAACCAGGTCTGACACATGCCAGGGTTGCACAGCTCAGATTTAATGCCACCAAGTTACACCAAATAAACGACGCGGTATCCACTCCATCAGCCTCAGGCAGACGCGTTTCGGTGGATGCCTTCTTCAATGCCGGGTATTTGCTGAGAGTCCCAAAAGGTAGTTTTTGCGGGGCTCAGTTAAAAATCACGCCGAGGAGTCCCATTGGCTAAAAGATGTAAAAGACAGAAAGAGGACTGGGACAGTGCCAAAGTAAGTACTCGCCTCTCTCTGTTGCCAAAGTTCCTCATACGTGGTGCAATCGGTCTCGCATAAAGTGGGCATGTATGTCCAAAGTCCTGAGCCAGGTAACCGAGTCACAAGAAAAGAGTGGAAAAAAGGTTGAAAAAGAAGAAAAGGGGGCAGGGTAGAAACACCCTGACCCCCTAGGTCTGCTCAGGGGGTCCCACAAGGACCCCCAGGGCCAAAAAAAGCTTTTTTTTTTTTAAAACAGCAGTATTCGCGTTGGGGTCGCGAATCCTGCAATGAAAATAAAAAAAAAACAAAGTGCGGGCTCCCGCGCTTCATTTTCAAAAAGCCCCCGGGTGGGCTAGGTACTGGGGGCAATTGGTGAATAATTTGCGTGGGCCGGCTGCCACTTTCCCAGGGCTTACTAATTTGAATGCGGGGGCATGTGTCCCCCCTGCAGCCCCAGGGACCGCCACCTCCCTGGGGCTTTGTTTATAAAGGTGTGGGGGGGTCCCAACCCCCCCCACACTGCCCCGGGGACCGCCACCTCCCCAGGACATTTATGTAAATAGGCGGGGAGCCTCATGGGCCCCTAAGCCCCGTGTACAACCACCTCCCCGGGGCTCTTAATATTCAAATGTGGGGGTCTGTAGCAGACCCCCGGCCCCGGGGACCACCACCTCCCCGGGGCTTTGAAAATGGAGGGAGGGGGGCCGCACAGCCCCCCTCCAGGAGCCCCTGATGGCCCTGGGGACCGCCACCCCCAAGGGCCGGCTCCTGCAATGTCCTGGGGTGCCCAAACCTGGGACATTGCTGTTTGCTATGGCAGGGCGGGAGCACTGCTCCCGTCCTGCCATAGCAAACTCTGCTTTGCTTCATTGAAGCGAGAGCAGGAAAACCTGCTCTCGCTTCAATGAAGCAAAGCAGGATTGCTTTTGAGCAAGGGGAGCTGCATTTCAGCAGCTCCCCTTGCTCAAAGCAATGCCGGCTACCGCAGGAGGCGGGGAGCCAGCGGGACCGTGAGGGCATTGGGGCTCCCCCCACGGTCCCCAATGCAAAGGGCCGGCCCTGGGGGATTGGGTCCCCGGGGCCTGGAGTGTCCCGGGAGGGGGGCCACATGTCCCCCCTCCTGTTTAATAAAAAAAAGAATGGCCCGGCCCTGGGGGATGGGGTCCCCAGGCCCAAAATCAGCCTGGGGAGGGAGGCCACGTGGCCCCCCTCCCTCTAATAAATAAATAATTGGGAATGCCCCGGGGGATGGGGTCACCAGGGCCAGAACTCGCCCAAGGGAGGGGGCCACACGGCCCCCCTCCCTGATTAAAAAGAAAAAGAAAAATGAAATAAAAATATAGAGGCACAGCCCCAGGGTATGGGGTCCCCGGGGCCAATCATGGCCTCAGGAGGGGAGCCACGCAGCCCCCCTCCTTAAAAAAAAAATATTAAATATGTGTCCATGCCCCGGGGGATGGGGTCCACGGGCCAAAATTGGCCTCGGGAGGGGGGCCACGCTGCCCCTTCCCGTTTAAGAAAAAAAAACAATTCTATAAAAATGGGTCAGGCCCTGGAGGATGGGGTCTCCAGGGCCCAAACAATTGTAAAAGAAGGGGGGCCACACAGCCCCCCCTTCTAAAAAAATAAAATAAAAAAAGCTGGCATCTCGCGGGAGGCCCCGCCCCTTCCTGCAGCACTCTGCAAAGGCACCCACTGGCGCGTTCTAATTTGGGGTATTAAGTCCTCTTCATTACTGAGGGTCCCTGGGGGCCAACTAGCCCACCAGGTACCTCCAGTATGCACCACAGAGCTGCATTGCAGAGAGGTGGTCTGAGACCACGCCCCTTTTTTCACCACTCTGCAAACAAGCCTCTTGGCGCACTGGTGGTGGGGCAATGAGGTCCTCTTGTCTCCTGAGGACCTCAGGACACAAGTGGACTTCATCCCCCGAGCAGCAGTGCGCCAGGAGCTGTGTTTGCAGAGTGGTGTAAAAAGGGGGCATGGCCTTGGACCACCTCTCTGCATCGCAGCTCTGTGGTGCATACTGGAGGTACCTAATGGGCTAGTTGGCCCCCAGGGACCTCCAGTATTCCAGGGGAATTAATTCCCCAACATACATCATTACCAAAAATGCAGCTACAAGTGTTACAGCATGGTGGAAGGCCCTTTGCAAACCTAGAATGGTCACCTGTTACTTATTGCTAAATGTGGGTATTAAATTGGTACTAATGGTGTGCAAGCCTCTCTTGCTTCCCTCTGCGCCTCTCTTGCCTCTTTCTGCATTTCTGTTGCTTCTATATGCACGTTTCTTTCTTTTTCTGCACTTCTCTTGACCTTATTCTGCAAATCTCTTGTACTTTCTGCACCTCTCTTCCCTCTTTCTGCATATCTGTTGCCTCTTTCTGCACCTCATTTGCTTATTTCTGTACCCCTCTTATGTCTTTCTGCACCCTTTTTGCCTCTTTCTGCACCTCTATTCCTTCTTTCTGCACTTCTTTTGTTTCTTTCTGCACCAGTCTTGCTTCTTTCTGCACCCCTCTTGCCTCTCTATCCCCCCTCTTCCCTCTTTCTGTACCTCTATTGCCTCTTTATGCAGTTCTCTTGCCTCCTTCTGCACTTCACTTGCCTCTTTCTGTAACTCTCTTGCCTCTTTCTGCACCTTACTTGGTTCTTTCTGAACCCCTTTTGCCTGTTTCTGCACCCCACTTCCCTCTTTGTACAACTTTCTTGCCTCTCTCTACACCTCTCTTCGCTCTTTCTGCACCACCCTTGCCTCTTTCTGTACCTCTGTTCCTTCTTTCTTCACCAGTCGTGTCTCTTTCTGCACCCTTTGTGCCTCTTTCAGCACCTCTGTTGCTTCTTTCTGCAGTTCTCTTCCTCTTTGTGCACCCCTCCTGTCTCTTTCTGTACCCCTCTTGCCTCTTTGTGCACCTCTCCTACCCCTTTCTGCACCCCTCTTGTTCCACCTCTGATGGTTCTTTCTGCACCTCTTTTGCTTTGTTCTGCACTTCACTTGCCTCTTTCTGTACCCCTCTTGCCTCGTTCTGCACCTCTGTTGGTTCTTTCTGCACTGCTTTGGCTTCTTCCTGAACCTCTGTTCCAAATTTCTTCATCACTCTTGCCTTTTTCTGCACCCCTCTTACCTCTTTCTACACCTCTCTTTCCTCAGTCTGCTCACCTGTTCCCTCTTTCTGACCCTGCTCGCAGGCAGGTCGCTCCCCATGCTGCTGCATGGCTCTGCCTGCATTGTTTTTGCCTAATCCTGTACTTTTCCCCTGTGCCTAACTTGCTTTCTTGCCCAGACTTGTTTTTTTCCCCCTGTGCCTAACTTGCTTTCTTGCCCAGACTTGTTTTTATTCCCCTGTGCCTAACTTGCTTTCTTGCCCAGACTTGTTTTTATTCCCCTGTGCCTAACTTGCTTTCTTGCCCAGACTTGTTTTTATTCCCCTGTGCCTAACTTGCTTTCTTGCCCAGACTTGTTTTTATTCCCCTGTGCCTAACTTGCTTTCTTGCCCAGACTTGTTTTTATCCCCCTGTGCCTAACTTGCTTTCTTGCCCAGACTTGTAATTATCCCCCTGTGCCTAACTTGCTTTCTTGCCCAGACTTGTTTTTATTCCTCTGTGCGTGTACTTGTTTTCTTGCCTAAACTTGTTTTTCCTTCCCGCGCCCAGTTCTCCCGCGGCCTGCACGTTTTTCCTGCCGCTGCGTCCCTGTGGCCCCGCCCCCCTGCAATCCCATTCGCCGCCCCGCTCCCACCTCCCAGCTGCTCCTCCCTCCCATATCCCCTCATATGGAGGCCGCGCGCAGCGGCCGCGCCAAAGGCGCGCCCAAGGCAAGCCCGTCTGCGCCCGTCCGTGCCTGGACCGCACCCAGCGCCAGGACCCCTGGACCCCGCGAACGCCACGACGCCCGACACCGCTACGATGCCAGATCCCTCCACGCACTCAACACCGAACGATCACACACCTGCTTCCTGGCCGCCCCGAAGCGCACCCACGGAGCTTTCACCTGCCGGAACTGCAGCTTCACAAGTATCCGCCCCACCATGCCGCCGACCAGGAAAGAACCCAACCACCTCAGATGCATCCTTCTCAACACCCGCTCCGCCCGCAAACACGCCGTTGAACTCTGGGACCTACTCGACTCAACCTCCCCAGACGTCGCCTTCCTGATGGAGACCTGGCTGAACCCCACCTCAGCACCCGACATAGCCATAGCCGTCCCGGAAGGCTACAAGATCACCCGCAGGGACCGCACCAAGGGAGCAGGAGGAGGAATCGCCATCGTCCACAGGAACACTCTCAGAGTCTCGACCAACACCGACGACACCCTCAGCACCGCCGAACACCTGCACTTCCAGATCCACACCGATCCCAACACCACCCTCAGAGGAACCCTCGTCTACAGACCCCCCGGACCCCGACCACAGTTCAGCAACTCCATCGCCGACTTCGTCAGCACACACGCCCTCGCCTCCACGGACTACATCCTCCTCGGGGACCTGAACTTCCACTTCGAGAACAACAACGACACCAACTCCACTACCCTGATCAACAACCTAGCCAACCTCGGACTCAGACAACTCGTCACAACACCCACCCACTCCACCGGTCACACGCTTGACCCCATCTTCTCCGCAAGCCCCCACGTCTCCTTCAACCACGCCACCGAACTCCACTGGACCGACCATCGCTGCATCCACTTCACCTTCAAGAAACCCACCACGCACCACCGCACCCAACAGATGCCCGCCGCTGCTGGAGCAAAGTCACCGAAGACCAGCTAACCACCACCCTCACCCAGAGCCCACCCGCCGACCCCACCGACCCCGACACCGCCGCCCGCAACCTCAGACAGTGGATCAACGACTGCGCCAACACCCTCGCCCGATCAAGAAACCCTCCAACAGTCACACCAACAAGAAAGCCAGCTGGTTCACTGAAGACCTCCGGGCCTCCAAGCAAACCTGCCGAAAGCTGGAGAAGATCTGGCTCCATGAACGAACACCGGACAGCCACGCAGCCCACAAGGACGCCACCCGCAGACACCATCACCTCATCCAGATCCGCCAAAGGGCCTCCTTCAAAGACCGCCTAGACAACAACGCGCACAACAGCAAAGAGCTCTTCAACATCGTGAAGGAACTCTCCAACCCCAGCTCCAACACCAACGACGTCCCACCCTCGCAAGACCTGTGCGACTCGCTGGCCACCTTCTTCCACCGCAAGATCGCAGACATCCATGACAGCTTCAACGCCATGACCGCCCCGACAACCACTGAGACCTCCGCCCCCACGACCACCATCCGCACCAACCGACTGCTCTCCTGGACCAACATCAACGACGACGACACCATCAAGATCATGAACACCATCCACTCCGGATCTCCGTCAGACCCATGCCCACACCACATCTTCAACAAAGCCAGCACAGCCATCGCACCCCATCTCCGGAAAGTCATCAACACCTCCTTCAAGACAGCAACCTTCCCGGAGAGCTGGAAGCACGCCGAGATCAACGCCTTACTCAAGAAACCCAAGGCGGACCCCAAGGACCTCAAGAACTTCCGGCCCATCTCCCTGCTCCCGTTCCCGGCAGAGGTTATCGAGAAGACTGTCAACAAACAACTGACCCGCTACCTCGAGGAGAGCAACATCCTGGACCCTTCCCAGTCCGGGTTCCGCAGCAACCACAGCACCAAGACTGCCCTCATCGCCACCACCGATGACATCAAGTCCCCTGCTGGACAACGGAGAAACAGCAGCCCTCATCCTCCTGGACCTGTCAGCCGCCTTCGACACGGTCTGCCACCACACACTACGAACACGCCTCCACAACGCAGGGATCCAAGAGAAGGCTCTGGACTGGACTACCTCCTTCCTCTCCGGCAGAACACAGAGCGTCCGCCTTCCCCCCTTCCGCTCCGTAGCCACCGAGAACATCTGCGGCGTACCCCAGGGCTCTTCCCTCAGCCCAACTCTGTTTAACATCTACATGGCACCGCTCGCCCACGTCGCCCGTCGGCACGACCTCAACATCATCTCCTACGCCGATGACACCCAGCTGATACTCTCCCTCACCAAGGACCCCCACACCGCCAAAACCAACCTTCACGAAGGAATGAAGGCCGTCGCTGAATGGATGAGGAACAGCCGACTGAAGCTGGACTCGGACAAGACGGAGGTCCTCATCCTCGGATCCACCCCTTCGGCTTGGGACGACTCCTGGTGGCCGACCGCACTGGGAACCGCCCCAACACCCACCGACCACGCACGCAACCTAGGGGTCATCCTCAACTCCACCCTCTCCATGACTAAACAGGTCAACGCCCGTCTCCTCCGCCTGCTTCAACACCCTCCGCATGCTCCGCAGGATCTACAAGTGGATCCCCACTGAAACGAGAAGAACGGTCACCCAGGCCCTCGTCAGCAGCAGGTTGGACTACGGAGACGCCATCTACGCAGGAGCCTCGGCCAAACTCCTGAGACGGCTCCAACGCATCCAGAACGCCTCTGCACGCCTGATCCTCGACATCCCTCGCCGCAGCCACATCACACCCCACCTGAGGAGACCTGCACTGGCTCCCGGTCAACAAGAGGATAACCTTCAAACTCCTCACCCACGCACACAAGGCACTCTACAACACCGGACCAACGTGCCTCAACAGACGACTCAGCATCTACACCCCACCCGCCAGCTCCGCTCCACCGACCTCGCCCTCGCCACTGTCCCCCGCTTCCGAAGAGCGACCTCCGGTGGCAGATCGTTCTCCCACCTCGCCGCCAAGACCTGGAACACCCTCCCCATCCACCTATGGCAGACCCAAGACCTGCTGACCTTCAGAAAACTCCTCAAGACCTGGCTTTTCGAGCAGTAGCAGCATTCCCCACCCCAGCGCCTTGAGACCCTCACGGGTGAGTAGTGCGCTTTACAAATGATATGATTGATTGATACCTCTTTTGCATGTTTCTGCAGCTCTCTTGCCTCCTTCTGTACCTCAATTGCCTCTTTTTGCACCTCTGTTGGTTCTTTTGCACTGCTCTTGTTCTTTCTGCACCTCTCTTGCAAATTTCTGCACCCCTCTTGCCTCGTTCTGCACCCCCTTTACCTGTTTCTGCACCTCTCTTGCCTCTGTCTGCACCTCTGTTCCCTCTTTCTGTACCTCTTTTGCCTGTTTCTGCAACTCTATTGCCTCTTTCTGGAGTTCTCTTTCCTCTTTCTGCACCCCTGTTGCTTCATTCTGCACTTTCCATGCTTCTTTCTGCACCTGTCTTGCTTCTTTCTGCACTCCTGTTGTCTCTTTCTGCACTCTTCTTCCCTCTTTCTGTACCTTTCTTGCCTGTTTCTGCATCTCAGTTGCCTCTTTCTGCACTTTTCTTACTTCTTTCAACACCTCTGTTGCTTCTTTCAGCAATTCTCTTGCCTCTTTCTGAAGTTCTCTTACCTGTTTCTGCACCCCTCTTGCCTCTTTCTGTACCCATCTTCCCTCTTTCTACACCTCTCTTCCCTCTTTCTGCACCACTCTTGCCTCTTTTTGTACCTCTGTTGCTTCTTTCTGCACTTCTCTTCCTTCTTTCTGCACTCCTTGTGCCTCCTTCTGTACCTCTGTTTCTTCTTTCTGCACTTCTTTTGGTTCTTTCTGCACTGCTGTTGCCTCTTTCTGTATTCCTCTTGCCTCTTAGAGCACCACTTTTGCTTCTTTCTGCACTTCCTTCTCCTTTTTCTGCACCCCTCTTGCCTCTGTGTACCTCTGATGCTTCTTTCTGCACTTCTATTGACTCTTTCTGCACCTGCCTTGCTTCTTTCTGCAACTGACGTGCCTCTTTCAGCCCCTCTGTTGCTTTTTTCTGCAGATCTCTTGCCTGTTTCTGCACGTCACTTGCCTGTTTCAGCACCTCTGTTGATTTTTTCTGCAGAGCTCTTGCCTCTTTCTGTTCCCCTCTTTTCTCTTTCTGCACCTCTCTTTCCTGTTTCTGCACCCCTGTTCCCTCTTTCTGCACCTCTCTTGACTCTTTTTGTACCTCTGTTGCCTCTTTCAGCACTTCTGTTGGTTCTTTCTGCACTCTTTGCGCCTCTTTCAGCACCTCTGTTGCTTCTTTCTGCACTCCTCTTCCTTCTTTCTGCACCCCTCGTGACTCCTTCTGCACCTCTGTTGCCTCTTTCAGCACCTCTGTTGGTTCTTTCTGCACTGCTCTTGCTTCTTTCTGCACTTCACTTGCCTCTTTCTGCACTTCTGTTGCTTCTTTCTAAATCTCTGTTGCTTCTTTCAGCAATTCTCTTGCCTCTTTCTGCACTTCTCCTGCTTGTTTCTGCACCTCTGTTGCTTCTTTCTGCACCCCTCCTGCCTCTTTCTGCACCCCTCTTCCCTATTTGTGCAACTCTCATGCCTGTTTCCAAACCTCTGTTCCCTCTTTCTGCACCACTCTTGCCTCTTTCTGTACCTCTGTTGCTTCTTTCTGCACTTCTCTTGCCTTTTTCTGCACCCTTCGTGCCTCTTTCAGCACCTCTGTTGCTTCTTTCTGCACTTCTCTTCCTTCTTTCTGCACTCCTCGTGCCTCCTTCTGCACCTCTGTTGCTTCTTTCTGTACTTCTCTTGGTTCTTTCTGCACTGCTGTTGCCTCTTTCTGTATTCCTCTTGCCTCTTAGAGCACCACTTTTGCTTCTTTCTGCACTTCTCTCTCCTTTTTCTGTACCCCTCTTGCCTCTTTGTGCACCTCTGACCTTGCCAGGTAGGTCGCTCCCCCACCACACAGCTCCGCCTGTGCTGTCTGCCCGCTGCTCCTGTAGGTAAGATCGCCCTCCGCTTGTGGCCCCGGTGCCAGTTTTGTCTGCTTGTCTCCCCTTTTCCTTTCTGTGCCCCTCGCTGCCCCACTGTTGTTGTGCCCGTGATTTGCCTGCTCTCCCCCGTTTTTCCTTCTGTGCCCCTCGCTGCCCCACTGTTGTTGTGCCCGTGATTTGCCTGCTCTCCCCCGTTTTCCTTCTGTGCCCCTCGCTGCCCCACTGTTGTTGTGCCCGTGATTTGCCTGCTCTCCCCCGTTTTCCTTTCTGTGCCCCTCGCTGCCCCACTGTTGTTGTGCCCGTGATTTGCCTGCTCTCCCCCCGTTTTTCCTTTCTGTGCCCCTCGCTGCCCCACTGTTGTTGTGCCCGTGATTTGCCTGCTCTCCCCCGTTTTTCCTTTCTGTGCCCCTCGCTGCCCCACTGTTGTTGTGCCCGTGATTTGCCTGCTCTCCCCCGTTTTCCTTTCTGTGCCCCTCGCTGCCCCACTGTTGTTGTGCCCGTGATTTGCCTGCTCTCCCCCGTTTTCCTTTCTGTGCCCCTCGCTGCCCCACTGTTGTTGTGCCCGTGATTTGCCTGCTCTCCCCCGTTTTTCCTTTCTGTGCCCCTCGCTGCCCCACTGTTGTTGTGCCCGTGATTTGCCTGCTCTCCCCGTTTTCCTTCTGTGCCCCTCGCTGCCCCACTGTTGTTGTGCCCGTGATTTGCCTGCTCTCCCCCGTTTTCCTTTCTGTGCCCCTCGCTGCCCCACTGTTGTTGTGCCCGTGATTTGCCTGCTCTCCCCCGTTTTCCTTCTGTGCCCCTCGCTGCCCCACTGTTGTTGTGCCCGTGATTTGCCTGCTCTCCCCCGTTTTTCCTTTCTGTGCCCCTCGCTGCCCCACTGTTGTTGTGCCCGTGATTTGCCTGCTCTCCCCCCGTTTTCCTTTCTGTGCCCCTCGCTGCCCCACTGTTGTTGTGCCCGTGATTTGCCTGCTCTCCCCCGTTTTTCCTTCTGTGCCCCTCGCTGCCCCACTGTTGTTGTGCCCGTGATTTGCCTGCTCTCCCCCCGTTTTTCCTTCTGTGCCCCTCGCTGCCCCACTGTTGTTGTGCCCGTGATTTGCCTGCTCTCCCCCGTTTTTCCTTTCTGTGCCCCTCGCTGCCCCACTGTTGTTGTGCCCGTGATTTGCCTGCTCTCCCCCGTTTTCCTTCTGTGCCCCTCGCTGCCCCACTGTTGTTGTGCCCGTGATTTGCCTGCCCTCCCCCGTTTTCCTTTCTGTGCCCCTCGCTGCCCCACTGTTGTTGTGCCCGTGATTTGCCTGCTCTCCCCCGTTTTCCTTTCTGTGCCCCTCGCTGCCCCACTGTTGTTGTGCCCGTGATTTGCCTGCTCTCCCCCGTTTTTCCTTCTGTGCCCCTCGCTGCCCCACTGTTGTTGTGCCCGTGATTTGCCTGCTCTCCCCGTTTTTTCCTTTCTGTGCCCCTCGCTGCCCCACTGTTGTTGTGCCCGTGATTTGCCTGCTCTCCCCCGTTTTTCCTTTCTGTGCCCCTCGCTGCCCCACTGTTGTTGTGCCCGTGATTTGCCTGCTCTCCCCCGTTTTTCCTTTCTGTGCCCCTCGCTGCCCCACTGTTGTTGTGCCCGTGATTTGCCTGCTCTCCCCCGTTTTCCTTCTGTGCCCCTCGCTGCCCCACTGTTGTTGTGCCCGTGATTTGCCTGCTCTCCCCCGTTTTCCTTTCTGTGCCCCTCGCTGCCCCACTGTTGTTGTGCCCGTGATTTGCCTGCTCTCCCCCGTTTTTCCTTTCTGTGCCCCTCGCTGCCCCACTGTTGTTGTGCCCGTGATTTGCCTGCTCTCCCCCCGTTTTCCTTCTGTGCCCCTCGCTGCCCCACTGTTGTTGTGCCCGTGATTTGCCTGCTCTCCCCCGTTTTCCTTTCTGTGCCCCTCGCTGCCCCACTGTTGTTGTGCCCGTGATTTGCCTGCTCTCCCCGTTTTCCTTCTGTGCCCCTCGCTGCCCCACTGTTGTTGTGCCCGTGATCTGCCTGCTCTCCCCGTTTTCCTTTCTGTGCCCCTCGCTGCCCCACTGTTGTTGTGCCCGTGATTTGCCTGCTCTCCCCCGTTTTCCTTCTGTGCCCCTCGCTGCCCCACTGTTGTTGTGCCCGTGATTTGCCTGCTCTCCCCCGTTTTTCCTTTCTGTGCCCCTACGCTGCCCCACTGTTGTTGTGCCCGTGATTTGCCTGCTCTCCCCCGTTTTTCCTTTCTGTGCCCCTCGCTGCCCCACTGTTGTTGTGCCCGTGATTTGCCTGCTCTCCCCCGTTTTTCCTTCTGTGCCCCTCGCTGCCCCACTGTTGTTGTGCCCGTGATTTGCCTGCTCTCCCCCGTTTTCCTTTCTGTGCCCCTCGCTGCCCCACTGTTGTTGTGCCCGTGATTTGCCTGCTCTCCCCCGTTTTCCTTCTGTGCCCCTCGCTGCCCCACTGTTGTTGTGCCCGTGATTTGCCTGCTCTCCCCCGTTTTTCCTTTCTGTGCCCCTCGCTGCCCCACTGTTGTTGTGCCCGTGATTTGCCTGCTCTCCCCCGTTTTCCTTCTGTGCCCCTCGCTGCCCCACTGTTGTTGTGCCCGTGATTTGCCTGCTCTCCCCCGTTTTTCCTTTCTGTGCCCCTCGCTGCCCCACTGTTGTTGTGCCCGTGATTTGCCTGCTCTCCCCCGTTTTCCTTCTGTGCCCCTCGCTGCCCCACTGTTGTTGTGCCCGTGATTTGCCTGCTCTCCCCCGTTTTCCTTTCTGTGCCCCTCGCTGCCCCACTGTTGTTGTGCCCGTGATTTGCCTGCTCTCCCCGTTTTCCTTCTGTGCCCCTCGCTGCCCCACTGTTGTTGTGCCCGTGATTTGCCTGCTCTCCCCCGTTTTCCTTCTGTGCCCCTCGCTGCCTATCGCCATTCCCGCCGCTGCGTCTGCGGCCCCGCCCCCTGACTGCCCATTCGCTGCCCCTGCCTCCCGCCTCCCAGCTGCTCCTCCCTCCCACCTCCCCATAAATGGCGGCCGCTGCCGCGCGCGCCGCTGCGCGCGCGCCGAAGGCGGCGCCTAAGGCTAAGCCCGTCTGCGCCCGTCCGCGACTGGACCGCGCCCAGCGCCAGAACCCCTGGATCCCACCGATGCAACACCACTCGACGGACCTACGGCGCCGCCACACTCACCGCACTCAATGCCGGCCGGAACCCTGCCTGCTACCGAGCCTCACCGAGACGCACCCACGGACCCTTCACCTGCCAAACCTGCCGATTCACCTGCCCCCTGACGTGCACCACCTCCGCCAAGTCGAGCAACAGCAGCAACCACCTGAAATGCATCCTGCTGAACACCCGCTCCGTCCACAGGCACGCCGTGGAACTCTGGGACCTGCTCGACGCAACAGCACCGGACATCGCCTTCCTCACCGAAACCTGGATGAACGCCTCCTCAGCGCCTGACATCGCCATAGCCATCCCGGATGGATACAAGATCACCCGGAGGGACCGCGTCAACCAGACGGGAGGAGGCATCGCCATCGTACACAAGAACACCATCCGCATCTCGACTAACTCCGGCGAGACCTTCACCGCCGCCCGAACACCTACACTTCCAGATACACACGGACCCCAAGACCACCCTCCGAGGCACCCTCATCTACAGACCCCGGGACCACGCACACTATTCAGCGAAGACATCGCAGACTTCATCAGCCCGCACGCCATGCCCTCCGCCGACTACATCCTCCTAGGGGACCTCAACTTCCACCTGGAGAACAACAACGACAGAAACACCACCGCCCTGCTGGACAACCTCGCCAACCTCGGACTCAAGCAACTGGTGAACACGCCCACCCACTACGCCGGCCACACGCTTGACCCCGTCTTCTCGTCCAGCAAGCACATCTCCTTCAGCCACGCCACCGGACTCCACTGGACCGACCACAGCTGCGTCCACTTCAGCTTCAGAAAGACTGCGACCCACCACCACCCGCAACAGGCTCCCCGCCGGAGCTGGAGCAAGATCACCGCCCGAGCAGCTCACCGCCTCCCTCAGCCAGAACACACCCACCGACACAACGGACCCAAGCGAAGCAGCCAGCAACCTCGCCAAGTGGCTGACCGCCTGCGCCGACGACCTCGCACCACTAAAAACCCTCCCAGCAGACCCGGAAGCAAGAAAACCCCTTGGTTCACCAACGAACTCAAGGAATCCAAGAAGAACTGCCGCACTCTCGAGAAAACCTGGCGACTCGTCCAGACCACAGACAACAGGACCGCCCTCAAGCACGCCACCCGCAAACACCACCAGCTGATCCGTGCCACCAAGAAGTCGGCACTCAAAGAACGACTGGACAACAACGCCCATGACAGCAAGGAACTTTTCAGCATCGTCAAAGAGTTCTCCAACCCCAGCGCCGGAAACAACGACATCACCCCCTCGCAAGACCTCTGCAACTCACTCTCCGCGTTCTTCCACCGCAAGATCACCGACATACACAACAGCTTCGACGCACAAACAACGCACCCTACCGCCCGAACCAATGCCCGCCACCACCACCCTCTGCAACTGGACCCCGATCAACACCGAAGACACCACCCGCACGATGAACTCCATCCACTCCGGATCACCAACCGACCCCTGCCCACACCACGTCTTCAACAAAGCCGACGCCACCATCGCACCCCATCTCCGGGACATCATCAACTCCTCCTTCCACACCGCCACCTTCCCGGAGAGCTGGAAGCACGCCGAGCTTACCGCCCTCCTGAAGAAACCAACGGCGGACCCCACCGACCTCAAGAACTACCGCCCCATCTCGCTCCTTCCGTTTCCGGCCAAAGTCATCGAGAAGACCGTCAACAGACAGCTTGCCGCCTTCCTCGAGACGAATGGATCCCTCGACCCCTCGCAGTCCGGGTTTCGGGCCAACCACAGCACCGAGACCGCCCTTATCGCAGCCACCGACGACATCAGAACCCTAACCGACAACGGGAAACAGCTGCCCTCATCCTCCTGGACCTCTCCGCGGCGTTCGACACCGTCTGCCACCGCACCCTAGTGAAGCGCCTCAGCAACATCGGAATCCGAGAGAAAGCACTGGAATGGATCATCTCGTTCCTCGCCGGAAGAACCCAGAGAGTCCGCCTCTCCCCGTTCAGATCCGAAGCCACCGAAGTCATCTGCGGCGTTCCACAAGGATCCTCACTCAGCCCGACCCTCTTCAACGTCTACATGAGCCCCCTCGCAGCCATCGCACGCCGACACAACCTCAACATCATCTCCTACGCCGGCGACACCCAGCTGATCCTCTCCCTCACCAACGACCCCACCACCGCCAGAGCCAACCTGCACGACGGGATGAGAGACGTCGCCGACTGGATGAGGAACAGCCGCCTTAAGCTGAACTCAGACAAGACGGAAGTCCTCATCCTGGGCTCATCACCCTCCGCCTGGGACGACTCCTGGTGGCCCCCGGCCCTGGGCACCGCACCCAAGCCAACGGACCACGCACGCAACCTGGGCTTCATCCTGGACTCCTCCCTATCGATGACCAGACAAGTCAACGCCGTCTCATCTTCATGCTTCAACACCCTGCGCATGCTCCGCAAGATCTTCAGATGGATCCCCACTGAAACCAGGAAGACCGTCACCCAGGCACTCGTCACCAGCCGACTGGACTATGGGAACACCCTCTACGCCGGAACCACA
This sequence comes from Calotriton arnoldi, assembly GCA_963921515.1. Classification (NCBI taxonomy): domain Eukaryota; kingdom Metazoa; phylum Chordata; class Amphibia; order Caudata; family Salamandridae; genus Calotriton; species Calotriton arnoldi. The sequence goes on from CAWUFW010002361.1 coordinate 382,953, forward strand.
GCCAAACTTCAAAGAGACTCCAGCGCATCCAGAACGCCTCCGCACGACTCATCCTGGACATCCCCCGACACAGCCACATCACCGTACACCTGAAAGACCTGCACTGGCTCCCCGTCAGCAAGAGAATCACGTTCAGACTCCTCACCCACGCACACAAGGCCCTCCACGACCTGGGCCCAAAGTACCTCAACGACCGCATGTCCTTCTACACGCCCACACGCCAGCTACGATCAACCAGCCACGCCCTCGCCACCGTACCACGCATCCGCAGAACCACCGCCGGAGGAAGATCCTTCTCCTACCTGGCGGCCAAGACCTGGAACTCCCTCCCCACTCACCTTCGGCGAACCCAGGACCATCTCGCCTTCAGGAAGCAGCTCAAGACCTGGCTGTTCGAGCAGTAACTTACCCCCTCCCCCAGCGCCTTGAGACCCTCCCGGGTGAGTAGCGCGCTCTATAAATGCCGTGATTGATTGATTGATTGATTGATGCTTCTTTGTGTACTTCTTTTGTCTCTTTCCGCACCTGCCTTGCTTCTTTCTGCAGCTGACTTGCCACTTTCAGCCCCTCTGTTGCTTTTTTCTGCAGATATCTTGCCTCTTTTTGCACCTCACTTGCCTGTTTCAGCACCTCTGTTGCTTTTTTCTGCAGATCTCTTGCCTCTTTCTGCACCCCTCTTTTCTCTTTCTGCACCTCTCTCGCCTCTTTCTGCACCCCTGTTCCCTCTTTCTGTACCTCTCTTGACTCTTTCTGTACCTCTGTTGCCTCTTTCTGCACTTCTCGTGCTCTTTCTGCACCCTTTGCACCTCTTTCAGCACCTCTGTTACTTCTTTCTGCACTTCTCTTCCTTCTTTCTGCACCCCTCGTGCCTCTTTCAGCACCTCAGTTGCTTCTTTCTGCACTCCTCTTCGTTCTTTCTGCACCTCTCGTGACTCCTTCTGCACCTCTGTTACTTCTTTCTGCACTCCTCTTCCTTCTTTCTGCACCCCTCGTGACTCCTTCTGTACCTCTGTTGGTTCTTTCTGCACTGCTCTTGCTTCTTTCTGCACCTCACTTGCCTCTTTCTGCACTTCTTTTGCTTCTTTCTACACATCTGTTGCTTCTTTCAGCAATTCTCTTTCCTCTTTCTGCACTTCTCTTCCTTCTTTTTGCACCCCTCCTGCCTCTTTTTGTACCTCTCTTGCCTCTTTGTGCACCTCTCCTACCTCTTTCTTTACCCCTCTTGCCTCTTTTTGCACCTCTGTTGATTCTTTCTGCACTGCTCTTGCTTCTTTCTGCACCTCACTTGCCTCTTTCTGCACTTATCTTGCTTCTTTCTGCACCTCACTTGCCTCTTTCTGTACCTCTATTGCCTCTTTATGCAGTTCTCTTGCCTCCTTCTGCACTTCACTTGACTCTTTCTGTAACTCTCTTGCCTCTTTCTGCACCTTACTTGGTTCTTTCTGCACCCTTTTTGCCTGTTTCTGCACCCCTCTTCCCTCTTTGTGAAACTCTCTTGCCTCTTTCTACACCTCTCTTCCCTCTTTCTGCACCACTCTTGCCTCTTTCTGTACCTCTGTTCCTTCTTTCTTCACCTGTCTTGTCTCTTTCTGCACCCTTCGTGCCTCTTTACAGCACCTCTGTTGCTTCTTTCTGCAGTTCTCTTCCTCTTTCTGCACCCCTCCTGTCTCTTTATGTACCCCTCTTACCTCTTTCTGCACCTCTCCTACCCCTTTCTGCACCCCACTTGCCTCTTTTTCCACCTCTGTTGGTTCTTTCTGCACCTCTTTGCTTCTGTTCTGCACTTCACTTGCCTCTTTCTTTACCCCTTTTGCCTCGTTCTGCACCTCTGTTAGTTATTTCTGCACTGCTCTGGCTTCTTCCTGCACCCCTGTTCCAAATTTCTTCATACCTCTTGCCTTTTTCTGCACCCCTCTTCCCTCTTTCTAACCTCTCTTGCCTCAGTCTGCCCACCTGTTCCCTCTTTCTATACCTCTTTTGCCTGTTTCTGCAACTCTCTTGCCTCTTTCTGCAGCTCTCTTGCCTCCTTCTGTACCTCACTTGTCTCTTTTTGCACCTCTGTTGGTTCTTTTGCACTGCTCTTGTTCTTTCTGCACCTCTCTTGCAAATTTCTGCACCCCTCTTGCCTCGTTCTGCACCCCTTTTACCTGTTTCTACACCTCTCTTGCCTCTGTCTGCACCTCTGTTCCCTCTTTCTGTACTTCTTTTGCCTGTTTCTGCAACTCTCTTGCCTCTTTCTGGAGTTCTCTTGCCTCCTTCTGCACCTCTGTTGCTTCTTTCTGCACTTCTCTTGCCTCTTTCTGCACCCCTGTTGCTTCATTCTGAACTTTCCATGCTTCTTTCTGCACTTGTCTTGCTTCTTTCTGCACCCCTGTTGTCTCTTTCTGCACTCGTCTTCCCTCTTTCTGTAACTTTCTTGCCTGTTTCTACATCTCAGTTGCTTCTTTCTGCACTTTTCTTGCTTCTTTTAACACCTCTGTTGCTTCTTTCCGCAATTCTATTGCCTCTTTCTGAAGGTCTCTTAGCTGTTTCTGCACCCCTCTTGCCTCTTTCTGCACCCGTCTTCCCTCTTTCTACACTTCTGTTTCCTCTTTCTGCATCACTCTTGCCTCTTTTTGTACCTCTGTTGCTTCTTTCTGCAATTCTCTTGCCTTTTTTTGCACCCTTTGTGCCTCTTACAGCACCTCTGTTGCTTCTTTCTGCACTTCTCTTGCCACCTTCTGTACCTCACTTGCCTCATGTTGCACCTCTGTTGGTTCTTTTGCACTGCTCTTGTTCTTTCTGCACCTCTCTTGCAAATTTCTGCACTTCTCTTGCTTCTTTCTACACATCTGTTGCTTCTTTCAGCAATTCTCTTTCCTCTTTCTCCACTTCTCTTCCTTCTTTTTGCACCCCTCCTGCCGCTTTTTGTACCTCTCTTGCCTCTTTGTGCACCTCCTACCTCTTTCTTTACCCCTCTTGCATCTTTTTGCACCTCTGTTGGTTCTTTCTGCACTGCTCTTGCTTCTTTCTGCACCTCACTTGCCTCTTTCTGCACTTATCTTGCTTCTTTCTGCACCTCACTTGCCTCTTTCTGTACCTCTATTGCCTCTTTATGCAGTTCTCTTGCCTCCTTCTGCACTTCACTTGACTCTTTCTGTAACTCTCTTGCCTCTTTCTGCACCTCTACTTGGTTCTTTCTGCACCCCTTTTGCCTGTTTCTGCACCCCTCTTCCCTCTTTGTGAAACTCTCTTGCCTCTTTCTACACCTCTCTTCCCTCTTTCTGCACCACTCTTGCCTCTTTCTGTACCTCTGTTCCTTCTTTCTTCACCTGTCTTGTCTCTTTCTGCACCCTTCGTGCCTCTTTAAGCACCTCTGTTGCTTCTTTCTGCAGTTCTCTTCCTCTTTCTGCACCCCTCCTGTCTCTTTATGTACCCCTCTTACCTCTTTGTGCACCTCTCCTACCCCTTTCTGCACCCCACTTGCCTCTTTTTCCACCTCTGTTGGTTCTTTCTGCACCTGTTTTGCTTTGCTCTGTACTTCACTTGCCTCTTTCTGTACCCCTTTTGCCTCGTTCTGCACCTCTGTTAGTTATTTCTGCACTGCTCTGGCTTCTTCCTGCACCCCTGTTCCAAATTTCTTCATACCTCTTGCCTCTTTCTGCACCTCTCTTCCCTCTTTCTGCACCTCTCTTGCCTCAGTCTGCCCACCTGTTCCCTCTTTCTATACCTCTTTTGCCTGTTTCTGCAACTCTCTTGCCTCTTTCTGGTGCTCTCTTGCCTCCTTCTGTACCTCACTTGTCTCTTTTTACACCTCTGTTGGTTCTTTTGCACTGCTCTTGTTCTTTCTGCATGTCTCTTGCAAATTTCTGCACCCCTCTTGCCTCGTTCTGCACCCCTTTTACTTGTTTCTACACCTCTCTTGCCTCTGTCTGCACCTCTGTTCCCTCTTTCTGTACTTCTTTTGCCTGTTTCTGCAACTCTCTTGCCTCTTTCTGGAGTTCTCTTGCCTCCTTCTGCACCTCTGTTGCTTCTTTCTGCACTTCTCTTGCCTCTTTCTGCACCCCTGTTGCTTCATTCTGCACTTTCCATTCTTCTTTCTGCACTTGTCTTGCTTCTTTCTGCACCCTGTTGTCTCTTTCTGCACTCGTCTTCCCTCTTTCTGTAACTTTCTTGCCTGTTTCTACATCTCAGTTGCCTCTTTCTGCACTTTTCTTGCTTCTTTTAACACCTCTGTTGCTTCTTTCCGCAATTCTCTTGCCTCTTTCTGTAGCTCTCTTGCCTGTTTCTGCACCTCTCTTGCCTCTTTCTGCACCCGTCTTCCCTCTTTCTGCACCTCTGTTTCCTCTTTCTGCATCACTCTTACCTCTTTTGTACCTCTGTTGCTTCTTTCTGCAATTCTCTTGCCTCTTTCTGCACCCTCTTGTGCCTCTTACAGTACCTCTGTTGCTTCTTTCTGCACTTCTCTTGCCTCCTTCTGTACCGCACTTGCCTCTTTTTGCACCTCTGTTGGTTCTTTCTGCACTGCTCTTGCTTCTTTCTGTACCTCTCTTGCATATTTCTGCAACCCCTCTTGCCTCTTTCTGCACCCCTCTTACCTGTTTCTGCACCTCTCTTGCCTCTGTCTGCACCTCTGTTCCCTCTTTCTGTACTTCTTTTGCCTGTTTCTGCAACTCTCTTGCCTCTTTCTGCAGTTCTCTTGCCTCCTTCTGCACCTCTGTTGCTTCTTTCTGCACTTCTCTTGCCTCTTTCTGCACCCCTGTTGCTTCATTCTGCACCTTCCATGCTTCTTTCTGCACTTGTCTTGCTTCTTTCTGCACCCTTGTTGCCTCTTTCTGCACTCGTCGTCCCTCTTTCTGTAACTTTCTTGCCTGTTTCTACATCTCACTTGCCTCTTTCTGCACTTTTCTTGCTTCTTTTAACACCTCTGTTGCTTCTTTCTGCAATTCTCTTGCCTCTTTCTGCACTTCTCTTGCCTGTTTCTGCACCTCTCTTGCCTCTTTCTGCACCCGTCTTTGCCTCTTTCTACACCTCTGTTTCCTCTTTCTGCATCACTCTTGCCTCTTTTTGTACCTCTGTTGCTTCTTTCTGCAATTCTCTTGCCTCTTTCTGCACCCTTTGTGCCTCTTACAGCACCTCTGTTGCTTCTTTCTGCACTTCTCTTCCTTCTTTCTGCACTCCTCGTGCCTCCTTCTGCACCTCTGTTGCTTCTTTCTGCACTTCTCTTGGTTCTTTCTGCTCTGCTCTTGCCTCTTTCTGCATACCTCTTGCCTCTTAGAGCACCTCTTTTGCTTCTTTCTGCACTTCTTTCTCCTCTTTCTGCATCCCTCTTGCCTCTTTCTGCACCTCTGATGCTTCTTTCTGCACTTCTATTGCCTCTTTCTGCACCTGCTCTTGCTTCTTTCTGCAGCTGACTTGCCTCTTTCAGCACCTCTGTTGCTTTTTCTGCAGATCTCTTGCCTCTTTCTGCACGTCACTTGCCTGTTTCAGCACCTCTGTTGCTTTTTTCTGCAGATCTCTTGCCTCTTTCTGCACCCCTCTTCTCTCTTTCTGCACCTCTCTTGCCTGTTTCTGCACCCCTGTTCCCTCTTTCTGCACCTCTCTTGACTCTTTTTGTACCTCTGTTGCCTCTTTCAGCACTTCTGTTGGTTCTTTCTGCACCCTTTGCGCCTCTTTCAGCACCTCTGTTACTTCTTTCAGCACTTCTCTTCCTTCTTTATGCACCCCTTCTGCCTCTTTCAGCACCTCTGTTGCTTCTTTCTGCACTCTCTCTTGCTTTCTTTCTGCACCCCTCGTGCCTCTTTCTGCTCCTCTGTTGGCTCTTTCAGCACCTCTGTTGCTTCTTTATGCACTGCTCTTGCTTCTTTCTGCACCTCACTTGCCTCTTTCTGCACTTCTGTTGCTTCTTTCTAAACCTCTCTTCCTTCTTTCAGCAATTCTCTTGCCTCTTTCTGCACCTCTCTTGCTTGTTTCTGCACCTCTGTTGCTTCTTTCTGCACCCCTCCTGCCTCTTTCTGCACCCCTCTTCCCTATTTGTGCAACTCTCATGTCTGCTTTCTACACCTCTGTTCCCTCTTTCTGCACCACTCTTGCCTCTTTCTGTACCTCTGTTGCTTCTTTCTGCACTTCTCTTGCCTCTTTCTGCACTCCTCGTGCCTCTTTCTGCACCTCTGTTGCTTCTTTCTGCACTTCTCTTGGTTCTTTCTGCACTCCTGTTGCCTCTTTCTGCACTTCCTCTTGCCTCTTTAGAGCACCACTTTTGCTTCTTTCTGCACTTCTCTCTGCATCTTTCTGTACCCCTCTTGCCTCTTTCGTGCACCTCTGTTGCTTCTTTCTGCACTTCTCTTGCCTCTTTCTGCACCTGCCTTGCTTCTTTCTGCACCTCACTTGCCTCTTTCAGCACCTCTGTTGCTTTTTCTGCAGATCTCTTGCCTCTTTCTGCACCTCACTTGCCTCTTTCAGCACCTCTGTTGCTTTTTTCTGCAGATCTCTTGCCTCTTTCTGCACCCCTCTTTTCTCTTTCTTGCACCTCTCTTGCCTCTTTCTGCATACCTTTTCCCTCTTTCTGCACCTCTCTTGCCTCTTTCTGTACCTCTGTTGCCTCTTTCTGCACTTCTCTTGCTTCTTTCTGCACCTCTGTTGCTTCTTTCAGCACTTCTCTTCCCTCTTTCTGCACTTCTCTTCCTTATTTTTGCACCCCTCCTGCCTCTTTCTGTACCTCTCTTGCCTCTTTGTGCACCTCTCCTACCTCTTTCTTTACCCTCTCTTGCCTCTTTCTGCACCTCTGTTGGTTCTTTCTGCACCTGCTCTTGCTTCTTTCTGCACCTCACTTGCCTCTTTCTGCACTTATCTTGCTTCTTTCTGTACCTCACTTGCCTCTTTCTGTACCTCTATTGCCTCTTTCTGCAGTTCACTTGCCTCCTTCTGCACTTCACTTGACTCTTTCTGTAACTCTCTTGCCTCTTTCTGCACCCTACTTGGTTCTTTCTGCACCCCTTTTGCCTGTTTCTGCACCCCTCTTCCCGCTTTGTGAAACTCTCTTGCCTCTTTCTACACCTCTCTTCCCTCTTTCTGCACCACTCTTGTCTCTTTCTGTACCTCTGTTCCTTCTTTCTTCACCTGTCTTGTCTCTTTCTGCACCCTTCGGGCCTCTTTAAGCACCTCTATTGCTTCTTTCTGCAGTTCTCTTCCTCTTTCTGCACCCTTCGTGCCTCTTTCTGTACCCCTCTTGTCTCTTTGTGCACTTCTCCTACCCCTTTCTGCACCCCTCTTTCCTCTTTTTCCACCTCTGTTGGTTCTTTCTGCACCTCTTTTGCTTCATTCTGCACTTCACTTGCTTCTTTCTGTACCCCTCTTGCCTCTTCCTGCACCTCTGTTGGTTCTTTCTGCACTGCTCTGGCCTCTTCCTGCACCCTGTTCCAAATCTCTGCATCCCTCTTGCCTTTTTCTGCACCCCTCTTCCCTCTTTCTGCACATCTCTTGCCTCAGTCTGCCCAACTGTTCCCTCTTTCTGCACCCCTTTTGCCTGTTTCTGCAACTCTCTTGCCTCTTTCTGCAGTTCTCTTGCCTCCTTCTGCACCTCACTTGCCTCTTTTTGAACCTCTGTTGGTTCTTTTGCACTGCTCTTGCTTCTTTCTGCACCTCTCTTGCACATTTCTGCACCCCTCTTGCCTCTTTCTGCACCCCTTTTTACCTGTTTCTGCACCTCTCTTGCCTCTGTCTGCACCCCTGTTCCCTCTTTCTGTACCTCTTTTGCCTGTTTCTGCAACTCTCTTGCCTCTTTTTGCAGTTCTCTTGCCTAATTCTGCACCTTTGTTGCTTCTTTCTGCACTTCTCTTGCCTCTTACTGCACCCCTGTTGCTTCATTCTTCACTTTCCATGCTTCTTTCTGCACTTGTCTTGCTTCTTTCTGCACCCCTGTTGTCTCTTTCTGCACTCGTCTTCCCTCTTTCTGTACCTTTCTTGACTGTATCTGCATCTCACTTGCCTCGTTCTGCACTTTTCTTGCTTCTTTCTACGACCTCTGTTGCTTCTTTCTGCAATTCTCTTGCCTCTTTCTGCACTTCTCTTACCTGTTTCTGCACCTGTCTTGCCTCTTTCTGCACCTCTCTTGCCTCTTTCTGCACCTCTCTTGCCTCTAACTGCACCTCTGTTGCCTCTTTCTGCACCTCTGTTGCTTCTTTCTGTACTTCTCTTGCCTCTTTCTGCACCCTTTGTGCCTCTTTCAGCACCTCTGTTGCTTCTTTCTGCACTTCTCTTGCCTCTTTCTGCACCTCACTTGCCTCTTTCTGCACCTCTGTTGCTTCTTTCTGCACTGCTCTTGCTTCTTTCTGCACCTCTCTTGCCTCTTTCCACCTCTCTTGCCTCTTTCTGCACCTCTCTTGCACATTTATGCACCCCTCTTGCCTCTTTCTGCACCTCTGTTCCCTCTTTCTGTACCTCTTTTGCCTGTTTCTGCAACTCTCTTGCCTCTTTCTGCACTTCTCTTGCCTCTTTCTGCACCTCTGTTGCTTCTTTCTGCACTTCTCTTGCCTCTTTCCGCACCTCTGCTGCTTCTTTCTGCACCTTTCCTGCTTCTTTCTGCACTTCTCTTGCTTCTTTCTGCACCTCTCTTGCCTCTTTCTGCACTCGTCGTGCCTCTTTCTGTACCTTTCTTGCCTCTTTCTGCACTCTCAGTTGCCTCTTTCTGCACCTCTCTTCCTTCTTTCTGCACCCTCGTTGCCTCTTTCTGCACCTCTGTTGCTTCTTTCTGCACTCCTCTTCGTTCTTTCTGCACCTCTCTTGCCTCCTTCTGCACCTCTGTTGCTTCTTTCTGCACTTCTCTTGCCTTCTTTCTGCACCCCTCGTTGCCTCTTTCTGCACCTCTGCTTGCTTCTTTCTGCACCTGCTCTTGCCTCTTTCTGCACCTCACTTGCCTCTTTCTGCACTTCTCTTGCTTCTTTCTACACCTCTGTTGCTTCTTTCTGCAATTCTCTTTCCTCTTTCTGCACCTCTCTTGCCTTCTTTCTGCACCCCTCCTGCCTCTTTCTGTACCTCTCTTGCCTCTTTCTGCACCTCTCTCTACCTCTTTCTGCACCTCTCTTGCCTCTTTCTGCACCTCTGTTGCTTCTTTCTGCACTGCTCTTGCTTCTTTCTGCACCTCTCTTGCCTCTTTCTGCACTTATCTTGCTTCTTTCTGCACCTCACTTGCCTCTTTCTGTACCTCTATTGCCTCTTTATGCAGTTCTCTTGCCTCTTTCTGCACCTTACTTGGTTCTTTCTGCACCCCTTTTGCCTGTTTCTGCACCCCTCTTCCCTCTTTGTGCAACTCTCTTGCCTCTTTCTACACTCTCTTCACTCTTTCTGCACCACTCTTGCCTCTTTCTGTACCTCTGTTCCTTCTTTCTTCACCTGTCTTGTCTCTTTCTGCACCCTTCGTGCCTCTTTCAGCACCTCTGTTGCTTCTTTCTGCAGTTCTCTTCCTCTTTCTGCACCCCTCCTGTCTCTTTATGTACCCCTCTTGCCTCTTTGTGCACCTCTCCTACCCCTTTCTGCACCCCTCTTGCCTCTTTTTCCACCTCTGTTGGTTCTTTCTGCACCTCTTTTGCTTCTGTTCTGCACTTCACTTGCCTCTTTCTGTACCTCTCTTGCCTCTTTCTGCACCTCTGTTAGCTTCTTTCTGCACTGCTCTGGCCTCTTCCTGCACTCCTGTTGCCAAATTTCTTCATACCTCTTGCCTTTTTCTGCAGCTCTCTTGCCTCTTTCTGCACCTCACTTGCCTCTTTTTGCACCTCTGTTGGTTCTTTTGCACTGCTCTTGCTTCTTTCTGCACCTCTCTTGCCTATTTCTGCACCCCTCTTGCCTCTTTCTGCACCTCTCTTACCTGTTTCTACACCTCTCTTGCCTCTGTCTGCACCTCTGTTCCCTCTTTCTGTACCTCTTTTGCCTGTTTCTGCAACTCTCTTGCCTCTTTCTGCAGTTCTCTTGCCTCCTTCTGCACCTCTGTTGCTTCTTTCTGCACTTCTCTTGCCTCTTTCTGCACCCCTGTTGCTTCATTCTGCACTTTCCATGCTTCTTTCTGCACTTGTCTTGCTTCTTTCTGTACCCCTGTTGTCTCTTTCTGCACTCGTCTTCCCTCTTTCTGTACCTTTCTTGCCTGTTTCTGCATCTCAGTTGCCTCTTTCTGCACTTTTCTTGCTTCTTTCTACACCTCTGTTGCTTCTTTCCGCAATTTTCTTGCCTCTTTCTGCACCTCTCTTACCTGTTTCTGCACCTCTCTTGCCTCTTTCTGCACCTCGTCTTGCCTCTTTCTACACCTCTGTTGCCTCTTTCTGCATCACTCTTACCTCTTTCTGTACCTCTGTTGCTTCTTTCTGCAATTCTCTTGCTTCTTTCTGCACCCTTTGTGCCTCTTTCAGCACCTCTGTTGCTTCTTTCTGCACTTCTCTTGCCTCTTTCTGTACCTCACTTGCCTCTTTCTGCACCTCTGTTGGTTCTTTCTGCACTGCTCTTGCTTCTTTCTGCACCTCTCTTGCATCTTTCTGCAACCCCTCTTGCCTCTTTCTGCACCCCTCTTGCCTGTTTCTACACCTCTCTTGCCTCTTTCTGCACCTCTGTTCCCTCTTTCTGCACTTCTCTTGCCTGTTTCTGCAACTCTCTTGCCTCTTTCTGCACTTCTCTTGCCTCTTTCTGCACCTCTGTTGCTTCTTTCTGCACTTCTCTTGCCTCTTTCTGCACCTCTGTTGCTTCATTCTGCACTTTCCATGCTTCTTTCTGCACTTGTCTTGCTTCTTTCTGCACCCCTGTTGCCTCTTTCTGCACTCGTCTTCCCTCTTTCTGTACCTTTCTTGCCTGTTTCTGCATCTCAGTTGCTTCTTTCTGCACTTTTCTTGCTTCTTTCTGACACCTCTGTTGCTTCTTTCTGCAATTCTCTTGCCTCTTTCTGCACGTCTCTTAGCTGTTTCTGCACCCCTCTTGCCTCTTTCTGCACCCGTCTTCCCTCTTTCTACACCTCTGTTTCCTCTTTCTGCATCACTCTTACCTCTTTTTGTACCTCTGTTGCTTCTTTCTGCAATTCTCTTGCCTTTTTTGCACCCTTTGTGCCTCTTACAGCACCTCTGTTGCTTCTTTCTGCACTTCTCTTGCCTCCTTCTGCACCTCATCTTGCCTCTTTCTGCACCTCTGTTGGTTCTTTCTGCACTGCTCTTGTTCTTTCTGCACCTCTCTTGCAAATTTGTGCAACCCCTCTTGCCTCGTTCTGCACCTCTCTTACCTGTTTCTACACCTCTCTTGCCTCTGTCTGCACCTCTGTTCCCTCTTTCTGTACTTCTTTTGCCTGTTTCTGCAACTCTCTTGCCTCTTTCTGGAGTTCTCTTGCCTCCTTCTGCACCTCTGTTGCTTCTTTCTGCACTTCTCTTGCCTCTTTCTGCACCCCTGTTGCTTCATTCTGGACTTTCCATGCTTCTTTCTGCACTTTTCTTGCTTCTTTATGCACCCTTGTTGTCTCTTTCTGCACTCGTCGTCCCTCTTTCTGTAACTTTCTTGCCTGTTTCTGCATCTCAGTTGCCTCTTTCTGCACTTTTCTTGCTTCTTTTAACACCTCTGTTGCTTCTTTCTGCAATTCTCTTGCCTCTTTCTGCATGTTCTCTTACCTGTTTCTGCACCCCTCTTGCCTCTTCCTGCACCTCGTCTTTCCTCTTTCTACACCTGTCTTCCTCTTTCTGCACCACTCTTGCCTCTTTTTTGTACCTCTGTTGCTTCTTTCTGCACTTCTCTTGCCTCTTTCTGCACCCTTTGTGCCTCTTTCAGCACCTCTGTTGCTTCTTTCTGCACTTCTCTTCCTTCTTTCTGCACTCCTCGTGCCTCCTTCTGCACCTCTGTTGCTTCTTTCTGCACTTCTCTTGGTTCTTTCTGCTCTGCTGTTGCCTCTTTCTGCATACCTCTTGCCTCTTTGAGCACCTCTTTTGCTTCTTTCTGCACTTCTTTCTCCTCTTTCTGCATCCCTCTTGCCTCTTTCTGCACCTCTGTTGCTTCTTTCTGCACTTCTATTGCCTCTTTCTGCACCTGCCTTGCTTCTTTCTGCAGCTGACTTGCCTCTTTCAGCCCCTCTGTTGCTTTTTTCTGCAGATCTCTTGCCTCTTTCTGCACGTCACTTGCCTGTTTCAGCACCTCTGTTGATTTTTTCTGCAGATCTCTTGCCTCTTTCTGCACCCCTCTTCTCTCTTTCTGCACCTCTCTTGCCTGTTTCTGCACCCCTGTTCCCTCTTTCTGCACCTCTCTTGACTCTTTTTGTACCTCTCTTGCTTCTTTCTGCACTTCTGTTGGTTCTTTCTGCACCCTTTGCGCCTCTTTCAGCACCTCTGTTACTTCTTTCAGCACTTCTCTTCCTTCTTTATGCACCCCTTCTGCCTCTTTCAGCACCTCTGTTGCTTCTTTCTGCACTCCTCTTCTTTCTTTCTGCACCCCTCGTGACTCCTTCTGCTCCTCTGTTGGCTCTTTCAGCACCTCTGTTGGTTCTTAATGCACTGCTCTTGCTTATTTCTGCACCTCACTTGCCTCTTTCTGCACTTCTGTTGCTTCTTTCTAAACCTCTGTTCCTTCTTTCAGCAATTCTCTTGCCTCTTTCTGCACTTCTCTTTCTTGTTTCTGCACCTCTGTTGCTTCTTTCTGCGCCCCTCCTGCCTCTTTCTGCAACTCTCATGTCTGTTTCTACACCTCTGTTCCCTCTTTCTGCACCACTCTTGCCTCTTTCTGTACCTCTGTTGCTTCTTTCTGCACTTCTCTTGCCTCTTTCTGCACTCCTCGTGCCTCTTTCTGCACCTCTGTTGCTTCTTTCTGCACTTCTCTTGGTTCTTTCTGCACTACTGTTGCCTCTTTCTGTATTCCTCTTGCCTCTTTGAGCACCACTTTTGCTTCTTTCTGCACTTTTCTCTCATTTTTCTGCACCCCTCTTGCCTCTTTGTGCACATCTTATGCTTCTTTCTGCACTTCTATTGCCTCTTTCTGCACCTGCCTTGCTTCTTTCTGCAGCTGACTTGCCTCTTTCAGCCCCTCTGTTGCTTTTTTCTGCAGATCTCTTGCCTCTTTCTGCACCTCACTTGCCTGTTTCAGCACCTCTGTTGCTTTTTTCTGCAGATCACTTGCCTCTTTCTGCACCCCTCTTTTCTCTTTCTTGACCTCTCTTGCTCTTTCTGTATACCTTTTCCCTCTTTCTGCACCTCTCTTGACTCTTTCTGTACCTCTGTTGCCTCTTTCTGCACTTCTCTTGCTTCTTTCTACACATCTGTTGCTTCTTTCAGCAATTCACTTCCCTCTTTCTGCACTTCTCTTCCTTATTTCTGCACCCCTCCTGCCTCTTTCTGTACCTCTCTTGCCTCTTTGTGCACCTCTCCTACCTCTTTCTTTACCCCTCTTGCCTCTTTTTGCAACTCTGTTGGTTCTTTCTGCACTGCTCTTGCTTCTTTCTGCACCTCACTTGCCTCTTTCTGCACTTATCTTGCTTCTTTCTGTACCTCACTTGCCTCTTTCTGCACCTATATTGCCTCTTTCTGCAGTTCACTTGCCTCCTTCTGCACTTCACTTGACTCTTTCTGTAACTCTCTTGCCTCTTTCTGCACCTTACTTGGTTCTTTCTGCACCCTTTTGCCTGTTTCTGCACCCCTCTTCCCGCTTTGTGAAACTCTCTTGCCTCTTTCTACACCTCTCTTCCCTCTTTCTGCACCACTCGTGTCTCTTTCTGTACCTCTGTTCCTTCTTTCTTCACCTGTCTTGTCTCTTTCTGCACCCTTCGGGCCTCTTTAAGCACCTCTGTTGCATCTTTCTGCAGTTCTCTTCCTCTTTCTGCACCCTCCTGTCTCTTTATATACCCCTCTTACCTCTTTCTGCACCTCTCCTACCCCTTTCTGCACCCCACTTGCCTCTTTTTCCACCTCTGTTGGTTCTTTCTGCACCTCTTTTGCTTCTGTTCTGCACTTCACTTGCCTCTTTCTGTACCCCTGCTTGCCTCTTTCTGCACCTCTGTTGGTTCTTTCTGCACTGCTCTGGCATCTTCCTGTACCCCTGTTCCAAATTTCTTCATACCTCTTGCCTATTTCTGCACCCCTCTTCCCTCTTTCTACACCTCTCTTGCCTCAGTCTGCCCACCTGTTCCCTCTTTCTGTACCTCTATTGCCTGTTTCTGCAACTCTCTTGCCTCTTTCTGCAGTTCTCTTGCCTCCTTCTGTACCTCACTTGTCTCTTTTTGCACCTCTGTTGGTTCTTTTGCACTGCTCTTGTTCTTTCTGCACGTCTCTTGCAAATTTCTGCACCCCTCTTGCCTCTTTCTGCACCCCTTTTACCTGTTTCTACACCTCTCTTGCCTCTGTCTGCACCTCTGTTCCCTCTTTCTGTACTTCTTTTGCCTGTTTCTGCAACTCTCTTGCCTCTTTCTGAAGTTCTCTTGCCTCCTTCTGCACCTTTGTTGCTTCTTTCTGCACTTCTCTTGCCTCTTTCTGCACCCCTGTTGCTTCATTCTGCACTTTCCATGCTTCTTTCTGCACTTGTCTTGCTTCTTTCTGCACCCCTGTTGTCTCTTTCTGCACTCGTCTTCCCTCTTTCTGTAACTTTCTTGCCTGTTTCTACATCTCAGTTGCCTCTTTCTGCACTTTCCTTGCTTCTTTTAAGACCTCTGTTGCTTCTTTCCGCAATTCTCTTGCCTCTTTCTGAAGTTCTCTTACCTGTTTCTGCACCCTTTTTGCCTCTTTCTGCACCCGTCTTCCCTCTTTCTACACCTCTGTTTCCTCTTTCTGCATCACTCTTGCCTCTTTTTGTACCTCTGTTGCTTCTTTCTGTAATTCTCTTACCTTTTTTTGCACCCTTTGTGCCTCTTACAGCACCTCTGTTGCTTCTTTCTGCACTTCTCTTGCCTCCTTCTGTACCTCACTTGCCTCTTTTTGCACCTCTGTTGGTTATTTTGTACTGCTCATGTTCTTTCTGCACCTCTCTTGCAAATTTTTGCACCCCTCTTGCCTCGTTCTGCAACCCTTTTACCTGTTTCTACACCTCTCTTGCCTCTGTCTGCACCTCTGTTCCCTCTTTCTGTACTTCTTTTGCCTGTTTCTGCAACTCTCTTGCCTCTTTCTGGAGTTCTCTTGCCTCCTTCTGCACCTCTGTTGCTTCTTTCTGCACTTCTGTTGCCTCTTTCTGCACCCCTGCTGCTTCATTCTGCACTTTCCATGCTTCTTTCTGCACTTGTCTTGCTTCTTTATGCAACCCTGTTGTCTCTTTCTGCACTCGTCGTCCCTCTTTCTGTAACTTTCTTGCCTGTTTCTACATCTCAGTTGCCTCTTTATGCACTTCTCTTCCTTCTTTCTGCACCCCTCGTGCCTCTTTCAGCACCTCAGTTGCTTCTTTCTGCACTCCTCTTCGTTCTTTCTGCACCTCTCGTGACTCCTTCTGCACCTCTGTTGCTTCTTTCTGCACTCCTCTTCCTTCTTTCTGCACCCCTCGTGACTCCTTTCTGTACCTCTGTTGGTTCTTTCTGCACTGCTCTTGCTTCTTTCTGCACCTCACTTGCCTCTTTCTGCACTTCTCTTGCTTCTTTCTACACATCTGTTGCTTCTTTCAGCAATTCTCTTTCCTCTTTCTGCACTTCTCTTCCTTCTTTTTGCACCCCTCCTGCCTCTTTTTGTACCCCTCTTGCCTCTTTTTGCACCTCTGTTGGTTCTTTCTGCACTGCTCTTGCTTCTTTCTGCACCTCACTTGCCTCTTTCTGTACCTCTATTGCCTCTTTATGCAGTTCTCTTGCCTCCTTCTGCACTTCACTTGACTCTTTCTGTAACTCTCTTGCCTCTTTCTGCACCTTACTTGGTTCTTTCTGCACCCCTTTTGCCTGTTTCTGCACCCCTCTTCTCTCTTTGTGAAACTCTCTTGCCTCTTTCTACACCTCTCTTCCCTCTTTCTGCACCACTCTTGCCTCTTTCTGTACCTCTGTTCCTTCTTTCTTCACCTGTCTTGTCTCTTTCTGCACCCTTTGTGCCTCTTTAAGCACCTCTGTTGCTTCTTTCTGCAGTTCTCTTCCTCTTTCTGCACCCCTCCTGTCTCTTTATGTAACCCTCTTAAATCTTTGTGCACCTCTCCTACCCCTTTCTGCACCCCACTTGCCTCTTTTTCCACCTCTGTTGGTTCTTTCTGCACCTCTTTTGCTTTGTTCTGCACTTCACTTGCCTCTTTCTGTACCCCTTGTGCCTCGTTCTGCACCTCTGCTTGTTATTTCTGCACTGCTCTTGCTTCTTCCTGCACCCCTGTTCCAAATTTCTTCATACCTCTTGCCTTTTTCTGCAGCACTCTTGCCTCCTTCTGTACCTCACTTGTCTCTTTTTGCACCTCTGTTGGTTCTTTTGCACTGCTCTTGTTCTTTCTGCACGTCTCTTGCAAATTTCTGCACCCCTTTTGCCTCGTTCTGCACCCCTTTTACCTGTTTCTACACCTCTCTTGCCTCTGTCTGCACCTCTGTTCCCTCTTTCTGTACTTCTTTTGCCTGTTTCTGCAACTCTCTTGCCTCTTTCTGGAGTTCTCTTGCCTCCTTCTGCACCTCTGTTGCTTCTTTCTGCACTTCTCTTGTCTCTTTCTGCACCCCTGTTGCTTCATTCTGCACTTTCCATGCTTCTTTCTGCACTTGTCTTGCTTCTTTCTGCACCCCTGTTGTCTCTTTCTGCACTCGTCTTCCCTCTTTCTGTAACTTTCTTGCCTGTTTCTACATCTCAGTTGCCTCTTTCTGCACTTTTCTTGCTTCTTTTAACACCTCTGTTGCTTCTTTCCGCAATTTTCTTGCCTCTTTCTGTAGCTCTCTTACCTGTTTCTGCACCCCTCTTGCCTCTTTCTGCACCCGTCTTCCCTCTTTCTACACCTCTGTTTCCTCTTTCTGCATCACTCTTACCTCTTTTTGTACCTCTGTTGCTTCTTTCTGCAATTCTCTTGCCTTTTTTGCACCCTTTGTGCCTCTTACAGCACCTCTGTTGCTTCTTTCTGCACTTCTCTTGCCTCCTTCTGTACCTCACTTGCCTCTTTTTGCACCTCTGTTGGTTCTTTTGCACTGCTCTTGTTCTTTCTGCACGTCTCTTGCAAATTTCTGCACCCCTTTTGCCTCGTTCTGCACCCCTTTTACCTGTTTCTACACCTCTCTTGCCTCTGTCTGCACCTCTGTTCCCTCTTTCTGTACTTCTTTTGCCTGTTTCTGCAACTCTCTTGCCTCTTTCTGGAGTTCTCTTGCCTCCTTCTGCATCTCTGTTGCTTCTTTCTGCACTTCTCTTGCCTCTTTCTGCACCCCTGTTGCTTCATTCTGCACTTTCCATGCTTCTTTCTGCACTTGTCTTGCTTCTTTCTGCACCTCTGTTGTCTCTTTCTGCACTCGTCTTCCCTCTTTCTGTAACTCTCTTGCCTGTTTCTACATCTCAGTTGCCTCTTTCTGCACTTTTCTTGCTTCTTTTAAGACCTCTGTTGCTTCTTTCCGCAATTCTCTTGCCTCTTTCTGAAGTTCTCTTACCTGTTTCTGCACCCCTCTTGCCTCTTCCTGCACCCGTCTTTCCTCTTTCTACACCTCTGTTTCCTCTTTCTGCATCACTCTTGCCTCTTTTTTTTTACCTCTGTTGCTTCTTTCTGCAATTCTCCTGCCTTTTTTTGCACCCTTTGTGCCTCTTACAGCGCCTCTGTTGCTTCTTTCTGCACTTCTCTTCCTTCTTTCTGCACTCCTCGTGCCTCCTTCTGCACCTCTGTTGCTTCTTTCTGCACTTCTCTTGGTTCTTTCTGCTCTGCTGTTGCCTCTTTCTGTATTCCTCTTGCCTCTTAGAGCACCACTTTTGCTTCTTTCTGCACTTCTTTCTCCTTTTTCTGCATCCCTCTTGCCTCTTTGTGCACCTCTGATGCTTCTTTCTGCACTTCTATTGCCTCTTTCTGCACCTGCCTTGCTTCTTTCTGCAGCTGACTTGCCTCTTTCAGCCCCACTGTTGTTTTTTTCTGCAGATCTCTTGCCTCTTTCTGCACGTCACTTGCCTGTTTCAGCACCTCTGTTGATTTTTTCTGCAGATCTCTTGCCTCTTTCTGCACCCCTCTTCTCTCTTTCTGCACCTCTCTTGCCTGTTTCTGCACCCCTGTTCCCTCTTTCTGCACCTCTCTTGACTCTTTTTGTACCTCTGTTGCCTCTTTCAGCACTTCTGTTGGTTCTTTCTGCACCCTTTGCGCCTCTTTCAGCACCTCTGTTACTTCTTTCAGCACTTCTCTTCCTTCTTTATGCACCCCTCGTGACTCCTTCTGCTCCTCTGTTGGCTCTTTCAGCACCTCTGTTGGTTCTTTCTGCACTGCTCTTGCTTATTTCTGCACCTCACTTGCCTCTTTCTGCACTTTTGTTGCTTCTTTCTAAACCTCTGTTCCTTCTTTCAGCAATTCTCTTGCCTCTTTCTGCACTTCTCTTGCTTGTTTCTGCACCTATGTTGCTTCTTTCTGCGCCCCTCCTGCCTCTTTCTGCGCCCCTCTTCCCTATTTGTGCAACTCTCATGTCTGTTTCTACACCTCTGTTCCCTCTTTCTGCACCACTCTTGCCTCTTTCTGTACACCTGTTGCTTCTTTCTGCACTTCTCTTGCCTCTTTCTGCACTCCTCGTGCCTCCTTCTGCACCTCTGTTGCTTCTTTCTGCACTTCTCTTGGTTCTTTCTGCACTACTGTTGCCTCTTTCTGTATTCCTCTTGCCTCTTAGAGCACCACTTTTGCTTCTTTCTGCACTTCTCTCTCATTTTTCTGTACCCCTCTTGCCTCTTTGTGCACATCTTATGCTTCTTTCTGCACTTCTATTGCCTCTTTCTGCACCTGCCTTGCTTCTTTCTGCAGCTGACTTGCCTCTTTCAGCCCCTTTGTTGCTTTTTTCTGCAGATCTCTTGCCTCTTTCTGCACCTCACTTGCCTGTTTCAGCACCTCTGTTGCTTTTTTCTGCAGATCACTTGCCTCTTTCTGCACCACTCTTTTCTCTTTCTTGACCTCTCTTGCCTCTTTCTGTATACCTGTTCCCTCTTTCAGCACCTCTCTTGACTCTTTCTGTACCTCTGTTGCCTCTTTCTGCACTTCTCTTGCTTCTTTCTACACATCTGTTGCTTCTTTCAGCAATTCTCTTCCCTCTTTCTGCACTTCTCTTCCTTCTTTTTGCACCCCTCCTGCCTCTTTTTGTACCTCTCTTGCCTCTTTGTGCACCTCTCCTACCTCTTTCTTTACCCCTCTTGCCTCTTTTTGCACCTCTGTTGGTTCTTTCTGCACTGCTCTTGCTTCTTTCTGCACCTCACTTGCCTCTTTCTGCACTTATCTTGCTTCTTTCTGTACCTCACTTGCCTCTTTCTGTACCTCTATTGCCTCTTTATGCAGTTCTCTTGCCTCCTTCTGCACTTCACTTGACTCTTTCTGTAACTCTCTTGCCTCTTTCTGCACCTTACTTGGTTCTTTCTGCACCCCTTTTGCCTGTTTCTGCACCCCTCTTCCCTCTTTGTGAAATTCTCTTGCCTCTTTCTACACCTCTCTTCCCTCTTTCTGCACCACTCTTGTCTCTTTCTGTACCTCTGTTCCTTCTTTCTTCACCTGTCTTGTCTCTTTCTGCACCCTTCGGGCCTCTTTAAGCACCTCTGTTGCTTCTTTCTGCAGTTCTCTTCCTCTTTCTGCACCCCTCCTGTCTCTTTATGTACCCCTCTTACCTCTTTGTGCACCTCTCCTACCCCTTTCTGCACCCCACTTGCCTCTTTTTCCACCTCTGTTGGTTCTTTCTGCACCTCTTTTGCTTTGTTCTGCACTTCACTTGCCTCTTTCTGTACCCCTTTTGCCTCGTTCTGCACCTCTGTTAGTTATTTCTGCACTGCTCTGGCATCTTCCTGCACCCCTGTTCCAAATTTCTTCATACCTCTTGCCTATTTCTGCACCCCTCTTCCCTCTTTCTAACCTCTCTTGCCTCAGTCTGCCCACCTGTTCCCTCTTTCTATACCTCTATTGCCTGTTTCTGCAACTCTCTTGCCTCTTTCTGCAGTTCTCTTGCCTCCTTCTGTACCTCACTTGTCTCTTTTTGCACCTCTGTTGGTTCTTTTGCACTGCTCTTGTTCTTTCTGCACGTCTCTTGCAAATTTCTGCACCCCTCTTGCCTCGTTCTGCACCCCTTTTACCTGTTTCTACACCTCTCTTGCCTCTGTCTGCACCTCTGTTCCCTCTTTCTGTACTTATTTTGCCTGTTTCTGCAACTCTCTTGCCTCTTTCTGAAGTTCTCTTGCCTCCTTCTGCACCTTTGTTGCTTCTTTCTGCACTTCTCTTGCCTCTTTCTGCACCCCTGTTGCTTCATTCTGCACTTTCCATGCTTCTTTCTGCACTTGTCTTGCTTCTTTCTGCACCCCTGTTGTCTCTTTCTGCACTCGTCTTCCATCTTTCTGTAACTTTCTTGCCTGTTTCTACATCTCAGTTGCCTCTTTCTGCACTTTCCTTGCTTCTTTTAAGACCTTTGTTGCTTCTTTCTGCAATTCTCTTGCCTCTTTCTGAAGTTTTCTTACCTGTTTCTGCACCCCTTTTGCCTCTTTCTGCACCCGTCTTCCCTCTTTCTACACCTCTGTTTCCTCTTTCTGCATCACTCTTGCCTCTTTTTGTACCTCTGTTGCTTCTTTCTGTAATTCTCTTGCCTTTTTTTGCACCCTTTGTGCCTCTTACAGCACCTCTGTTGCTTCTTTCTGCACTTCTCTTGCCTCCTTCTGTACCTCACTTGCCTCTTTTTGCACCTCTGTTGATTATTTTGTACTGCTCTTGTTCTTTCTGCACCTCTCTTGCAAATTTGTGCACCCCTCTTGCCTCGTTCTGCACCCCTTTTACCTGTTTCTACACCTCTCTTGCCTCTGTCTGCACCTCTGTTCCCTCTTTCTGTACTTCTTTTGCCTGTTTCTGCAACTCTCTTGCCTCTTTCTGGAGTTCTCTTGCCTCCTTCTGCACCTCTGTTGCTTCTTTCTGCACTTCTCTTGCCTCTTTCTGCACCCCTGCTGCTTCATTCTGCACTTTCCATGCTTCTTTCTGCACTTGTCTTGCTTCTTTATGCAACCCTGTTGTCTCTTTCTGCACTCGTCGTCCCTCTTTCTGTAACTTTCTTGCCTGTTTCTACATCTCAGTTGCCTCTTTCTGCACTTTTCTTGCTTCTTTTAACACCTCTGTTGCTTCTTTCCGCAATTCTCTTGCCTCTTTCTGAAGTTCTCTTACCTGTTTCTGCACCCTCTTGCCTCTTTCTGCACCCGTCTTCCCTCTTTCTACACCTCTGTTTCCTCTTTCTGCATCACTCTTGCCTCTTTTTTTTACCTCTGTTGCTTCTTTCTGCAATTCTCTTGCCTTTTTTTGCACCCTTTGTGCCTCTTACAGCACCTCTGTTGCTTCTTTCTGCACTTCTCTTCCTTATTTCTGCACTCCTCGTGCCTCCTTCTGCACCTCTGTTGCTTCTTTCTGCACTTCTCTTGGTTCTTTCTGCTCTGCTGTTTCCTCTTTCTGTATTCCTCTTGCCTCTTAGAGCACCACTTTTGCTTCTTTCTGCACTTCTTTCTCCTTTTTCTGCATCCCTCTTGCCTCTTTGTGCACCTCTGATGCTTCTTTCTGCACTTCTATTGCCTCTTTCTGCACCTGCCTTGCTTCTTTCTGCAGCTGACTTGCCTCTTTCAGCCCCTCTGTTGCTTTTTTCTGCAGATCTCTTGCCTCTTTCTGCACCTCACTTGCCTGTTTCAGCACCTCTGTTGCTTTTTTCTGCAGATCTCTTGCCTCTTTCTGCACCCCTCTTCTCTCTTTCTGCACCTCTCTTGCCTGTTTCTGCACCCCTGTTCCCTCTTTCTGCACCTCTCTTGACTCTTGTTGTACCTCTGTTGCCTCTTTCAGCACTTCTGTTGGTTATTTCTGCACCCTTTGTGCCTCTTTCAGCACCTCTGTTACTTCTTTCAGCACTTCTCTTCCTTCTTTATGCACCCCTTGTGCCTCTTTCAGCACCTCTGTTGCTTCTTTCTGCACTCCTCTTCCTTCTTTCTGCACTCCTCGTGACTCCTTCTGCTCCTCTGTTGGCTCTTTCAGCACCTCTGTTGGTTCTTTCTGCACTGCTCTTGCTTATTTCTGCACCTCACTTGCCTCTTTCTGCACTTCTGTTGCTTCTTTCTAAACCTCTGTTCCTTCTTTCAGCAATTCTCTTGCCTCTTTCTGCACTTCTCTTGCTTGTTTCTGCACCTCTGTTGCTTCTTTCTGCGTCTCTCCTGCCTCTTTCTGCACCACTCTTCCCTATTTGTGCAACTCTCATGTCTGTTTCTACACCTCTGTTCCCTCTTTCTGCACCACTCTTGCCTCTTTCTGTACCCCTGTTGCTTCTTTCTGCACTTCTTGTAGGAGAGTAGGATCTGCCTCTTATGTTGCCCCCACTTTTTTTCTGATGTTTGCACTGGTTTCTGGCTATAGTCTGGCTGGGCCCCTGCTAATCAGGGCCCCAGCCTCTCTGTTCTCTCTAAATGATTTGGAGTGCACTCTAGGTGCACTAGTGATTGGATACTGTGGTACCTTATGAGTCCCTAGTATATGGTACCTTAGGTACCAAGGGCATAGGTACTTCACAGGCCTACCAGGGGCTGCAGCATGTATTATGCCACCCCTGGGAAGCAGACTAAATCTGACACCACAGGCCTGCTACTGCAGCCTGGGTGAGGTGGTGCTAGCACTCCTCACTGAGATATAGGTTCCCTATATCTCTCCTGCACACACATATAAACCTATCAGTCACCCCTAAGGCAGGCCCTATCAATCCTGAGGGCAGGGTGCTTGGCTTCTATGTGAGGGGGTGCCTCTGCCTGAGCAGGGCCCCTCTGCAGCTCTCAGAGTCCATTCTCTGGTGCTGTTTGTGGATGCGGTTAAACCATATACTTTTAAGTGCATAATATCCTCACGGTAAAATGCTAACTTTGGAATGGCTGCATCGAAACATGTCGTGTTTGGTGTCAAACATCTTGGAATACTACCCCCCCGCCAGTCCTGGCGGCGGGGGTAGCATTCTACCCTTCTAGAGGGATAGACATGTACCTACTGTGGAAACGCGGTAGAATCCTGCAGAGCCCTGGCATCACAAAATGGATGCCACCAGTCACAGACACTGGGCTGCCCTCCTGCTGATGACCAACACTCGCAGTGGAGGAAGCCCAACAATAGATATCCTGTCCCAAGGGGTGTGACCACCTTCCAGACAGGGTTTAGTGTATTGGGGCTGGGTGGGTGCACTCTTAGAGTGCTTTGAAGTCCTGCACTGGGGAGCAGAAGGCTCCTCTGTGCATATGCCAGTTCAAACCGGCTCAGGGGCTACCTGCCCCTGCTCTGGCATGAAACTGGACAAAGGGAAGTGGGTGTAGCCACCCACTCCCCTGACCCTCCCATAGGTAGGGTCATAGAGCTAGTCCCTCCCTTTCTTTTAGTATAAGAGGGGGAACCTGTGCACTGCACCCTAGATTTCCCTGGACGACGCTCTGAAGAAGAATCCCGGACCTTCGACGTTCCACTACCTTTGGAAGACTGAAGAATCTCCCTTGGAGTCAAGGAGTGACTCCCCTGCTTGGCAGGCACCAAAAACTACAAACGACAGTCGCAAACTACGCCGCTCCTGCCGGAGTCCAAAGTCCCTGCCACCCAAGAAGTGGATTTCCTGACTTCTCAAAGGCCATCGTGATTCCCCAGCAAAGCTGAGGCCAGTGGACCCCAAGAGTAACGAGGAACCGTGACCCCTAGGTACCGTGCACTATTGTCAAGTGCAACCCCTCCACAACGTTCCACGAACTTGTGCTTTGGACCACGTATGGTCCCAGCCTCTAGCAGGAATCTCTCTTAAGATCAGAGGCCTACCCTGTCCCGAGTGACCATGGGCCCCTGTGAGCGAATCCTCCTGAGGCGTCTTTGTGATCCTTTGCCAGCCAGCTTCTGGGTCCCCAGAAGACTTTCTAAAGAAACCAAAGAGCTCCCCTGGTTGATCCAGGCCTGCCCTGACTTACCTTCGCTGGGTGAGTCCCACAGACCTTGCTGGTCTGCGCCATTGTCTCTTCACACTTTCCCCAAGACTTGCTGTTACCAAGGCTTGTTGGCTCCGATCGAGTCGCTGACACCGCAGTAAGCTGCAGACATTGTGGGACACGCCGAATCCAGCTCCTGGTTGTCGTCGACACCTCCTGGACCTCGTGGCTGAAGAGTCAAGGCAACCGCGAACGACCTGAATCTTGCAACGACGGTGGGCATCCATCTTCCTTGCCCCGAGTCACTGCCAAGTGACTTTGAACACTGTCCCCTCTGCTTTCAGGTCTTCCATCTTCCGAATCCAGGCTTGGATTCCTCCGGACACTTCTCCTGTCGCCGCAAGCAGCAAGTCTTCACTGGCTCCCATTGAAAACGACGCTGCGACCCGACACCAAAGAACACCTATGCACCCGGCTCCCTGGGTGAGGTAACTTCAGCACTACGGTGCTCCTGTGGGTGTGGGCCCTAGAACTACTTACCCTGTAAGTGACTTGCTTGTAGCTTCCTCGAAGTGTCCTAAAACTCTAACTTTCTAAGTGCGACAATTTCGCTGACTAGTACAGGGTTCGCGTCTGTGTTAGACACACCGCGTCCATCTCCTTTGCAACACTATCTAGAACTGTATCCTTCGACTCGTACTGAGTCCGATCGGTGTTCGCCTCGAACACACAAAGGGCCTGTAGCACTGAGATCTCCATTGCACTGACTCGCACAAGGTTCGCGTCTGTGTTAGACACAGCGCGTCTATCTCCCTTGCAACTCTATCTATAACCGCGTCCTTCGACTCGTACAAGGACCGATCGGTGTGTTCGCCTCGAACACGCAAGGGACCTTTAACATTGATATCCCAATCGCGTCTGAGCGCATAGACTCGCACAGGACTCGCACCGGTGCCAGGTCACCGCGTCCGTCCCCT
The DNA here is from genome assembly GCA_963921515.1 of Calotriton arnoldi. Classification (NCBI taxonomy): domain Eukaryota; kingdom Metazoa; phylum Chordata; class Amphibia; order Caudata; family Salamandridae; genus Calotriton; species Calotriton arnoldi. The sequence goes on from CAWUFW010002361.1 coordinate 407,875, forward strand.
GTGGGTCTCCTACAACTACCTGGGGTGGTTCTTGGGGGTCCCTCGATTCTAGATGCCCTAGACCTAGGTCTAGCAAACTAAGATTGTGATATTCGATTGTGCCAAACTTATTTTGATAACATTTGACTTGTACATATGTTCCTGACCTCTAATCTCATAAAGAGATTAGTAGAGAGTGTTTATTAATAAATACATATATATTTGATATATATACCTGTGTGGTGTCTTTTCATTTGGTGATTCAAGAGATTGTGTGGTAAAACAAGCTGCTTTACATTCCTTCAAGACTTAGCCTGAAGGCTGCTCTCCACAGCTACCACTAGGATAGCTTTCTATAAAGGTTGTCTTAAACCTATCTACCATAAGAGTCGAATTGTTCTGGTGCAAGGTGTCCACTTTAATTAGTGAACAGCATATACCAGGCCAACTTCTCACACTTCTCTTGCCTCTTTCTGCACTCCTCGTGCCTCCTTCTGCACCTCTGTTGCTTCTTTCTGCACTTCTCTTGGTTCTTTCTGCACTACTGTTGCCTCTTTCTGTATTCCTCTTGCCTCTTAGAGCACCACTTTTGCTTCTTTCTGCACTTCTCTCTCCTTTTTCTGTATCCCTCTTGCCTCTTTGTGCACCTCTTATGCTTCTTTCTGCACTTCTATTGCCTCTTTCTGCACCTGCCTTGCTTCTTTCTGCAGCTGACTTGCCTCTTTCAGTCCCTCTGTTGCTTTTTTCTGCAGATCTCTTGCCTCTTTCTGCACCCCTCTTTTCTCTTTCTGCACCTCTCTTGCCTCTTTATGCATACCTGTTCCCTCTTTCAGCACCTCTCTTGACTCTTTCTGTACCTCTGTTGCCTCTTTCTGCACTTCTCTTGCTCTTTCTGCACCCTTTGCGCCTCTTTCAGCACCTCTGTTACTTCTTTCTGCACTTCTCTTCCTTCTTTCTGCACCCCTCGTGCCTCTTTCAGAAACCTGTGTTGCTTCTTTCTGCATTCCTCTTCCTTGTTTCTGAACCTCTTGTTTCTCCTTCTGCACCTCTGTTGCTTCTTTCTGTACTTCTCTTGCTCTTTCTGCACCCTTTGTGCCTCTTACAGCACCTCTGTTGCTTCTTTCTGCACTTCTCTTGGTTCTTTCTGCTCTGCTGTTGCCTCTTTCTGTATTCCTCTGGCCTCTTAGAGCACCACTTTTGCTTCTTTCTGCACTTCTTTCTCCTTTTTCTGCATCCCTCTTGCCTCTTTGTGCACCTCTGATGCTTCTTTCTGCACTTCTATTGCCTCTTTCTGCACCTGCCTTGCTTCTTTCTGCAGCTGACTTGCCTCTTTCAGCCCCTCTGTTGCTTTTTTCTGCAGATCTCTTGCCTCTTTCTGCACCTCACTTGCCTGTTTCAGCACCTCTGTTGCTTTTTTCTGCAGATCTATTGCCTCTTTCTGCACCCCTCTTCTCTCTTTCTGCACCTCTCTTGCCTGTTTCTGCACCCCTGTTCCCTCTTTCTGAACCTCTCTTGACTCTTTTTGTACCTCTGTTGCCTCTTTCAGCACTTTTGTTGGTTCTTTCTGCACCCTTTGCGCCTCTTTCAGCACCTCTGTTACTTCTTTCAGCACTTCTCTTCCTTCTTTATGCACCCCTCGTGCCTCTTTCAGCACCTCTGTTGGTTCTTTCTGCACTGCTCTTGCTTATTTCTGTACCTCACTTGCCTCTTTCTGCACTTCTGTTGCTTCTTTCTAAACCTCTGTTCCTTCTTTCAGCAATTCTATTGCCTCTTTCTGCACTTCTCTTGCTTGTTTCTGCACCTCTGTTGCTTCTTTCTGCGCCCCTCCTGCCTCTTTCTGCACCCCTCTTCCCTAATTGTGCAACTCTCATGCCTGTTTCTACACCTCTGTTCCCTCTTTCTGCACCAGTCTTGCCTCTTTATGTACCCCTGTTGCTTCTTTCTGCACTTCTCTTGCTTCTTTCTGCACTCCTCGTGCCTCCTTCTGCACCTCTGTTGCTTCTTTCTGCACTTCTCTTGGTTCTTTCTGCACTACTGTTGCCTCTTTCTGTATTCCTCTTGCCTCTTAGAGCACCACTTTTGCTTCTTTCTGCACTTCTCTCTCCTTTTTCTGTACCCCTCTTGCCTCTTTGTGTACATCTTATGCTTCTTTCTGCACTTCTATTGCCTCTTTCTGCACCTGCCTTGCTTCTTTCTGCAGCTGACTTGCCTCTTTCAGCCCCTCTGTTGCTTTTTTCTGCAGATCTCTTGCCTCTTTCTGCACCTCAATTGCCTGTTTAATCACCTCGGTTGCTTTTTTCTGCAGATCTCTTGCCTCTTTCCTCACCCCTCTTTTCTCTTTCTGCACCTCTCTTGCCTGTTTCTGCATACCTGTTCCCTCTTTCAGCACCTCTCTTGACTCTTTCTGTACCTCTGTTGCCTCTTTCTGCACTTCTCTTGCTCTTTCTGCACCCCTCATGCCTCTTTCAGCACCTCTGTTGCTTCTTTCTGCACTGCTCTTGCTTCTTTCAGCAATTCTCTTGCCTCTTTCTGCACTTCTCGTCCTTCTTTTTGCACCCCTCCTGCCTCTTTCTGTACCTCTCTTGCTTCTTTGTGTACCTCTCCTACCTCTTTATTTGTCCCTCTTGCCTCTTTTTGCACCTTTGTTGGTTCTTTCTGCACTGCTCTTGCTTCTTTATGCACATCACTTGCCTCTTTCTGCACTTATCTTGCTTCTTTGTAAACCTCTGTTGCTTCTTCCAGCATTTCTCTTGCCTCTTTCTGCACTTCTCTTCCTTCTTTCTGCACCCCTCCTACCTCTTTCTGTACCTCTCTTGCCTCTTTGTGAACCCCTCCTACCTTTTTCTACACCCCTCTAGCCTCTTTTTTCACCTCTGTTGGTTCTTTCTGCACTGCTCTTACTTCTTTCTGCACCTCACTTGCCTCTTTCTACACCCCTGTTCCCTGTTTCTGCACCTTTCCTGCCTGTATATTCACTTCTCTTGCCTCTTTCTGCACCTCTGATTTAGAGGTAGTTTTAATCCCCCTGCCCTATTATGTACTAGGGCCTTACAGGGGAGGTCATGCCAATCACAGGGGTACCCCAACCCATAGTGTACCCTAGTGTATGTAGGTGTTTTCACTGTATTCTAAGTGTCTTTCAGCATAGCACTGGCTCTTGGCCTGGTTAGTCAGAGTCAGTTACCACCAGTACCAGTCAGTAAAAAGTTGGGGGCACAGGATGACTTTGCAACAAGGCCTTTTTCTGCACCTCTGTTGGTTCTTTATGCATATCTCTTGCTTCTTCCTCCACTTTTCTTCGTCTTTGTGGACTTCTGTTGCCTCTTTCTACATTTCTCTTGCTTCTTTCTGTGCCTTTCTTCCACTTTCTTCATATGTCCCACCTCTGTAGGCATAGTTAGAAATTATCATTTCAAAAACCTTAGAAATTCACTGAAAAAAACACAGGTTTCAGGGACGTTATAGTTAGAAATTATCATTTAAAATACCTTCAAAATTCACTGAAAAAACCATATGTTTCAGGGACGTTATAGTTAGAAATTAGCATTTAAAAAACCTTAGAAATTCACTAAAAAAAACATAGGTTTCAGGGACGTATTAGTTAGTTGGACATTTCACTCGTACAAAACCAGAGAAATTCGGCCGTTATAGTTAGTTGAGCTAACTATAACTTGCGCCCCCGCAATGCACTGCTGATGACGTCACATATTACATCATTCATGACATGGTCAGTGACATCACTGATGACATCTCAAATGACATCACTCATGACATCACTGATGAAATCATCCACGTGATAATCTGATGCACCTCCTCACACCCTAATATAACCTTTGATACACCCACTCTAAAATACAGACTACCATTTTCGAAACCATAGACACACCAATACCAGTTACTACATACCCACTCACTGATTCTTAGGTCTACACACACACGTCCACTCATTCACCCATACAGTCACTCATACATGCATTTACTTATCAATACAGCACTATCATTTGCACTCATACACCTATACAGACACTCACACATAATAACAAAAGCAACACCATCAACGGCTGACCACAGGTTCAGCACATCAAAACCCAAGTTTCCATAAGCATTCAGAGTCATGTGCATCCACTTCCAGAGCTTGCCGCAGTTAAGCTCTACTGGAGACCAGAAACGTAATCTTTATCCGAAGGGGAAGGTGCACCAAGAAACAAAGTAAATGTCCTCCAAACTTTATCCGAAAAGTATCCTTTTATTATTCTTGATATTAAAAGATAGGTGTCAGCTAACGCGTTTCGTTCCACTGAGGAACTTCATCAGGGCTCATATATCAAGGCGAGGTGTAGTGTGTCAGTGCTCTATGTTAAAATATTTCAAATTAAAGTCCTAATGGTCCAAAAATCTGACACTTAGGTAACAATAGTGAATATGATCAATCTGATTTTTGGACCATTAGGACTTTAATTTGAAATATTTTAACATAGAGCACTGACACACTACACCTCGTCTTGATATATGAGCCCTGATGAAGTTCCCTCAGTGGAACGAAACGCGTTGGCTGACACCTATCTTTTAATATCAAGAATAATAAAAGGATACTTTTCGGATAAAGTGTGGAGGACATTTACTTTGTTTCTTGGTGCACCTTCCCCTTCGGATAAAGACAATCACACATCACCACTCATCCATAGAGGTACTCACACACCTAGTCAATCATGCAAAGACTCATTCACACTCCCATTTACACACCTATACAGTTATACACACCACCTCACTTATTCATACAGATACTAACACATACTTACTCTCACATATAGTCATTTATATACTCGAACACTCACATATACTGCCTTTCACATATGTAGTTATTCACAAATGTACCACTGAGACATCCAGTCACTCACCAACATACCCATACACATACTCACCCACCCATACAGCCCTCACAGACGCACTCTTGAACCCATACACCCAGTGAATCCCCCACTCACACATCCATTGAGTGAGTCACACACACCCCACCCACCCACACAGACACTCAGGCACCCACACAGATACTCAGACAAGCAATCAATAACCCATATACACACTCATGTAGCTACTCACCAACCCATGCAACCGCTTACACACCAACAGACAGACTGATACAGATATTCACACAGTTTAGTCACTAACCCATGCATTCAGTAAGACAGGTTTAATCACTCACTTATACAGTCAGTCACACACCTACTACATAATCCATTCAGACACTCATACACCTACTCATTCTTCAATACACCTTGACGTATTTATATATAAAACATATTTAAACTTTACAGAAACACACAGTCACTGGATGATGTCATCAGTGATGTCATTTGAGATGTCATCAGTGATGTCACTGACAATGTCATGAATGATGTAATATGTGACATCATCAGCAGTGCATTGCGGGGGCGCAAATTATAGTTAGCTCAACTAACTATAACGGCCAAATTTCTCTGGTTTTGTATGAGTGAAATGTCCAACTAACTATAACGTCCCTGAAACCTATTTTTTTTGAGAATATATATTTACATATATATATATATATTCACTGGAAAAATCATAGGTTTCAGGGACGTTATAGTTAGAAATTAGCATTTAAAAAAACTTAGAAATTCACTGAAAAAACCACAGGTTTTAGGGACGTTATAGTTAGTTGGACATTTCACTCGTACAAAACCAGAGAAATTCAGCTGTTATAGTTAGTTCAGCTAACTATAACTCGCGCCCGCAATGCACTGCTGATGATGTCACATATTACATCATTTATAACACGTCAGTGACATCACTGATGACATCTCAAATAACATCACTGATGAAATCACTGATGACATCATCCAGTGACTGTGTGTTTCTGTAAAGTTTAAATATGTTTTATATATATATAGGCCATGAAGAATGTGTATTGAAGAATGAGTGGGTGTAAAAGTGTCTGAATGGATGATTTAGTAGGTGCGTGACTGACTGTATAAGTGAGTGATTAAATGTGTCTTACTGAATGCATGGGTTAGTGACTGATACAGACATTCACACAGTTTAGTTTGTCAGTTGGTATATAAGCGGTTGCATGGGTTGGTGAGTAGCTAAACGAGGGTCTATATGTGTTATTGATTGGTTGTCTGAGTATCTGTATGGGTGCCTGAGTGTCTGTGTGGGTGGGTGGGGGTGTGACTCTGTGCATAGATGTGTGAGTGGGTGATTCACTGGGTGTATGGGTGCAAGAGTGCATCTGTGAAGGGCTGTATGGGTGGGTGAGTGTGTGTATGGGTGTGTTGGTGAGTGAATGGATGTCTCAGTGGTACATGTGTGAGTAACTGCATATGTGAAAGGCAGTATATGTGAGTGTTGGAGTATATAAATGACTATATGTGAGAGTAAGTGATTGTGAGAGTGGCTTTCTGGATGAGTGTGTGCTTGTATTAGTTATTGTATTAGAGTGTAAGTATGTGTTAGTATATGTTTGAATAAGTGAGGTGGTGTGTGTATAACTGTATAGGTGAGTAAATGGGAGTGTGATTGATTCTTTGCATGACTGACTAGGTGTGTGAGTAACTCTATGGATGAGTGGCGGTATGTGAGTGTCTGTATAGATATGTGAGTACATATGATAGTGCCGTATTGATGGTTGACTGCATGTATGAGTGACTGTATGGGTGAATGAGTAGATGTGTGTGTAGACCTAGGAATTAGTGAGTGGGTATATACTAACTGGTATTGGTGTGTCTATGGTTTCAAAAACGGTAGTCTGTATTTTAGAGTGGGTGTATCAAAGGTTATATTAGGGTATGAGTAGGTGCATCAGATTATCACGTGGATGATGTCATCAGTGATGTCATCAGTGATGTCATTTGAGATGTCATCAGTGATGTCACTGACCATGTAATGAATGATGTAATATGTGACATCATCAGCAGTGCATTGCGGGGGCGCGAGTTATAGTTAGCTGAACTAACTATAACGACTGAATTTCTCTGGTTTTGAACGATTGAAATGTCCAACTAACTATAACGTCCCTGAAACCTGTGGTTTTTTCAGTGAATTTCAAAGGTTTTTTAAACGCTAATTTCTAACTATAATGTCCCTGAAACCTGTGTTTTTTCCAGTGAATTTCAAAGGTTTTTTAAATGCTAATTTCTAACTATGCCTACAGAGGTAGGACATGTGCAGAAAGAGGAAGAAAGGTGCAGAAAGAAGCAACAGAAATGCAGAAAGAGGCAAAAGAAGTCAAGAAAGACGAAGAAAGGTGCGGAAAGAAGCAAGAGATGTGCACAAAGAACCAACAGATGAGCAGAAAGAGGCCTTATTGCAAAGTCATCCTGTGCCCCCAACTTTTTGCTGATGGGTACTGGTGGTAACTGACTCTGACTAACCAGGACCGGAGCCAGTGCTATGCTGAAAGACAATTAGAATACAGTGAAAACACCGACATACACTAGGGTACACTATGGGTTGGGGTACCCCTGTGATTGGCATGACCTCCCCTGTAGGGCCATAGTACATAATAGGGGAGGGTATTAAAACTACCTCTAACTAAGATGTGCAGAAGGAGGCAAGAGAAGTACAGAAAGAAGCAACAGAGGTTCCGAAAGAGGCAAGAGAGGTGCAGAAAAAAGCAAGTGAAGTGCAGAAAGAGGCAAGTGAGGTGCAGAAAGAAGCAAGAGCAGTGCAGAAAGAACCAAGGGGCATATTTACAAGGACGGCGATAAATAAACGCAAAGCGCGCTTAGCGCTTTTCTATTTATCGCCGTCTATCGCTGGATTATATCGCCCTGTTAGCGCGTTATATACAACGCATTTCCCCAGGGCGATATAATTACCAGCGATAGCGGGGAAATCGCCGGTTTGCAGGGAACATCGCTGGTTTTCCAGCGATTTTCCCTGCAAAACGGCGATAACCTTGCTGATACGACCCTGTGGTCGTATCAGCACAATCCACCGCCATATTAGGTATGCCTAAGTCTGCATTTTAGCAGACGTTAGTTTTCGGCGAAAACAGCGGTTTTCGCCCAAAACTAACGTCTGCTAAAATGCATTGGCAGCCAGTTAATATCGCAATGTGCACATCAGCGATATTTACAAGGTTGTACTGCCCAGTGACGCCCACTTTGCATTTCATTAGAGATGCAAAGCGAGGCGTCGGGTAAAAGGGTGCTAACATGCGCTAATGCATGTTAGCACCCTCTTGTTAATAGGGCAATAGTTTTATCTCCGCTTTTTTGGCTTTAAAAGTCATAAAAGCGGAGATAAAGCCCTTGTAAATATGCCCCCAAGAGAGGTGCAAAAAGAGGCAAGAGGGGTGCAGAAACAGGCAAGAGAAGTGCACAAAGAGGCAAGAGAATTGCTGAAAAAAGCAACAGAGGTGTAGAAAGAAGCAAGAAAAGTGCAGAAAGAGGCAAGTGAGATGCAAAAACAGGCAGGAAGTGTACAGAAAGAGGGAAGACAAGTATAGAAAGAGACAACAGGGATGCAAAAAGAAGTAAATGAGGTGCAGAAAGAGGCAACATACATGCAGAAAGAGGGTAGAGAGGTGCAGAAAAAGGAAAGAAAAGTGCAGAAAGAGGCAAAAGAGGTACATAAAGAGACAACAGGGGTGCAGAAAGAAGCAAGACAGGTGCAGAAAGAAGCATGGAAAGTGCAGAATGAAGCAACAGGGGTGCAGAAAGAGGCAAGAGAAGTGTAGAAGGAGCAAATGAGGTGCAGAAAGAGCCAACAGAGGTACAGAAACAGGCAAGAGAAGTGCACAAAGAGGCAAGAGAATTGCTGAAAGAAGCAACAGAGGTGTAGAAAGAAGCAAGAAAAGTGCAGAAAGAGGCAAGTGAGATGCAAAAACAGGCAGGAAAGGTACAGAAAGAGGTAAGACGAGTGCAGAAAGAGACAACAGAGGTGCAGAAAGAAGCAAATGAGGTGCAGAAAGAGGCAACATACATGCAGAAAGAGGGTAGAGAGGTGCAGAAAAAGGAAAGAAAAGTGCAGAAAGAGGCAAAAGAGGTACATAAAGAGACAACAGGGGTGCAGAAAGAAGCAAGACAGGTGCAGAAAGAAGCATGGAAAGTGCAGAATGAAGCAACAGGGGTGCAGAAAGAGGCAAGAGAAGTGTAGAAGGAGCAAATGAGGTGCAGAAAGAGCCAACAGAGGTACAGAAACAGGCAAGAGAAGTGCACAAAGAGGCAAGAGAATTGCTGAAAGAAGCAACAGAGGTGTAGAAAGAAGCAAGAAAAGTGCAGAAAGAGGCAAGTGAGATGCAAAAACAGGCAGGAAAGGTACAGAAAGAGGTAAGACGAGTGCAGAAAGAGACAACAGAGGTGCAGAAAGAAGCAAATGAGGTGCAGAAAGAGGCAACAGATGTGCAGAAAGAGGGAAGAGAGGTGCAGAAAGAGGCAACAGATGTGCAGAAAGAGGGAAGAGAGGTGCAGAAAAAGGCAAGAAAAGTACAGAAAGAGGCAAAAGAGGTACATAAAGAGACAACAGGTGTGCAGAAAGAAGCAAGACAGGTGCAGAAAGAAGCATGGAAAGTGCAGAATGAAGCAACAGGGGTGCAGAAAGAGGCACGAGAAGTGTAGAAAGGAGCAAGTGAGGTGCAGAAAGAGCCAACAGAGGTGCAAAAAGAGGCAAGAGAGGTGCAGAAACAGGCAAGAGAAGTGCACAAAGAGGCAAGAGAATTGCTGAAAGAAGCAATAGAGGTGTAGAAAGAAGCAAGAAAAGTGCAGAAAGAGGCAAGTGAGATGCAAAAACAGGCAGGAAAGGTACAGAAAGAGGGTAGACGAGTGCAGAAAGAGACAACAGGGCTGCAGAAAGAAGCAAATGAGGTGCATAAAGAGGCAACAGACATGCAGAAAGAGGGAAGAGAGGTGCAGAAAAAGGCAAGAAAAGTACAGAAAGAGGCAAAAGAGGTACATAAAGAGACAACAGGTATGCAGAAAGAAGCAAGACAGGTGCAGAAAGAAGCATAGAAAGTGCAGAATGAAGCAACATGGGGGCAGAAAGAGGCAAGAGAAGTGTAGAAAGGAGCAAGTGAGGTGCAGAAAGAGCCAACAGAGGTGCAAAAAGAGGCAAGAGAGGTGCAGAAACAGGCAAGAGAAGTGCACAAAGAGGCAAGAGAATTGCTGAAAGAAGCAACAGAGGTGTAGAAAGAAGCAAGAAAAGTGCAGAAAGAGGGAAGTGAGATGCAAAAACAGGCAGGAAAGGTACAGAAAGAGGGAAGACGAGTGCAGAAAGAGACAACAGAGGTGCAGAAAGAAGCAAATGAGGTGCAGAAAGAGGCAACAGACGTGCAGAAAGAGGGAAGAGAGGTGCAGAAAGTACAAGAGATTTGCAGAATGAGGTCAAGAGAAGTACAGAAAAAGAAAGAAACGTGCAGAAAGAAGCAACAGAAATGCAGAAAGAGGCAAGAGAGGCGCAGAGGGAAGCAATAGTGGCTTGCACACCATTAGTACCAATTTAACACCCACATTTAGCAATAAGTAACAGGTGACCATTCCAGGTTTACAAAGGGCCTTCCACCACGCTGTAACACTTGTCGCTGCATTTTTGGTAACGTTTGACCCGTTTCAGCTAGAAACAATGCTTTTTTTGTTCAAATCTGCAGATTAGGGTGCAGATGATGAATTATGTGGCTAATGCAGAAAATGTATAATTGTGCGAAAGTCGGTGCAGTCAAACAGTCACATAATTCCAGTGGCCCTGCTCATACCTCTGACTAGGTCCACAAGTGCTCCTCAGTGATTCCATCTTTTTTTGTCTCAATGAGTTCATAGTTGTACTTCTATGGAAACAGCGAAGACTAAACCTGAGGTTACCACTCCACAACACAGACTACCATACCGTATAATTACTCTCCATAACACATAATCCCACTCTACATAATTCCTATACACTAAATACCACATACTTTCTATCCACATATTTTCACTGCACAGCATATCACATAATTCCACTACACACAACGTACATCCACTCCACTCCAAAAAGCATTAGGAAAAACTTTTGCATTTACAACGCCAATAGCTCTAATTCTTGCAAATGCGAAACCTATTACATTGCAAACACTTCTTTAACTAGTAGTCGCGTTTGCAGAGTGGTGGAGAAAGGGTGCTGGGCCTCTGACCAGCGCTCAGGAATTCCGGTGTGTAGGGCTTACAGGAGGTACCAGTAGGGCTTCTTGGCCCCCAAAGTCCCTCAGGAGTATATTGGACTTCATCCAGGAGGCGCGTTTGCAGAATGGTGGAGAAATGGGGGCATGGCCTCCAAAGACGTCTTAGCAATCCCACTGTGCGGTACTTACTAGAGGTAACAAGAGGGGTAGTCCTTGAGGGCCAACTACCCATCCTATTACCTCCAGTAAGTCCCACACAGCAGCATTGCTAAGTTCGAAGAAAAGGCCACACCCCCTTTTCCCACCACTCTACAAACGTGCTCCCTTGCGCTCTCTTGGATGGGAATTGGAGTCCCCTTCACTGCTGGGGGTCCTTTAGGGGCCAACGAGCCTACCTCTTACCTCCAGTAGGCCCCACACAGTGGGATTGGTGAGAGGTGGACAAAGGCCATGTCCCCTTTCTCCACCACTCTGCCATCGCGCCCCATGGCGCATTCTAAGTTGGGGGATTAAGTCCCCTTGAATACTGAGGGTATCCGGGGGCCAACTAGCCCACCAGGTACCTCCAGTAAGCACCACACAGCTGGATTGCAGAGAGGTGGTCCGAGGCCATGCCCCTTTTTACACCACTCTGCAAATGCGGCTTCTGGCGCACTGCTGGTCGGAGGATGAAGTCCACTTGTGTCCTGAGGTCCTCAAGACACAAGAGGACCTCATCGCCCCACCAGCAGTGCGCCAGAAGCCGCGATTGCAGAGTGGTGTAAAAAGGGGCATGGCCTCGGTCCATCTCTCTGCAACACAGCTCTGTGGCGCTTACTGGAGGTACCCGGTGGGCTAGTTGGCCCCCAGGTTCCCTCAGGATTGAAGGGGACTTAATCCCCCAATTTACAATGCGCCAGGGGGCATGTTTGTACACTTGTTATATCAGGCCCCGCCCCCTCCCTGCACCAATGTGCAAACGCGCCCCCTGGCACGTTGTAAGTTGGGGGATTAAGTCCCCTTCAATCCTGAGGTTCCCTGGGGGCCAACTAGCCCACCAGGAACCTCCAGTAAGCGCCACAGAGCTGCGTTGCAGAGAGGTGTAAAATGGGGCGTGGCCTCGGACCACCTCTCTGCAATGCAGTTCTGTGACACTTACTGAAGAGCTGGTGGGCTAGTTGGCCCGCAGGGACCCTCAGTATTCAAGGGCACTTAATCCCCCAACTTACAACACGCCAGAAGGCGCGTTTACAGAGTGGTGCAGAAAGGGGGCAGGGCCTCCGGGGGGATGCTGGCTTTTTTTTTGTTTTTGTTAGAAGGGGGGCTGTGTGGCCCCCCTTCTTTTAATCTATTTTTGGGCCCTGGGGACACCATCCCCGAGGGCCTGCCACATTTAAAAAACCCAAAAATAAAACATGAAGGGTGCCGCGCGGCCTCCCTCCTGAGGCCGATTTTGGCCCTGGGGACCCCATCCCCTGGGGCATGGCCTTGTTTATTTATTTTTTATTGCTATATGGGAGGGAGGCCATGTGGCCCCCCTTCCCTGGGCCACTTTTGGCCCCGGGGACCCCATCCCCCGGGACCTGGCCTTCCGTTTTTAAAATTTAATTACGGGAGAGGCGCCGAGTGGCCCCCCTTCTCTAGGCTACTTCTGGCCCTGGGGATCCCATCCCCCGGGGCCTGGCCACCCTTCATTTTTAATTATAGAGGGGGGCCGCGTGGCCCCCCTCCTCAGACCACTATTGGCCCCGGGAACCCCATCCCCGGGGACCAGCCACTTTTTTTTTAAATAAAGGGGAGGGGGGCCACATGGCCCCCCTCCCGGGCCACTTCTGGCCCCAGGGACCCCATCCCCCAGGGCCGGCCCTTTGTGTTGGGGACCGTGGGGGGAGCCCAAATGCCCCCACGGTCCCGCCAGCTCCCTGCCTCCTGCGGGAGCCGGCATTGCTTTTGCACAAGGGGAGCTGCTGACATGCAGCTCCCCTTGTGCAAAAGCAATTCTGCTTCGGTTTTTAGAAGCGAGAGCAGGTTTCCTGCTCTTGCTTCCAAAAACCGAAGCAGAGTTTGCTATGGCAGGGCGGGAGCCGTGCTCCCGCCCTGCCATAGAAAACAGCTGTGTCCCGGGGGTGGGCACCCTGGGACATTGCAGGAGCGGGCCCTGGCAGTCCCCAGGGCCATCAAGGGCTCCAGGAGGGGGGCCACGCGGCCCTCTTCCCAATGTTTGCAAAGCCCCGTGGAGGTGGTGGTGCCTAGGGTTCTGTAACGGACCCCCGTATTTAAATGCAAAGTGCCCCGGGGAGGTGGTGGTCAACGGGGCAGTGTGGGGGGCTCGAGCCCCCCACACACATTATTTAGTACAGCCCCAGGGAAGTGGCAGTCCCTGGGGTTTGGGAGGGCCCGCAAGGCCCCCCACACTTATTTCATAATAGCCCAGGGAGGTGGCGGTCCCTGGGGCTGTGGGGGGGGCCACATAACCCCCGCACATCATAAATAAAGCCCCGGGGAGGTGGCGGTCCCCGGGGCTGTGGGGGCCCCAGCGTGCCCCCACAACATAATTTGACAAGCCCCCGGGACCTGGCCCACCTGAGGGCTTAAATAAAACAACACGCGGGAGCCCGCGCTTCATTTTTTTAAAGTTTTGTCGTCCGGATTCGCGCACCCAGCGTGAATTTGGCCGATTTAAAAAGATAAAAATGCTTTTTTTAGACCTGGGGGTCCTTGTGGGACCCACTGAGCAGGCCTAGGGGGTCAGGGTGTTTCTACCCTGCCCCCTTTTCTGTTTTTTAACCTCTTTTTCACTGTTTTCTTGTGACTCGGTTCTACTCAGTCACAAGATGGCTGCCAACACTTCCTGGTTTGGAGTGTTGGCAGCCAATGAGAGTGAAGCTCGTGCCCGGGAGGAGTCGCGAACCCTCCTCGGTGCTCAGATATCGATATTTTTCTTTTTCTAATTTCTCAGGAGCTACTGAACGGATTTACACCATTTAAAAAAAGTGCTCTTTCTGAAACAAGTGCAACCTTTTTGCCAAATTTGGTGTAATTCCGTTCAGCAGTTCGGGCTGTAGCTTCATCTAAAGTTTCCTATGGAAATTAACATGGGGAAAATGTGTTTTGGGACCCCCCTTTTTTCTCGGCCCCCGCTTCACGAATCACCCCGAAACTTTTAAGACAGGAGCTGACCGGAGTGCCCAACTACTTTCGAAAATTTTGCGAAGATTCGTCAACCGGCGCCAAAGATATTGCAAAAGAAAAAACGCTATTTGAATAGAAACGAGGTCCTAACTATAACTACCTACTGGCGACCGCCAGTAGGTAATATATATATGTATATTACCTACTGGTGGTCGCCAGTGGTGGGGCGATGAGGTCCTCTTGTGTCCTGAGGACCTCAGGACACAAGTGGACTTCATCCTCCGAGCAGCAGTACGCCAGAAGCTGCGTTTGCAGAGTGGTGTAAAAAGGGGCGTGGCCTCAGACCACCTCTCTGCAATCCAGCTGTGTGGCGCTTACTGGAGGTTCCTGGTGGGATAGTTGGCCCCCAGGGACCCTCAGTATTCAAGGGGACTTAATCCCCCAACTTAGAACGCGCCAGGGGGTGCGTTTGTATAGTGGTGGAGAATTGGGACGTGCCCTTTGTCCACCTCTCAGCAATCGCACTGTGTGGGGCTTACTGGAGGTAAGAGGTAGGCTAGTTTCCACTAAAGGACCCCCAGCAGCGAACGGGACTTCAATCCCCATCCAAGAGCGCGCCAGGGAGCGCGTTTGTAGAGTGGTGGGAAAATCGGGCGGGCCTGCTCTTTGAACTTAGCAATGCTGCTGTGTGGGACTTACTGGAGGTAATAGGAGGGTAGTTGGCCCCCAAGGATGTCCTTGGGGGCCAACTACCCTCTTGTTATCTCCAGTAAGTCCCGCACAGTGGGATTGCTAAGACGTCTTCGGAGGCCATGCCCCCCTTTCTCCACCATTCTGCAAACGCGCCTCCTGGCAGACTACGGGATGGGGGATGAAGTCCAATATACTCCTGAGGGACTTTGGGGGCCAAGAAGCCCTACTGGTACCTCCTGTAAGCCCTACGCACCGGAATTCCTGAGCGCTGGTCGGATGCCCAGCACCCTTTCTCCACCACTCTGCAAATGCGACTACTAGTTAAAGAAGTGTTTGCAATGTAATAGGTTTCGCATTTGCGAGAAATAGAGGTATTGGCGTTGTAAATACAAAAGTTTTTTACTAATGTTTTTTGGAGTGGAGTGGATGTACGCTGTGTGTAGTGGAATTATGTGATATGTTGTGCAGTGAAATTATGTGGATAGAAATTATGTGGTATTTAGTGTATAGGAATTATGTAGAGTGGGATTATGTGTTATGGAGAGTAATTATGTCGTATGGTAGTCTGTGTTGTGGAGTGGTAACCTCAGGTTTAGTCTTCCTCGTTTCCATAGAAGCCCAACTATGAACTCAGTGAGACAAAAATAGATGGAATCATTGTGGAGCACTTGTGGACCTAGTCAGAGGTATGAGCAGGGCCACTGGAATTATGTGACTGTTTGGCTGCACCGACTTTCGCACAATTATACATTTTCTGCATTAGCCACATAATTCATCATCTGCACCCTAATCTGCAGATTTGAACAAAAAAAGCCTTGTTTCTAGCTGAAACGGGTCAAACGTTACCAAAAATGCAGCGACAAGTGTTACAGCATGGTGGAAGGCCCTTTGCAAACCTAGAATGGTCACCTGTTACTTACTGCTAAATGTGGGTGTTAAATTGGTACTAATGGTGTGCAAGCCACTCTTGCTTCCCTCTGCGCCTATCATGCCTCTTTCTGCATTTCTGTTGCTTCTTTCTGCACGTTTCTTTCTTTTTCTGCACTTCTCTTGACCTCATTCTGCAAATCTCTTGTACTTTCTGCACCTCTCTTCCCTCTTTCTGCACGGCTGTTGCCTCTTTCTGCACGTCATTTGCTTCTTTCTGCACCTCTGTTGTCTCTTTCTGCACTCGTCTTCCCTCTTTCTGTAGCTTTCCTGCCTGTTTTTGCATCTCACTTGCCTCTTTCTGCACTTTTCTTGCTTCTTTCTACACCTCTGTTGCTTCTTTCAGCAATTCTCTTGCCTCTTTGTGCACTTCTCTTGCCTGTTTCTGCACCTCTCTTGCCTCTTTTTGCACCTCTGTTGGCTCTTTCTGCACCTCACTTGCTCCTTTCTACACTTCTCTTACCTCTTTCTGCACCCCTGTTGCTTCATTCTGTACTTTCCATGCTTATTTCTGCACCTGTCTTGCTTCTTTCTGCACCCCTGTTGTCTCTTTATGTACCTCTTTTGCCTCTTTCTGCACTTTTCTTGCCTTTTTCTGCACCTCTCTTCCCTCTTTCTGCACCTCATTTGCTTCTTTCTGCACCCCTGTTGTATCTTTCTGCACTCGTCTTCCCTCTTTCTGTACCTTTCCTGCCTGTTTTTGCATCTCACTTGCCTCTTTCTGCACTTTTCTTGCTTCTTTCTACACCTCTGTTGCTTCTTTCAGCAATTCTCTTGCCTCTTTGTGCAATTCTCTTGCCTGTTTCTGCACCTCTCTTGCCTCTTTTTGCACCTCTGTTGGCTCTTTCTGCACCTCACTTGCTCCTTTCTACACTTCTCTTGCCTCTTTCTGCACCCCTGTTGCTTCATTCTGCACTTTCCATGCTTCTTTCTGCACCTGTCTTGCTTCTTTCTGCACCCCTGTTGTCTCTTTATATACCTCTTTTGCTTCTTTCTGCGCTTTTCTTGCCTTTTTCTGCACCTCTCTTCCCTCTTTCTGCACGTCTGTTGCCTCTTTCTGCACCTCATTTGCTTCTTTCTGCACCTCTGTTGTCTCTTTCTGCACTCGTCGTCCCTCTTTGTGTACCTTTCCTGACTGTTTTTGCATCTCACTTGCCTCTTTCTGCACTTTTCTTGCTTCTTTCTACACCTCTGATGCTTCTTTCAGGAATTCTCTTGCCTCTTTGTGCACTTCTCTTGCCTGTTTCTGCACCTCTCTTGCCTGTTTTTGCACCTCTGTTGGCTCTTTCTGCACCTCACTTGCTCCTTTCTACACTTCTCTTGCCTCTTTCTGCACCCCTGTTGCTTCATTCTGCACTTTCGATGCTTCTTTCTGCACCTGTCTTGCTTCTTTCTGCACCCCTGTTGTCTCTTTATGTACCTCTTTTGCCTCTTTCTGCACTTTTCTTGCCTTTTTCTGCACCTCTCTTCCCTCTTTCTGCACGTCTGTTGCCTCTTTCTGCACCTCATTTGCTTCTTTCTGCACCCCTGTTGTCTCTTTCTGCACTTGTCTTCCCTCTTTCTGTACATTTCCTGCCTGTTTTTGCATCTCACTTGCCTATTTCTGCACTTTTCTTGCTTTTTTCTACACCTCTGTTGCTTCTTCCAGCAATTCTCTTGCCTCTTTGTGCACTTCTCTTGCCTGTTTCTGCACTTCTCTTGCCTCTTTCTGCACCCCTGTTGCTTCATTCTGCACTTTCCATGCTTCTTTTTGCACCTGTCTTGCTTCTTTCTGCACCCCTGTTGTCTCTTTATGTACCTCTTTTGCCTCTTTCTGCACTTCTCTTGCCTTTTTCTGCACCTCTCTTTGCTCTTTCTGCACGTCTGTTGCCTCTTTCTGCACCTCATTTTCTTCTTTCTGCACTTCTGTGTCTCTTTCTGCACTTGTCTTCCCTCTTTCTTTACCTTTTCTGCCTGTTTTTGCATCTCACTTGCCTATTTCTGCACTTTTCTTGCTTTTTTCTACACCTCTGTTGCTTCTTTCAGCAATTCTCTTGCCTCTTTGTGCACTTATCTTGCCTGTTTCTGTACCCCTCTTGCCTATTTGTGCACCTCTGTTGGCACTTTCTGCACCTCACTTGCTCCTTTCTACACTTCTCTTGCCTCTTTCTGCACCCCTGTTGCTTCATTCTGCACTTTCCATGCTTCTTTCTGCACCTGTCTTGCTTCTTTCTGCACCCCTGTTGTCTCTTTATGTACCTCTTTTGCCTCTTTCTGCACTTTTCTTGCCTTTTTCTTCACCTCTCTTCCCTCTTTCTGCATGTCTGTTGCCTCTTTCTGCACCTCATTTGCTTCTTTCTGCACCCCTGTTGAATCTTTCTGCACTCGTCTACCCTCTTTCTGTACCTTTCCTGCCTGTTTTTGCATCTCACTTGCCTCTTTGTGCACTTTTCTTGCTTCTTTCTACACCTCTGTTGCTTCTTTCAGCAATTCTCTTGCCTCTTTGTGCACTTCTCTTGCCTGTTTCTGCACCTCTCTTGCCTTTTTTTGCACCTCTGTTGGCTCTTTCTGCACCTCACTTGCTCCTTTCTACACTTCTCTTACCTATTTCTGCACCCCTGTTGCTTCATTCTGCACTTTCCATGCTTCTTTCTGCACCTGTCTTGCTTCTTTCTGCACCCCTGTTGTCTCTTTATGTACCTCTTTTGCCTCTTTCAGCACTTTCTTGCCTTTTTCTGCACCTCTCTTCCCTCTTTCTGCACGTCTGTTGCCTCTTTCTGCACCTCATTTGCTTCTTTCTGTACCCCTGTTGTCTCTTTCTGTACTCGTCTTCCCTCTATCTGTACCTTTCCTGCCTGTTTTTGTATCTCACTTGCCTCTTTCTGTACTTTTCTTCCTTCTTTCTACACCTCTGTTGCTTCTTTCAGCAATTCTCTTGCCTCTTTGTGCACATCTGTTGGCTCTTTCTGCACCTCACTTGCTCCTTTCTACACTTCTCTTGCATCTTTCTGCACCCTTGTTGCTTCATTCTGCACTTTCCATGCTTCTTTCTGCAGCTGTCTTGCTTCTTTCTGCACCCCTGTTGTCTCTTTATGTACCTCTTTTGCCTCTTTCTGCACTTTTCTTTCCTTTTTCTGCACCTCTCTTCCCTCTTTCTGCACGTCTGTTGCATCTTTCTGCACCTCATTTGCTTCTTTCTGCACCACTGTTGTCTCTTTCTGCACTCGTCTTCCCTCTTCCTGTACCCTTCCTGCCTGTTTTTGCATCTCACTTGCCTCTTTCTGCACTTTTCTTGCTTCTTCCTACACCTCTGTTGCTTCTTTCAGCAATTCTCTTGCCTCTTTGTACACTTCTCTTGCCTGTTTCTGCACCTCTCTTGCCTCTTTTTGCTCCTCTGTTGGTTCTTTCTGCACTGCTCTTGCTTCTTTCTGCACCTCACTTGCCTCTTTCTGCACTTCACTTGCTTTATTCTGCACCTCTCTTGCCTCTTTCGGCACCTCTGTTGCTTCTTTCTGCACTTCTCTTGCCTCCTTCTGCAGCTCTTAGTTAGAGGTAGTTTTAATCGCCCTGCCCTATTATGTACTAAGGCCATACAGGGGAGGTCATGCCAATCACAGGGGTACCCCAACCCATAGTGTACCCTAGTGTATGTAGGTGTTTTCACTGTATTCTAAGTGTCTTCCAGCATAGCACTGGCTCCGGGCCTGGTTAGTCAGAGTCAGTTACCACCAGTACCCGTCAGCAAAACGTTGGGGGCACAGGATGACTTTGCAACAAGGCCTCTTTCTGCTCCTCTGTTGGTTCTTTGTTCACATCTCTTGCTTCTTTCTGCACCTTTCTTCCTCTTTCCGCATATGTCCTACCTCTGTAGGCATAGTTAGAAATTAGCATTTAAAAAACCTTTGAAATTCACTGGAAAAAACACAGATTTCAGGGACGTTATAGTTAGAAATTAGCATTTAAAAAACCTTTGAAATTAACTGAAAAAACCTTAGGTTTCAGGGACGTTATAGTTAGAAATTAGCATTTAAAAAACCTTAGAAATTCACTGAAAAAACCACAGGTTTCAGGGACGTTATAGTTAGTTGGACATTTCACTCGTACAAAAGCAGAGAAATTCGGCCGTTACAGGTAGTTCAGCTAACTATAACTCACGCCCCCGCAATGCACTGCTGATGACATCACATATTACATCCTTCATGACATGGTCTTCAAGGCTTTACGGAATGGGTGTTCTTGCTCCAGATGACATAGCTGCAGGGGAAGAGAACTCCAAAGTTTGGATGCCCATAAGGCTTGATGCCTATTTAATCCACTCTAATACAGATATAAAAAATCACAATTGCACTCTAAAATATCTTAAGTTATTTTTAGTTTGTTTTACCATTGTGAAAACAACTTAAACAGATTTTCTGGCTTTCAGTTTAGTCAATTATTGGTACAATATTACAGTACATTTTTAAATACATTGATGCACATATATTTGTAAAATCAGAACATCAAAATGCAATTTCAAATGTCAAAATATTTAACTTTGATGCAGTTAAAATATTTCTAAATGAATAATTTTTTGTTCCTGATTTTGAGTTTAGCAGATAGGATTCTCCAACATATACGTGACAGAATTCTCATCTGCCAAATTACAAGTGCATTATATAATATTGCCCTTAGAATAGGTTGGACAAAATATCTGTTTCATTTGTGATGGAATATTCCATCTGCAAAAGTCCCTTTAAGTATGCTATTTTTGTTCATTATTGATTTATCATCTGGACATAACAAAAGACATACAATTAATTTTTTTGTTATGTGTTACTCTGTCACATTACTGTCTGTTTTTTCTAAAAGATATGCCTACAGAAATCATTTCTCAATAAGAAAGACTTTACATGCACATTTGTGTATGAGTAAGACATAATGCACAATTGTAATTTTTAACATAACCTAAAATGTTTTTTGTATTAAAAACATGATTTTTGTATATTTATAATCAAAGTTTTAGCTATTTAATCTTATATTTTTAGTCATTTGGGCTCACATCTTTACTATTGTTTGTTGATAATACTAACTCACAAATGTGAAGTTTGGAACATCCACTGTATCATAAGAGGATTTTATGCTATGTCACCTGAAAAAGGGGAATATAACATCCTTCACAATTGTGACAGAGCATCACAAATGACACACAAAAATCTTTTGGCCTCTTTGGCAGAACTGTCCCTCATAAATTCGAGTCGAATCATGTTTAATTTATTTTTGGCAGGCTGCTCAAAACAGTCCTTTTTAAGTGATCAAAAATATATTGGTATAATTTTCAACATTTCATTTTAAAAAACACATAATGATACACGTTGTTCAAAACGTACCCCATCAGAAACTCTTCTTGTGCTTTGGTCATGTGTCAACCTTTATGTCATGCCACATTTTGTTGCAGTAACAAGAAAACCCCCCCAAAAACCATAACCCCTTCATGCTGCTGCCTAGCTTTCAACTGCCCATCAAGCAGGGGGTATGCCACCACAAGTATGAGGCCATTAGGGGGGTCCGGGTGCATCGCATACACTTTGAATTGTGGGAGGACTGGATTATTTCGAGGCAAGATGGCGATCGCTTGAGATCGCAGTGTGCACGGAGCTGTGAGAGCCAGAAAGAACCATTGATGCTGCTGTGAAAGTTCGGTGGGATGAATGCAGAGATTTGTGGTACTGAACTCAAGCCCGTCAGGAGCTACCTGCACTTATTGGGAACTGCTATCGGGCTAGCCGTACTACGGCACTTAGATAATATAATACTGAAAACCACAGCCGACGCAATCCACCATAGGAAATCTTACCTGTCGACCGAGATCAAGGAAGAAACCGAGCGTGTGGAAACAGCGGTGTCGGCTGAGATGGGACCGAAGGTGGCTGTGGCTGCGGCTGCGAAGACGAGAACGGCCAGACTGGCGCTGCGGGGAACGCTGGAGTCAGGAGATACAGGAACGGTGAAGGTGGTGGCTCCAGCGACGCTGGGATCACTCACACAGTCCCCGAGACGTGGAAGAGGCGGGGCCGCTCAGCAAGCACGCCCGGCCGGCCCCACTGTGGCTGATCTATTGAGAGGGTCGGCCGGGAAAACAGATCCGGGTCAGGAGAGGAAGACTCAGAGTTCAGCATGTTCCAAGCCGAACGTGAAAGCCGTGAGTACCGCGGATACGGATGCCTGCGAGGGTCTGAATGTAACCCAGAGTTCAGAGCAGGTTACACCAGGAGCGTTAAGCGAGACAGCGGAACCTTCTAATCTGGAGACATACGATCAGGATGGGGGGCCTGCTAATAATGAAGGTATGCTTAGCCCTCTTCCTTCACTTATGACTGTGATTGTTGATGGATCAGAGGGTCTGATACTAGCCTGCCAGAATGAGAATATAACTCTGGAGAACTCCACCAGTATTCATGACCCTGCTGATATGATCGGAGCTACTGGGGGGGGCAAGACTTAGCACCTCTGGTAGCCAGTAAAGCCAACATTGGTGATTCAGATTTCGATAAAGAACCTAGTGACTTCTTTTCTTTATCTGACGGGGATGAATGGTCTGATGACTTGCCATATACTACAGATGAGAGCTGTAGCGACCAGGTAGACGACGAGGGTTGTAAATTAAAAACTATTTTGAAAAAAAGAAAAAGAGACAGGGAAAGGATCTTGCTTGGGACTATACCCCCACAAATCAAATCATGAGTCCTACACCTCCTGATCCACCCAGATTAGATCATTCCGGATTAGCCCCTCCAACGCTAGAGACCATCTTTCAGGCCATTTCAATACACCGGGAAGAGACGCGCCAGGACGGGCGCAAAACCCAGGCTGCCATGCGCAAAATGCAAGGGGTTGTCCGAAAGCTAACTAAGACGTGCAATGTATTTGGAGAGAGGCTGACTGATTTGGAGTCGAGAATTGTTTCCACTGAATCCGATTTGGTTTCAAATCAAACGCAAGTGGATTCTCATGAGGCACAGCTAGTCGACGTCAAATGGAAGCTTGAGGAATTTGAGAATCGTCAGCGGAGGAATAATCTACGGGTACTGGGGGTTCCCGAAGGAGTTGAGGCAGGGGATGTTCGATCATACGTGGTGGACCTGCTACGAGACTCTTTGCCAGAACTTACTGAATGGAACTGGGCTCTGGAAGTCCAACGCGCCCACCGTGTCCCTTTTGTTCAGAAACAGCCAGCAAAGGCAGGGGCTTTCCCCGTGCCATTCTGGTCTACTTCGGCAATTTCTTATTACGCCAAGCGGTTTTTGAAAAAGCAAGACCAGAAGCAAAAAGAACTAGGAACGAGATCTCCTATTTTGTTCGCCCAGACTTCTGTCACTCCACCGTCGAAAGGCGGTGGAGGTTGCGTCAGCTTATTAAGCCATTTCAAGATAAAAAAGCGCAAGCTTATTTAAATAATCCGGCTCGGCTTAAAGTGATCTGGGGGGGACAAACCAAGTTCTTTTTGTCCGAAATAAAGGCTAAAGAATATTTGGATAGTTTGTCTGGCTAGATTTAGACAGCTGTAAAGTGCCAAGTAAGCCACAGTCTATAACCATCACAAGGGGAAATCAAACCAAAAAAATAAGAAGGGACAAAGGTAGCACTATAATCTTGTTCTTTTTTTCCCTTTTTTTTTGATTTTTTTGTTGTTGTTGTTCTTTTGGATATATTGATATATTTGAAGTGGAAGGGAAGGGAAGAAGAGAAAGGGAAGGGGGGAAAGCAGGAAAAAAAATATATATATATATAATAAATATATATATGAAATCAAGTGCATGGGTTTTTTTTTTTTTTTAGGGGAAAAGGGGGAAGCAGGAGAGAGGAGGGAAAAGGAAAGGGGAAAAAAAAAAAAGAAAAAAGAAAAGGGAAGGGAAAGAAGAGAAGGGAAGGCAGAGGGAGAGGAAGAGGAGGAGAAGGGGAAGAAAAGGAAAGAGAAGAAAGGAAGAGAGAGAGAAACAGAAGAAAAAGAGAAGAAAAAAAAAAACTAACTATGTGAGCTGGGGGTCTATGAGCAGCATCTTTTAACTACTAGTAGAAAATCCTAGTATTAAGGCTCAGGTTCAGGCTCTGTGTTGCACACTCATCATGAAACAGACTCTAGATTGAGTCTGTACGCCTCATGTGGGGAGGTGGGGGTGCTGTGGAGGGGGGTGGAGGGAGGGGTTGGGGGAGCGACAGAGAGGGTGTAGGGGGTAAGGGAAAGGTGGTGGGTATAAAGCAAAATAAAAAAAGCATTTCCGGAATCAGTAATGAAATAAAGAGACAGTTGAAAGAGATTAAAGGAAGGCAGAAGTGGAGTTATAATGTGGGAGAGTATGAGGGCAACAGATTACTAATAGAAGGAGCCCTGGAACTTGGAATCAAATTTCAATGGGGAAGTTAAATATATGTTCATGGAATGTGGCAGGTCTGAACGATAGGGTAAAGAGAATTCGGTGTGCTGAAATTATTAGGTTAAACTCTATGGATGTAGTTTGCCTGCAGGAGACACACATTCCCTGGGAGAAAAGAGAACTACTAAGGGTTGGCGGGTATAATATTCTAGTTTGCACAACTCAGACCTCTAATATTTGTGGGGTGGCCATTCTAGCTAAAACATCATTAGGATTACCCAAACGCACGGCAGCGGATGCTCTGGGGAGGTGGGCCATAGTAGAGCTTTTAACAGGAGTTACGGTATGCTCGGTTTACGGTTCTAATCAGGATGACCCTCAAATATTTGAAGACCTAGAAATAGAGCTTGCCACATGGCCAAACTCCCTAATTTTCTGCGGAGATTTAAATATTTCTTTAGATATAGGAGCTGGGAAGCAGAGGCAAGGTGGATATTCTGGCCGGAAGCCTAGAGTTTACAGGGCCCTAAATTGTCTTAAGAATAGTCATGGTCTGGAGGATATCTGGGATTTAAAAAACCCGACTAAGCCCGGGTACACATACTTCTCCTGCCCACATAATAAATATGTTAGGATCGATTATTTTTTGCAACAAGAGATTTACTAATACGAGCTGAGATCAAGAAAATCCCAAAATTAATATCTGATCACAATCCTCTGATCTTAGAAATTGAATTAACTAATTTTAAAAGGCCACGGAGTAAATGGACGTTCGATAGAAAATTGTTAGTGAATAATGAGTATATTGAATTCATTAAGGGTTGGGCACAAGAATATTTTGATATGAATCGCTTTAGCGCAGGCAGGAGGTCGTTTGGGACTCTTTTAAGGCTACTCTAAGAGGGGAAACTATTAGTTTTGTGGCCAGAGTTAAGAAGGAGCGGGAAAACAAGAATCAACAAATATCACGGGAGTTGGGTAGAGCTGAAGAGGAACATGTCTTGACAATAATACAGGGACAAGATGGGGTCCATATTCAACATCGAATAATTGCTTTAAAGGCGGAATTAAATAATGCAGAGATCAGCAGAAGCATATGCAGAAGCATATCAATCACATCGGAATAGTATATATGAGAACGGTGAGCAGGTAGGTAAGAGGCTAGCCCTTCGCACTAGGCAGAAGATTTCTTTTAATGCAATACCCGCTATTAATATAGAAGGACAAGTATATACTGATTCAGAAGACATTATTAAAGGGTTTCAACGGTATTATCAAATCTTGTATCAAGATGATATCATGAAAACTACAGCAGAAGTTAATAAAGCTTTAGCTGAACTGACCGTAGATATTGAATTTGGAGGAGGCCTGGATAGGTTAAGAAGAGATGAACTAGAAGAAGAGATTACTCTAGAGGAAGTTCATTTGGCTCTGCTAGAAATGGCCTCGGGGAAAGCCGCAGGACCCGATAAAATCCCACTAGAGATTTATAAAATCTTAGGAACAGTGATAACACCTTTTCTTTTGGACTTGTTTAAGGGAGTGCAATATAGTGGAGCCCCCCCCTGAGTCTTGGAAAGAGACAGATATAATAATATTTGCTAAGAAAGGCAAGCCGGTTGACAATCCATCGTCATACCGACCAATCTCCTTGATTAACTCAGACTCTAAATTATATTCTAAAATCTTGGCTAATCGGCTTGGGAGGGTCATAGAGCATCTGGTCTCTCCCTGGCAACATGGTTTTATCCCGGGCAAAGGAACAACTGACCATACCCGCAGAGTTATCTCCCTTTTGATATCATGTCTGGGACAGGGGGCCAGATGGCCATGATCCTTCTTGACGCTGAGAAAGCTTTTGATCGGGTCTCTTGGAAGTTTTTATGGGGGGTCCTGGAGCTAAATGGTTTTGGGCCCCAATTTATAAAAGCAATTAAAGCCATGTACTGTCAACCAAGGGCCCGACTGCAACTTATGGGAAAGGAGTCTAATAATATTAATATATCAAGAGGGACAAGGCAGGGATGTCCTTGCTCCCCGATTTTATTCGCTTTATATATTAATCCCTTAGTGGTTAAACTTTTACAAAGCCGGAATATTAAACCAATAGTTACAGGTGGTTATGAGACTAAAGTACTGGCTTATGCCGATGATGTTGCGGTATTAACCCCGATCCCAGCTGAGGCAATTATAGAAATTAATAAAATCACTGAGAGCTATGGGCTTCTCTCTGGATATGCTTTGAATAAGGGAAAACTATAGTGCTATGTACAGATAACATTGATTTTAATGACCCAAGGAAATCAAATACTGCGGTTTATCTGGGGGTTTGTATAAGCGCAAAAATAGATGAAATTAATAAATGTAATTTTGAACCTCTGATTAAAACCATAGGGAACGACCTAAGGAGAATCAATGGTTTACACTTGTCTATTATTGGGAGGAAACTTTTGAAAAATGACTATGTTACCAAAGTTATTATATTTGTTTCGGGCTATACCATTGGCTGTAGAAGATAAATTATTGAAGTCATTGGAATCAATGTTTACCAAGTTTATATGGCAATATGGGAAAGTTAGGAGAGCAATGAAATATTTAGCTCTACCACAAGACAGAGGTGGCCTCGCAATTCCTAATATCACCCTATATTATTGGGCGGCTCTTCTCCATCAAATGGCTACTCTACTTATCATAGATAACGACACTGGAACAGAGCACGGCCCAAAAATACCTACTATCTATGAACTCTCTATTGGGAAGAAAGCTCCTGGGCTTCTACTGAGACAAGTGGAAGCAAGTTATTATAAGAAAGTAAGGTTTAAAGTGATTCGCAGCGCATGGAATGTATGGAAGCAGGTTTCCAAATTTATGGTAATCCCAAAAGCTAATAGATATACCCCCCTGTGGCGCTCATCACTATTATCGTCCCAGGTTAATGATGACATGGGGAAGAAATGGGAAAGGTTAGGGGTAAAAACAGTTGGGGACTTTTGCGGTGGGGAGCAAGATTTTCAATTTCCTGTGCTTCAGAAGGTTTTTGATATACCGAGCAACCATTATTTTAAATTTGTTCAGATTAAAAATATCCTTGTTTTAAATACCCCTAAGATCACGCTTGATAAGATTCCACTTTTAGATATTATAATTAGGAAGTCCACCAAAATTAGGAACCTTTATGGCTTACTTCTTGATAAGATTCCAGACGATTTAGAAAAAACAGAATTATCTTGGGCATCGAAGCTGGGAAATCCCGATGTGGACATCTATAAGAGCCTCTCTTTAACAGCCAAAATATTTTTATCCTCGAACCTAAAAGCTCAATTGTACAAAACTATTTTTAAATTATATTTTACACCAGCTAAATTGTACACATGGGGGAAAAGGACAGATGATAAGTGCCCTAGATGTGGGTCAGGACCTGCCACCCTGATTCATATGTTCTATGATTGTGATAAACTAACTTTGTTAAAAAAAGGTTTATCAGGGTACTGGGAGGAAATATTTGGCCGTAGATTAG
Source organism: Calotriton arnoldi (assembly GCA_963921515.1). NCBI lineage: Eukaryota > Metazoa > Chordata > Amphibia > Caudata > Salamandridae > Calotriton > Calotriton arnoldi. The sequence goes on from CAWUFW010002361.1 coordinate 435,545, forward strand.
AACTATCCCCTACTCTGTTGATTCTTGGTTATGATGGCTCAAGGGAATTTAGTGTAGAGGAGGAATACTGTCTCTTTTTGGGGACAGCGGTATATAGGATTTTATTAGCAACTAGATGGAAAGATGCTGAACCACCTACCTTCTACATGTGGCTCGCTAGGCTTCTCGGAATTTATAATTAAGAGAGGGCTATCTACGCTAGCAGGGGTAGACGGGCTAGAATTCGGGGGCAGAAGGTTTGGGCACACATCGCCAGTTGGAGCAGAGATGTAAGGGTGGTATAGGTAGGGACTTACAGAGGAGGCCCTTAGTGCTATCAGAGATAGGCTTTAATGAACTGACTCGCTTGTAGATATTTCCAAAATACCGTGCAAGAGAGGTTAGCTGTTTGTTTATAAGATCGAGCTGTTTTAATTTCTGATGAAATGTAAAATCTTAAGACTGCTTCTCCTTTTTTTTTTTTTTTAACCAACTGCCTTTTAATCAATCTAATTAATTTATTTTAATGCATAAATTGGTTTTATCATTGATTGTTGTTTCGTATATATGTATTTTTTCTGGAAATGCTTAATAAAAAATAATAAAAAAAAAAAAAAAAATGAATTGTGGGAGGACTGGCTGAGCTGTACTTGTGCTGTCTTCTTGGTATAGCATTGTAGGTCCTCCCAACTAGCCTCTGCTGAGGCCTGTTGGGTGACATGCATCGGCTGTGCATGCTGCGTGCTATACGACATAGTCCTTGGAAGCGCAGTAGCATGGAAACACTGAACCATTGAGCTCCGTATATTCACAGTTACCGGGAGCCGGAGCTGAGAGATAAACAAATGGAAATGAGCCGCGAAGAGCTCGGTACGCGGCAGGGCACTCATTGAGCCCAGGAGCCTGCAGATAACGAGGCTGGTAGGTGAGGGCCCTTGGTGGAACAGTTGTTCCTGGAGCCATGAGACAAGGAGACAAGCAAACACGCTCCAGAGATTCGATCCATAGGACTTAAGGACTTAAGGAAAAATGAGCAAAGTTCAAAATTGGGGAAAGTGGCAGCAGCACAGCACGCAGTCACTCAACTCAAAGGCACAGCAGAGGTAAGTGTTTGGGGGTCAGAGCTTTCAACAAGATAAAGCCAGATGTGGAAAAGAGAGTTGTTTGATACATATATATTGCAGTTGAAGAAGCAATAGAACTGGAACAAATTGAGCAGGGGTCCTTAAAGCTGGTGAGGAGCCAAAGGTTTGAGTAGGAAGCAGATAGCTGCTGAAAATACTGCAGTAAAGACATTTAGAAAATGAACCCAGAAAGGCACCCAAATGTTAAAAAAACGGAAATGTAGTACCTACTTGTAAGGATGGTGCCTGGAAAAGGTAAACAACGTAAAGAGCAGAAAGGGCGGGTTGAGGTGGATGCTGATGCTTCAACTGTAATTGGGACCCACAAAGGGAGTTTCGGGACACCCAGAGACGATGGGATACGGACAACATTGAGAAGTACAAGGAAGAAATCCTAATCTAAAAATTCCCTGCAAAGTGAGAAGGGGGAGTGTCAATGTCCAGAAAAATTAAAGACTTTGTGGTAAAACATTTAAAAGGAAACAGTTTTTAACAGATTCACAGATAGCAGGGGACGCAAACCTACTGGAGGACGAGAATAACAGCCTAGGCCACTTAAATATATGCACATCTTCTCTGAGCAAACAAGACTTGCTAAGGCGAAATAACTGTATTTTAGAACCTAGATTTTCTTGTCACCTCGACACTTCTCATTGCAAGATAAAGAGGCGGCTCAATTGGTGGAGAAAAGCATTGAGGGAGAGAAAGAAAGAGGATCACAGTATGGTCACAAGAACATAGTACGAAAAGAACATGGAGCAGCTGCTGGGTTCAGATAATGAGGTCGTGGAAGGCTCAGCATATAACTCTTCAATAGGGATAGTGATTAAGGCAACGCTATCTGCCTCAATGTTGGACGTAATGTTAATGCTACAAAAAACATTGCAAGGTCTCTTGGAAGTAACCATAATGAATAATAATATCCTAAAAGCCCAAAAAAAGATCAGATGCAGAACATAGTGGGAGAGCTGAAATTCATTCGGGGCCATATGCCGACCATAGTTAGACCCATAGAAATTGTTAATCGAAATACAGAAAGAATAGGGGAATTTCCTCCACAGATGGAGGAACAGAATGTGTATATCTCTAAACAACCTATGCTTGTAAAGAAACAGGGAGAACCAGCAAGATATAGGCAGTATATACCCCGGCTAAAAAGAGGGAGGAAAATCCCAGGGAAGGGTACTGTAAAGAGGATAAATGGAAAACTGCAGATAAAAATACTTTGGGAGGCTACACAAAAGAGAATAAGCAAAAGATAAAAGGTCCTGTAAGAGACGTAAAAGAAGGGAAAAGGAAGGGGCTTTCTGGAGAAGAAGGAACAAGAGGAAAAAAGGGAATAAGGACGGATTTACAATGGCCACCGAAGAACTGTGAAAAGAGTCAACAGATGGAGGGGCATGGTACAAAAAAGAAAATTGGAGCTTGTGAGGAAAAAGAAAATAAGTTGAATGCTTTAGTAAGTAGAAAATTGGGGCAGGATAGAAGGAGTCTGCAATGCATGGAAAGAATAAAGAGACTAGTATGTGGCTATACTTTGAACCAGCTCATTTGGGAAAGGGGGGGAAAAATTAGAAAGCTACATCCCTTAAATCGGTCCCAACTAATCTTCGCTTTCTCTAAATGTACCAGCCTGGAAGAAATAGGTACTAATGAACTAAGACAAGTTGGGTTCACACAGAATAGCAAAAGAAAATAAATAACAAAAGTTTTAATGTATACAGGGCTGGTAAAAAACAGCACCGACAATGGCTGAGAAAGAACTACAAAAGGAAGGGATAAGGTTAGTGCCAGAAATACAACTGTCCAAAGCAAGACACCAAGGTGAACCATTCTGGAGACACCACGCGGGCTGTTGGTCAAGACAGGTCAGAATACTAAAGCGGGTATATGAGGAGAAAGACAATATTGAAATTACTGTAGACACCACTGAGACAAGCAAACACTGGGATAATTGGAGTGTTGAAAATAGGATCAGGGCCCCTCTGAATCTGCCCTGGATGAAAAAGGGTATCTAAGAGAAATTGACATGGAACATTATTGGGCTTAGTAGAAGGTCAAAACTGGAAATCCTTAAAAAGCTCGCCAAAACCCACGAGATCATATGTCTGCAAGAAACCTGGCTGTGTGACAAAACCCACATAATCGATTGGTTTGTGCAAGTAAATAGGCCCGCATTAATGAGTCGGCAGGGATGCCCCACAGCGGGGATAATGACCTTAGTATCCACCAATATAGCGAGAAAAGTAAAACTCCTAGAAGTAAAATTCAAATGACTTGTGGCTTGTAGAGTGTTCCTACGGGACCTTGATCCCAAATATTTTAATTATGAATGTATATATGCAGGGGAGGTGACCGGATATCTACAGATCAGAAATGGGATTTTTTTAGGAAGCTCTAGATGGGGTGTGCAAAAATTATGATAAAGACATGTTGATTTTATTGGAAAACTTTAACCAAAAAATTAACCCCAAAATGACTGACCCATGGTTTAAAGAGATGTTGGGTACATACAATATAAATGCGACCAGCTTTCCTGAAATTAAAATGACAGCACTAGGAAAGTTTTTGGCCAGGAAGAATCTATTCGGTCTGAATGGCAGGATGGAGACTGATTGTCCATCTAAACAAACGTTTAAGGTTGGCTCGCAACCCTGCCCAATCGACTACAGTTTTATGTATACCTGGAACTTTGAAAACATCAAGAGTTTTTCGGTACTACAAGGTGAGGGAAGTGACCAAGACCCTCTAAAATGAGAATTATTCAGCGGGAAAGGGCCCTGCGAGAAACAATAATTCCTATACAATTGGATTATCTGAGACGCCTCACAACCAGAATGTCAGAAGAATGCATGGCAAAACTGGCTAATTTTCAGTAGAACTTAAAACTGGAAAATGTGATGGCACTTAATTTAGAGAGATGTGAAAAAATACCTAACCAAGTGGTCCAGTGCCTCAGGGTTAAGGTCAAATAAACCTTAAATATGGAAAAAAGAATGTTAATAACTATGGCAAGAGAAAGGAATGGTTTAGTGAGGAATGTTTGAAAATAATGAGGTTAATAAGTGAAGGGGAGAGAAGTCTTAAAGAAAAGTATGATTTAGAAAGGTATAATAATCTTGTGAAATTAAGGAAAACATACAAAACACTTATCCGGAACCAGGAAAGAACATTTAAAGAGAAATGCTGGAGTAATGTACTAGAAGCAATAGAAAATAAAATTTAATAAAGTTCTGGGAGCTAATACAGGAAGGCTCAGGCAAAACTCAGGGTTCAATGAACTGTGTTGTGGAGGAAGCCGCTTGGGAGGAGCTCTTGGGGGAAATCTATGGTAAAAGGCAAGAGCCAACAGAGAGAAGTAGAATGCACTCGGCAGGGGTGGGGGATGACATCAGAGCACACTTTACAGTAGAAAACATAAAACGTATTATAGTATGTTAAAATCTGACCTGTGCTGCTGGGCCTGACAACCTTCCAGCCATCATAATAAATGCCCGGGTGGAGTGGTGGTTAGACCTTCTATTTCAGGTGTTCTCCTTCATACTAGATACAGGACAGCTTCAAGACAGTTGGAGAGGTGCTATAATAAGACCCAGACATAAGAGAGGAGATATAAGGTCTCCTAAAATCTATAGGCTGATTAATCTTCTAGATGTGGGCGAAAAGGTTTTTGCAAAACTCATACTTGAAAAACTGAAAGACTGGGTTGAATCGAAATCAATAGTTCCCCCTGAACAAGGAGGCTTCAAGGAGGGTCTACGACTGCTTTGCTCTCTGGTCCTTCGCACGGAAGTCGATTGAGCAGAGAAGGGGATTGTTTTGTTGTTTTCGTTGATTTCCATGCCGCCTTTGATCTGGTGGACCGGGACTGTTTATATGAAACCATGATAAATTATGCTATTCCTAAGGAAATTTTGATCCTAATACCGGAGTTACATAAGCACAACTGGGCCCAAGTCATTATGGACACAGAGGGGACTCTGACTCAGCGAATACCAATTAATAATGGGTTAAGACAGGGCTGCGTGCTAAGCCCACTGTTCTTTTCCCTATTTGTTGCAGATCTCCCCAAGACCCTGACATTAGCAAGAGGAGCCAGCCCTAGAATGGATAGCAAACACATATCATGGCTTTTGTATGCAGACAACCTGGTGATTTTAGATCAGACGGGGATGGGTCTACAGAGAAAGTTGCATGCATTTAGGGATTACTGTAGACATTAACAGTTAACCGTAAATGGATAAAACTAAGGTGATGTGTTTTGGTAAAAAAGTTGATAAGTTCATCTGGCACTTGGGAACCTCAAAACTGGACATAGTTAGTGAATATAAGTATAAAGAATTTGGTATGAAAGGTCATTAAACTGGTATACCCATGTGGAGGCCCTAAAGGCGAGGGCCATTGCTTCATTGAGTGTCTTGAGAAAATTTAACTAGGACTATGGGGATATGTCACATAGACCAGTTTTAAAAGCTTATGTGGCCATGATACCACCACAATTACAATACGGAGCAGAATTACTCTACATTAGTGGCAAAAGTGGGTGGGACACCGAAGAAGGGAAATGTGTTAAACACTTATGTCCCGATCAGGTTCCTCTATGATACAGGCCATTAGACTAGAGGCGGGTTTGACCTCTTGAAACATATTGGCCAAAGTGGCTGTATTAAGATTCTGGAAAAGACTGGGCCAGGTAGAGGAACAGAAAATCTCCCATTGGTGCAAAAAAGAGATCCAGCAAAGCGAATTAAAGTGGGCAAATGGGGTCAGAATTTTTTTTTAATCTGTTTGTATGGATAGGAAGGTGAGCTTATGTAATGAAACCATGGAAGTAGAAGTTTCCAAAGGTGAAATGAGGCCAATAGAGTTGGAACTATCCCGGGAAAAGGATTGGCGATATTTGTGTGGGAAAATATCAGCACAATTTATGTTAAAGTCCTGGCAGAAAGGAGTCTGGTTCCCTTATCTGGTTTTCTTACCAAACCATTGGCACAAGTATGAATTCTTAAGAATAAGAATTGGTATAAATCCTTATCCTTATCATGCAAATGGGAAAACAAAAATGGAAATGATCCAACCTGATAGGAACTGTATATGCAAGCTCTGTACAAAATGCAACATTTTGCACATATTAGTGGATTGTTTAAAGATTTTATGTCCACTATTTTTTAAATATGGAATGAGGAATCGAGCACAGGCCATAGACCTTCTTACTGATATGCGCTACTTGGACATTGCAATTGCTATTGGAAGATTTATGATTGCAGTTAAAAAGTCATGCTCGGACAAATAAAATGAACTTGGTGTATGGACAATTCACCTTAGAAGTATAGTAAGAAATGAAATAGTATAAATATAACCAGGAAGTTTAAATGTCATTGCTTTTGTTCTGATTTTAAAGGATAAACTATATATATGTCAAACCCACATAAATAAATTGAAAATGAATATCTTAATCTAATGATAGAAGAGGTAGTTAAGAATTTCAACATTATACATTCCAATGATTTGATTACGATTTTTTTAATTACATGGTTTTGAAGGGGTATTCTTATATCAAGGCTTTGTCTTCTTTTAAATTGTATGAATCTGAATTATGAAATTTGGTGCTGACATTTTAAGTATTGTAATATTGACTCTTAAATTGTGAAATGTTTAAGATAAGGTGATTATATGTGTAATTGTGTTGTTTGAAGACCACTGGTCTAAATAAACTTTCTTTTGGCTGACTGACTGATAACTCTTCCGGCAGTGGATGCTGCCCCACTTGTAGATCCCCAGGATCCACACCATCTTGGAGATGGCCTTCCAAATCTACCTCTGCTGTAGTGTTTTATTTACAAAATATTGTTGCAAAATTTTGAACACATTTATAATGTTTAAATGCAGACATATGAACACAAGGTGAGTGAGAATAGGACGGCCTCAAGTTATGACACCATTTCCAGACCTTCCCACCATGGAAGAATAGGATATAATCAAAAATAAAGATGAAATGGGCAAACTCTTCTTGATTTATATCACCAGCTGGAGCCATATCTTCTGCCTCACAATAGGAATCCCACATCAATAACCTCAATAATTAAAATAATGGCATTACTCCATTTTGTGGCCACAGGATCATTTCAATACACTGTTGCAGTATCTGGTGGAATGTCACAACCAACTTTCAGTGGTGTGCTACAAGAAGTTCTTTCTTCAATGATGAGACACATCAACAACTTCATCCAGTTTCCACAACATGAGGATTTTACCAATGTGAAGGGAGATATTTATGCTTTGGATCACCTACCACATGGGATTGGAGTAATTGATGGAACACATATTGCCTTGGTCAGGCCACATGACAGAGAACAAGTCTACTGCAATTAAAAAAACTTCAATTCAACCAATGTGGAAATAGTGTGCTTTCCAGATTAGTACATAAAGTCTGTGTGTGCGCATTTTCCGAGATCAACACATGATTCCTTTGTACTACGGAACAGCACCATCCCCCTGCAAATGTCACAACTTAGACCTGACAGGGCTTGGCTTGTTGGTAAGTACAATCTGTCAATGTATTTTTTTAGTTAATTTCAAGTTTAATAATCAAAAATAGTATTACATTTTTGCCTAATTTTTATTTCATATAGGAGACTCAGCTTATCCTAACTGACCATGGTTGTTAGCACTGCTGAGGAATCCAACAACTCCAGGGGAAGTCCACTTCAACGGGGCCCATGGAAGAACACTAAGGCCAGTGAAGTGGGATTTTGTGCTCCTAAAGGCCAGATTTCCATGTCTGGATAAGACTAGTGGAGCCCTCCTCTACTCTCACAATAATGTGTGCAAAATCATCATGGAATGCTGCATGTTACATAACATAGTCCTGCGACGGAACATCCCGTACATTGCAAAGGCATGCTAGTCTACCGCCCACCTGGCCCCAAAGGTAGTTTTCTAAATAACATAAGCTCACTATTAGAGGCCAGTGCCTGTGAAAAAGATTTTTTTGATAATCAATTTTATTGGCTTTAAGATCAGACACGTTAACATCACCGGATAAATGTTTGTGAATATAAGCACTGATTACAGTCACCAAGCACAAGAGCATACAAAGGAGTGGATCAGAGCATCGTCGCAACCCCGCCACCCCATCCCTGCCCCGGAGAGGGAAGTGTCGTATTTTTAGGGTATCTGGCCCAACCATTTGCCACAGAGTTTGGTGAATTTGGCAGGGCATCCTCATGCCTCGAACAAAGGTCTCTCTTGTGCGGCGCACCAGTCCACCCCCGGCACCTTTTCGCCAAGGTTGGAGGATTGGCCAGCGCCCAGGAAGCCGCGATGTCTCTCTTGGCCACCACAATTGCTGTGCCATGGAAGGCCCTGTCTGCCCGGGAACCGTCAAGGCCCTCCATCACCCCCAGGAGGAGGCGCACGGGGTCATGGGGAATCGGCCAGCCTGGGACCTGTGTGAGTTCCGTCTCTATTCCTGACCAGTATGAAGCGAGGCAGGGGCATGTCCAAACCATGTGGTAAAAGTCAGATGGTGCGTGACCGCAACGTGCACAGTCTGGGGAGGGGCGCAGTCCTGCTCTGTGTAGGTGTGAGGGGGTGATGTATGCCGCGTGGAGATAGTACAGTTGTATGAGGCGGAGTCTGGCTGAGGACGTGATGGTTTTAGGGGCCATGAGGGTGTCTCAGCAGTCTTCGTCATCTAGGGGGCCCACCCATCCCTCCCAGCGTGTCCGGAGTGGGAGCAGAGTTACCGGCCCATTGTTAATGAGGGTGCGGTATATACGAGAGACCCCCCTCTTCCCAGATTCCCCATCATGACTTGGGCTTCGAGCAGGCTAAACTCGGGGAGGGACGTGCCCATTGGGATATGTGTGTGGAGGGCATGACAAAGTTGTAAGTATTCATAGAACTGCGAAGCATGGCGGGTGTACCCCTCTCGGAGGTTTTGGAATTTCCTGATGTGGTCACCCACCCACACGTCACCCAGCACAGAGATCCCGATGCGGTCCCATCGCTTAAACCCCGGGAGTGCTGCCACTTCCCCCAACCATGTACCGTGCCAGAGAGGTGTGTGTCATGTGAGTTGTTTGTCCCACTGCGTGTGCCGCAGGGCTGTGCGCCACGCCACCAGGACCATCCTGGTTATCGGCTGGATCCCCTGGGGTATGGGGCACCTGTACAGGTATACTAGTATTTGAGGGAAGTCCATATTTATGAGCTCCGTCATATATGCCGGATCCGACCATTCCCCGGTAAACCAATCCTGTATTACGAGAAGCCGAGTGGCCAAATAGTATAAGTGGAGGTCGGTCATGCCCATGCCTCCGTCAAAGGGCGGGATCCTGCACTGGGCAAGAACAATCCGCGGTCTCGTTCCTCCCCACAGAAACCTTGTGATTACCCCATCCATGTCTTTAAACCAACTACGCGGGAGGTGAAGAGTAGTGTTCTGGATGATGTACAGGAAGCGCGGGAGGATCATCATTTTGAATAATACAATCCTCCTGAGTGGATTGAGCGGCAGAGTTTGCCAGAGCTTGAGGTCAGTTTTGGCCTTAACGACCAGCGGGGTAATGTTCATTGCCCACTCCATTTCAGGAAGCAGAGCGACCCACACCCCTAAGTACTTGAAGGACTGTCTCCTGATGGGGCTGTTGTTCTGCTAATCGAAGCAATCTCGGGAGAGATGGAGGGGTACTAGCGTCGACTTCCTCGGGTTGAGGCGGAGACCCGAGACGCTTTCAAAGGCTCGGAGGACCTCCAGGAATCGAGGGCCGGAGCCGGCCGGATCTGGCAGATAGAGCAGGACGTCATCAGCGTATAAGGAGATTTTGTCAGTATGATGAGAAACCCAGGACCAGCCCTGTATTAGGTGATCGGATCGAATGAGGCAGGCTAAAGGCTCCATTGCCAGAGCAAATAAGAGGGGTGAAAGAGGGCAGACCTGCCAGGTGCCCCTCTGGATTGGGAAGGTCTCGGAAAGGGTTCCATTAATCAGCACCCTGGCTCTGGGGCGGGAGTATAGGACCTTGACAAGGCTCTGGAACTGTTGTCTCACACCCAACAGCTGCAGAACGTCCTCTAAATAGTACCAATCCACTGTGTCGAATGCTTTCTCAAAGTCGACAAGGAGGAGCGCAAGATAGGGCGAGAGGGCCTGGCAGTGGGCAAGAGCCAAGTGGAGACGACGGAGACAGTGTCTGGTACTTCGCGCTGGCATGAAAGCCGCATTGGTCCGCGTGGACCAGCTTGTGGAGGAGGGGACGAAGTCTCTGGGCGAGGACCGTAGCGTAGATTTTAATCTCCGTATTGATCAGGGAGATTGGACGATAGTCCGCACAGTTGGGGGACGGTGGTTGGGTCTTAAGGAGTACGACGATAGTCACCACGTCAGTCTCTGGAGGGTAGGAACCAACCTCAGCCACATGCTGGTAGAGGTGCATAAGATGGGGGACCAACAAATCCCGATAGGTCGTGTAGTATTCTTGGGGGAAACCGTCAGGTCCCGGGGTTTTCCCGGCCTTCAACAAGGAGATCGCGCCATGTATCTCTTCCGGGGTAATGGGGAGGTCCAGGTCGACTGCCTCGAACTCTGAAAGGCAAGGGAGGTGTATCCCCACACGACGGAGCACATCAGGATGGCCACCTCTGGCGTGTGAGCGGAGTACAACCGGGCGTAGTAGTCGGCAAATGTTCGTGCGATATTAAGTGAAGTGTGTTGGGAAGTGCCTGAGAGGTCCTGGACCTCCGGAATCACCCTGTTGGCGAGGGGGTATGAGGTCAATCTGTGTAACAGACTACAGTTTTTGTCCCCCCGGCCATAGATTCGGGCCACAGATGAGCGCCACAGCATCTTGGCTGAGTCCAGGGAGATTTGCTTGATCTCTTCTCCAGTGAGCGTCAGTTGTCTGTCTATGTGGGCGTCAGAGGTGTCGGTTTGGGCCGCTTCTAACCGTATAGCTTGGGCTTCCAGGGTGGTCAGGCGGTCGGTTAGTGCCTTACGTTTTGCGTGTACCTGGCCTCTAGCCATGCCGCGGATAGTGGCTTTACTGGCTTCCCAGAGGGTACTCGGAGAAGGGACTGATCCCTGATTAGTGAGAAAATATTGACGTAGTTCCTCCGCTATGGCCTTTCTAACCTCGTTGTCTTGCAGGAACCAGGCGTTCAGTCTCCACACTGCCCTTGCCGCTTCCGGAGTTCCACCCAGGTGCAGGGATAGGGCTGAGTGATCCGATATTCCCCGGGGAAGGATAGCTATATTGGACACCCTGTGGCAGTCCGTGGCGGGCAGCAACACCAAGTCAATGCGGGAGTGCGTGTGGTGGGCCACCGAGGTGTGGGTGTATTGGGTTCCTCTGGGGTTCCAGACCCTCCAAACGTCACACAAGCCGAGTGCGGCCTCCCACTCTGTCAGTCTCCGCGCATGGGCTACTCTTGTTGGAGAAGGAGCACCCGACGCATCCAGGGCTGGTCACATGACGGCATTAAAGTCTCCCCCGATCACCGTCTGTCCCAGGGGCAGGGAGGAGAGTGCGTCTGTAAGGTGTCGTAGTGTGGAGGCGAGCGTGGCAGGTGGGACATATATGGATACTAGATTAAGGGTGTTTCCCTCCAACTTCCCGGACACAATCACATATCTCCCTTGGGGATCCGTTGAGACTCGGTCGGGGGTGAAGGGGAGCCCTCGACGTGTCAGAACTGCGACTCCTCTCGAGCCTCGCTCAAAGCCCGAGGCCACACTTTATCGAACCCGTATCTAGCCAGGAAGGGACATTGGGTCCCGAGGAGATGTGTCTCCTGAAGTAAGAGTATATCAGGCAAGTGTCGTTGGGCGTATCTCAGGACTGCTGTTCTTTTGATACGATCCAGAATTCCATTCACATTCCAGGACAGGGCGTGGAGGGGCCTACCTAGGGTGGGCGGGTGCATCGTGGCTGTTGTATGAGATGGGTGGGCCAAGGGAGAGTGGCCCCTATCGGGGTGTGAGTGGGGCAGCACCGGCGCATGTGTCCAACAAGTGCCGCATGGTGTCTGGTCGCATGGCGTTGAGCTGGTGAGTCAGCATCAGGGTATCTTTGGTCAATAGAAAAATAGTCTGTATCTGGTGAGAACTCAAAACAACCCAGGGGACAACGGTCCCCTCCCATTCCCCCCCTTTCCTCCCCTCCCTATACTTCCGGAACTGAAGCATCTGTTGCCCTGAGAAAAAAAAAGTTAACAACAAGCTAAGTTAAAACGCTTAGCCGGGGATCGTGCGATACTAGTGGACCCCTCCACATCATCGAGTGTAGCAGTCTGCAAGATTTGCCATCTCAATGTGCAGTGTCCGAAGGGTGTACCATGTCCAACCGCTGCCTCTTTGGAGTTTCCACCTCCTCGCTCCCGGATGTCAGGCCGAGCTACCAAGTGTCGGGCTTTTGGAGAGATCTGTGTCAGAGGCTACAGGGTCCAAGGCCACGGAGGGTTCAGGTGCTCCGAGGGTGTTTTCCACTGAGCTATCTCTACTGCGATCCCGTGAAATTGACGTGTCCGTGTCGTTCTTGGTGTCCGGGGCTCTCAAGCTAGCTGATGTGGGGGACCCTCTACGTGATCCTCGGCCCCTGCGGGAGCGTGTGCGCCTCCTCTGCTGCCGTGGGGGGTGTGGGCCAGATCCGAACAGTCCGGACGGTCCAGCTGAGGCTGCAGGGCGGACCTGGAGAGGCCTCTCTTCGGTCAGCCAGGTCCAGGCAGATTGTGGGGTCTCAAAGAAGAGCGTTTTGTCCTGGAAGACGACTCGGAGATGGGCCGGGAAGAGGAGGCCATATCTCAGGCCAAGATTACAGAGTTTTTGCTTGATTTCATTGTACGAGCGGCGTTGGTCCTGTACCTCCTTAGTACAGTCCGGGAAGAGCATCACGGTATGGTTCTGGAATTTCAAGGCACCTTGGGCCCGAGCCGCTGTCAAGATGGCGTCTCTGTCTTTAAAGTTTAGGATCCTGGCAATGAGCGGCCTGGGCGGAGCCCTGGGAGGAGGCCTCGGGGCAAGAGAGCGGTGGGCCCGCTCGATCGCGAACCAGGGTGATAGCTTGTCCTTGGGCACCCATGAGGTCAGCCAGATCTCCACGAAGGCAGCCGCCCGGCCTCGTTCTGCCCCCTCCAGAAAGCCCACCAGGCAAAGATTGTTGCGTCGCGATCCGTTGTCTGCGTCTTCAGCCCTGCGGTGCAACTCCTTCGTATGTGTCTGAAGGTAGGTAACCTGGCTGTTTAGTTGGGTGAGGTCGTCTTCGACTGTGGAAATGCGAGATTCCGCTTCGGAGATACGAGCTGTGGCGTTCCACAAGTCTTGGCGGATGAGGGCCATGTCAATGCGGACTTCGCCGATCTTGCTCTCCACCAAGGATTGGGAGGTGCCAATGGCTTGCAGGATGATTGACAAATCAGACCCCGGAAGGGGGGGACCCCCCGAGCGCCCCCTCCACTGGGCCATGGTCGGTCGTGGTATACTGGTCCATTTTAGTTTGCGTCAGCGCCCCAGTTGATTTGGCGATACGATCTCTCCCCATCTTGGATGCGGGATGGGGGAGGGCAGCCTCCATGTGGAAAGTGGTTGACTGAGTATCCAAGGACCTGTGCGGAGGGGCCCCCCACGAGACCCCAAAGGCCGGGAGTGTGGGCACCTAGGCCTCTGGATCCAACAGCTCCCCTCATGCTAGTGGAAGTTATTCAATGCAGAGTTCAATCATGCTGGGGCGAGCCACGACCGCTCCGGGGGCCACCGGGGTCACATCCCAGGGGTCACCGCGCGCGCCTCCGCGGCCAAGCTTCCAACCAAACCAGGTATGGGCAGTGCAGCGCGGCGCCCCACGACCCCCTCCGGTCCAGACCAGGCACCCCAGGCCACCACGATGCAGGCCGGTCCGTCAGGGTGGGTTCGATGTCCAATGGCCTTTCAAGGGCAGTGGGAACCCTCACAGCTCCTCACGTGGGCACCCGGGGGAAAGGGCCCCAGGGGTTGACGGTTGCGGGGGGAGGGTGCCAGAACAGCGGCCAGTCGGTTTTGGCCAAGACCAGGCAGGTGGGCCCCGCCAGTTCGCAGTCGATGCCCCAGGCATTTGGACCAGCGGGTGCAGACACCGCCCGGCACGCGCACACCGCCCCGTGGGCCACGGGGCCACCACAGTGGGCAGGTTCCGGACAGCCAACACCAGGGAGGGAGGGGAGCCGGGGAGCCTCACCCAAGGCTCCCGCCGCACAACTCCTACAGCCGAACGACCCGAGGAGTGCACCAGCTTGCCTGTAGAGTATAGGCAGAGAACTGAGAAGGGGGGGCCGGGGAGACCCTCCCGGGCCTCCCGCTGCGCAGTGCCAGCAGCCAGTCAGCCCGATGGCACCCCTCAGCTGAGTGAAGCCGCGGCAGCCAGGACAGACAAGAGGTGGTGCACGGTACCCCTGAGCACCACAGCCAGCGCAGGCCAGCTCCACTCCCCACAGCGCAGCTCCCAGGGGGAGGGGGGAACCGAGCCTCTCTCCTCCCCTCCGCTGCCCAGCACGGCAGCCGAACCCCCGTCCCCGCCTCACTCACTGGGTATCTGCGCTCCCACGGCTCGGGAGTCAGTCCAGGCCACAGGCTCCAGCCAGCACGGAGACCTCAGGATGATCCTTGGTGCCGGCTCTCCAGAGGTTGGAGCTTCTCAGGATCATGGCACTTCCCCTCTGCCGTCCCGGGGTGGATGGCCTTCAGTTGCGGGTCCAGCCGCAATCCGCCGCAGGTCTCCTCAGAAGCCTCCGCCACAGACCTCGGGAGCCGCCATTTTGCTTCCCTGGGCCTCCCTAGCTGCAGAGTCGGGACAGATCTCAGGCCCAGCAGGGCGACACCCCACTCGCACAGGTCACCCACCACGTGGGGCCTCGAGTAGGGCAAGGGCCGCGCCGCCGGCAGTCACACCACAGCAGGACGTACCAGGGGTTACGGGCGGCTGACAGCGGGAGCCGCCATGATGCAGTCAGAAGGCCCTCGGGATCTGGGCTCAGAGCAGGCGCCAGGCTCAGCGGGGCAGCAGCGTGAGCCGCCGGTGTACCACAGCCGCTTCAGGGGATGACGGCAGGCTGGAAGAAGGTATGGATTGCAATCTGAGGCTAGAGGATTTGAAGCGGATGACGGAGGGGTCAGGAGCACTCTTAGAGTGCGACTGCCATCTTGACGCTTCAGGCCACGCCCCCGTGAAAAAGATTTTAATATTCTAGGTGTTTTTAATTTTCACCTCGAAGCTTTGGCAGACAAGTATTACGAGGCCTTCCTTGACACCATGAGCATGCTAGGATTAACATAAATAATTAACAAATCCACGTATGTCACTGGACATCGTTTAGATGGCCTCTTTACCAACAGCTCCCTGTTATTATTTTTAAAATAAACGCTCCACAAGTCCATCATATGAGTTTAGGGCCTAGTCATTCTACTCGATCTCGGGCATGGAAGAATATCGATAATAATCTTCTTACCCAGCAGCTGCTCCAAACCAAACCCAGTCTGCCAGATGACACTGAACAAGCCTCACAACTTTTCAATGACTGGCTAAACTCTGCTGCCCTAAAGGTAGCTCCTTACAAAAAGTCCTCCAACAATAATAGGAAAACCCCGTCCACCCCATGGTTCACTGAGGCTCTTAGATTCGAAAAACAAGACTGCAGAAGACAAGAAAGATGATGGTGTGTAATATATGATGCGCTGGAACAATCCCTTTATAAGGACGCTTTGTCCAAATACAAAAGCCTGCTGATTAAGTAAAAGAGCAACTACTTCACTCAACTAATACATGGAGCTAAAGATTCCCCAAAGAGCTTTTTCAAGTGGTCTTTAAACTTACCACACAATCAAGTAGTGCAGTAATCAGCCATTCCCAAGTCTTCTGTGACACATTAGCCTCTAGCTTCAGGGATAAAGTCAACCAAATCCAGTCTAAGTTTGAGGCATCATCCTCTTCCACCACTAGGGCTGATACCACTCAGGTCAATTCCACTCAATCTTCCTTTGCAGAATTTTCTCCGGTTACCTTTGATCAGATAGCTAATATGATCATAAAGGCCAAGTCAGGCTCTCCACAAGACTCTTGTCCTCCTTCTGTTCTTATACAGGTTCCTGAGCTGATAGGCATTAGTCTCACAGCCATTTTTAACTCCACGTTTAGCACTGGAGTTTTCCCCTCACTCTGGAAAACAGCCTCCATCCTACCTCACTTAAAAAACATAGCCTGAAGCTAGTCGGGCCTAATAACTATCGCCTGATCTCACGCCTTCCTCTTCCCGCCAAAAGAGTTTAGAAAGTCATGAACACTCAGCTGGCCCATTATCTACAAGACAATCAACTTCTTGATGAGACTCAATTTGGCTTCAGGTCAGGGCACAGCACAGAAATGTCCTTGATCAAAGCTACAGAGGAAGTAACGGCTGCACTAGATAATGGATGAGCCACAGCTCTTATCTTCCTTGATTTGTCTGCAGCATTGAACACATTCGATCACAAGTTGATGATTGACTCTTTGAGTACTCTTGTAATCAAAGATAAAGCTTTGGCCTTACTCACCTCCTTTTTTACAGACAGACTAAAATCAGTTGCCTTGGGCCATTTCGAACCCTCCCCCTTCACTCTTCCTTGTGGGGTGCCTCGGGAATCATCTATTAGCCCTACATTATACAATATTTATTTCACTGAGTTGGCTACCTTGGTCAGATCTTTTGACTGGTCTCTGACTTTCGATGCTGACGACACTCAAATCGTCTTGTCAGCCTTTAAAAATGGCACCAAACTCTCGGCTCAGTTCCATGACTGTATGCGGGTGGTCAGTCTATGGATGATTAGTCATTGCCTGAAACTCAACTCAGGTAATATGGAGGTAGTACTGTTCAGAAACCTCTCCCCAGCCTTCTTGGTGGCCCCTTCCCATCCCGGTGACCAAGGCTAAAAACGTAGGAGTGTTAATCGATGGAAAGCTGAACTTTGGGCAGCAGGCCAATGCAATTGTCTCCTCTAGCTTTTATTTAGTTAGGACAATTTAAAAAATCCTGCCCTTTATTCCTGCACACACCAAAAAGACTATTATTAACTCCTTAGTTCTATCTAAAATAGACCATTGCAATGGCCTATATGTGAACATGCAGGAAAAATATCTCAATAAGCTTCAGACAGTGAAGAATGTGGCGGCTAGGCTCCTCCTAGTCATTCCTAAATTTCAATCTGTGGAGAGGTGTGGTGCAGCGGCCAGGGCAGCTGACTTCGGAGCACAGGGTTCACGGTTCGATCCCCGGCTCCGGCGGCAGCTCAGCTCAGCACCATGTGACTCTGGGCAATAGCTCACTTAATTTCCACTCCGGCCCCCAGCGCCTTGAGACCCGTAAGGGTGAGTAGCTGCGCTATATAAAAACGGACTTACATTTACATTTAATCTGTCTCTTAGAAAATTTAGAGACTTCATTACCTTCCTATAAGAAGCTGCATCAAATTCAAAGCCCGCTGTATGGCCTATAAGGCTCTTCATGACACCGGCCCTCTCTTCTTTAGATAGTCCTTCAAATGGTACACCCCCAATAGACCGCTGCATTCTGCAGGGGCAAACAAATTGCTGCTACCCAGAATCCGAAAAGGCAAACTGGGGTGGTAGAAGTTTTACGACAAGAACCATTAAGCTCTGGAATAGTTAGCCCTGCCGTATCAGACTCCTGCCCACTTTGATCTCCTTCAGGAAGGAGCTCAAAATGTGGCTGTTTATTAACTAGGGTTCTCACTCTTGCTCAGAAGTCAGCACCAAGACACCTTTGGTATATGTGTGCTTAATACATTTTTATAACATAACAGGAAGGCAGCCCCTGGATGAGGATGTTGAAATGCCAAATGAAGATGATAGTTGTGAAGAAGAAGGAATAGACTTAGGTCAAGATGTTATTGACACCTTCTTCACATGAGTGTAAGTATATATTTACCTATTATTACATTAAAATTTAAACCAACGTTTAATCAAATGAGTATAAATGTCTGTGCTAGACATTTTTTTAGAAAGAGCAAGCTAAGGAAAATCCAAGGCAAAGATTTTTGTTGATCTACATTTTTACACATTGACTACTGTGTTTATTTACATTGTTTATCTTTGATTGTTTTTAGAAAATGTGTTCTCCAAATTAGTCATTTGTAATGTGTCTATTTTGGAATGTGATAAAAACAATCTTTTATTTTAATCTTTTTTAGGTTCCTTCACTATGTCATCTTCATTTGGCTATTTCACAGTTATGACATTTGCAGTTGCTGTGAATCTGAAAGGGACCATGAGTTGATCCTGTGAAAGACACACACACACTTTGGATGCACATATCTTGTATAAAGACAACTTCCACTGTAATTGAGTTGAAGTTTTTAAGATTACATTAGCCTTGTTTTCTGTTGAATGTTGCCACCAAGCCAATATGTGGTGCTTAAATTGCTCTAACCACAAAGTATACAAATCTTTCTTCACATTGGCAAAATCCTCATTTTGTGGTAAGTGTATGAAGCTGTAGATGTGTCTCATCATTGAATAAAGAAATTCTTGTAGCACACCACTGAATGTTGGTCGTGAAATTCCACCAGATACTGCTCACTTTACAATCCAGCAATTTCTTTTCCTCTGGAGACATTTGCCTCTGCAAGCAGCTCAATTCCCACTCAGCGTGGTTACCTTTTGTTTAGCTCCCTAGAGAGAAGCAGTACCAAAAGACTGCCGGTGGAGCCTCCTTAGGCCAGACACAGGGGTTAGAAGGTTACTATTCTGCAAGTACCAATGCAAGCACAGCGGGGCCGCTTGTTGAGAAAGTTTTACACTTGGGTCTGCTTCCCTGAAGTTGGAGACAACAGAGTTCCAGGAGATATATCAGTGCTTTGATGCTGAGTGCCCCAGGGCCAAGTAGGAGCTACTTTTTATGGTCTGGCTGGACAGCGCAGCTATCAACAGACAATTATGTGATCCTCATTAGAGAAGGGCTTTAGCTCCGCCTACATGTTGGGAGCCAGGAGTTTTGATTGAACAGAAGTTGTGTGCTTCTGCACAAAAAGTGCTTGCCCTCCAGACAGCTGTGATTATTTTATTTATTTATCCAGCTGTCTAAGCTTGAACTTAATGTCACACACATGACATTAGAATGCTATTAAAGCATCTTAGATAACTAGATAATTTATGTTCTTTGTCTCTGACAGCAGCACAGATTGGAGTAGGGCAGTCATTAAACTACATGGATTTTTAGGTCGGGCTTGACAGTGTAGCTGTCACCTGATCTTTTAAACTACACCAATATTATTTTACAGTTCTTTGTTTCTGCAGAAATACATATCTATTCCCATGCTATTTACTTGTAGTGCATCACATTACCATGGAACACTCCTATGATGTCATCAAAAGTATATAAAATGAAATAGAAACAGAGCAAACAAAATATAACAAAAGTAATGCAACACACATAATGACAATATAAGATTATCAATAGGTTCATGGCAATGTATCTGGTGAATGGTCTGTCATCACATTTTAATCTATAACTCCCCTGTATTGCGCCCGGTCATCCCATATCTTAGAGTGTCTACATGGATAGCCTCATGCTTCTTAAATCAGCTTCTCCAGCACTCTTCACTCATCCAAGCCTTGTCTCCTTTTAGCTATTATTGGGGGTGTCTGAGCGCGCCAGTTTTGCTCAATATTAGGCTTGGTAATGATCACGGCAATTCCTCGAAAGAGTTTCTGATATCTAGTGAACCCTAGATCTTCAGTGATGTGTAATAAAGCCACTTGAAGATCCAAAATGTCCTGGACATCGAGCAACTCATTGCAGGTGTGGTAACCTGGGCCTTGAGAGGATTGAAGCGTAATGTGATTTTGTCACATTTGTCTGGAACATCACAGTGGGGAATGTTCTTAAGGAAATGTGATCATTTGATTGGCAACTGGAGCCTGTGCTGGGGAGGATGGCTGGGATAATTATCATGTAATCTGGATGTTATCAAGCCTTCATTTAACTACTTCACACACTTGTGACGCTTACATCAAGAGAGTGATCTGCCTTTTAACACTGTCAATGAGGAACATACTGCAGTTACATGAAAAAGTAACAGAAGAACCTGGAGGGTGAAGAAAATAAGTCATCTCAACATCCCATGGATAATTCAAGAAACTAGGACCAGCGCATTTTGTATGGTGAGAGGAAGAGAAGTCACGGGTAATGAGAATTGAGCCAAATGGGTATGAATAGTTAATTGTTACCCCATTGTGTAACTGCTGCTGCGGGTCTCGTGCGCCTCTCGACTCATTTGTCAATAAGCACCACTAACTCTGCAGCATCTTTTGAAAAGGCCCCAGTGCAAGGGTGCTCGAGCCTGAGCTTGGCATGTGCTGCATTTCTCCTGGAGACAAGGAAGTAACTCGAGCACTTGGTTGCTTCTCACTCATATGCACGTGAGAAACAAGCCCAATTTCCTACAGAAAATGGTGCAAACTGATGCTGGAGTGGCCATTTTGAACTATTGGGCTTGCTCACATTGGCATTCATTGATACCACAATGCTAATTAAAGCAATAGGCCCTCAACTGTCTGTGAGCTCATTACAATAATTAAGGTGATAGGCACGCTACTGCCTGCTCTAGTTGGGGAGGATTATGGAAAATGCATTGACTGTGTTTGGGATGATTGTGTGTGCTGGCGGCGATTGGAACGACTTAACATACAAAAAAAAAAGAAAATGAGAAGAATAACAGTGTCTGTGAGCTCACTGCGATAAGCATTCCTCTTCTTAAGAAAGTAAAAGGTACAGGTTAACATTGTTAATCAGCTGAGGTTGACTTTGTGGCTAATTGTTTGGTGGCTGTATGCTTAGATGATAGGCACGCCTCTTCCAAGTACAGCTTAGGTGAGCAATGTACTAGCGCCAAATGGTACGCCTCTTTACAAGGAAGGGAACAGCAAATTTCCTCAGAATAACAGGGGACACTTGTGAGGAAGTCATTAGGGATAATTGTTGAACTGTTAAGTGGTATATCAGATAGTAATATCATGAAGAATGTGACTGCACTGCCATTCTTTCTGTCATCAGGTGAACCCAGTATAACATGGAACAAGTGAAAGAAAGTGTTTAAGAGATATGCCAGAGTTTGCGTAGCATCTTGAGCTCTGAAAGCAAAACAGCTCTTTTATTGCATTGTTTAGGTTCCAAAGAGCAGGAAGTGTTCAATAATCTTCCTGCTGTATCTGATAGTGAGGTAGTAGAATTAAATGAATATGATTTGTGTATAAGGAAATTCGACAACCACTACTTGCCTAAGGTCAGTACCATTCTTGAGAGATGCAATCTTGGCAGAAGTGGGCATGAATCTGTAGAAAATGATATCAACAGAGAGGAAAAGGCAGCAGTTTATGCTAGGGAGAAGCATTGAAAAGGTCAGGGTTAAGCTTTGGCAGAAGGACGATCCCACTCTTGGGGAAGTGTTGGTAATAGCAAAAAAAAATTGAACACTCAATGAAATGTGCCAGAAAAATTAAGAAGGACTCAATGCAGGATGTCAGTATGGTGAAACAAAGCAAGGGTCTTAAGATCGCAAATTGTTGTAGAAAAAACAATGACCAGAGAAAGTGTTTCCGGTGTGGGAGTAAGAGTCATTTGGCTTTCCACAAAGAATGTCCAAAACTAAAAGTCATGTGCAGAAGGTATGGCAAGAAAGGCCACTTCCAGAGTGAATGCAAAAGTAAAGGGGGAAAAGTTAATGTCAAATTCAAAGAAGTGGTTGTAGAAGAAGATGATGGGGAATCTGACTTTGAATTTGTGGGCACATTTTTTGCAATTTGAGAATGTGGACAAGAAGTGTCCTGTTGATGAAATCCTAGTGGAAGGGAAAGAGTCAAGGGCCAGATGTACGACCCTTTTTTGCGGACGCAAACGGGAGATCCACCCGTTTGCGGCCGCAAAAAAGGGTAATAGCATGTACAAATGCTATTTTGCGAATCACTGACTCGCAAAATAGCATTTGCGACTCGCTATTAGGAAGGGGCGACCCTTCCTAATAGAGAGTCAACATGCTATGTACTAATGTTTTGCGACCACATTTGCGGCCGCAAAACACTTGCAGTTTACCACCTACTTCAAGTAGGTGGTAAACTTCTCGCAAAGGGGAAGCGGTCCCCAGGGGACCCCTTCCTCTTTGTGAGTATGTGGGAAAATATATTTTAAGAGTAGGCAGTGGTCCCAGAGACCACTTCCTGCCCTTAAAAAAATGAAACTGAAAAGTTAAATTTTTCTTTTTAAATGCATCCCGTTTTTCTGTAAGGAAAACGGGCTGCATTTATAAAAAAACCAAAAAAACAGCTTTATTAAAAAAGCAGTCACAGACATGGTGGTGTGCTGACCCCAGCAGGCCACCATCCCTGTGAGTGCTAGCCATTCCTAATGGGGTCGCAAATTGCGCCTGACTCATTAATATTAATGAGGCATGCAATTTGCGACCCCATTAGGAATCGCAAACAGTGTCTGAGACACTGTTGTGCATTCCAATTAGCGTGTCGCAAATTGCGAGTCACAAATGCGACGCAATTTGCGACTCGCTAATTGGCAGGTCGTACATCTGGCCCCAAGTGTGTTGTTTGACTCAGGGGCCAAGATAACAATTGTGTCCAACCTTTTTTTCAATCAAAATTTGGTGGGAAAAGTGAAACTTTGGAATTAATTGGTAACCCGCACTCCAGTTCTAAAAATATATTTTATCCTGTGTTTAGTCGTTATCGGGGTGCTATCCTGGTGTGTGCTTTGGCCCATAGCACCGAATGAACAGTTCAATGTGCGCTGATGCATATCTATGCATCAGTCCCAGGATGCAACCACCGTCATGTGGAGATGAAACAATCATCGTACACCATAAGTTGTCCAATTTAAACCATTTTAATAACTTGATACTTCTTTTTTCATTTGATGTGTAAACTTGGCAATTTCAATTTTCAAATGCATGTATTATGCCATTTAGAGCCTTAACTACAGCATGTCGAAATAGCCAATGTTCATGGAGTTATAAACCCAATACATTGAAATTGCCAAGTTTACACATCAAATGAAAAAGAATCAAGTTATTAAAATGGTTTAAATTGGACAACTATGGGCCAAAGCACACACCAGGATAGCACCCCGATAACGACTAAACACTGGATAAAATATATTTTTAGAACTGGAGTGCGGGTTACCAATTAATTCCGATGTTTGTTCACCCAGTTGACCCACCTGGTACCCAGCACCCGAGGATCATATTTACCTCGAGATTAACTTTGTTGGTAAAGTGAACTATCTGTTTAATCACGGCCTTCTCAAAAGAACACATCATTCAGAGTGACCTTGCAGAAGCTATTGCGCACATGCTGACAATGGAAGGGTTTCGGGTTTAACATTGCTAATGAACTCAGGATTCATAATTCATGTAGAAACATTTGTTTATAGCGCAAATATTCATGTAGGAGGTGTGAAGACATTAATTGGCTATTTATAGTTTTTGCACAACATAGTCAGATTTTTCCTTATGTATTTTTTTCATTTCCACACTTGTTTGTAATGGAGGAGAACGTGAGTTTAAATGGGTGTGTCACTTACCGGATTAAATGGAGTGGGGAATTTTGTTAACTCTGTTTGTTTGAAAATGGACGATTAACTAAGCGGCCGTTTTTCGTGACCGTTTTGAAAGCTGGAGGTAGGAGACGCTACCATTTGTACCATTTATGTTAACTGGGCTTGCTAGGTGAGTCCAGTTTAGTCACAATATGAGTATACTTTCAACGCCACTGTGTTTCGCTAGTTAAGTTTGTTTCAACATGTTTATTTATTATCACAAAAGTGGAGAGCCAGGTTAAAAGATTTGGGTTTTGTATCTGAGTTATACATGATGTTTTATTCAAATTATGGTATGAGTTCATAACCATAGGATATCTTGCGCTTTGCGCTGTAATATGTGTAGGTACCCTTCATAGAAATCATCGATAAGTGTGTATTTAAAGTGTCCCTGATGTGTTGTCATTTTCTCTGTATTACAGTTAACCCTGAAGAAGGGCGGTGTGCCCGAAATGCATTGGGTGTATAACTCCATGAACATTGGCTATTTCGACATGCTGTAGTTAAGGCTCTAAATGGCATAATACATGCATTTGAAAATTGAAATTGCCAAGTTTACACATCAAATGAAAAAATAAGTATCAAGTTATTAAAATGGTTTAAATTGGACAACTTATGGTGTACGATAATTGTTTCATCTCCACATGACGGTGGTTGCATCCTGGGACTGATGCATAGATATGCATCAGCGCACATTGAAAAGTGAAACTTTGAAACCGGATATCAGACTGTATGCTTATGGAGGGAATCAGTAAAACTAAAATTAGTTTTTATGGGTGTGGTTGAGTACAAGATAAAGTATGTAATAGGCAAGATAAACTTTTCTGCTAAAGGAGTTAGCATTTTGAGCTAGTTCCGCTAGAGAGATCTGGGAGTGATTCTAGATCACAACAATGATCCACCTATATTTATCAAAGAATGTGTTCAAGCTGTGAAACCTGAAAATTATGGGATCTTGGATGAGAATTTCGCTCCTAATTAAATGAAAACATTTCCATCAGTATTTAGGGTCCAGATTAAGGTTGCTTCAATGGGTATGTTCACACAATTAAAATAATTGAAGGAGTACAACCAATATGTGTTAAAGTATGCAATGTGCTGTTTGCAGTGAGAACCAACATGCGAGTGGAGTTAGACAAGTAAGGTGTAATAAAAGAAGTAGAAGGTACAGAATGGCTGGCTTCAGTGGTTGTGGCAAGGAAGAGCAGTGGAGAGGTATGGTTATGTGTGGACATAAGGGTGCTGAACAAAGGTGTTGTGGTAGATAAGTCTTCCATTCCAAATATAGCAGACATGCTAACATCACTGAGAGGTCCAGAATATTTTCCTCCATTGACCTAAAATTGGCGCACCACCAGATTGAACTGCGTGAGAAGTCCAAGGATGCCACTGCCTTTGTAACACCTTTTGGCACTTATAGGTACAAGAGAAGGCCATTTGGGTAAGCCTCAGCAGCTTTGCTTTTTCAGAGGGCAATGGAGAGGGTTCTGAAAGAGTTAGAGGGAGTCAAGATATGTCAGGATGATGTTCTTATCTGTGGCTCAGAAATAATTGAACATGATGAGAGAGTGAGGGCAGTTCTCAGGAGATTGGATGCAGTGAACCTAAGCATGAATGGGTAAAATGTAAATTCAGTTAATCACACATCGGGTATCTGGGACATGAGATTTCAGATGAATGCATAAACCTAAGGTGAGTCTGGTTGGAGTGATCAGTGGGCTATCACCCCAAAACAAAGAGGAACTACTCAAATATTTAGGGATGGCTACATAGTATTACAAGTTCATATCCAATTTTGCTATGAAGAGTGTGTAGATGAGGGGACTGTTAAAGAAGGGTGCAGTCTTTGAATGGGACCAGGATTCTAAAAAGGAGTTCAAGTTGATTAAACATGAACTATCCACAGCTCCTAATCTGTGAAGTTTTTATCCCAAAATAAAGTCCACATAGATCACCAATGCAAGCGTGAAAGGGTTTAGAGCGGTATTGATGGAAGGAGAGGGGAATAATACCAAGACAATCATGTTTGCATAGAGAAGCTTAAAAAACGAGGTACTCAGTGATTGAGAGTGAATCCTTTTGCGGTGTAGAAAATTAGGACTTTTTATGGCGATGTGAGTTCAAGGTTAAAACAGTTTATAAGCTCCTGAGGGAGATTTTCCAGAAGAAAGGTATCAATGGTGTGTCAGGGAGAATTACTAAATGGTTAGTGGCATTGCAGGAGTATAACTTCATGGTGGAATATATACCAAGAGTGAGAAATGTAGTGGTGGATTCTTTGTCCAGGTTGGTGGCAGGTGTAGAAGAAATGGCGAGTGGAGAAGATTAAGCCTGGGAGTTTTGCGAGCGGGGGGAGTTGCTTCTCCCCCCGTTCGCAAGACATTTCCTGCCGTACGTCAATGCGGATTGAGTGTTCAGGGCGAAATATCGCTCAAACTTCACTACTCAGTCGCACACAGGCACGGCCATCTTGTTTTTCTTCTCTGTTATGTTGCTGGGGCTTATTTTCAATCCTGCCTAGATCTTTTCAATCCATTGTTCTCAAAACCTTTTTTCTGATCTTTTTTATTAATTATCTATCCCTCTCTCTTCTTAAGTGTATATTTTGTGTTTTTTTCTACTTTTTGTGTGTTTTTTAGTGAGTTTTGCTCTTTATGCTATTTTTCTCTATACTACTACTTCCTTCCTAATTGTTTTACTTCCTTCCTTCTCACCCCTGTTATTTTTTATACTTTCCGCCCCACCGTCCCCCCCAGCATCATGGCAGAGAAAGATAGTCGGGCCAAGGTGGCAAAGAAGAGCCACCTTCCTTGCGGAAGGCAGCACCCGGTAGGGGTGCAGGCCCGGGCCTTGTTTTCTGAGGTGTAGGTAGCAGCACAGTTTTTCTTTGTGCAATGCCACCTCCCCTCCACCCTGGCAGTAGGCCTAGGTCCGGGTACGGGCTCCGGAAGCGCCAGCTGCGGTGGGCAAGGGAGCGCCGGGCAGTGTATCGCTGATCTGGGGTCTGGAGCTCCCACAACCAGCTGACGCACCTGTGGTCCAACATCCTGGACCGAGAGCAGGATCTGGGTTGAGGTCGCCAGGCTTGGTGAGTAGCTAATTATTAATATTATTATAATTACTTGTGTGTTCTATGTTATTGCTAATATTTTTTCCCAAATAGCAAGCATGCTGTTCACATGCAAGTAAGTTACATTTAAAAATCTTATATTATGTTGTGATCGTTATTGTAGACCGTTGCTCGTGCTCGGTGCTACCTAATCGTACTTTTGTTTTCAACTTTGTGCTCGCTTGGGAATATTATATAAGAACTTAAGTTAGGTAATGCAGACTAGAGAGACTCCTTTCCTTTGTCCTCTAACTAAGATATTGGTAATTAGTTAGTTAATAGTTACTTAGTAGTATTAGTAATTTAGCAGCCAGCGTACTCTCACTTCAGTCCTTAGTAGAACCTTTTTTGTAGTTCATATAGTGACTAGCAACCAACCAATTTGGTGTATGCAAAATGCATGCGTCCATCTATGCATAAGACTAAATGCAGACTTAGTGAATTGGCCCATCAAAGGCGGTTGACATAATTGCGAATGAAATCGAAACTTGAAAACAAATATCATTTTTTTGCAATTCATTCCAAAGTCTTTGGAATACGCGGGCTAGGTAGGTTTAGGATTCAGGAATCAGATTGTTTGTAACTGTGGAATAAAAAGAAAGATAGGACGGTCTGCGATACTAGTCTACTACTAGTCAATCTGATTTAGGAAAGGTCAATGTTATTGCAATTGCCGTTTCTTGCCCAAAAATCTATTTGGAGCGATTATTTAATATTTATAAACACCAATCATTTTTTGCCTCTTTCATTATGTCTTACACGATCATCAGCATCCAGGAGCAAGAGTCAGACGAGGTCGTCCGAGAAGGGTGCGGGAGATGGAGGTACCTCTCAAGAGCAAGAACGCTCCTCATCTCATGGCTCTGCTGACCCCAGTAAGTCCTCCTGTTGTTAATATTATATATATATTTCCATAACCTTTACCGCTCCTTATCTTGAACTATAATATCCGTTTCCTAATTCTATTTTTTCCCTAATCCTCTTTGATCTATCTACTGTTTCTAAATTATTGTTATCCCTGCATTATCCTATTTACTAACATAGTTATTTTATAATTCTAGTGTCTGTATTTAAATTTTCACCTCAAACTGCCTCTGTCTGTACTAGTCTGTATGTGTAGTTTGCTTTCTTCTTGTTTTCAGTCAACTTTCCCTCTCACCTTATATATATTTTGTGGACTTCCTAGTGGTGGTACTGTAACACTCAGAAAACCCATTGGTCCTTACTACTACTAGTACTACTACTCTGCCGTGCAGATTGCATGCCCAAGTGAGGTAGTCTACGCATGTTTGTTGAGATGAGAAGGCTTTCTTATGCTCAATCAGTAAAACGACAGAATGGCAATGGTCAAGTTGGACACCCCAAAGTTGTGTCTTCTTCTCATCTAGGCCTAGTATTATATATATTAGCAGCAGTTGATGGTGAACTGATTACCGTGCACCATGGCTGGAAGGAAGCATTGAGGAGGAGGACGGCACCATTACACTTTCCAACCAAGAAGACCTTTGTCCGATTGTGCGCCTAGTTGCCACTCTTATTTCTTTTCAAAAGCTCAGATTCACCAATAGATCTAGCCACTCGGTCCAGTTCTTTACAGTTTGTCTTCTTGAGAGTAATTTCAAAAATTGCCACCAACAAAATACCCAACTGGATATTTGATTATTTTTGATAGGACATACTGTACTCTGTGCCCAAATTGTAGTTATATGTATGGTGTATCTATTTTCAATCTTGCTACAGAAAAAACTAAACAGGGGGAGGTGTATATGCCTTGGCATCTAAAAAATGTGCAATGTTTTTTTTAGGCGTACCGACCACCAGTGCCGGGACCAGCAGGGATGGCGATGGGTGTTCTCGTGGGACACTGTTAATGTATTAATCGACAACGTTAATTGGTGTTCATTGCTAATACTTAAAACGGGTACTGCTACAGTTCCTATATTTTTAACATACCGTGGTAATCTTTAGGAAACCTTCGAGGTTCTTATGGCATATTCAGGAACCAGCACAGAAGGGTATCTTCCATGAGGGCTGTGAAGGGCGTGTCCCACGAGAACACCCATCGCTCTGAAGAAGACCTTCCACCTAATTCACGCCTAGGTCCATCCCAGATGGTCGAAACGCGTCTGCACATTTAAATCTGAGGCCAAGAGTAACCTTGAATAAATAACTGGAGCATAAAAGGCACCATGAGCTAAAGCATAATTAAGGTTGCTTTCATAGGAATTCATCTATTCATGCTCTGACCTCTATAGGACCCTATCATAAAAGTATATGAGGGTACAAGGGAAACAGGTCCAAACATCAAATTTCAGGTGGACACTTGAATATGAACATTGTAAATGTATTCTTATGTTTTAATTATTGTCTTTTTTTTGTGTTTTCAATTTCTTGTTACGTGTAAATATGCATGTTTTTTTCATTTAAATGAAATAATGAGATGGAACCGTCACGTTAAAACATGTACGTTTTTTTTGTATAAACATGAGATGAAATCTATAATTTAAACACCTGACTGAGAGAAGCACCTGGCATAGGAGTATTCATTAGCTAATGACAGTTGGGCATTTCATTTAAAACAAGATACGGTAAACGTCAAACATTTCTAAAAAATAAATCCAAGTAAGGAGAGCTCATTAGTTGAAGCAAAGGTAGAGGGACTCTAGTAGCTCTCTACATATGTAATAAATGTAATCTTTGGTCTGGGAGGTACCCCCTTGCAGTATATTACTTTGATTCCAACCTCCACAGCCCATAACCGAATCACTCCCTAATAGGAGACCTAACTTTTAAAGTTCAACAGGGCTACAACTTTAGCCAGCAGTGTGCCATGCCATTAATGGAGTCTCCTTGGTCAGTCGCTCCTGCCACTGAATCTGTTTCATAGTATTGGACCAGGTCTTAAGAGCAAGTTGTGTTCCAGATTGGATGTCTGCAGAAGGGTGGACTCAATGCATTTAATGATGTGGGTACGCATTCCCCCAGTGTTCAAAGCTCAGTCCTGTATTCGGGGTCTTCTCTGGTAACAAAGAGCCGTTTGTTAAGTATTCGAATTTGGGCAGCTCTGTAGTAGGATAATGTCTGCCATGAATAGAACTCCATTGTAGGTAGATTTAAAGCATTAAAACATTGACACTCAGGGGTATGATGCTCCACCCAAGATAGAGAGAGGAGGAGAATCACAGTGAATTAAGTCATTTTGGAGGATGGTCCCACAGGGGGGTAATGTTCCTAGAGTAGGCTGTGGTAGGAAAAGGCAAAATGTGCATACTAAGATATTTAAATGAGTGATATGCAATGGAAATTGTTGCTTGGGCTGCCCATCTCTCTGCCTCATGTGTGTTGGTGAGAGGGGATTTACATGCCTTATCCCAATTGATTCAGAGAACTGAGTGGTAGACCTTATTTTCTAATTGTGATATCCAAGGAAAACTTGTCACTGAAGTTTTATGGTGAATCCACCCTGCCACCGGCTCAAAGGTCAGTGCAAAAAGAAGAGAGGCAGCCTTGACGGGTGCCTCTCTGTGTCTGAAAAGGAGAGGATAAAGACCCAATATTCTCTACTTTAGCGGTGAGATTTGTATATAGCAGTTTTATTTATGCCATATTCATAGTTTTGAGAAGAGAAAAAAGATAGTCCAACCGTAGCCTATTAAAAGTCTCCTCAAAGTCCACCAGTAGCTGCGCTAGGGGTTGATCCAATCTATGGCAGTGTTCGCTCATCAGACGCTGTGCCTGGTGATCTATGAGGCATAAAGCCACTGAGATCCTGTTCCAATTAGTTTATGAATCACTGGAATGAGCCAATTAGACTATGGTCAGAATTTTGGGCTCTCTATTGATAAGTGAAATTGGGCAGTAAGAAGAACATCCTGTAGGTGATAGTCCTGATTTCAGAAGCACAGTGATAGTGGCCTAACATAGGCTGGGCAGGAGGGCACCAATCTCCCTGGAGGAGAGGAACACCTGGAGGAGGGAGTCTGCAAGGAAGGAGGAGAACAACTTGAGGAATTTTCCAGGGATAGCCATTAGTCCCAGGAGTCTTGGTTGACCTCATTTGACTGATGGCCTCTTAGACCTCATCAATGGTAAGTTCGCCATCATGACCAGCACAGGCCCTGTGAGAGAGGGGTGTCAGTTGGAGAGATCCCATGAACTCCACTAGGGAGTCCTGATAAACATGTTCCTGGGGGCTGGACAGCCTCTGTTAGTATTGAAGAAAGACTTGCCTACCTCATTTGTCAGTGCCACTGATTGCCCTTTGCTTCAATCACCCCTATGTGCCTATCCCTCTCGTCTCTGCACCACAATCAATGTAGTAGTTTACCCATCCTATTACCATGTTCACAGCTCTGCAAACCCTGGCAAGCTTTGCAGAGGATCTTCTTGGGCATGACATTGGCATTCTAATAAGTCTGCACATTGTTGCATTTAATACATGAAAGGATGTTGACAGCCTTCAGTCTGATTGTGGGTATGTGAGCCTCCCTGAGTACAGTAGGGGAACATATTGATCCTATATTATTAATAGAATGTTATGTGATCTCTTCTGTAACGGGTTCCCTGACCTCATCCTTTTCCAGCCACCCTGCGTTACGATGCCGCATAACGCAATTTCTATGTAGCCTTTCACCTATTGTAATTTCGAAACCGTGCATGATCTGAAGGGCTGTGTAGATAAATGCCACAGTCTGTCATATATCGTATGTTGGACTTAGGTAGGAAAAAATAGCCGAGGCGTGAAAAGGACTTATGTGCATGCGAAAGGAATGCAAATTAGTGTGTCTTAGCAGGAACAATGTCTCCATGCATTACAAAGGCCATAGGCTGAGACAAAGGATGATAGGGGAGAGACAGAGGGCCCAGCACAGAAGGGAGGTCTGTGATGATCTAAGGAAACATTAATGAGACTTTTAAAGCCACCCTCCATCTGTAATACATCTAGCGGTTCTCATGATGCTTTCTGGATATCAATATGTAGACCACAAGTGAACTATTTAACCCAAAACAATGACTAAATCATTAAAGAAACTAGCCCCAACCCACGCCACACTCCAGAACTCGAAGTTTCTGTCATAAAACATGGGTGAGTAATTTACCCTACTTAGTATAGTTGGAATGACAGCATGTTATGTATTCCACCAGGATCACAACTTATAAACTCTTAAATAGAAGAGTAAACTGAAAATCACCAATGTATTACTAAGCTCATAAATTCTCACACATTTAGATGACTATTGAATACTTTGGCATTGAGATTGAGATTGTGGAATGTAAGACATGATGTGACAAATGTTTTGCCTTATTCCGCCATATTTTTCTGATCTCATTTTTGTTAGCTTTACGACTCTGTGCACTTACTCACTGCTAACCAGTGCTAAAGTGTGTGTGCCGGTAAACAGCCTTTACTTCGCATGCTAAACAACGCATGCCATAACAACGCGGTTGTTACAACGACCGCGTTATTTCGCATACCATTACAACGCAAGTTGGAAAAACGACTTGCATTAGGGGGAAGAAGGTGTTGGATTTAAAATCCAACACCTTCCCTAGTGTCCGCACAGACTGGAGTTGAAATAGTAAATTATACTATTCCAACATCCAGCGCCCCCTAAAAGCAAGTCATTGTTATGACTTGCGTTGTAACGGTATGCGAAATAACAACGCAGTCGTTGTAACGACCTCGTTGTTAAGGCATGCGTTGTTATGGCATGCGAAAAAAAGGCCTATATTCGTGTGTGCCCACTCCTTAAAACCAGGCAACATTGGCTTATCCCCACTTGGAATATTTAATTTAATTATAAGTCCCTAGTAAAGTGGAATTACACGTACCCAGGCCCAGTAAATTAAATGCTACTAGTGGCCCTGCAACACGTATTGTGCCACCCACTAAGGTAGCTCTTGAAACATATCTAAGGCCTGCCATTGCAGTCTGTGTGTGCTATTTTAAACTGCCAATTCGACTTGTCAAAGTTAACCTTTTGCCAGGCCTAAACCTTCTTTTTTTAATGCATATACTTTGTCCCTGGGGTAGGCCTAAGCAGCTCACAGGGCAGGATGCAATGTATTTAAAAAGTGGAATATTTAATTTAATTATAAGTCCCAAGTAAAGTGGAATTACATGTACCCAGGCCCAGCAAATTAAATGCTACTAGTGGGCCTGCAACACTTATTGTGCCACCCACTAAGGTAGCTCTTGAAACATATCTAAGGACTACCATTGTAGTCTGTATGTGCTATTTTAAACTGCCAATTCTAATTGTCAAAGTTAACCTTTTGCCAGGCCTAAACCTTCTTTTTTAATGCATATGCTTTGTCCCTGGGGTAGGCCTAAGCAGCTCACAGGGCGGGATGCAATGTATTTAAAAAGTGGAACTTGTACTTACTTGTAAGTTTTACCTGTCCTGATAGTGGAATACTCCTACATTCATTTGTCACTATTGCAAGGCCTACCTCTCCCTTACTTTAACATTAGAGTTACCTTATTACATTTGAGAAACTGTTCATGTTTGGTGTTTCTGGAAATGTGATGACAAATCCTCTTTTATGGTAAAGTCGGATTTCAGATTACAATTTTGAAAATGCCACTTTTAGAAAGTTAGGGAATCAAAAAGACACTGATGGATGGAATGCTTGAATTAATCTCAGCCACTGGCGACATCTCGATCCAATACTTTTTGCATACCATGCCACCTCAGTTTAGACCCAACCATATGCAAATAGCCATGACCCTGCTCCTAATGGGAGCAGTCCAGTCGAACTACCAGGCCAGATCCTCCCAGAACCAGAATACAAGCAACCAAGAACTGATGTTGCCCTTATTATGGGCTCATCATCCTGGTATAGCTTGATTCCAATGGCACAATGGGCACCGGACACCCATTTGGGAATACTTGTCACACTTAGGGCATCAAAAACAAAGTGATGGTTGGAATGCCTGAATTTATCTCAACCACTGGGGATCGCTCAAGGCCACAGCCCAATCCATCGTTTTTTGCCCACCATGCCACCTCAGTTTGGACACAGCCATATACAAATCAGCCTTGACCCTGCTCCTCATGGCAACAGTCCAGTCCGAACTGCCAGACCAGGTCTTCCCTGAACTGGCATACCAACAACCAAGAACTGGTTTTGCCCTTATTATGGGCTCATCAGCCAGGTAGAGCATGATTCCAGGGGCACAGTGACCATGGAACCCACCTCTGGGTATACCTGTCGCACTAAGGGCAGCAAAAAGGCAAAGTGATCAATGGAATGCTTGAATTAATCTCAGCCACTGGCGATCACTCATGTCACATTCCAATCCATTGTTTTTTGCCCTCCATGCCCCCACAGTTTGGACACAACCATAGGCAAATCAACCTTGACGCTGCTCATCATGGAAAAAGTCAAGCCCAAACTGTCAGGCCAGGTCCTCCCTGAACTGGAATACAAGCAACCCAGAACTTGTTTCGCCCTTATTATGGTCCCATCAGCCAGGTATAATTTGATTCCAGTGGCACAGTGAGCACGGGACCCACATCTGTGCATGCCTGTTGCACTTAGGGCATCAAAAAGGCAAAGGGATCAATGGAATACTTGAAACAATTTCAGCCACTGATGATCGCTCGGACCACATCTCAATCCATCGCTGTTCTCCCACCATGCCACCTCAGTGTGGACCCAGCAATATGCAAATCAGCCATTACCCTGCTTCTCATGGGAACAGTCCAGCCTGAACTGCCAGGACTGGTTCACCCTCAAACGTAACACAAGGAACTCAGGCCCGGTTTCACCCTTATAATGGGCTCATCAGCCAGCTATAGCTTGATTCAAGTGGCACAGTGAATACGTGTCCAAATCCTGAGCATACCCATCTCACTTAGGGAATCAAAAAAACAAAGTGATGGATGGAATGCTTGAATTAATCTCAGCCACTGGCAATCACTCGGGCCACATCCCAATCCTTCGTTTTTTGCCCACTATGCCACCACAGTTTGGGCACTGCCATATGCAAATCAGCCTTGACCCTGCTCCTCATGGGACAGTCAAGCACGAACTGCCAGGCTAGGTCCTCCCTGATCTGAAATACAAGCAACCCAATACCGGTTTTACCCTTATTACGGGCACCTCAGCCAGTTGTAGCTTGGCTCAAGTGGCATAGTGAGTAGGGGATCCATGTCTGGGCATACCCGTCGCACTTAGGGCATCAAAAAACAAAGTGATGAAAAGTGTGCTTGAATTAATCTCAGTCACTGGTGAACGCTGGGGGCAACATCCCAATCCATCGTTTTTCACCCACCATGCCACCTCAGTTGCCACTCGAATCAAGCTATATATTAAAAAGTGATGGATAGTTCTGGATCAAATAGACAAACGCACTGAAAATTACCTGCTGTGGTATGTAACACACAGGCCCTTTCTCCAACACTTAGGCCTACTGCAGCAGAGTTTGGAGGCATGACCTTGCCTGCAGTCAAGCGCTGCACCCATCCAGCCATTAGCACCCATTCAACACTGAACACAACCCCGTCTGTGCAAGTTATGGTATCTCCCTGTCTGACAATATTTTCTCCAGCTCTCTCTCTCTCTCTCTCTATCTCCCACACTCTCTTATCTTCACAACCCGCCTGTCTTTCTATTGTGATAACCCTGTGTGAAAGATGTGAATCATACTCGATTAGTGAATTTTAACAAATTGACAGCACAAAATCCACTACTTAAAACAGGGGTTACCATGATCACAAATGAGCTTTGACTCACAGTCATGCTCTATTCATTCTTCTCCAGTCAACCACTTTTGTCGAAAATTTCAAATGTGATTGACTGGAATAACGAGTCTTGAATATTGAGCTGATACACAAAGTACTAACCCCTTTCAAATCCCACCCAGCAACTTTGTAAAATGCTTATATGGCAGAAGCCACTGAACAGATTTCAAACGAATGAAAGCACACTTTCTGAGCAAAGTTCCACTTTAATGCCAAGTTTGGTGTAAATCCATTTAATGGTTTTTGGCTGTAGGCACAAATTAAATATCATTAAGGAGTTGAAATGGGAAAAAACTCTTTTCTCAACTCTCTCTAACCTTTTTTCCCCTACCCAAGACCATGTTCAGCAGGCACTGATAACCCATTGAGGGTAAGGCAAAGTGCTTGGCCTCACCAACTCTCACTTCACATGGACAAAAGCAGTGCAAAGCAGATGTTGGCCTTCCACAGCTGGTAAGGTGCAGGATTTGGCCAGAGACCAGGTCCTGTGACAAACTGCCACTACACACTGCCAAAGGCCCTTATAAAGTGGTTGTTGGCTGTCCGCTGTGGGTTGGGTGCAGGTCCTGGTCAACGTCCAAGCCCTGCAGCCAAACCCACTTCCCTTGATCAAAGGCTGTGTAATCCACGAACTGGCTGTTTATGCAGGTTGGACCCAGTGCCTCTGCCCTCTGTAGCCAAATGTCATATGCAGTGGTAATTTGTCCTCTACAGTGGGTTGGGCACAGGGCAGGTAACCACTGCTGCATGCACCAAAGGCACTGTGGCAAACACTTGCTGTGCACAGCCAAGGCCATGTGCAGAAGGGGTTATCGCTCATGCTGGGTTTGTCTTCCATGCTGGGTTTAGCATTCCTGCCCATGGCCAAACGTGTTAGACTCTTCAGTGCTTATGGTGTAGGACCTAGCTGCAGGCCAGGCCCTGCAGCCAACCCCACTGGTCCATCCCGGTCACTTAGTTCCTCAAATTGCCACACTTTCTCACTCACTTTCTCAATCACTGTTTCACCACCCATTTTCCTCCTGTCCATTATTTTTACTCATATTCAGAAACTTTCACTCACTTTACTGGACAAACAATACATATTTGTTCTTTTTAAGCCATTAAATCTGGTTCTGAAAGAAACCTTTTTTGGATTTTGTTACGGTTTTTGTGTTTTTACTTTGGTATACCAAAAGAAAAATGAAACTTGGAAAATGGGAACTGAATTGTGGTAAAAATATTTTTCACATGCCTTCAGATGTAAAAGCACTTTATTTTTCTATGCTTTTCCGCATTGAGATGACCTTGTTGCACACCAAGCATTACGAGACCCACAGTTGCAAAGCAGGGATTAATCAGTTTTTCCCCTCCTGCATGGCATCTTCAGGATCGTCAGGCAACCTCTCTCTCTAGGAGGGATGGCATGCTGCACTGCTGCATCACTCTTCCTCTCTTCAGCATTGAACTTCTATTCGTGACAAGCACTAAGGTGATTGTTCATTGAAGATATTCTGAAGCTGTACTTGTCTCAGCTACCACTGGCCAGCTGTTTGTTGCACAAAGTGATTATCGCTTTCTTGGAAAACAATTTGCTTTGACCAGACGACATGGTAAAAAAATTCCAGACAATGAAGTCTGGTTGCGATCTTGAACCCCCTGCCTAAATAACCTCCAGTTCTTTATTTTTCACCCCATCATATTCCTTTAGAATTCTCCATTTCTGTTACCCCTCTGCAAAAGCCATTGTAAAGGAGCAAAACATTTTGGATTCTCCAAAAAAGAAAAGCACAGTGTTAGAAATTGGGTTTCTGGTTGGCAGAGTTATGCACCCTGTCCAAGTAGGAGCCACAATGTTAGTCAGGGTAAGTCAGATACACGCTATAAATTAACCTTTGCTCACCCTTTGGTAGCTTGGCACAGAGCAGGCAGGCTAAATGCAAGAGGCAATGTGTAAAGTATTTGCCCAACATTTCAAACAGTAACACATTGAAAACACTGCCAAAAGACTCCACACCAGTTTAGAAAAATAGATTATGATTTTATAAATAAAACAAGACCAAAATGACAAAATTCCAATAAGTTAAAGTCGAGATATGAATTTTTACAGATTAAAACTGAGAATTACACTTAGAAGCAATAAGCCCCTAGGGGATTATGTGGTCGTGTTTGACCAGGCAAAGTACAGAGTTCATGCTGACTGCAATGGAGCACAGGCCAGATACAGGAGCCACGCAACGCCAGCTGAACAAAAGTACCTTGATCCTGGTCACAACACTGATACTCAGGGTGCAGCCAAGTGATGCATCAGTGTCAATCCAGCAGTCGAGGTAATGTGTCCATTTTCTCCACGCAACGATGGTGTATACACTGGTTCCGAAGACCAAGCGCTAGTTCCGAGATGCATTGGTTCCGAGTGCGATATGTCGGATTTCTCCAAGCACTCGAGGGGATGTGTTGATCGTTTTTCAGTACAGTGGCAGTGATGCAGTGCTTCCAATGCGTCAGTTCCAATGGCGATGTGCTGGTTCCAAGGTGATGTGGCGGTTCTGTTCCCGCAACAGAGGCATTGCTGCAATTCTCCTGATGCAGCAGAGGAGGCGTCAGTTCCAC
Source organism: Calotriton arnoldi (assembly GCA_963921515.1). Lineage (NCBI taxonomy): Eukaryota > Metazoa > Chordata > Amphibia > Caudata > Salamandridae > Calotriton > Calotriton arnoldi. The sequence goes on from CAWUFW010002361.1 coordinate 473,725, forward strand.
TTGAGCAAGCACCTGGATCCACTTCCAAAGGGCCATGCACAGGAGCAGGGGTTGTGATTTTGGTATCCCCGAGTCTTAAAACAGGAGGCACTGCAGCATGCCCTTGGAGATCACTCTGGGTTCAAGCAAGAGTCCAGTTCTTCTTCAGCAGGGCAGAGGGCAGCAGGCAGAAGAGCAGCGCAGCAGAAAAGCCGTTCTTCCAGAGCAGCAGTCCAGCGGAGTGGCAGCCCTTGTAATCAATCAGGGTTTTTTTTTAAAGCGCGCTACTCACCCGTGAGGGTCTCCAGGCGCTGTGGGGGGTGCAGCTCCGGATCAGTCGAAGAGCCAGGTTTTGAGGCTTTTCCTGAAGGTGTGCAGAGTGGGGGAGCGTCTGATGTAGACTGGGAGCTCATTCCAGGTCTTTGCTGCAATGTAGGAGAAGGCTCTTCCACCTGCTCTGGTTCTGTGGATGCGTGGGGTCTCTGCCAGGGAGAGGTCAGCGGAGCAGAGGTTCCTTTTTGGTACATGGAAGGAGACTCTTTTGTTGAGGTATTTGGGTCCGATGTTGTGGAGGTATTTGTAGGCGTGGGTGAGTAGCTTGAAGGTTACTCTCTTTTCTCGATGGGGAGCCAGTGGAGGTCTCGTAGGTGCTGGGTCATGTGCTCATGTCATAGGGTTCCGAGGACGAGTCTGGATGCGGTGTTCTGGATGGTTTGGAGCTTGTTTAGCAGGGTTTTGTTGATTCCGGATTAGAGGGCGTTACCGTAGTCCAGTCTGCTGGTTATGAGTGCGTGGGCGACGGTATTTCTGCATTCGTGGGGGATCCACTTGAAGGTTTTGCAGAGGATGCGGAGGGAGTTGAAACAGGTGGAGGCGACTGCGTTGATCTGGCGGGTCATGGTGAGGGAGGAGTCCAGAATGATGCTGAGGTTTCGGGCGTGGTCTGATTGGGTGGGTTTCCGAGGGCGGAGGGCCACCAGGTGTTGTCCCAGGCAGTGGAGGAGGGTCCAAGGACGAGGACCTCTGTCTTCTCCGAGTTAAGCTTAAGGCAGCTGTTGTTCATCCAGGCTGCGACATCTTTCATTCCTTCCTGGAAGCTGTGTCTGGTGTCTTCAGGGTTCTTCATGAGGGAGAGGATGAGCTGGGTGTCGTCGGCGTAGGATACTATGCTGAGCCCATGCTGTCTAACGATGGCGGGGAGGGGGGCCATGTAGATTTTGAAGAGCATGGTACTCTGCAGTTGATCTCTGTGGGTTTGGAGAGGAAGGGTGGGAGTCTAATCCTTTGGGTTCTGTCGGTGAGAAAGGAGCGGATCCAGTCGAGGGCGGTTCCCCGTATGCCGGCATCATGGAGTCTGGCAGCGAGAGTGCAGTGGGAGACAGTGTTGAAGGCTGCAGAGAGGTCTAGCAGGATGAGGGCCGCTGTGTGGCCCTGGTCGAGTAGCATGTGGATGTCATCGGTGGTGGTGAGGAGGGCGGTCTCGGTGCTGTGGTTGCTGCGGAATCCGGACTGGGAGGAGTCGAGGATGGCGTTCTCTTCGATGAAGGTGGTTAGCTGGGCGTTGATGAATCTCTCGGTGACTTTGGCTGCGAAGGGAAGGAGAGAGATGGGTCGGTAGTTTTTCAGGTACGTCGGGTCAGCTGAGGGTTTCTTGAGGAGGGGCTTGACTTCTGCCCGCTTTCAGTCATCAGGGAAGATTCCCGGATTCGAAGGAGGTGTTTATGGTCCGGCATAGTTCAGGTGCTATGGCGGCGGTGGCTCTGTGATAGATGTGTGGTGGGCAGGGGTCCATGGGGGCTCCTGAGTGGGTGTTCTTCATGGTCGTGGCGGTGTCTTCATGGTAGCCGGTTTCCAGGTGGTGATGGTTGGCTGGTTGTCGGTGGTGGAGATGAGGGTGGTATCTGGAGTCTGTTCGCTGAAGTTGTCGTAGAGGGCCTTGATTTTCAGGTGGAAGTAGGAGCTGAGCTTGTTGCAGAGATCCTGGGATGGTGTGACGTCCGTGGCTTCGCTGCAGGGTTTGGTGAACTGCTGTATGACGTTGAAGAGTTCTTTTGCTTTACTGGCGTTGGTGTGGATTTTGTTCTGGATAAAGATCCTCTTGGTGGCTCTTATGCGGTGGTGGTATTCAGTCATGGCGTTCCTGTAGGTGTTCTGGTCTTTGGTGGTTTTCCTGTTCCTCCAGAGTTTCTCGAGGCGCCTGCAAGAGCGCCTGGCTTCTTGGAGTCCGGTGGTGAACCAGGCGGCCTTCAGGGGGTGTTGTCTGACGGGGTGGCGGAGGGGTGCGAGTTTGTCTGCACAGCTGGTGATCCAGTGATGTAATTCTTTGGCTGCAGAGTTGACGTTGTTCATGGCGGAGGGGGGGTCATGGAAGAGGGTGGTGTTGAGGTGTTCCTCCGTGGCCTTGCTCCAGTTCCTTCGTGGCGGGTGCGAGGCGGGCTTGGGTGCGGTGGTGGTGTTGAAGGTGAAGTGGGGCTGCGTGGTGTGGCTGAAGTGGATGTTTGTCCCTCCTGCGAAAATGGGGTCAAGGATGTGTCCAGCTTTGTGGGTGGGGGTGGTGATGAGCTACTTTAGTACGAGGTTGGCGAGGTTGTCCAGCAGGGTGGTGGAGTCGGGGTCGCTGCGGTTGTCGAGGTGGAAGTTCAGGTCTCCGGTGAGAATGTAGTCCATGGAGGCAATGGCGTCGGGTGCGACGAGGTCGGCAATGATGGTGGCAGAAGAGGCGCAAGGCCCAGGGGGTCTGTAGGCGAGGGTCCCGCACAGCGTGGTTCATGGGCTGGTCTGGATCTGGAAGTGGAGGTGCTCTGTGTTGGAGAGGGGGTCGCTCGTGCTGGAGGTGGAGAGTCGGAGGGAGCTCTTGTGCACGATGGCGATTCCTCCTAGTGGGCGGTGGGGGTGGTCTTTTCTCTGGATCTTGTATCTGTTGGGGACGGTGGTGGCAATGTCGGGGGCGGAGGTGGCGTTGGTCCATGTTTCCGTGAAGAAGGCGACATCTGGCGAGAGGGTGTCGAGCAGGTCCCAGATCTCTATGGCATGTCTGTGTAAGGGGCGCACGTTGAGGAGGGTGCACGTCAGGGCTTCAGTGGTACGGGCATCCGGCATGGGTTCAGCGGTCATGGGGGGGCTGTCAATGGTGAAGTCTTGTCGGCAGTGTCAGCAGGAGAACTGGCCGTGGGTGGTGTTCGGCGTCGCTCTCTGGCAGCTGTCATTCCTTCCGGGGTTGAGTGCGGGGAGGGCAGCGGAGTTGTAGCGGTGGGAGGTCGTAGATCCAGGGTTTCTGGCACTGACCACAGTCGGGTCGCGAACGGGCGCAGACCAGCTTGCCTTTGGCATGCCGGCGGCTGGCCCATGCAGCGCCCGCCATTAAGTAGGGGGTGAGGGAGGGAAGTGCAGCTGGGAGGTGGGAAGCGGAAACCGGCAGGGGGGAGGGGCCATGGGGCAGCAGCGCAGTAAGGGCACGGAGGGCAAAGGGGCATGGAAACAGAAAACGGCTAAATAACACAGAGGACACAGGTACAATTACTGGCACAATAAAGACAGCAGTGGCGGCTCGCATAGGGCGTGCTGTGGGGTGGTGAGGCGGTGTGGGGGAGGGGAGGGGCAGGGTGGGGGGTAGTAAACTCGGACATACAACGGAATGGAGGAAAGCAATAATTACTTTCCTCCATTCCGTCATATGTCCGAGTTTACTACCCCCCACCCTGCCCCTCCCCCGCCCCGCCTCACCGCCCACAGCACGCCCTATGCAAACCGCCACTGAAAGACAGGTACAATAGAGATAGAGTGAGGAGGCTGGAAAGAAGACAGAAAACGGGCACAGAAAGACAGAAAAAGAGCACAGGCACAATAGAGATACAGTGAGGAGGCTGGAAGAAAAACGGGCACAGAAAGACAGAAAAATAGCACAAAGAAGACACGGGCACAGAAACCTGAAAAACAGCACAAAGACAGACACAGACAACAGCGGCCAGCAGAAGAGCAAGGCTCTCCCACTGGACCACCAGGGATGAGGCGCAGGCAGGAGCCTGCGGGTGGAGAAGGGCCTCGAACACCTACCTGAGCGAGCAGCACACAGTGCCCGGAGCAGTGGCACTTAACAGCGGAGCTGCGGGGGGAGAGCAGGTCCCTGACCAGGAGGTCAGAGGTCTTGCTTGTAGCAACACAGCAGTCCTTCCTACTGGCAGAGTTTCTTCACAAATCCAGTATTGTCTGATTTGGTGGGGTCAGAGACCCAGTACTTATAGCCAGTTGTGCCTTTGAAGTGAAGGTGACTTCAAAGAGCTTCAAAGAGAGGCTTTGAAGTGCACAGAGGTCCTACCTCCCACCACTGACCCCACCCTCACTACAGGGGGGTATGCAGCCCTTTGTGTGAGAACAGCATACTGCCTATTCAAGTGTAAGTGTCAGCTCCTCCCTCCCATCCTGCCCAGGATGGCCCATCAAGATGTGGATGGCGACTCAGTCACACCTAACCTTCCTTTGTGTGTGGCTGCCCCGAGGGAATGCACAAAGTCCAGCTTTCACACACCCCTGATGTGTATTGGAGACAGGCTGCTGGCATACAGACGTAAGAGCAGAAAAATGCTATCTTTCTAAAAGTAAAAAGAACAGCTGATGGACGGAATGCTAAACAAATCAAACATTCACCCCCAGTCACAGATGTGGGTTAAATCCATAATTTTTCTGCTTGTCATTATTAAACCCAGATCTGTGACTGGGGGGCGAATGTTTGATTTGTTCAGCATTCTGTCCTTCATTTCTTCTTTTTGATTTTGCCAAAACGTGGGTCCCAGGCTCACTGTGCCACTATATTTAAGCTAGCCTGGCTGATGAGGTGTGGTACCCTGAAACTGGTCCCAGGATGCTTGTTTCTGGTCCAGGGAGGACCTGGCCTGGCAGTTTGGGCTGGGCAGTTCCCACGGGGAGCAGGGTCAAGACTGATTTGCATATGGCTGGGTCCAAACTGGATTGGCATGGTGAGCAAAAAAACAAAGGATTAAACCCAGATCTGTGACTGCTGTGAATGTTTGATTTGTTTAGCATTCCGTCCATTATTTATTCTTTTTTTAACAGTGGCATTTCTAAAATAGTGAAGATGAATTCAACTTTGCAGACAAAGAGGATTTATCATTAGAATTCCAATGATATGAAACGTGAGGGAGCACTACTTGTCAATCAGCAATTACAGTTTAAAGGTGCAATAAGGAATTCCCAAAGTTAACCTATGAGAGGGGTAGTCCTCACAGTAGTAAAAAACGAATTTGGGAGTTTTTCACTACCAGGACATGCAAATCTTAACAGTGCATTTCCTACCTTTAATTTCACACGACCCTGCCCTATGGGTTACCATGGCCTTCCTTAATGGTGACATATGAAATAAAAGGGGAGTTTAAGGCTTTGCAAGGGGTTTTAAAAGCCAAGTCAACATGACAGTAAAACTGCATACACAGGCTCTGCAATGGCAGGTCTGAAACATGTTTAAAGTGCTACTTGTGTGGGTAACACAATCAGTGCTGCAGACCCACTAGTAGCATTTAATTTATAGTGTACTGTACTTGGGGCTTACATATAAATTAAATATGCCAATTGTGGATAAGTTAATCAGACCATGATTTAAGGGAGACACATGTGCACTTTAGCACTGGTTTGCAATGGTAAAGTGCTTAGAGTCCTAAGGCCAACAAAATGAAATCAGCAAAAAGGTGGGGCAAACATGCAAAATGTTTGGGGCAAGACCACCCTAAGGCTGTCAGGTCTAACACATTGGAAAGAAACTAGACAGTCTCCTTTGCTTCAGAGCTCTTTCACGACAAAGAGTGCCATGATCCCAGTAATTTTATTTTATTTTATTTATTTTATTTTGAAAGTTTTATATAGCGCGAACATGACCACCGAGGGTATCAGAGCGCTTTACAGACTATGCATCACGATGGTTATAAGCAAACAAAACAGAATAAGCAAAGCAACAAAATCAAAGTCTAAAATTGTAGTAATAAAGTCATTAAGTATTTGAATGTGGAGCAATACATAGCAGGAACCAATCAAACCTCTGCAACGGTCCACTAGGATCGGATGTTCTTATGTGGTTCATAGAAAATGGGCCTGGGTAGATCAGGCACACTTAGGAACTGTCAGCATTTTTTTTGTGTAACTAAAGCATCGTATGGTAACGTACTGTCATTTACAGACAACACATTTTTCATTGAAATGGACCTACAAAACTATATTGTACACAAATGATAATGTGTGAAAATCAGGTTTCAGCGAATATTTATCATTTGTGATTCATCATGTAGAGTATATTGATTTGTTTTGACCCTATTAAAATCTCTGTTTCTATCACACTTTAGAATTAGAAAAAAAGGTGCTTAATTTTACTTTCCTTACTACTGTGTGTGTACAATTCCTTTACAGGTATTTAAATGTTGTTGTGTTACAAAAAAATGACATCCTACAGCCTTTCTTTTCACACTCCTTTGTCCCCCATCAAGATTATCACATAATCCTCTTTAATTTTCTTTCTCTGACTGCAAAGTGAGAGGAGTTTGTAAACACCAATCCCTGTGTTTACAAATAAGCAGCAATTTGCCAGAAAACATATCCTGACATTTTACCTTTGTCTTTGCTGTGCAGCAAAGGTGAAAATATAAATACTAATATAAAAGCTATTTATTGCCTGCGCTTTTGCGACCCACCAAAATTCAGCTCGGGGCCCACCCACAGTTTGGGAAACACTGCATATGAGTTAGTGAATTTATGAAGTTTGTAAATTTTGCCAGTGGTGTTGCATAGAGTTTGAGAGTTGTTTTTTTACTTCTGTCATATCTGCATGTAAAGTTGCAGTAGCCAATTTCTAAAAAACCTATGGGCAGCATAGCCACGTGTGCATCAGGTTTGTGTTACATGCACAATTATCTTCATTTAACAATGCAAATCCACTTTTAGACTTCAGACATTTTGAGTTTGAACTCAACAAAAATTCTCTTATACAAAGGTTTCTATATGAGTAAACCTCCTCGTATGGTAGAGAGTTTGGTGTTTAAAGGGTGGCAATACACTGGATGTTCTTAAATAACCATAATGTTACACATTTTGTGGGTATTCGCAAACTCCTCACTCACCCCTTCTATAATTGGAAATGGTCAGAGATTTAGTGATGACAATGACAAATTCAGGAGTAAAATCCTTTCAGGGCAGAACAGGAAAACAATATGGCTAACATTTTTGGGGAAGCAAGGAAAGAATTTCCCTGACAGAGAAAACTACTTTTCCTGTGGAAAAGAAAAAGAAAATATATTTTGTATATTGTTTCTTGAGAAAATGTAATTCATAAATACCTTGCCAGGATTATGCCAGCAAAGCTGTTGTTAATATGGATATTGATGCATTTGTCAGCAAAAATGAACCATTGACCTTATTAATAGAATCCCTGGTCCCCAACTGCACATTTACCTCGACACATATGTAGTCAGGCAGGCCCTACAACCTAGGCCCGGGATCACTGATTGATGGGTCACAGGTGGGAGGGAGCGTAGCTGGCAGGCAAACACATGGTCAGGAAACTCTTGATCAATCCCACAGATAGGCGCAGTGACATCACATTGGTCAGGGGACATTGCCCCCACTTAAGGACACATGTTCCAAAGGGGGGGTGGGCACTTTGAAAAACACAAAAAAAGTCAGATGCCACATGAGTTTGGAACACATAGCCAATCAGGACCTAGCACACGTAGTGATCACATGCTCCCCAAGCCGAACACTGGCCACATAGTCTTCATGCAAGATCGAGACCCACCTGTAGTAATGTTGGACCATTAATTTATGACTCTAAGGCAGCAACCAACATTCCTTACCTCATATGGGATTCGGATGCATTTATGGCTTTATGTAAAAAAATTATAAATGATTCAGGCAAACCCAATGTAAATTAAGACAGTCCTCAGACCTCGTACCTATAACTGTTCTCCCAGCCGAATTGTTTAACTAAACGAAACTGTTCCTGTTTTGCCAAAGGCCTCTTTTCTTCTGTGTTTACTAAGGTATTGGAACTTGAGCAACACTGTGACTGACGCAAGTGTCAGCTGGAAATACTTTTAGAAATCCCAAAAGTTGTAAGCATACTTATGTGTCAACCTACAGATGCTGATTTATGACCTTGGTTGTCATTTAAAGTTTGGCAGAGCAGTAGCACCACTGTAAATTGGAGATGCTCCTGCCCTGGCAAGCTTGTGGTTTCCTTGCTCTCCTGAGACACAGGAGTAGCACCAAGTTTACACCAATGGAGCCTTTACTAGCTCTGCTGGTGTAAACATCTGACCTGATGACTTGCCTTCAAAAGAGCTACCAAGTCACAGAAGAGTTCATCTTGCTGTCAATATTGAGAAACAACCATCAATCATGCTCCGTGCCAATGTCCACCATGTGATGAATCACAGACATGCTCAGGGAAAATTCAGACTATCCTCTGCATGCAGAGAGACCACTCAGTGCACTTCAGAGTCATTTATATTTTGTTCGAGGAAAACAAACTTCTGCATTTGTGGAGGTTTTGTTTCTCTGTTCAAATTAGTTTGCCTAGTAGTCTCTTTATACATGGTGTCGGATCAGTAAATCTTCAGGACTGTGAAGGGCAGTTGTGCCATCTAGGGGTATATTTACTAAGTTTTAGCATTGTGTTTGCATCACAAAACTGATGAAAATCGACACTAATTCTTTTTTTACTAATTTACTTTCCAGCTATTAACTTGTTTAGCTCTGTAAAATCCCTCAAATGTAGCGCAAAGCAGCGCATAGCGCTACTTTGCATTACTTAGCGCATTACTTAGGGAATTCCCATACTGTAATGCACACATACAAAGTGCAAAGAGGTTTAAGCTTAGTCTAAGCATGGTATTTTGTCCTGGAAGGGTTCTCTTCCAGTACAAAACCTATGCTAGACTCACTGAGACTCCCTTGCACTATGGTGCAAAGGTGTGTTTGTGGCGCACGGCAGCATATTTCTGCACCGGCGCAATAGAGAGGGGAAGAGAGTGCCATATTTCTATAAATATGGCACTCTCTTGCTCTCTCCTTCTCACGCAGCGCAGCATTTGCGGATGCTGCACTGTGCCCTTTGAGAATCAAGTAAATCTTCTCCCTAGTTTAGAGATCCCTGCTAGAAAGGCGAGGATTTACAAAAGTGCAGACAGTGCTCCGCCAGGTGGCAGAGGCCAGAGTCTACAGCCCCTGCTGACCAGAAGACTGTCCGTCAGGGTCTAATAAGGCCCTCAGGGGCATATTCTCAAGAACGTGTGTTAACCACCGCAAGTGTAGCTTAACACAACCCTTCACATCGCAGTCTATTGCGGGAAAACAACTCTGTGTCCATTCACAACACGGTGGTACCATGCGATAGTCACATGACAACACGTCAAATGAACGCGTTAAAAACAGCACGACGCCGCAAAACCCGAAACCCCAATGCGAAAATAGTAGCGATGACGCCAATTGAGATACAAAAATCTACGAAAACCAGCCACAGGCCTGCAATTCCCACGCGTCATGCGGGAAAAATGCACTATAAAAGTAGAAAAAAAACATACAAACAACAGCGAAGCACAATGGAGGCATCCGGAGCAAGTACAGAGGACAACCAGAACCCCACAAGCCCCCCAGAGGAACAGCCAGGGACCTCGGGGTCAAGGAAGGGCAAGGACAAGAAGAGTAGGAAGAAGCGGTTCAGCCCGCAGGAAAACAGGATCCTGATAACGGAGGTGATAGAACACCATTAAACACTGTTTGTCACCTCCACTGTGTCACTGGCAACTAAAAATGGAATATGGCAGACCATCGTGGAAAAGGTGAATGCAGTTGGAGTGCTGAGGAGGACAATGGACGAGGTCAAGAGGCGCTGGAATGATGTGAAGCGCAAAACCAAGCTGAAACTCACAAACAACCAGAAAGCAGCAATGCAGACTGGAGGTGGGAGTCCAGCACCACAGGAGGAGCTGGACGAGATGGAGGAAATGGGGTCCACAGTCATCAGTGGGGAGACGGTGGCAGGAGTTGGGAGACCGGACACTGCTCAACATGACCGGACAACAACAGCAACAGGGTGAGTAACCACCAGGGACTGGGGGGACAGGGGGAGATGGGCACAATGGCACACATGCACAATTAAGCATAGCACATCTGCGGACAAACCATGCCCCTGACCCACAACTCCCACCAAGAGACCAATGCACACAGGTATGCAACATCTCAGCACTGCATAAGCACAGAACCCAGAGGCACACTGCATGAAAGGGATAAGGGCAGCTAAATCAGAGCTGCAGGGGCGACTCTCCCAAAATGCGGCACACACACATTACATGCAGAGCACATCAACATTGACAACAATGTGGTACAAACCACAACACGTCCACAACAGAACAGAGGACACAACTGGTACTGCATGTGCGTAAAAACTGGCCAATCACATTTGGAACTGCAGGGAAACGTGAGTTGACAATGTACAAGTACAAACACACATCCGTGATGTAGTCGGAATGTCCACAGTCCCGCATCAAATAGGCAGCTCCCCCCAAACAGTCACAATGTACACTGTCATGCAGTCTGAATGTAAACATGTACAATGCGTCATCATACATGTGAACACGATGTTAAACTGCATCTCCCCTTCACTTTGCAGGGGGAAATCCAACACCTCCTGCAGAGCAGTCCGAACCTCTCTTCTCTAATGACGAAGAGGACCACCACACCTTCCCTTGAATGTGCAATAAACATTCTTATTCACACAGATGTGTCATGTCTATGATCTTTCAAGTGTGGAAGTATGGATGAATGTAGGGTCAGTGATTCCCCCTTACGTCCATGTTGCCCATGTTGTGGGACTTTTGTCACAGGGTGACAGATTGCCGATTGCGGTCCGGGTGGCGCCGACACTACAACAGAGACACATCCAGTGGTCTCTTCCTTGTCCAGCCCAGGACAGAACCATGCCCAGAGCCCCCGGGTCATTGCTCACACCCTTACGCTGGACTGGCATACGCCAGGACAGCCCACTCCAATTACACACACAGGGGGGGACGAAAACGCTACATGTCCCAGGTCTTCACTGTAGGGATCTGCTGCTCACAGGTCTAGTTGTCAGCATGCCACAGCCACTCCCTCATGGCTGGTGTACACCCACACCACACCCATCCAGCACAGGTGTCACAGGACGTGACCCTGCCAATAAAAAGGGCCTGGCGCACGTGCTGGACGCCATTTCCACCTTCTCTGACTAGGTGTCTCCGTGTAGTTCTCATGTATGCATGAGGGCCTAGGGCCCTGCCACCTCACATTGCCCAGTGCCGGGGGTGACATGATGGCGTCTGCACAACGGGACTCAATCATTAAGGGTCCATGGCTAGCGGTGCACAGAATTGGTGGCACCAGATACACTGCGGCAGGCACAGGCACACCGCCACGGGACGGTGTCTTGCGGTGCAGTGAGATAGGGGCACCTAAAGTGATGAGCGGGTGTGCAGCCTGCGATGATGCACCGTCCTGGCGAGCCAGACTGGCAAGGATTAGTGTGAGCCCTGCTGGACCGCAGTGTAGGCCTTAGCCAGCGGGCAGGGCGGGCCTCCCGCCACGTGGCGTTGCCTCGCAGTTCACAGAGTAAGTGGCACCTCAAGCGCTGTGCGGGTGTGCAGCCTGCGATGATGCCGTGTGCACTGATGTGGTCTGTGCCATTGCGAAATCAAGACCCAGAATCATGTGTGTGACCTGGTGGCCCGCGGTGCGGGGCTGCATGATGTGGAGAGTGCCATGGTCGCGGGCACCGGGCTTGGAGATCCCTCCGGAACGTGGTGGGCCCTCTTGGAGACACGCCAGTGGTGGAAGGTGAGCAGGGAGGCCTGGATGCGCAGGGGCGGGCAATAACCACTGGGCGGCGGGAGGGGCTGGGGTGCAGCAGCCTGTGTGCGCAGGGGTGGGCAAGCGATGATGGCGTGTGCAACTGTATGGACTCTGCCATTCATATCTCTGGAAACTGTTTCAGATGATGGACCTGGGGGACTGCTGTGAATACCGGCACGTGGTTGGAGACACACCGGTGGCAGCAGGTGAGCAGCGAGGCCTAGGTCCGCAGTGTCGGCACTCTCTCACCCTCTCTTTCTCTCTCCCTTTCTCCCTCTCTCCCTCTCTCTTTCTCTCTCCCTCTCTTTCTCTCTCCCTCTCTCTTTCTCTCTCTCTCTCTCCCTCTCTCTCTCTCTCTCTCTCTTTCTCTTTCCCTCTCTCCCTCTCTCTCTCTTTCTCTCTCTTTCTCTCTCCATCTCTTTCTCTCTCCATCTCTCCCTCTCTCTTTCTCTCTCCCTCTCTCCCTCTCTCTTTCTCTCTCCCTCTCTCCCCCTCTCTCCCTCTCTCTTTTTCTCTGTACTTTGAATGGCGCATGGGACACCTTCTGATCTAGATTTCAGTTTTGCAGGCTGTGACTTACAGAATGTCCTGAGACGACTCGCCATGCCTCTACAGATTTGTTTTTTTTGGTTTCTTCTGTAATAAACGTATTGCTTGGATATTATGATATGGATGTATGATTTCCCTTTTTCTGACCACACATGTATGTTGGGTGTTGTGATTGTGCGACTTCAGGCGATTTGTTTGGTTCATGATTTCGTGGAGTTGATGTGCAATATCTTTGTCCAAAGGGGGTGGGGGGTGCCCGGGGTGGGGCCTGGGGGGGGTAGGGAGGGTGGTGGTAGGGTCCTGGGGGTGGTGGCGGTGGGTGTTGCTGGCATATTGGGGCTCCGGGCTGCATGATCGGTAGCTCCAGGGCATCTGTTGTTCTTCATGTGTGGCTATGGGCTGTGCTCCCTTGTCTGGTGCCGGTTGTCGTACGACTTTACACCAGGTAGGAGCAGGTGTTAGTTTCCTGCTGCTAACGCGCCTTAGCGCATGTTTTGTGGTCTTATCGCCGATCTGGGTGGTCGTTGAGAATGTTGTGGAGTGGTGTTGTTGCGGCTTTTTGCACGGGAACGCCTACTCTGCATATCATTAGCGTTAGTTGCCGGGGTCATCTGTGGCGATGTTTTTTGAGACTGCTATTGCAGGTAAACTGGTGTTATGGGCTGTTAGCACCAGCTTGGGAATGGGGCGATAATTTTATCGCGACTTTGGCGAGATAAAGTGCCGTTAACTCGGCGATAGTTCCTTGAGAATATGTCCCTCTGTGTGTGAATCTGCCAAAATAATAAAAGTACTGGCTGTGGGTTTAAGCCCATGGTTGTCATTGATTTGCCCGGGATGCATTTAAATCTCTAGTACTCCAGTAAATCTATGGTCGTTGTAGAGATGCCTAGTTTCCGTGGTTCAGCTGTAAAAATTCTGCAACAACCAAACAGCTGATGCACTGTTAGGAGACGTGTGCACCACTTGAAAGATAGGTGATTTTGTAGTGCATGCACACATTCTGCAACCTTTTTTCATGTGCATCCACAATAGGAAACTTCCTTGGACTTGTCTGTGAATATCGACAACGTTTTCACTTCTTGAGTGTTGTCAACATTTCTAATAGTCACTCCTTACCACTCTCATTTGATTAAGTACTTTACCAGCACTTTATTATAGTTATGATTTCGTAGACTACTGTTACCCAGCAGATTATTTGGCCTGAGATCATCCTGGCCAATAAATGTCTGCAGAGGCTTATACAGTGAATCAGTGGGTCTCATTTGATGGTGCAGATGACACTAGATATGCGACCAAACTTGAATTAAGAGCATGAAACATTTTACCAATGGGACCTAAATAGTAATAAGTAAATCACATTTAGAAAACACAACACATATTATCTCATTTGTTTGACATTAACAATATGCTTTTAACGTTTTCAATTTATTGAAGAATCCAGGTCATTCCAGCATTTAACTTTTTAATGTTAAAATTGTGAAGAACAAATGAATTTCTCCTTTGTAACACTAGTTAAAGAACGAAAAGGACATACAGAAAAAAACGTATATTCTATTAAGGTTTGGATATTATTTCAGGAAGCAGGACAGCACTTTACCTTCCCATTTAATCTACATTAATTCAGTCAGTCAGTATATACTTTATTCTGTTTGAAATTGCAAACCATAAACGTCAATCACAGTAAAAGCCAAGCATACCCACAGAAAATATTACAAAGCAAAACATTAGAAGTAATCAATCATAGAATTCCTAAATCTGACAGCACAGTTTAAAAAACAAGCAACACACCAGCAAATAAAAGGATCACTTAATAGCTGTAAAAACAGAAAAGCAGGCCTAGCCTAGTAAAGTTTCTTCCAGCTAGTAGTGGCTTGTAAATGGGACAGAATAAGATAAAGTTCATAGGATCATATTCTCAAGGACTCATCGCCACTTTATTGCCGCAAAAGTGGCGATAGATTTTCCGCCCTATTCACAAGCTGGTGCAAACTGCCTACATCACCAGTTTCCCTGCGATAGCTACCACAAAAAACATCGCCACGGATGAGTGCGACAACTAACGCTAATGATATGCAGAGTAGGCGTTCCCGTGCAAAAATACACAAAAACACCACTTCGCGCGATTCTCAACGACCAGTCAGATCTGCGATGCGAACCAAGAACAGGCGATAACGCGCTTTAGCTGCCGGAATTTAACACCTGCCTTCTGCTGGTGCTAAGCAGGACGACTACCTGCAGTATGAAAGGGAGCCCAGCCCAGAGCCACATCTGAAGACCCATAGATGCCATGGAGCCAATGAACATGCAGCTCGGAGACCCAAGAGGGCCACAACACCCACCGCCACCACCCCCAGGACCCCCCCTCGGACTACCACCAAGGCAGCGTAGGACAAGACAGCGGTCCTTCTGAAAACGGCATGGCACCTCAGCCACACAAGTGCAGAATGTGGGGAGAGGTGGAAACCACGTATGTGTGAAGGAGGCAACTCACCCATGAAGAAGAATGTACACAATGCCAAGTGTGGCGGTGATGTGCTGGACAGACCACAGAATGCCGAGCACAGACGTCCATGTGGACATATACTGCTGGGGTTTGTAGTGTTGTGGACAGTGGACGCAAACATGTTACCTCAGGCAGTGGGGAAGACCTTGGACATGTAGCTGTGCCGTCCCCCCTGTAAGCGTAAGCGCAGTGGGCTGGGCCGGCGTACGCCACTCCAGCGTAGGAGTGCGGATAAATAGGCCGGGGCTCTGGGCATGGTTCTCTTCCATGATGGGCAACGTGTCTGCCAGGGCGGCGCACCTCACCCTGCCATGAGTCTGCCGCTGTGACCTCCAGACTCCGCGACACAGGCCCCCAGCGCATCCAGCGGCACAGCAACATGGAGTCAAGTGTGTGCCGGATACTGCCTTAGTCCTACACTGCGGTCAGCAGGTCCCACAATTCAAATCGTGCCACATTTCTGTTAATGGAGGAAACCACTCGTCAACAGACATTGCCCCCAGTGCGGCCCACCCGGACGACGCATCATCGTTGGCTGTGCACCTGCTGAGCGCTCCAGGTGCCACTGACCCTGTGCAACACAAGTCGACGCCACGTGGTAATATTGAGGCAGAATTCAGTAGGCAAAAAAACATTGCTCCCAGTGCGGCCTGCCCGGATGACGCATCATCGTTGGCTGTGCACCTGCTCAGCGCTCCAGGTGCCACTGACCCTGTGCAACACAAGTCGACGCCACGTGGCAATATTGAGGCAGAATTCAGTAGGCAAAAAAACATTGCTCCCAGTGCGGCCCGCCCGGACGACGCATCATCGTTGGCTGTGCACCTGCTGAGCGCTCCAGGTACCACTGACCCTGTGCAACACAAGTCGACGCCACGTGGATGTGGGCCCTTTCTGACCGCTGCCTCCGGCCTACACTGCGGTCAGCAGGGCTCACAATTCAAATTGAGTCTTGATTCATTTATGGCAGAGTCCAGTAGGCAACAGACACTGCTTCCAGGGTGGTCTGCCCGGATGACGCATCAGCGCAGGCCGCGCACCTGCCGAGCGCTCCAGGTGCCATTAACTCAGTGCATCACAAGTCATTGTCACGTGGCTGTGGGCCCTTTCTGACCGCTGCCTCCAGCCTACACTGTGGTCAGCAGGGCTCACAGTTCAAATTGAGTCTTCATTTATTCATGGTGCAGTCCAGTAGGCAACAGACATTGCTTCCAGGGCTGCCCGCCCGGACGACGCATCAGCGCAGGCCGCGCACCCACCGAGCGCTTCCGGTGCCACGAACTCAGTATAGCTCAAGTCTTGGAGCCTTTATGATGTAATCATATGTGTGTGAGTCCAGTTCTGGTGGCCCTACCTCAGTGCACTGCAAGTCATGGACCCTTTATGATGTAATAATATGTGTGTGAGTCCAGTTCTGGGGCCCCTACCTCAGTGCACTGCAAGCCATGGACCCTTCATGAGTGTGTGTGATCCGATGATCACTGTTCTAGTTGTTGCCAGCACCAACCACTCCCTGAGGGCTGGCTTACACTCACCCCACACCCATCCAGCACAGGCATCACTGGACATGTGACCCTGGTAATAAAAACGGACCGGGCGCACGTGCCCATACCCTGTTCCACTATCTATCTAAGTGTGTCCGTGTGGTCATTATGTATGCGTGATGGTCCCTGGCCCTACCACATCACATCGTGCTGTGGACAGCGGACGCAAGCATGTCACCTCAGGCAGTGGGTAAGACCTTGGACATGTAGCTTTGTCGTCCCCCCTGTAAGCGTAAGCAGAGTGGGCTGGGCCAGCATACGCCAGTCCAGCGCAGGGGTGTGTAGAATTGGCCCAGGGCTCAGGGTGTGGTTCAGTTCTGGACTGGACAAGGAAGTCACCAATGCGTGTGTCTCTGTTGTAGTGTCGGTGCCACCCGGCCCACAATTGACAATGTTGCAATGTAGCATGCACCCGGAGGGTGGTATCGCATGTACGGAGAAATGAAGGAGCACAAGACCGCTCAGGGTCTTGGCTCATACATGCCAAGTGTTGTGTGTATCTGCATTGCTGCAGCATGAGCCAAATGCCTAGCTTTAGTCGCAGCGCGAGTTCAGCCAGGCATGAACTCTACATCTGTGTCCGCACTATCCTCACCATAGGCCTACACTCACGTGGCCACCCACCTTCAACGGCCAACATCACAGTGTCGTTGTCAGGCTTGTGGACATGCGCAGACAGGCCTGACAATGGTGTGCCGTTGGAGTGCAAGTGATGCAACTGCGCAGCGCACACAAGTAAATAGGCTGGGGGGAGGGAGGAGCAGCTGTGAGGCAACGTAACACACAGTGATGCCGCTCATTTGCCACATGCAAGTCATGTCAAACATGAATCCCAAAGTCGCACGCATCCCACCCCACACCCAACAAGCCACATCACACTTCATGAATGCAAGCAGATGACAAACTGACATTAGAGATGAAAGCTCCTTTGTCTGAACTATCAGGCGGAAGCACATCTGCACATCCGACCTCGGAATTGCATGTGCCCAGCACCCCCTGACAGATACGCTAGCAGTTGAGGACGACTCCCACACTATGCACAGCCCGACGACAGACCAACGTATACACACCCCACACACAGAAGTCCTTGCTCAGAGTTATCTTGCATGGAATGGCCTTCACACTTACTCCCGCACCATCCCAGGCGTACAACCGTTGCACACTTCAACAACTCATTGATCCGAGCTGTGGCATTTCATCCACAGAACTGGCGCAGGTCAGAACAGTGCCGCTTCAACCAGAGCCACTAACACAATGGCAGACCATCCCGGACACATGCACAACCCCTGTCACGTGGAACTGTACCGTGCACATATGCTGCATTTACTGGGGGCACTGCCATTGGTAGTGCTGCAGATCAGTTACCGGCTAAGCTTCCGCCTTGCCAACGTCACCTGCGTGCAGCCTGTGTTGCATTGTCGCTCGTGCATATTCGAGTGGTCCATGGATGTCTGCCTATCCAACAGGACGATAGCCGAACTGGATTTCGACATGTGTGTGCGTCCCCTGTTGGCCCACAACCATGAGTGTCACCGTGACACCCGTCTATGGGATGCCTGGATACTTGGCATACATGCTGGCAGCTGGACCTGGGAGATTACAGAACTCCTCGTGTGAAGTGACCAAATTGAGCCACTCCCCTATTGGGCTGTAGTGCTAATTGGTGAAAGGGGGTGGACGCAGCACATCTGTCCGGACCTGCTAATGGTTAGCCTCGCCGTCCTGTTCGATGAAGTCGACAACGACCTCATGTTGGAAATGATTGCCTACGAAGCTGCACTAGCTTTCATGGACGTGTAACTACGTACCTGCAGACACAACAGTTTGGAACACATTGCACATGTCCCAACACCTTGTTGGAACTTGGGGTTCTGGTCACATCTCCCACGACAACAGTGGACGTGGCTGCATTCGCCTGGACTCCGAATACATGAGCGGACAACAACTCGGGTAAACACACACCTGTGAATGGTGCGGCACTCCCCCGGAGTGGACAGCGGCGCCTGGCAACGTTCCACGTTCTGACATACTGCTTCATTGGTCTGCATGTTGTGGCAGTTATCTTGGCCGTACTGACACACATATGATAATAAAGTCTACGCACCTTTACTCGTATTCAACTGTGATGAGTGTTGAATTGTATGACAATGTGTGTCTCTCTGCCTATCTGGGTCACGGCCATACATGCATTACTACACCATCAGGGATGTGGGGTTGTACTAGGACATTATCATCTCACAGTTTCCTGCTATGCCACATGCGAATGGCCATTTTCCACACACAAGCGGCAGCAGTTGTGTCCTCTGTTCTGTTGTGCTGGTGTTGCTGTTTGTTCAACATTGTTGTAAATGTTGCGGTGCTCTGCATCTTATGTGTGTGTGCTGCATTGTAAGTGAGGTGCCCCTTCAGCTCTGATTTGGCTGGCCCTTATCCCTTTCAGGCGGTGTGCCTTTCACTTCTGTGCTTATGCAGTGCTGTGATGTTGCAGACTTGGGTAAATTGGGCTCTTGGTTGGAGTTGTGACTCTTGGGCATGGTTTGTCCGCAGATGTGCTCTACTTAATTGTGCATGCGTGCCATTGTGCCCATCTCCCCCCGTCCCCCCAGTCCCTGGTGGTTACTCACCCTGTTGCTGTTGTGTCGGGTCATGTTGAGCAGTGTCCGGTCCCCCAACTCCTGCCACCGTCTCCACACTGATGACTGTGGTCACCATTTCCTCCATCTCATCCAGCTCCTCCTGTGGCGCTGGACTCCCACCTCCAGTCTGCATTGCTGCCTTCTGGTTGTCTGTGAGTTTTGGCTTGGTCTTGCGCTTCACATCATTCCAGCGCCTCTTGACCTCGTCCATTGTCCTCCTCAGCACTCCGACTGCATTCGCCTTGTCCACGATGGACTGCCATATTCCATTTTTTGTTGCCAATGACACAGTGGAGGTGACGAACAGTTGTTGATGGTGTTCTATCACCTCCGTGATCAGGATCCTGTTTTCCTGCAGACTGAACCGCGTCTTCCTTTTCTTCTTCTCCTTGCCCTTCCCTGACCCCGAGGTCCCAGGCTGGTCCTCCGTGGGGCTTGTGGGGTTAGGGTTGTCCTCTGTGCTTGCTCCGGCTACCTCCATGGTGCTTCGCAGTTATTTGTGTTTTGTTTGTGTTTTGTGTTGCCGCTTTTATTGTGCTTTTTGCAGCCTGACTTGTGGGACTTGCAGGCCTGGCACTGCTTATCGCTGGATTTTTTATCGCGGTTGGGCACATCGCAACTTTTTTCACGTTCGGGTTGAGATTTTTATCGCCATCCCGGTAATGTTATCGTGGACATTTGCCGCGTTATCGGGGTACTATCGCATGTTACCGCCGTGTTGGGAATGCCACGTTAACGCGGAGTTATTTTCCCGCGATAGACAGCGATATGAAAACTTGCGTTAACCTATTTTGGCGATGATTATCGCACGTTCTTGAGAATATCCCCCATAGTATCTTGAGTGGGTGTGGCATCACAGATGCAAGGTGGGTGGTCCACATAACAAGACCATACCTTCGGGGTGATTAATAAAAAATGGACCATATTTAACCTGTGTTAATAAATAATGATGAGTGTTAGACATGTGAAACAAAAGCTAGGGTTCTATTGACAGAGTAGACTACACAAGACAATACGACCTGACTGAAACCTTTGTTAAGATTCCCTCTTTTTGAGTACCTGGCTGAGAAAAGATTATTTTATCCAAATAAGAACTGTCTACTTAATGCTAGCAGGGGTGCTAAAAAGGGACGATCGCCCTAACTTAAACAAACAATTCCAGAAAAAGTAATTCAGGTTATACGGAAGATACGATCCATACCTAAACAGTCCTTGAGTAATTTCCTGTTAAATTCCTATTCCGGCTTGAGCCAGATGGACAGTCATAAAATGAGTGGTCTTAGTCGATCGTGTCAGCAAAAAAACCCTACCCCAGTTCTTCATGGATGATAAAAGTAGATGAGCTAAGGGGGGGATCAAGTAACCTTCTGAAGAATGTATTCTCAACATTGTGTAAGGAAGCAATGCTAGCATACCCCCTAATTACACAGCCATGAGACACTATAGGCACACATTTTGCTTCATAGATCTCAAGCATGGCCTCGTCCGATTTCCAGTCTAGCAGTAAAGTCAAAGACAGCAGCAATACTGGCAAAAGCATGTCTCCTATCCATTACCAACAGAGACCAACTGAAGGAGGCCCTTGCTGAGGTGAAGTCTGCTTTTAGTGTTTCTCGGACCTATCATCATGGTGTGCAATTTAGTCTAGTTAATACTAAGATCAAGGGTGTCCATATAATTGCTAAAAAGGTTCAGTAAAGTTTGAAGACCTTGCACTGTCCACGAAACTAAAACAGTATCATCTGCATATAAAAGAGCTTGGATAGGGCAGCCATCTAACATAGAAAGATCACAACCCTCAGATGCGCGGATCTGCTTCATTTCGTTAACATAAAGGGTACATAAAAAAAGGTGACGATGCAGCCTTGTGTGACCACTCTGTTGAGTGTAAAGTGCTCAGTGCGTTCTCTTTTCAGAACATATCTGACAGAGGCACTCAGGTTAAAATGCAAGTCACGTAAAAAAAACAAAAAAACAATGATTTTATTGATCCCCATGTCTAGCACAATGCACCACAACCTGTCTCTATTAATCCTGTCAAAGGTGGACCTTAAGTCCATAAAAACCAGATGTACGGCTCCCAATCTGGCCAGGGAGTATTTATTAATTAAAAGATACACCTTTAAAGCATTGGTCTACAGTGCTCTTGCCTGGTCTAAACCCATATTGGACTACCAATAGCATTTTGTGGGCTTTGGCCCAAGTTGTTCATCTGAATAGGAGCACTTTGCCTATAATTTGACCTCAGAGTCTGTCAAGGAAATCGAGAAATAACACTGTGGATCATCCCTTGAGCCCTTTTTGTGTACGGAAACGATAACTGATTTAGACCAAGAGCTGGGGAGACTATGCTTAAAAACTGTGTTAAAATAGATTATTAAAACTAGGGCCCATAAGTGAATGTTAGATTTAAATAGTGTCATAGGGACATTCAGCAGGTTTAGAATAGCATCTCCTACTTCTTTCCAATCAAATGAAAGAGAGAAGTCATTCACATAGGTCAATGCTGGTTGAAAGTCAGCGGGTCCTACAGCAGAACAAGAACTATCATAAATGGCTTTAAAGTGTTTGACCCACTTGTCGAACGTGAAATTCTGCCAAAGTGTGCTTCCCTGGTTAGAAGTAAATAACGGTTGATTCACAACCTCCCAAATGTTTGCCCTAAATCTAGAGGCATAGGCCTCTTGTTTCAAAGCATAATTCCTACTCGGTCAGGTAATTTTATACAGGGTTCTGAGGGAGGCGACTTTACATCTGTCCCTAGGCTTTTCCTTCAGAGCTATCAAGAGCTCACCATAGTCCTTTGAACAAGAGCGATCAAACCATTTGACATGGGAAAATTGATGCTGTCAAGAGGAAGAAAAAAGAACCACTACGTGTCTACCTACAAACTTATATGAGCTGAGAAAAGTCATGTCTGGACATTGAAAATTGAGGCATGAAATAAAGGCATCAAAACAATAAACAAACAAATTACAATAGAAAAATTCTGAATCAATACCCTTCCATCTCAGTCTAAGTACTGGGTCATGTGGGGACAACTGCCCATGGGATAAATTCATGGTGGTGTCCATGTGTTGCCTCCAATGTAAGGTGGCAACAAGTGCTCTTGCCTGGTCTAAACCCGTATTGGACAACCAATAGCATTTCGTGGGCTTTGGCCCAAGTTGTTCATCTGAATAGGAGCACTTTGCCTATAATTTGACCTCAGAGTCTATCAAGGAAAGCGAGCAATAACACTGTGGATCATCCCTTGAGCCCTTTTTGTGTACGGGAACGATAACTGTTTTAGACCAAGAGCTGGGGAGACTATGCTTAAAAACTGTGTTAAAATAGATTATTAAAACTAGGGCCCATAAGTGAATGTTAGATTTAAATAGTGTCATAGGGACATTCAGCAGGTTTAGAATAGCATCTCCTACTTCTTTCCAATCAAATGAAAGAGAGAAGTCATTCACATAGGTCAATGCCGGTTGAAAGTCAGCGGGTCCTACAGCAGAACAAGACCTATCATAAATGGCTTTAAAGTGTTTGACCCACATGTCGAACGTGAAATTCTGCCAAAGTGTGCTTCCCTGGTTAGAAGTAAATAACGGTTGATTCACAACCTCCCAAATGTTTGCACTAAATCTAGAGGCATAGGCCTCTTGTTTCAAAGCATAATTCCTACTCGGTAAGGTAATTTTATACAGGGTTCTGAGGGAGGCGACTTTACATCTGTCCCTAGGCTTTTCCTTCAGAGCTATCAAGAGCTCACCATAGTCCTTTGAACAAGAGCGATCAAACCATTTGACATGGGTAAATTGATGCTGTCAAGAGGAAGAAAAAAGAACCACTACGTGTCTAACTACAAACTTATATGAGCTGAGAAAAGTCATGTCTGGACATTGAAAATTGAGGCATGAAATAAAGGCATCAAAACAATAAACAAACTAATTACAATAGAAATATTCTGAATCAATACCCTTCCATCTCAGTCTAAGTACCGGGTCATGTGGGGACAACTGCCCATGGGATAAATTCATGCTGGTGTCCATGTGTTGCCTCCAATGTAAGGTGGAAACAAGTGTGTTATGATCACTGGTGTGTCCCAAAAAAATTCTAATTAAACAAGAGTTACACCAAGGCAGTAGAAACAAAAATAAAATATATCATGGTAGAGACATCTCTCCTGGTAAACGTGGGGGTAAAAGCGCAGTTGCCAAGCTTCTTCTCACTCTCACACAGGGCAGACAAATTATAGTCACTTGGCAAACACAAGGAGACGATGGACGGAGCGCTGAAACTTTTCAGACACTCACCCCCAGTCACAGATCTGGGTTGAATCCATCATCGTTCTTTAGCTAACTTCGCCACCCAAGTTCAGACCCAGCCATATGCAAATCAGTCTTGACCCTGTGCCCCATGGGAACAGTCCAGCCCAAACTGCCGAGCCAGGTCTTCCCTGGACCAGAAACAAGCATTCTGGGACCTGTTTTGGGGTAATACCCCTCAGCAGCCAGGCTAGCTTGAATCCAGTGGCAAAGTGAGGAAGGGACCGACGTCTGGGCATAACCTGCCAACGTAGGGCGAACAAAGCAAACACAAGGAGACGATGGACGAAGCACTGAAACTTTTCAGACACTCACCGCCAGTCACAGCTCTGGGTTGAATCCATCATCGTTCTTTAGCTCACTTCCCCACCCCAGTTCAGACCCAGCCATGCGCAAATCAGTCTTGACCCTGTGCCTCATGGGAACAGTCCAGCCCGAACTGCCAAGCCAGGTCTTCCCTGGATCGGAAACAAGCATCCTGGGACTGGTTTCGGGGTAACACCCCTTATCAGCCAGGCTAGCTTGAATCCAATGGAAAAGTGAGCAAGGGACCCACGTCTGGGCATGTCACTTACCAGGGCTTTAAACAACTCACCTTGTGAAGTATGTACAAAATGAATGTTTGAGGGAGAAATTGAAATCCCATCGTCAGACATGCAGTTCCCACAAAGATGCAAGTTAAAATCACCCATTAAAAGCACAGGAGTAAAAACACTGCCAGAATAAGAACATCTATCAAATAGAGATCTAAGTATGCTGACAGGATCGACAGTGAGATGGAAGCTGTTAGTATTGTAAAAATTAATGACAAGCCTACTGCAAGAGAAAGACAACCACAAACCCAACAAATTAGGGGAGCGAATGTCTAATTTATCTATTTTTCATTTGAGAGCAAAAGAACCTAATGTCAAAAGACCACCCTTGGCTATCCTTGACTGAGAGCTCTGAGTGGGTACAAAGAAACTGCTGTAAACATCAAGGAAGAAGCTATGGCTAGTTTCCCAAGTCTCCTAGAGGTAAATGATTACAAAACTCCTTAGAAAAGCCAACCAGGAAGAGTCAGACCTAAGTCCTGCAAAGCCAGCAATATTTGGGAAGCAACCTTAACAACAAAATGCCTTAACCCTGAAGTCTTAACAATGACTACATCTTAAAAACGAATGCCTTTACAATGAAAGTCTTTACCACGCATACACCTTTATGTTATGTTATGTTATAACAATTTATAGAGCGCACAAATACCAACAAAGGTGTCTCGGGGCTAACTACTCCTGAGACTGGACAGAGTGAAAGAAGACAGTTAAATAGAACCTAATCATTAAAAAGCCAGGATTTTAATTTTTTCCTGAACGTCAAAAGTGAAGGCAAGTCTCTAATCTGACAGGGAAGAGAATTCCAGAGCTTAGCAGTATCCACCACAAAGCTTAGTTGGAGATATATGTTCTGAGAACAACCAGTAGATTTGCTCCAGCCAAGCCCAGTGACCTGTTCAGGGTGTAAATCTTTAATGATTTCTTAAAAAATTCGGGTCCTATATTATGTGTGGCTTTATAGGCAATGCACAGCACCTTGAATTTTTATTCTGTTTCTAATAGGCAGCCAGTGCAGTTGTCTGATCACTTCAGACACAGAATGAAATTTCGTTGTGCTGGACAGCAGTCTAGCAGCAGCATTTTGAATTAA
The DNA here is from genome assembly GCA_963921515.1 of Calotriton arnoldi. Taxonomy (NCBI): domain Eukaryota; kingdom Metazoa; phylum Chordata; class Amphibia; order Caudata; family Salamandridae; genus Calotriton; species Calotriton arnoldi. The sequence goes on from CAWUFW010002361.1 coordinate 498,815, forward strand.
CTGCAGTTTGTTGAAGATTGATTGCTGAGCATTAATCAGTAGACCTTTACAATAGTCTACCTTAGACAGGACCAAGGCCGATATGATTGTCTTCCTGGCTTCAATGAGGATGAAAGGAGGCAGTCCAAGATTGTCTGGCCACCAACGGGAGGACCATGCTGGAGAGAGGTTACCAAACACCATCACCTCGGTCTTAGAGGAATTTATTTTGAGGCAGTGATTGGACATCCAGGTACTCACCTCCAACATACCATCATGAAAATTAGCCGTGACGCAGTCTCTGTCCTTTTGGACGGCAAAAACTATTTGAGTATTGTCTGCATATGATATAAGGCTTAAGCCAGCAGATTTAATCACATGTGCCAGGTCGGTCGCGTAGAAATTAAAAAGCGTAGGACTGATGGAGGAGCCCTGTGGGACTCCACACGGAAGAGAAAAAGGAGGGGATTCAAAATCACACAACTTAACTGATTGGGCTCTGTTGGCTAAGGATGCTAACAGAGCTTTGGCCTTGTCCCTGATGCCTAGGGAGGAGATACGGTTGATCAGGAGACCATGATCAACCATATCAAGGGCTGCAGATAGGTCCTAGAGAACCAATGCCGCTGCGCCACCCTTACCAACGCGAACTTTGTTTCATCTGTGTCTTTGATGAGCGCTGTTTCTGTACTATGGCTTTTCCTAAAGCCAAATTGCGTTTCATCTAACAAATTGTGGGCCTGAATGTATTGGGTCAATTGGTCATTTATAATCTTTTCCGCTAATTTAGTGGGCAAAGGCAAACGTGCAATGGGCCGATAGTTGTTAGTGTCTTCCGGGTGAAGGTTAGACTTCTATAATAGGGGCAGAATGGAAGCTTTTTTCCATTGAGAAGGATAGACACAAACTTTAAACATAGAATTAAAGATGTTGGCCAGAACTGGCCCAATTAGCTCAGAAAACTCCTTAAGGGTAGAGGGCGGACACAGGTCCAAGGGTGAGCCTGATTTAACCGCCCTCACCAGGTGCGTTACTAGCTACAAGGAGACAGGGGTGAACTCTCTCACAGAGAAATTTCCTAAAGATTCCGTAAGGCCGTCTGAACTGGATGGAGAGACGAGAGAGGCATTAAAGATGGAATAGATGGAGTCTACTTTAGCCTGAAAACGAAGGGCTAAGGAATTGCAAAATGAGTGAGTCGCTAGATTGGCCAAATTACAAGGTGGGGTCCCGAGTTTGGATATCACCTTAAAAAAGAGTTTGGTAGAATCTTGGGCAGCTTCAATTTCTCTTATAAAGTAGCTGCTTTTCTCCTTAAAAAGGAGATGTTTGTAGTTGGCCAAAGCTGGTTTATAGAGAATTTTCTCCTGGCTATCGTAATCCTGATGCCAGCTTCTCTCTTGATTCCTACAATGCTGTTTCTCGAGCCTCAAGGCTTAAGAGTACCACGGGGCTGAGTGCATAGTTCTATTTTTGGAGGCTGTTTTTTAGGGAACTAATTTGGCGAAAGAGGCATGAAGCCAATCTGTATAGCTCAAGGCTAAAATATTTGGAGGGCACCTGCCTACGTTGGGGGGAGTTCACCTCAAAAAGACGAATGTCGAATAGGACTGCATGATGGCCTGACCAAACTAACGGAAGAACCTCCTTGAAAGTTATAGCGTCATTGTTAGTAAAGAGGCCGTCTAAGGTATGCCGTTCCCGATGACTGCGAAGCGGAACTGGTCTTGGGCTGGTGCCTCCACCCCCCAGCTGGTGGTGGGCTGAGGTCTGAGATGCGGGCCCTGGATTGCCCTCCTGAGTGCCGGTGTTCTCCCTACTGCCGACATGCCGTTTCTGCCCGTTTTAAGGAGGTGAGAGCTGGGCTTGGGGGTTTCTGGAGGAACATCAAACGGCAGGGTGATTCACTGCTGCTCTAGCTTGCTTGCAGGAGTCGCCTGTTCCTGCTGATCTGCCTATCGGATTGCGGTCGACATGCGAGCCCGGTCTAGGCTTTGACTCTTGCTGGGCCTGCTTAGCTGGGGTGGTGTTTCCCTGGCTCTGATGTTAACATTGAGGGACGCCCATTGTGTTTGCGTTTATCTTTATTGTTGTTTTTGGGCATCCATTTTGTCCTCTGGTCACGGAAACTGAAGCGTGATGCCCCCCCTCCCCGACCTCTATGCTCAGCTGGGCATAGAAAGAGAAATGGGCTGGTTCCACCCTCTGTTTTTGGTGGCCATCTTGGAGTGGGCATGTTGACATTATCCCACATACCTGGGCTGGGCATAGAAAGAGAAAAGGACTGGTTCCACCCTCTGCTTTTGGTGGCCATCTTGGAGTGGGCATGTTGACATTATCCCACACACCTGGGTCAGGAATTCTCCTCTTAACACCATCCATGTCCCACGGATAAGACATTACCATCAGCCAATAGACACACTCTCAAAATGGAGTTAAGTCCTGATCCCACAGGATCCAACGCATTCATTATCAACTACCCACCCAACCCATCGACGCAGCCAAAAAACACAAGCATCACATACTCAGGGCTAGGCCCGAAACTTTAATCTCGGACGTCTACTTTTGTACAAACAAATGTAGTAGAGTTAATGACCTTATTTTCTACACCAGGAAAAGAGCATGTTGGAGAAAAGTCTTCTACTCTATGCTCCAAATATCAGGTACCAGAAAAACACCTCATGGTCTCAAACTAACAACAGCGTCCTCATCCACGCTCAATGCCAATGCCACCATCACCCTCTATAACAATGGGATCATCCTAATCCAAGCTTCCAATGTCAATCTAGTTAAGATAGCTGTTATCTTCCCGTTACTCAAAAACGCGGTTTCGGCGAAACCCAATGACACCTAAACTCACCCTACCATCACTCAGGGCATCACCAGTCCTCCCCCCACTACTTTGGGGAGGCCCTCACTCTATCTAAATCACTCTTCGCCTTTAGATGATCTCAGAGCGGCTCTGTCCCCTGTTGATGTGCCCCAACCCTCTAGACCCCCGACTCAGAAGGTGAGAGACATTTCGGGTTCACTCTGCGCACAGCTAGCCAGTCCGATTCCATCCGTTCCTCGATCGGAGAGATCCCTGTATGACCTACTATCATTGCCTTCACCGATTGATCCCTCTTCCCTCATCCCTCTCCCCACGCCTCATACTATGCTGGAGTCCGGGCAAATGCCCTCCACCGACCATGATCGGTCAGACCCACTCATTCCTGTTTGGACCGTACCTGACCCTTAGCTCAATGGTCATATCACCCTTGCTAATGCTACAACTTTGATATCCAAAGACCATGGAACTCCGCTAGTCCCAAATGATCAACTCCCTCCCCAGGGACTACTTACCACCACCTTGGACCCCATGGGCTTACACCGAGGCCCCCCTTCTCAGCTCGTTTTCCCAACACACCCTTTACCCCTTTCAGACTTGGTTGCGCGCCTGGATGATATGTCTCTCCAGCTGCACCTTCTCACTACTGAACTACATGACCTGAAAGCCCTCTCAAATGATCTTTTCCCCGTGATCAGCTCTTTTCTCACCTCTGCGAATCTGCCCAGAGCCTCCCCTAGTGTTGGAGATTGCATGGGCCAGTTGTCAGCCCCCTCCGTCTCGAAAACCATTCCACTACCTAATGCGCCCTCCCGCCCCAGAAGATTTGAGATCTACCTGGCGTCCAATGATCTCAATGACCTTTGCAACTCTTACTCTACTAGGTCCAACTCCAACATGATACAGCCGAGTCAAATACAAACCATCCTTTCTAACCCGAACAGAGAACCTCCTCACAATCTTAGAGTCATCGATAAAGACAACCTCACGAGAGTGAACATCATCCAGACTCCTTCCCCCATTAATCCGTTACGACTTAAATGTGTACTACTCAATTGCAGGTCAGCCAGTAAACACGCCTCCGATATCTTCAACCTCATCCAACACAATGATTTAGACATTATTACCTTCACTGAAACTTGGCTAAATCCTGCCTCCACTCCTATCTTAGACCTCCTAGTACCTCCTACTCATGACATAATTAGGCTAGACAGAGCTCGGAAGCTGGGTGGTGGCCTAGCCTGTATTCATAGGAACACACTCTCGATTTCTCACTTGGAGTCCTCTTCGCCTTCCTCCTGTGAATACCTCTGTCTCAGCATCTCAAGTAATAACCTGCCGGTTTGCAAACTTCACACTTTTTATCACCCCCGGAGACAATCTCCCCTTCGTCGAGCAACTAATGGAAGTCATCTCTGGCAATGTCGACTCAACCATGTCCCAAATCTTCCTTGGTTATTTCCACCTTCACTGGTCTAACCCCAATGACCACGCGGTAACTTGCCTTAAAGCATTCTTGAATGATCAAGAACTGATTCAGCACTGTGACCAACCAACTCATAATAAAGGAGAAACTCTAGACCTCATTATCTCGAAAGGACAGACCATCACATTGGATACCATTACCCCTTGCGATTGGTCCGACCACCACTGCGTCCTCTTTTATATTAACAGGGAGGTGTCGATGAGGAAGGTTCATCCAACGAAATCAAAGATCTGGAAAAGGGACCTCAGATCAATAAACTTAGATGAACTAGCAGCCCACTGTAAATCTGCCCTCTCCTCCCAAGCTGACTTGGTTGAGGTTCAGTTACTCACCGACTCCTACAACTCGACCATCTCCAACATCATGGATGACATTGCACCACTCCAACAAAAAAATTCCTCAACAAAAATATCCAAACCATGGTACAACGACAATTTAAACACGGAACGCCGCAACCTTAGGGCAGTTGAACGTTCCTGGAGATCCAAACCCTCCTTGGAACAACTAAAACTTCTTAGAGATGTTAGGAGCTTCTACAACAAACAAATCAAGAGCGCTAAGGCAGACTACTTCAGACACCAACTTGATCAAGCTGCTAACCGCCGCAAGAAACTTTTTGAATTGGTCAAACAGCAATCAGTGATAGGTCAAAACCACTCTGACTCTGGAGGCAGCCCAACCTCATGCGACAAACTTGCTCCTTTCTTCACTGTGAAATCAAGACTCATCACCATTGAACTCGCCTCTAAGAAGGCTCTACTGCCATCCTCCGGGTCCGCACCACCCCTTGACCTCTTAGAAAAGCGCTAGCTTATTAGCCTGAACACTAAGAACAATGTGTCATGGGGCACCTTTACCCCATCCAGTGAACAAGACATCAACAAGATTCTTCAGAATATCAACCCATGTAACCACTTCAGTGATCCGTTGCCCCCAGCCATATTCAAAGAAATCAAGAATGTACTCATCCCCACCTGGACAAGGATTGTAACGCTTCTCTATCACAAGGCACAATCCCAGACTGCCTAAAAGCAGCTCAGGTGTCACCTATTCTAAAAAAAACTAACGCAGATAAAGCTGACCTAAATAATTTCCGCCCTATCTCCAACATCCCCACCCTAGCCAAACTACTAGAAAAATGCGTACAGTCCCAACTTTGTGCTCACATAGAGAATTTCAAACTCCTAGACCAACATCAATCTGGCTTTCGGAAGGGGCACAGTACTAAATCGGCTCTCACGCATGTTATGGATGACATTTTAAAAATGCTTGACCAAAATGATTCCTGCCTCCTAATCCTCCTTTACCGTTCCTCTGCATTCAACACGGTTAATCACGACAACCTCCTATCCATTCTGAAGAACAGGATGGGTTTCTCAGGTCATGTGTTACAATGGTTCTCGTCCTTCCTCCACCACAGATCACAAAGAGTCAAGGCAAACCACTCCCTCTCCCAGCCCTCTCCAGTACTCATGGGTGTCCCCCAAGGGTCCGCCCTATCTCATATCCTCTTCAACCTTTTCTTGGAACCATTAGCTAATTCATTCAATTCCACAAACATTCTCTTCCATATGTATGCGGACGACACGCAACTTTATTTGAAAATCTCTTCCCCAGATAACATCATCTCACTCAACACTACCCTAACGTCTACTCAAAATTGGTTAACTGAGAACCATCTCCTGCTCAACACCTCTAAAACTGAATTCCTTCTCATCTCTCCTCCGAACCACATCCCCAAGCTAGACCTTTGGCTGAATCACCTCACTGCTTCAACTGCACCCCTCTCATCATAGACTCAGCCAAATCTCTCGGAATCACCCTGGACAAGCACCTGAATATGAAAAACCATATCAGCAATGTGTGTAAGGGAGCTAATCACTTGATGAGGACACTTAGAAATATCAAACCATTCCTTCCACAAAAGGATTTCAAGCAGGTGGTCCAAGCGCTTGTCTTGCCAAGGCTAGACTACGGCAGCGCTACCCGCTGTGGCCTTCCCAAATACACCCTGGCTCCTCTAAGGGCATCACTGAACGCTGCGGCTAGACTGGTCACAGGTACCAAACGAAATGAGCACATATCCCCAGTCCTCAAATCTCTTAAATGGTTGCCCTACGAAGCTAGAATTCAGTTAAAGATTGCCGTTCTGGCGCACAAAGCCCTGCATTTCAAAACTCCCAGGTACCTAGGGCAAAAGCTTGAATTATCCTGTGGTGGTAGAGCCTCAAGAAGTGCTAACACATTCCTCTTGAAACCACTCATCCTTAGCAAAAAGAGAACTTGTCACCGAGCCTTCTCCGGCGCTGCCCCAAAGATATGGAACTCTATTCCACCAGAAGTACGCAGAATCTCCTCAACAACTGCTTTCAAACTGGAAGCCAAAAGATTCCTAATGAACAAATTCTTACCTTAATTGGGCTAGGTTCACCTGCTCGAAGTCACTGATCCTACAACCATTGTACCATCATTTGTTGCAGCTCTTCTTTACTGCTTAGTGTGCCCCCCTTCGTAGACTGCTATATACCTGTTTATTGTATGACTCTCCTTGATTCATTTGTCTTGTAATAATGCGATTATTCCTATTTTGTATTCTTATTTCATGTCGATATTGCATTTATATCCTTCCTTCCATCCTTTTGGAAAGCGCTCTTATATCATTCGGGATCTTGTTCGCGCTATATAAAACTTTATAAATAAGTAAATAAAAATAAAATAAATATGTCCCGCAGAATGGGTGGGTAGGCCTACTTTGTGCAAAAGGCCCACTGATCCCAACTCCATAATGATGCGATCTGAGTCCTTGTCATTATTAAACTCCAGATGAAAATTAAAATCCCCCAGTATAGTATAACTCGACTCATAGGCTGCAGCTTCTAATAGGCTGCCCACAGTCGCTAGAAATTACCACGGATACCTTTTCCACAACAATGTAATTATTTGCAGGTAAGTATAAAGCGTCAATCAGTAGCGACCAAAGTACAGAGAGAATCAAAAGGATTTGATATGGATATTAATTAACATTACTGAACTGAATGTACAAGTTCAAAAATGCAATTTACATAAATGGTTGTGCCATAGGATTTACAAGGCATAACAATGCAAGCCTGCCAGTTTCTGTGAGTAATTTCTGTGGGCATGGGGGTGGGGGAGAAAATGGTTTGGGCCACGTCATAATGAAAGGTCTGAAGCTTGCAGCTAATAAGAAGTGCTTGCTTGGCATGATAGATCAGTGTTCCTGAAGAAATCTGACTGCCAACAAGAACAAGCACACCCAATGACAGACTAAAGCTTGGCCGAGGTTCAAACTGCTGGTGAGACGGTAAGATTGTATTCATTTTTAATTTGTTAGTCTATTAAGAAATAATGTCTTTGAGTTGCTAAAGTAGTTTATGTAAATCTGTTTATGTACATTTAGAAGGAGCCTGGGATTTCAGTAGAGAAACTAGAATTTGGAGAAAAAAAACAGTAACAGAGTTTGAATGCAGAAAACAGACTTTAAAGACTGCCAAATTTAAATTATGTATTTAACGCGTAGCACCTGAAATGGCTGTTAAAGTCAAACTGTACACTATGTAAATGTCATCAGTTTTTTTTGTTGGAGTTTTAGAGCTAGAAATAAGCAAGTTGGCTGTTAGGCATTAGCTCCTGCGATGGAGAAAAATATCTGCGTTGCTGTACTTGTTGCTTTATCTAGCTTATACTAAAACACCATAGTACTTATAATAGCATTAACTTCCCAATTAGAAAAGATTATTAAATCGTATTAAGAATTGGTGCGCCTGGGCGATCTGCAGCAAAACTGAGGATGATGCTGTGAATCATTTTCAAACACAGCTTTTCAAAGGGTCGCTTGTTGGAGTTGGGTGTGGCTTGAGGAAGGAGTTGGGCAAAAGGTCAAGTGAGGAAAAGACAGTTTAGGCACATTTTACCTCTGCAGTCAAATAATTGTTGTGGTTAATTCTGCTGCACTCACCTGTGCATTACCTGTATGTGACAGATTTGAATCCACCCACAGAATAATGCACACATTGTCATCAAACTCGGGGGAGTGAGCAGAAAAATCTTTTGGGATGGAAAACTTTAAGGCATGGAGATTCACACAGAGCAAGAAATATGTGTAAGGTAAATTAGGGAGTCCTCAGCCGATCCATGCTTCTGCCTAATATGCAACTGACTCTTCCTCAGCCTTCCCAGCCTTTCCAAGGCTCCAACCTGCAAGTGAATCTCCCTGTGTCCCAACAAGAGATTCACTTTGAAATCAAGGTGAGGTTGGGCTGAGCAATATATTTGCTTATCTCTTCCCCTTCCTGCAGGTCGCACAGATGAATTAAGCATTGCCATTTCTTCACAGCTCTGTGTGAAAGCTGCAGGCCAAGGTTGTGAACTTCTATTGCAAATGCCAGGTTCCAAGTGCTGTGAGTGAGCGTGTTGAGTTAATTCACTAGCTAAACAAACCCGTGTGTAGCCTGTAGATAGTGCTTAATTTGTGAAGAAAAAGCAATCAGTGCCAGGGCCCTTGGTGTTCACGGAAGGCAACTGCAAACTGGAGCGCTGCCAAAATGCCAATAACACTGTTACTACTTCCATCACTCTCCAGCAAATGTTTCCACTTGGTCTATTCTGTATCACACAAAGGTCTAAATTATTACCTTAATTGTAATGTATATTCTATATTGATATTTTAAACACAGCTGCTTTGCTCAAAAAAAGAAGACAGCGCCACAACCATGCGGTCGACTGTTAGAAATAAAGGCCGGTTTCGAAGCACCGGCAAACGCTGGCACACATTAAGCCCTGCATATAAATTACAAAATGTAATTCCAATGAGATCACTTACTATGGTGAGTGCCTACACAACATATATTGGCAACCAGTGTAACACAGTGAAATATTAAGATTGCTCAGGGTCATAATGCACGAAATGTAGAAATATATTTTCGAAACATTTCTTTCTTTTTAACTCATGAAATTTTCTTTATTGCTGCCGTTTTGATCCTATGGAGAGACTGAAACATAATTACCTTCTTTGTTAATGAAAAAGGAGTGAAATGCTATACATTTTTCTGAAATAGTTGAACGAAACATGAAACAGGAATATAATCTGAAATTATTTTGATATTCTCTCTGTGTAAAACGACTTAGAAAATATTGATTATTGGCTGTCTGCCTATGGTCCAAAAGTGAGCAAAATCTTAAATCTCATTTAAAGGAAAATGCTACATCCAAAGCATTGTCTTGAAAATGCAGGCTAAAGTTTGGCATCCATGTAGTTTGATAAAATGCGCACACACGAAACGAGCAACAATGACATCTGTTATAAAACAGAAAATGCAGTTGTATAAGAAACATTACTACATATGACTTGGAGATACACAAAGATCTATGAACCGGGTTTGTCCAAGAGAACTACTTAAAGAAATATTTTTTGCAAGGAAACATAAAGGGATGATTTGTAACAACTAGATTAATTACGTAAAATCTAATACTGGACTTTTATTCTCATTCTTTTATTATAGGGATGATGTAATATCACTAAATAGTTGTAGGCATGAATTACAGTGGCATTTTATCAAGTTTACTAAGAAAATTATGACCTATCGGCTGGCTTTGACACTATTTATTGATCATATTACTGAAGTTTCCTTTCTAGACTCACTATTAATCACCACTCTAGCACACAACTAGTCCTTCTAATTCTGGCTGCTCTTTCTCAATCACTTGCGACTCAAGCATATTAATGCCATTGAATGACACTGTAGTCAATCATGCTGAACTCCTCTAAAAGTTAGATACAATTACCATTTGTAGGAAAATTCCTCTTTTCCGTGATCACCCATATTTCTTGTAGACGCTGCTTACCAGGCCCCAGTCATGTGCCCTGACCCCTAAAATATTTTGAAATTGATTATACTTCCAATTGACATATTTACCCTACCAGTAACACCGTAGTATACAATAGAAAGTGGACATAGGGTCTGTAGCTTAAATGTCACCAGTGGACTGCAGCACCCATTGTGCCAACTTCTACAGTGACAAGTCAAACATGACTGCAGGCCTACCATTGTAGCCTGGCTGTGGCAGTTTTAACCTGCAAATGTGACCTGTCTTTTGTCAGGCACGTAAAGAATGTGCTGCTTTAACTGAAGAGGGGGCATATTCTCAAGGAGCCATCGCCGATTTATCGGCACTTTAGCGCCGCAAAAGTGGCGATAGACTTTTCGCCCTATTCACAAGCTGGTGCAAACTGCTGACATCGCCAGTTTTCCTGCGATAGCTGCCACAAAACACATTGCCACGGATGAGAGCGACAACTAACGCTAATGATATGCAGAGTAGGCATTCCCGTGCAAAAACACACGAAAACACCACTTCGCGATATTCTCAACGACCAGCCAGATCAGCGATGCAATCCGAAAACAGGCGATAAGGCGCGTTAGCAGCAGGGATTCAACACCTACCTTTTACTGGTGTTAAGCAGGACGACAACGTGCAGAATGAAAGGGAGCCCAGCCTAGAGCCACATCTGAAGACCAACAGATGCCATGGAGACAATGATCATGCAGCCTGGAGACCCAAGAGGGCCACAACACCCACCGCACCCACCCCCCGGACCCTCCCCCCCAGGTCATGAAGTCCAGTAGTCAACGATAGTGGAAAAAGAGAACTTTATTACAAATACATAAACAACAAGACGAAAAGTTCAGCCAACGCGTTCCATTCCCAACGGGGAACTTCACCAGGGCAACGTGTGGATCCAATAAACTGCAAATGCTGCGGGAACTCCCCAATACCATTCCATATCCCGAAATCAGTAGTCCAAAACCTGTTGGAGAAATGGTGACAATGGTCAAGCGTCCTCATAGTCACAAACGTAATCTGGTACAGTGTATTGCACTTGGACAAACCGGAATGCATACAGGTATGAAGAATCCAGTCCAAATATACTGTAACAGAAGTCCCTGTGCTCGTAACCTCTGCAGGAAAGAAAAGGAAGGTTACGACCACACAAACATCTGTTACGGTCTCATTATGCAGGATTCATCATACCTGTAAACATCACGGTTTGTATCATCTTGATACCCCTGCACCTTCACTACCCCCACGCTGTGCATGAACAGCTGGAGACCATGCAAGGGAATTACGCCATAGCTGCCTTACCGCACGTGTCGGGGGCAATTGACTGTTCACATGTACCACTTGTGCCCCCTGCCGACCCTGCACACAATTACCGCTACAGAAAGCACACGCATTCCATCAATGTGCAGGCAATAGTGGACCACCGGGGACAGTTCACCAATGTCGTCGCCAACTTCACAGGCAGTGTGCATGATACATACATCTTCCGACAGTCCATCATCAACCAGCGCTTCCAGGATGGCACCTAAAGCAATGCACTGCTCATTGGTAAGTACTAACTGAACACACCACACACCTCAACTCCACAATCACACAACTCACAACTGTGGGAGAGCACACGTAACAAAATCACATACAACATGCAACCAACATGCCTAACTACCAGACACGACAACACAAGTAATCGTGGTAACAGGGGCCAGACATGTAGACAAACCATCCGCAAAGGCAGAGCCCCTCTGCCACACAATTGCAGAATGTGGGGAGAGGTGGGAACCAAGAATGTGCAAAGGAGGCAAGTGACCCAGCAATAAGAAAGGACACAATGCCAAGTGTGGCGGAGAGGTGCTGGACAGACTGCAGTATGCAGAGCACAGACATGTCCATGTGGACATCTACTGCTGGTGTTTGCAGTGTAGTGGACAGTGGACGCAAACAGGTTACCCCAGGCAGTGTGGAAGACCTTGGACATGTAGCCATGTGGTTCCCCCCTGTAAGCCTGAGCGGAGCGGCCTTGGCTGGCATATGCCGCGAATGAATAGCCCGTGACCCGGGCGTGGTCCAGTTCCAGGATGGCCACCACAGTAACTACTGCGTGTGTCTCTGTGTCCACCATATCATGACCATAGGCCTACACACACATGCCTGACCACATTCAACGGCCGTATTCACACTGGAGATGAGGTGACTACGCCCCAAGCCAACCCGTGCACATCTCGTCAGCGCATGCAGGGTCGTGTCTGCCAGGGCGGCACCCCCACCCAGCCAAGAGGCCACCGCCATGACTGGTGGTGCCTACGCGATCCTGTGCGCCTGCTGCACCCTAGCCCTGGTCCCCAGACCGGTCTGCCGCCCAGCGATGACCGCCCGCCCCTGCGCACCCAGGCCTCAATGCTCACCTGCCGCCACCGGCGTGTCTCCAAGAGGGCCCTCCACGTGCCAATGCAACCTCCTCAGCCGATCGCTGGATTCGCGCCACAGGCCCCCAGCGCACCCTGCGGCACCGCACCGCGGAGTCATGTGTGTGCTGACTGCTGCCTGTGCGTACACTGCAGTCCATCAGGGCTAACAATTCAAATCGAGTCTTGATTTGCTGGACGCCGTATCGAGGCCAACGCATAATCGCAGGCTGCACACCCGCTCAGCTCTTCAGGTGAGCCTAACTCTGTGCACCGCAAGTCATTGCCACGTGGCGGTAGGCCCGTGCCGGACGCAGGCCATCGGGTGCCACTAACTCAGTGCAACGCAAGTCATCGCCACGTGGCGGTAGGCCCGTGCCGGACGCAGGCCATCGGGTGCCACTAACTCAGTGCAATGCAAGTCATCGCCACGTGGCGGTAGGCCCGTGCTGGACACAGGCCATTGGGTGCCACTAACTCTGTGCAACGCAAGTCACTGACCCTTTATGATTGAGTTCTGTGGATGCGGACGCCATCATGTCACCTCCGGCAGTGGGGGATGTGCTGTGGTGGGCCCCTTTTATTGGCAGGGTCACATGTCCCGTGACGCCTGTGCGGGATGGGTGTGGTGTGGGTGTAAACCAGCCCTCAGGGAGTGGCTGTGGCATGCTGACAACTAGACCAGTGACCAGCAGATCACTATAGGGAAGACATGGGATATGTAGCTGTGTCATCACCCCCTGTGAGCGTAAGCGGAGTAAGCTGGGCTGGCGTATGCCAGTCCAGCGTAGGGGTGTGAACAATGAGCCCGGGGCTTTGGGCGTGGTTCAGTTCTGGCATGGACAAGGAAGTAACCAATGCGTGTGTCTCCGTTGTAGTGTCTGCGCCACTCGGACCGCAATCGGCAATGTTGCACCCTGTGACCCAAGCCCCACAACATGTGCAAAATGGACATGAGGGGAATCAGTGACCCTACATTCATCCATACTGTCATACTTGAAGGATCATAGACATGACACATCTGTGTGAATTTGAATGTTTTATTCACATTCAGTGGAGTGTTGCAGCTGGAGCAGTACAGGGCCATGCACACCCCACTTGGCATTGTTGCCACGTGGAGGGCCAGCCAGAGTCCATTAGGGAAGGACAAATTCATCGGAAGAGGAAGAGTTCAGTCCACAGTCTAATTGCTGTGTCATTGGTAACCAAACAGAATATGGCAGTCCATGTCAAGATCCAAGGTGAGTGCCGCAGAGTGTATCGGGGGACAGTGGAAGGTGATGATGCAAATGGCCAAACCAAGCTGAAACAGGCCATATGGCGGAGATGAATGCTACCGCTTCCTCATTACCACAATGGCAGTCTCATCCACATCATCGTCCTCTGATGTGTGATGTGCCTCACCTGTGGGTGGTGGTGTTTTGGCTGCAGCACTGTGTGACACTGACACATCAGGGGCCGGAGGTGGATTGTCGGCCACACTGTGTGGCAGTGACACATCAGGTGCCAGAGGTGGAATGTCTGCCGCACTGTGGGGCACTGACACATCAGTGGGCGGAGATGTGGATGGTGTAGGAGCAGCAGCATTCATCTGCGCCAGGCCTTGTGGCAGCAATGCCATGATGAGGATCTGCAGGGCATGGAAGATCCCAGCTACATCTCGCTGATGTGCAGCCGTGGCCCCATCCTTTCCGCCTCCATCCGCACCATGTCCTCCATGAGCCTCCGCATGTGTCCCAACTCCCGGCTGAGATCGCTGGAGCCACTCTGACTAGACAGGTGTTCTTGCTTCCGAGTCATGACTCCAGCGATGTCAGCCATGGCTCGTTGGAGACCATGGAGCGGATTGTGGGTGTCCGTTAGGGACTGTAAGTGGTCCCTGATGGGACGTAGACACCCATGGATGGCATCTAGTTTGGCTGTCATGAGTTCGAACCCCACCCGCACCTGCTCAGCCATCTCCTTCTGGCCCTCCAACACACGGCGTTGAAATGCCATGTGTTGGTCATGGGGATCCTGGGAGACAGCCGGGGTGGTGGGTGCCTCCTGCTGTGTGGTCTGTGCAGGGGGTGGGGTCTCCTCGAAGCAGCTGGGCTGCCCTGCTCCTGGGGGTGGGGTGCGGAAGCTGTCCATGAGCTCTTGGAGGGCATCAGTGTCGAAGGTGGGGAGGTCCTCCTCGTCATCAGTGAGGAGGTGTTCGGTCTTCTCTGCAGGAGGTGATGATTCTCCCTCTGCAATGTAAAGGGGAGATGCAGTTTAACAGTGTGTTCCATGTATGTTCACGCATTGGCCAAGTTTCCAAACAGACTGCATGACAATGTACATTGTGACTGTTTAGGAGGAGCTGCCTATTTGAAGCGGGACAGTGGACATTTGTGCACCATCAGGGATGTGGCGTTGTACTTGTCCATTATCATGCCACAGTTTCCTGCAATGCCAAATGTGATTGGCCAGTTTCTACACACAAGCGGCAGCAGTTGTGTCCTCTGTTCTGTTGTGAATGTGTTGCAGTTTGTACCACATTGTTGTCAATGTTGATGTGCTCTGATTCTTGTGTGTGTGCTGCATTGTGGGAGAGTCACCCCTGCAGCTCAGACTTTGCTTGGCCTTCTCCCTTTCAGGCGGTGTGCCTTTGACTTCTGTGCTTATGCAGTGCTGAGATGTTGCATACTTGGGTAAATTGGGCTCTTGGTGGGAGTTGGGACTCTTGGGCATGGTTTGTCCGCAGATGTCTTGTTGCCGTCAGGGGTTGTTTCTGCACGTGGATGTGTCAGTGTGTGACCTGCTCCTTTCCAGATGTGGACCACACTCAGCCACCTCGGTGTCATGGCGTGCAACATGTCATGATGAGTGGCCTGCAGACATGCTCTTCGTCATGAAGTGTCACTTGCATTGTTATTGGGGCTCACGGATCCGCAGCTTTGCTGGGTTCAGCACATGTGCATGGGTTTGTTGTGAGATTGGTGATGTGTGGGGAGGGCCCCCTCTGGGCACATTGTGGACGGGGGACTACTTGCTGTTTCTATGTGTGCTGCAGTATGGCAAGGAGATCAGGGACATGATCCAGAGTCATTGTGGTTGTGCAGTGTGCTATACTTCATTGTGCATGTGTGCCATTGTGCCCATCTCCCCCCGTCCCCCTAGTCCCTGGTGGTTACTCGCCCTGTTGCTGTTGTGTCAGGTCATGTTGAGCAGTGTCCGGTCCCCCGACTCCTGCCACCATCTCCACACTGATGACAGTGGACATCATTTCCTCCATCTCATCCAGCTCCTCCTGTGGCGCAGGACTCCCACCCCCAGTCTGCATTGTTGCTTGGCGGTTGTTTGCGAGTTTCAGCTTGGTTTTGCGCTTCACATCATTCCAGCGCCTCTTGACCTCGTCCATTGTCCTCCTCAGCACTCCGACTGCATTCACCTTGTCCACGATGGACTGCCATGCTCCATTTTTTGTTGCCAATGACACAGCGGAGGTGACGAACAGTTATTGATGGTGTTCTATCACCTCCGTAATCAGGATCCTGTTTTCCTGCAGACTGAACTGCGTCTTCCTCTTCTTCTTCTCCTTGCCCTTCCCTGACCCCGAGGTCCCAGGCTGGTCCTCCGTGGGGCTTGTGGGGTTCGGGTTGTCCTCTGTACTTGCTCCGGCTACCTCCATTGTGCTTCGCAGTTGTTATGTTTTTGTTTTTTTTTGCAGCTTTTATGGTGATTTTTCCCACCTGACGTGGGAATTGAAAGCCTGGCGCTGCTTGTCGCCGATTTTTCTATCGCGGTTGGGCCCATCGCAACTTTTTTCACGTTTGGGTTTCCTTTTGTATCGCCGTCGCGGTAGTTGTATCGCGGACATTTGAGGCGTTATCGGGAAACTATCGCATGTTACCGCCGTGTTGAGAATACGACGTTGACACAGAGTTATTTTCCAGCGATAGACGGCGATATGAAAAATTGCGTTAGCCTATTTTGGCAATGTTTATTGCACGTTCTTGAGAATATCCCCCGAGGTGTGTTTTCAATTGCTTCCTAAAGCTCAGCAGATTATAAGCTTGGAAACCAGGTAGACAAATGAGTGACCCCCTGCTCTTGCTCTCTTAGTTCTGGGGACAACAAGAAGAAAAAGAGTATTTGATCTAAGCTCTCTATGGGCACTCTACGGAGTAATGCGATGATGAAGTGGATGAGGGCCAGCCAAATGTTTGATTCTGTGGGCAGCACATAAGGCCTTGAATTCTACTATTCTGCCTATAGGCAGCCAGTGAAGATGAACAAGGGCGGGGCATGCTCAGTGCATTCTAGGCAACCTCAGCAGAGCTTGAGCGACGGCATTCTGGATGACTTGTAACTTCCTGATAATGTGTGAGGGACTACTTAAATAGGGAGATTTGCCTTAATCAAGGCAGGACAGTACCAGTCCCTGGACCACTGTCCTCCAACATTCGGTGGGAAGCCATTTGATCATCTTCCTAAGGGATCTAAAGAGACCAAAGTGGGTACCTGCAACTTTCTTTGCCTGAGAGCTCATAATTAAATCCTTATCTAGGATAACTCCTATGCTCTTTACTTTTTTTTCTGGGGGAAATGCGGTCCCCAAGTCATGGGGGCCAGCGGAGTCGATCCCAGAGTGAGGGATTGTTTCCAATCACCACCACCTCTGTCTTCTCCCCATTGAGCTTGAGACAACTTGTTGCCATCCAACTAGTCACCTGAACCAGACAAGTTGTAAGTTTTCCAGAGGTTGAGTCCGAGTTGGGTGATATGGAAATAACAATCTGAGTGTCGTTCCCATACGACACCATCGTAAAGCCTGAACAACAAATGATGTCTGATAGCGGGCGGACATACACATTAAAAAGTGTCGGGCTCAAGGAGAAGCCCTGCAGCACTCCACATTCAAGCTGATGTGCCTCCGAAGAAAAGGACCCTTCACTGACTTGAAAGCTCCTTTTTGCTAGAAACGAGGTTAATCAGTTTAACGCCACGCCTGTAATTCCAGTCTCTTCTAATCTCTGATACAGGATTGGATGGGAAACTGTATCAAACACTGTGCTCAAATCCAAAAGGATGAAAGCAGCTGACCCGCCATGGTCCAGCGTCTTTTTAATGTCCTCCATGGCCAATAAAAGAGCTGTCTCTGTACTGCAGCCAAAACGAAAACCAGTCTGTGTCTGGTTCAGTAAGTTGTTAGACTCAAGGAAGTCAGAGAGGATGCCATTTAACAATTTTTTCAGGATTTTACTAAATCCCAGAAGTAACAAAATGGGTCTATAATTATCTGCCTTATCCGCGTCCAGAGAAGGCTTCTTCAGCAAAGGGCGAATGATCATGTGTTTCCAAGTATCAGGAACATCTCTGCTCTCTGACCATAAGAACCAATATAACGGCCTCACCCCCTTTTAACAGAATACCTATGAGGTGCCGGGTCCAGTGGCAAACCCGACTTCACTGTAAGTGCTACCCATAATACATTGTTTTTACTCAGTTTTGGAAAACTTGAGAGTTCCACCATTGGCTTCTCAAATTCCATTCTGTTGTTGGATTTAATAGGGGGTTCTGATAGTTGTGATGGGGAGATATAGATAAGCCTGACCTTTCCTAAAAAATGGTTAGCCAGCTTCTCACACTGTTCCTTAGAGGAAGCGGGGTCCGTACCAGTAATATCAGGTTTGAAAAAGGAGTTTACAATGGGGTATATTTCTTAGTAGGAATGTGTGGACTGACCAATCCTATGGGCAAAGTTTTTTAACCTGGATTTGCAGATCACATACTGATGCTTCATTTGAGCTTTCTTATAAAGTTCTTTACTAACCTCATCATATTGGCATCTCCATTTCCTGTCATATTGTCTGCATTCTTTCTTCAGCTCTTTCATCTCAGGCGAAAACCATTTAGCATTGGTTTTAGCTCGGGAGAGTTTGCAAGCATTAAATTAATCCATTTATTAAAGGTCTCCTAAGAGGCAATAAACATCACCCTCTTCCCTAGGAGCAGACTTGTCTAGAGCTGCTTCCCAGTTTATAATATCCAGATTAGCCCATTGTCTGGTAGATTTGACTTGAGCTCTATTAGGTTTGGGCATTCCCAAATTGGGAATAGTGATCGGAACCAACAGATGATCTGACCAGGTGACTTGTAGAGGGGCATTCACTGTCATAGTCGGGATGTTTGTAAATACTGGATCAATGATATGGCCCTTAGAATGAGTAGGCAGGTAGCTGTATTGCTAATAAATCTTGTATATGATTAGTAGCTTGTGTACATGACGCATCATCTATATGGACCTACTGCCTGTTGGAAAATGGTCCTCTCTGAAGGGTCATCCCAAACATTTTGCTTTCCTCCTCCTCTTTTTCTGGCATCTTTTTGTTGGCCTTAGAACTCTGAGCATTTTACCAGTGCTGACCAGTAATAAAGTACACATGCTCCTACCCTAAACATAGTACCATTTGTTTACCCACAATTGGGATATTTAATTTATCTGTAAGCCCCTAGTAGAGTGCACCTACTGTGTAATTAAATGCTACTAATGGGCCAGCAGCACTGATTGTGCCACCAACAGAAGTAGCCATTTAAACATGCATCTGGCCTGCCACTGCACAACCTGTGTGTGGAGTTTTACTGACATATCAACTTAGCATTTAAAACCCCTTGTCAAGCTTAAAACTCCCCTTTTATTACACATAAGTTACCCCTAAGGTAGGCCCTAGGTAGCCCATAGGGCAGGGTGCTGTGTAAGTAAAAGGTAGGACATGTACTTTAAAGTTTCACATGTCCTGGTAGTGAAAAACACCCCAATTCGTTTTTCAATAGTGTGAATCCTACTCCTCTCATAGGTTAACATTGGGAATTCCTTATTACACTTTTAAGCTGCAATTCTTGATTGAGAATACAGAAGTTGCTCTATTGTGTCTTACATCATTGGAATGCTAATGATAAATCCTCTTTGCTGCTAAAGTTGTACTTAACATTACTATTTAATAATTGCAATTTTTAGGAACATTGGCATTTCTCTGCTCGTAAAACTCTGTGTGAATGCAGCCTTGACAGCTTGACTTTGCGCATTCCCGCTAGACAGCCACACACAAAGGAAGGCTAGGTGTGTCTAAGTGCCTGTCTGCATCCTGATGGCTCCTCCTGGGCAGGATGGGAGGCAGGAACTGACACTTACACCTGAATAGGCAGCGTCCTGTCCCCACACAAAAGTCTCATTACCCCCCTGTAGTGAATCTGGAGTCGGGGCTTAAACAAAAGGACATCTGTGCACTTCAAAGACCATTCTTTGAAGCCATTCCCACTTCAAAGGCACAACTGGGTATAAGTACTGGGTCCCTAACCCCACCAGATAAGACCTTCTAAACCTGTAATGAAACTCTGTCTGGAAGAAGGACTGCTGTGCTGCTACGAGAACTGTCACTCTGCTGGACTGCTGCTCCGAAAGAATGGCTTTTCTACTGTGCAGTGTTGCCCTGCTGCTTGCTTCCCTCTGACCCTGCTCAGGAAGAACTGGACTAATCATCAGAACCAATGCATCGCCACTGCTGCAGTGTGGAAAGATTGACGGATCCCGTCGACTATGTGGAGAAACCCAGTGTATCATCTACGGAACCAATGACTCTCGGCTTGGGACATCATCTTTGGAACTGGCTCGTCACCATCACTGCGTGAAAAAAATCGACGCACCACTCGGGATCGACACCGTCGTAACGCTCGTCTGCACCCCACATCCCCCTGTTGTGACCAGGATCAAGGTACTTTATTCAGCGGGCCTTTCATGGCTCCTGTATCTGGCCAGCGCTCCATCGCAGTCGGCCTGAACTCTTCGCTTTGCCCCGGTCCAGCACAACCAGAGAACCCCCATAGGCGCTTATTGCTTCTAAGCACAATTTTTACATTTAATCTTTAAAATGTAATATTTCGACTTCTACATATTGGATTGTTGTCATTTTGGACTTGTTTTATTCATAAAATCATAATCTATTATTCGAAGCTGCTGAGGAGTCTTTTTGTGGTGTTTCCCTGTGTTACTGTTTGAAGTGTTGCACAAATACTTTACACTTTGCCGCTTAAATTAAGCCTGCCTGCTCTGTGCCAAGCTACCAGAGGGTGAGAACTGGTTTATTTATGGTATGAATCTGACTTACTCTGACTAGGATTGTGGTTACTGCTTGGACAGGGTGCATTACTCTGCCAACCAGAAACCCAATTTCTAACACTGCCCATATCTCATAGTGCAGGGTACTTAAAAGTAGGACATTTATGTTACAATGGGCCAGATGTATCAAGCCTTTTTGCGTTCGCAAACGGGCCGATTCGCAGAATTGGCCCGTTTGTGAACGCAAAAATGCCTTTTGCTATGTATGTAACGCTTTCGAATATAGGTAATCGCAATTTTTGTGATTACCTAAATTTGCGAATGCATTTAGGGAATCACAATTTGCGATTCCTTAAATGCAATGCAGGAAGCAATAACAAATTGCGACCTGGCTTGAAGGAATCGCAAATTACCACCAACTTCTAGTTGGTGGTAATTTGCAAATTCCTTTAAAAATGCACTTTTTGGCATTTTTCTAAGTGGCATGTGGTGCACATACATGCCCTTAGGGTATGTATGTGTGCCACATGTGCACACATGCATATTTCAGGGGTGCAACAGGGTATCCTTTTGGCACCCTTGCACCCTTGAAATTGCATGCGCAATTTGCGAGTACCTATTTGGTACTCGCAAATAGCGAATGCAATCCTATTCATTCCTATGGGCCCCTACGCCCATAGGAATGAATGGGAAGGTATTCCTTCATAGCGAATCGCAATTTGCAATTCGCTATTAAGGAATATGTAGGATTCGCAATTTTTTTTGCAAATCCTACATACATTGCATTTTGATTTTCTTAAATAGCGAATCTGTAAAATTCGCTATTTAAGAATCGTAAATGCAATTCTTGGTACATCTGGCCCATAGGTCCTTAAAGTGAAAAAGCCCAAAAGCTATTTTCACTTTTGCATTGCTGGTTGTTCCGTGGGAAAGCACTGGATTACATTATTACACTTAATAATGCTAATTATGTTTAGAAAACAGCTAGAAATATAATTCAGTCTCTTTTCAATAGGTGTTCAAATCTAATTCAATGGCAAAGTCAAATTTGTGATAACTATTAAGAAAAGGGTACTTTTAGAAAGTTGATAACTGTTAAGGAAAAGATACTTTTAGAAATGTAAATTTTCCCTCCCTAAAGCCTCCTAATTAACCCTGGGCAAAGCACTACGCTACGCTCGCCGTAGTTTGTGAAGTTTGCGCTACTTCGCACAACGCGAATTGCATGTAGCACAGTGCAAACATGCGTAGCGCAGCGTAGCGTAGTGCAGCGGTCATTTTTTGCTTGCTCGCGGTCCTCAACGTCAAGTTGGCGACCGCGAGCGAGCAAAATGACATCCCGGCGAGACTTTTTCCTCGTTCGCGATCAGCAACATCAAGTTGCCGATCGCGAGCGTGGAAAATAAACCTCCCGGCGAGATTCTCAACGCGGGGAGGTCAGGTTTCTCATTGCGAGTGATCGCGTATGCTCGCGACCGCTCGCGATGAGAAACTACCAGTCCGCGTTGAGAAAGCTGCCGCTCGAGTAAAAATCTACTCGAGCGGCAGTAAAAGACAGCTCGCACTGTGCAAGATGCCGTTTTCAATGATTGCACAGTGCGGACAAGCATCCGGCACTGTGCAATCATTGCGAACAGTGCACTACGCAGTTCGCGTAGTGCTATGCGTAGCTCGCGTAGTGCAAACTGCACTTTGCGTAGCTTTGCGTATCGCTACTTCGCGAACTACGCCCAGGCTTACTCCTAATGCTCATTTGCATGAGTTATAAATGTCACCCAGAAGCTGAATAGCCCGCTTGATGAGGTGTGAACTTGCTCCCAGAACTGAGACAAAGGCATTGGGTGTGAGGAGGTGTTTTTGTTCGCTTGACAGGATGGCCTGTTGACTGGGTCCAGGAACTTGTTTAACTTCAAAGAGGCCTACCCTGTCATAGCCACATGTGGCTAACACCCAGGTCAGCCCCTTCCTTTGTCCACCTATTCAGGCAGGCACCAATTGAAACCAGAGGGGAAATGCTCCCAGAATTGATTTAGAGTGATCTAAGAGGAAGAGATTGCTAATTATCATGACAATACCTCTAGTCTGCCACAGATAATAGTGGAAGAAGGGTTGTTCTGCCATGTCAGATTTTGGTAGAGAGGTGCTGTGTGGGATTAACTTTATTGCAAACAAGAACTGCTGCAAAAGCAGGTAGGGTAACCCCAGCGTATTTTTTCCTTATTGGTCAGTGAGGGATCAGGAGTTTCCGCAACCCACAAGCTAGTGCACTGCCATGCATAAATGTGGCACCCCTGGGCACCTTTGTAAGAACACTAATGGACCTGTGGAAGACAGAAGCGGGACTGCCTACTGTCGAGACCTGTGAGGAGACCGAAGAGGCTGAAACTGCTCCCAAATGTACCCAGGACGAAGAAATTATCTACAAGAATCAGTTAGCTGGCCCCTTGTTAAGCTACATGGCTATAAAAGCACCATTTTTCTAAAGAGCTTTGCTGATAAGTTCCAAATGGGTCTGCCCTGGACCCTGTTGGTGGCTTCTGCTGGTGTGAGTATGCTAAAGTAAGTATGGGACCCTCGACTATGTCAAAGTGTTCTCCTCCTAACATCCCCAAATAACTGGGACCTTGAAACTTTTTTGCTCTAAAATCCTCAGACAGCCGGGACAAACCAGCCAAGTTAATTTGGTGAAAGTGCATTGCTGCTTGGCCAAAGACTCAGGTTGCTCCAGCTCGGAACATTTCCATAGCACTAATACATTTCAGCAGGAAGTCATGGAGAGGGTTTCCAGCCTCGTTGAGTCCTTCTGGGCTACAGCTTGCAGCCATACCCCACTGAGGGAATCCCAACTCCATAAAAAAGACAAAGTGCAAATGTAGAAATCTTCAACGGGCCAAACTTATCCAACTGGTGAGGGGCCTTCCGCAGTTGTGATTTTGAATTTCTTCCACTCAAAGCTTTTCCACCAAACGTCAGAAGCTTCATGGAGACCTCCGTTGACAGCAGTCTAGACACATGGAACCCTGCTTGGCCATAGCCTGCTGCCTTGCCCCGCTGAGGATTTTTGACTTCCAATTCAGAGACTATGGGCCTGATTTAAAGTTTGGCAGATGGGTTACTCTGTCACAAACTTGATGTATGTCTCATCTGCTGTATTATAAGTGCCATTGAATATAATGCATGTATAATACAGCAGATGGGATATTTGTCATTCTTGTGATGCAGTAACCCATCCACTGAAACAGAATTCAGACCCAAAGTCGGAAGGTAAAACTTCCTACTGGGTGGAACCTGGTATTTGAAGCTGATCTGTGCTCCATCTTTGTTGGCCTTAAATCATGTCTGGTCCTGGTCATGTGCAATCAGATGACCGGAGTTCTCATTTAACACTTTGTGGGGGTATTTTCATTTAAAAGATTAAAAATTCATATCTCCAGTACTCTTAGTGGGTTTTGGTCATTTTGGTGCCATTTTATTCATTAAAATTGTGTGTACGTTTATAAATTAGGGTGACTTTTTAACAGGTTTGGTACTTCTAAATGTTTCAAATTTTTTCTTCATTTAGACCCGTCTTCTCTGTGCCATAGCTACCAGGGGTGGAGTTCAGGTTTAAGTTATTGAAACATTTACTGAACCAAACAAAATAGTGACTTTACTGCTTGGGGTGAAGTACCATCCTCACGAAATAATAATCTAATTTCTCACACTATTCATTCACTTCCATTAGCACTTACTGAATTCATCTATGTTTATCCAGACCCTCTGAAATTCAGACAAAAACCTTTTGTTTCTTTGCAGTCTTTTTTTTTTTTTAATGGAAGCCTTTATAACTACCCAGCTAAAGCAGTACAATTATAACAGTAGAACATACACACAAAATGCTGACAAGTACCATTCAACAGAGCCAAACACTCAATGAATTAGTATTCAACAGATTGGCCTCCTGCAACAGTCTTCTAGTAGGCCGTCCCCATTCCTCCTTTGCAGTAAAGCACAAGATCCTACATTTTGCTATCTACATTCTCTACACTTTACACATAGATACCCCTCCCTCACTATACCCCCATCAAGCTAACTGGCTAACCACCAATAAGAGGCATTGCACAAGTGAATAACACATGTATTCAAATTAATAAATGGCCTGGGCCCTAACTGCATCTCTGTTATCTTATCTTGATACCAACATAGCTATGAAAACTAAACCCCACCACCTATGAGATTTTAGTTAGACTTAAGACACCTAGTGCCACCTCCAAGTCACCACCTTTTATGCCCTTTGCATTGAAACTCTCAACAACCAGACATTTGTTCAACCCCTCTATCAAATAGTTCAAATTTGTATTGGAGCAACACAATTTGCAACTTGAAAGACAAGAACGGAAACAGGGATGCTCCTACAGAGAGTGCCTGTTGCACTCTATTTGGAAACTTCAATCAAGTGCTACCTACTTCCCACACTTTATCAAATTTGTCTCCAAATTGCAACATACATATCCAAATTAACTGTTGGAAGGTGGTTTATTAGTAGGTGTAGGTAGGTACCTACCACTACAAATAAGTACACAATCACAATATAAGGTCCAGTCAAAGTCCCAATAAATTATTCCCTTGCTCAACCCCTAGTAGCTAGTTGATAGCAGGCAAGCTTAACTTCGGAGACAGGTATGTAAAGCATTTAAAAATATCAATACATTAAATAGGTAAGACACAACACACAATAAAAATACAACACCAATTTATAACCATAGGAACTATCTTTATGATTAAAATGACACCAAAATGACAAAAATCCAATGTATGGAGCAAAAGATATGAATTTATAAAGATTAAATGTTTTCTAGTGCTTAAAAGCCAAAAGCACCAACTTGGGACATCTGGTCATGCCAAACCGGGAAAAATTCAAAGTATCAGGATGACCCCAAAAGAGCGTGGGTCAGATACAATGAGTGGTAGGGCCCGGTCAAGGTTTTACCCTCTGACATAGTCACTTTTTTGGAGCCTTTTCTCTTGAAGTTGAGTGGGTCTCCTTAGTAGGCCGGGTTTGGGTTTGACAACAGCGGCTTGCTTCAATGGAATTCCTCAGCTGTTTCCTGGAAGTCTCGTTGACGACAAAAAGCCTCCGGAGATTTAGCAGGGCAAACATGAATTTCAGGCTGAGTCACGA
Source organism: Calotriton arnoldi (assembly GCA_963921515.1). Classification (NCBI taxonomy): domain Eukaryota; kingdom Metazoa; phylum Chordata; class Amphibia; order Caudata; family Salamandridae; genus Calotriton; species Calotriton arnoldi. The sequence continues at coordinate 524,612 of CAWUFW010002361.1, forward strand.
TTCGACATCTCTGGTTTTACTCTCAACGACGGGTCAGTCAACTTATTGAGCTTTTCGGTAAAAAAACTCCAAATGATCTCAAACTTCTGGAAATGCCTCCAGGAGGTCCTTTTGGGTTCTGGATGGGTCCACAACAGAGCCAAGGTTCCAGAATCTCTGTGTTGCTCCTTGGAGAGTTGGGACTACAGTTTCCACAATGCAACTGGCCAAATCCTTTAAAGTCCTGCTGAAGGTGGTCAGCTGATTCCTTCTTGGGGGAATTGATGAAGGTAGAGCTCTTTTAGCCTGTTCCTTTTAGGGAGTCCACTTCTTAAATCTTTTGTGCAAGGCAACATCCTTCTTTTGCTGCAGTTCCAAACTGTGCAGCAGGTGCTGTCATTCAGAGTTGTAGTCCTCTCGGTGTAGGCCAGGGGTTCCAGCAGGACAGTTCTTCTTCTTCTTGTTTCTTTAACCAGGGATCTGAGTTGCTGGGCAGCTCTCCCATATTTATCCAGGTATATGGGCTGGCAAGCAGGCGGGGACAGACCAATGGGGTGCAGGGTACCACCCTCAATGATGACCACTTCCTCTGAAGTGTGGCAAATTCTTCTCCCAGAAAGCACTGTTCTTTAAAAATCAAAATGGAAAAAATCTCTTCTGAAGCTTAAGGTCTGGCTAATCCAACCTACAGATGTGGCTAACTTTCCCTAACAATCATCATCCAGTCCCCATGCTAATTCAATTACAGAGGCTCCCATCTGGCTGGGGGTGCAAGAAGTGGGGGTGGGCCTTGGTCCTGTCTTAAGTGTCTTTCCCTTTTTGAAGACCAGTTTGGAAACCCAGCCCACTTCCTGCCTTTTGCTCTGGAGTTCGCAGATCTCCTCTCACCATATGTCTCTTTGTTTCCTTTCAGGCCACTTCACACCTCATCAGAGCAGGTTGGCTCAGCCTGTCAAAGGCTGACCGATCAGGAGAGGCTACTCTAGAGCTAGATTTAGGCACATCAGAAAAGCAAGTTCTATAACTTCTTTTCTGTCATAGTTATAATAACTCCAACCATGGCAAGTTGTTGGATTTTGTCTAACTATTATTTAGACACGTTGAAGTATCATTTTAGCCCACACCTGTCAATAGATAGACTTTATTAAAGTTTAATAAAGCCTTCCCATGTTAGCCTCCAAGCAAGGAATGAATCTCTAATCGGCGCAAAAGGCCTAAAGAGCAGATTAGGAACACAATACATAAATATATATAACAAATAAAACAATTCAAATATTAGTACAGAAACTCCTTTTCAAAGAGCAGTTGCACCGAACTTGAAATAGTGGTTTACATTCTTTAATTCATAAAAACTATAAAGCCTGTCAGACACAGAGCATTACATACATAAACGAGTTGATAAAATTAAAAAACAGTATCAGCTAACAAGTCAGTTAAAAGAAAACAGCTCTGGGTAAAACTCAGACCGTTCAATTGAAATTTTGTTCTGGCTAAGCCTCCACATACACATTAAATATTGAGAGACAGGATTCACAATGCGTTGACTGGTATCACTTCTTAAAATTCTAGATGCAGTCCTAAAATTCCCAGTTCCCAGATTACGACAGACTGGTAAAAGCCACTTCCTTCTAACACCTTGGTACTTTGGGCAGAAAAAAATGATATGCTCAACTGTTTCAGTCACTTGTGGACAGAACTGGCAGCATCTGTCACTATCACTAGTGTAATAATTCCATTTGGCGGTGAAGGTGTGAATGGGCAAAATCCCTAAGTAGAATTTAATATATAAAGACTTAGCATGGGGACTTTCAATCTCATTCAGATATGCTTCCAAGTAATAATCCGCTTTAAACTCTAGGAAGGAATCTTTAAAAGAGCCAGCTCCAAGAGAACACAAGGTTCATTTGTCAATATACCTCCAATAGGCACCTTTCAGCTCTGTTCTAGAAACCAAACCAGCATATGCAGGGTAAAGCCACAAATTCTTGAACCCAATCTGACCCAGCCGATCCCTCATAGCCTGAAGGCATGCAATCTTACAGGCCCTGTGCTGCCCAAGTATGTCCTCTAAGGCCATATGAAAAGGCGTGAGCTCGGGATTTACCCAAAGTCTCAGTCAATACAGAAGCGGTCTTAACCCAGCTCTGTTATTAATACATCTAAAGCCATAATCTAGGTGAAGGGGGAGAAACGGTGTACGAACGGGTACTCTGCTTAGATTCCTCACAAAATGATTTTCTATAATTTCTAGGGACCTAGAGTCTTAAAAGTTCCCCACCATACAGTGTGGATCCTAAAACCTAATTCTTATAGATTTAGAGGGCTGGTGTCACCGGGCAAAAATAGGAGCCACGGTGGTCCCTCAAAATACCCCCATAATGCTGCTCTAGCTTGAGTCCATGCACCCGAATGTGGAATGACCAACCGAATCGCTCTGTGAGCATAACCCCAAGATAATTGAACACATGGACTCTTTCCAGGGCCACACCATTGAGTGTCGGGTTTGCACAGGAAGTTGGGCAGGGGTTACAAACCATATATTTTGTCTTGCCAAGGTTGGTCTCTAGCCCCCGCTGTTTCTAGAATGACCCAAAATGATCCAGAAGGTTCTGGATTCCCATAGGGGATTTAGATAACAGGAGGGAATTGTCTGCAAACAGTAGGGTGAGGGTCTTGACCCAGGCAAGACAAGGGGCTTCTCCTTTGTGTTGCTCAAGCTGAGACACCAACTCATTAATGTATAAGAGAAAAAGGCTAGGAGCTAACACACTCCCTGCCTTATTCTCTAATTGACTAGGATGAGGTCTGTCAATTAGCCCTGTGGCCCACATCTAACCTGGTCATAATTATTTGAATGTAATCTAATTAAGATTTCCATAAGATACTCAGGGACCCCCATCTCACCCAATCCCTTCAATAGTAAATTTCTGGGTACTAAATTAAAGAGGACTGAAGAGCCACAAAAATAACATATGGTTTACCACCTCCCAGGTAAACATGTTTCCAATATAACAATTGCAAGTGGAAGACCTGGTTGATAGTTCCTATGCCATCCCTAAAACCAGCCTACAGTGGAGTTAGCACATTTGTGTCGGACATCCACTCACTTAACCTGTTCAAAATAATCTGACTAAGCAGTTTTTGTGAATTGTCAAGGAGGCTGATCGGTGTGTAGTTTGAGAGTAGGAATCTAGAGCCCTTTTTGTAAATTGGGATTACCTCTGCCCCTGCTCAAGTAAGAGGCATAAGGGCACCATTCATTATAGCACTGACGTACATAGAGAAATAGGGGTACTATACATCTCTGTAAGACTTAAAAAGATCATGCAGCACTTTATCTAATCCTGAGTCTTTGTTTAATATGGTCTTGTAGAGGACTTTAGAGATCTCAATGCCTGAACTACTATGGTCTATTGGCATTGTTGGCTCAGTAGAATGTTCAGCCCTAAGGTCCTGGGAGGAGTTTATAACCACCACACTGGTGGCCTGCATATTATAGTCAGCCTGAGACAATCCCTGTTCTGTGCCTCCCGAGCATAACTGAGAAAAGTTCTCACCACAAGCAGCTGCGGAGATGTTACTGTCTAATAGGGCAAGAATGCCCGAGTCCTTATTGGCAACAATACGCCAAAAGGAATGATAGTCCTTACACTGAATGGCACTCAACATCAATTCCCATTTAAACCGTTCCCGAATTATTTTCTCATTAATGATTGAATCTTTGTACTGTGACCTAGCCCTCTGTATAGCGTCTCTGGACCCAGACTTAATGGATTTGGAAAGGGAACGCCTAGCCAGTCTGCAGCATTTGGTTGCCAGGGGGCCTTTTTCTTCCTTTAGGGGCTGAACTTAAATCTACCAAGAATATGTTCCTTAGTGAGGCAAACATATGGTTGTGGATATCGCTCAGTCTAAAGAATGAAGCTGAGCCGTCCTGCACAACCTTAAATGTTGTCAAATAAGAGAATTGAATTAGTATAGTGCTCTCCTTCTACACATGTAAGTCAGTGTTGAATAATATAACTCATCATTTGTATGGTATTTTTCCTGAATTGAAGTCAAGTTAAATGGATGGGAATTATCTGCTCTTCTGATTTGCCATTTTTCACATTTTGTACTGCTGTCATTCTTAACTTTGCAACTGGAAACCTGCATTATATTTTATACTGCAGTCTATAGTGACTTGCATGTAAGAGTGTGTGACCATTTGTAAAACAGATTACTGATATTACAAAAACGTTACCCACCTTTTACTTAGTGCAGCATGTAAGTCTTACACAAAATGAAAGTATTATACTGGGTTGGCACTCAATGAGTTATGTTTTGCACCCCTGCTTTTTTAATTTCATCAACTCGGTGTAAGGGAGGGTGTCCCTCTTTTGTGGAATCCGAAATTAAAAATACTGAATCAAGTAACTTCTTAAATACAATTAACAATGATGGTTGACAAATGCTATCTGTAGTTGCCAGGATGAAGTGAAAGTGGCATAGGCTTTATTTGACAGAAAACAAAACACCTTTTCATGTGTCATATTAACATTGGTGTGTTTATGTGAGTCTCAATAGTAAAAAATAACTCAATCACTATTACAATAAGAAACAAAAAAATCGGCAGAGCGCATAAGGACCTTCAGCTCAGCAGCAGACCGCAAGGAAGTGAATGAGCTAGGAAGGTTTGGAGGGCGGGCCGGCGGCACGGAGAGGAACCGAGCACAGCATGCTGTACTCTGTGATGGCCGACCAAAATGCTCTCTGAGTGAAATCGCCGGAAAGAGAGCTAAATACACATAGGGGGGACTTTTACAGAAATGCACCAATAAGAAGCCAGCATTTCTGAATGCCACAGATAGTAATCAATGGCAATCGGTGGGTTTGCCAAACCCCACAGAAGAGATAAAACAGGTCGATCAAGCTCGACCTAAAAACTATCAATTTCTTAAATGAAATCAAGATTATTCAGCTGGTACATATGACCGTGGGTTCAATTTTGGCTTCCATAAATTAGTGATGTTAAGAGTGCAATATAGGCATGGAAGTGAAGGGGAGTTCATGCGACAAACTATAGAACAACAATACATTTGCACACTGAGGGGCAAATTTACAATTTTTCATGCAACATGCCACAGGAACTTGCTTCCCTGAATTGCATGAAAGGGAGAGAGCAGAAATGCTCTGTATTTACGAAGATATGGAGCATTTCTACTCTCTACTTGTGCTGGCTCCATGTGTGCTGCTTTGCCCCAACACAGGCACCCCTACATCATAGTGCAAGGATGCCTGTGTTGCAGGGCAGGATTGGTTTTATGCAGGAAGGGATAACTTCCTGTACAAAAAAATCCTTAGAGGCATTGTCCTCTTTCCACATGGAAAGAGGAAGGAACAAGGCAAAATAAAGATATTTCTCTGTCAGCTAGGCACACCATTTTGGTGCAAGCCCAGGTTTTCATTGTAAAACTGGGTTTGCATCAAATATTTGGGTGGATGAATGGGGAATCTCATGCTCCACCCATGTAATGCCTACCCAAAGCAAAGTAACGCAAGGCAGTGCTATGCACTGACTTGCGTTACTTTGCATTTACTAAACCAAGCAAAGTTACGCAAAGTGGCTTTGCAAAGCTTAGTAAATGCCAAAAGGTTTTTGCGTCATGCTTCACCACATAAGTGGTGCAACCACAATGCAAAATCATTGTAAATCTAGCCTATTTGGCTAGCTACCTGCTCTTTTTGTAAGGAGTTTTCTTGGTCCAGTATTTGAATGGACCTGCCTGACAACACGACGACACAATTAAACCTCACAATGGACTGCTACTCATATAAATGTTTCAAAACCGAGAGCCTTCAACCAGGTGCAAAGATTGCTAACACAGTGGTTCACTTTCAGACCGTTGAACCCAAACCATAACCAATGGGCAAGATGCCTCTGATATCGCATATTTGATGGCAGATTGAGGGTCAGACTTGTAGGGCAGAAGGGACCATTGAACATTAAGGAACAACAAAAATTAAAGCGAAGAAATTGACGACCTTGACAAATAAAGACAAAATGTCCAGGAATCTATTACTTGATTCACTCATTATGACCCTTCAAGTCAAAATGTATGCCCAAAGAAGAATATGCACCACATAACTAAAGTCTGGTAATGCTGCTAGAAGATGATCAGAAGTAAATGGGGCATGAACCTAATATCGGCATAAGGACCACCAGGGAATATCTACAACAATGACGACATCCACTCACTGAGGCACAGAATCACAAATATAAAACCAGGCAAGCCCAACATAGTCCTCAGCTAATTACAAATCAGGTTCAACTCGCTAAAAATATTAATACACACCTCTGATAAGAAAAAAGCTTCAATCCAAGGTGCGCCTTGGCAGTCTAAGCTGTTGGTTGGTAGAGAAGCCTTACAGCTTCAGAAGTTCTTGGAGCAGTTCAGTTCAAAAGTCTTTATTCGGTTTGAAACAAACCATAAAAGCAAAAATATAAAATGCAAACAATTTAAAAATGCAATGATTTACACCAAAAATAAAAATAACAACCAGCCTACAATATATCCAAAAGACTTTCATGAGGTTAAAGTGTCTTAGTGCATTAAAACAATTGGTACAAATAATTTCCTCTCAGTATGTTAAAATACATGTCGCATACACTACAGCGCTGTACAAATACTGATAGATAAATAAATAAAACCAGCCAGTTTAGATTCTTGGAGCAATGTGACCAGCAGGACAGATGTAAGTCAGCATCTTGGGCCCCACAAAGGACCAAAACTGTGTTGCTCTTACTCCTGTAAAACATCTTAGTGGTAGCAGATAAAGAAGAGCAGAATTTGCTCAACCTTCTTGATCTACACTCTGCATTTGACATAGGATTTCAAATCTGTCCTTAGTTGGTAACAAAGAGTTCCCCCTGCATCCAACCCATCCTTCAAATGGTTTCAGACATTCCTCAGAATAGAAGCAGTGGTGTCAAGCTAGGGCCATTTCAGTCTATGAGGTCCTGTTTGCTTTCGGGGTCTTTTCGAGTCTTTCCTTACCTCCTGGGTATTTCAAATTGTAATCCCTCTGCCAGATTGTGAGACATTTAGGACTTTTGGTTCATCCTAAATACTCACAGTGATTGAAATGGAAAAATAGAAGTGCGGGTACCCTGTACCAGAGTACCTGTTTGTTTCAGAGAAGTGCTGCTACTCTCCAATTAAAGCTATTACTTCTCTCTTGAGAAGTGCAGGTACTCTCCAATTAAAGCTATTACTTCTCTCTTGAGAAGTGCAGGTACTCTCCTCTCATAATAAAAAAAGTGCCTGTACTCAATACTGGACAGTACCGGCCCATCTAAAGCAGAAAATATACATACATTCATGATACAAAAGTGATGATTTCTTCATCATTATAATTAGATATTGCTGTGATATTGATCAAGAACTAACATAAATTACACACTCATTAAGCATCCAGCCAATCAAATTAAAATGATAACTCGTTGCAAAAGCATGATGCAAGATGGCTGTGGGTGTGACCTTTGCATGGCCATCTGTGGGGACTTTCTGAATTTATAAATTCGATGATTGTGCACAATTCCTACCCAATCAGATGCAGGTATTTAGGCCTTTGGCTAAATATGGTCTTAAATTTGTGTAATTGTCGATGTTGCTGAGGAGCAATGCATACCATGTGGGATGTCCCTTTGTGCACGCCTTGCGTTACATGTATAACCATTGCCCTTAATGCAGTTAATTCCTCAGTAATGTTTCCTAGCGCAGCAGTGGTTGAGTCTGCCATATTTTCAATCATCCTAGCTAACTCATTTATTTTATTGCTGTTGTAGGCAATGCCCATAGGTGGTACTATTCCACTCATTCCTTTAATCATGTTATCCACCAATTCTGCTAGTCTCTTCCTGCGGGTGTGTTTCTGCCCTGTTGATCTGGGTACGCATGATAGGTGAGTGGCATGAGCCATACCCAGTAGCACAAAAGAAAGATAGCAACTTGCGTACCACCAAGCGAGCAGGTAAAATAGGCTGATTATCCATGCACAAAGAACAAGCCCTTATATCTGACCAGTTCTGGGGATAAGTGTATGACCTCTCCCTTTAGTTTCACAAAATTGGCATAGTATGTGCAGTTGCTGTCGCCCAAACGAATGTTTAGTTTCTTCCGAACATCATCAAGGGCACTCTTAATGCAGAAAGGTGCTACTATCTGCTGCACTATTCTTAGTTTTGTTACCCCTATTTTATCTGCATGCTTGTCCCCTGGTGAGTGCCCTAGTTCAGGACTTTGCTGACCTCCTACCCCCTTTCTTGGAGTCTTCTCAAAGTGAGTTAATAGCATTAGTTCCTTATCAATGGGTCGTATAGACATGCAGGCCCTTGTACTATGATGGCCGGGTACAGGCCTTCTAGAGGACAGGTTCCTATCAGGGAGGGGGTGTCCTACCCTCACTGTTGTGTCATTTTCGGAAGACAACATTCCCTTCGCTATAATACACCCTACATACTTCAGTAACGGTACAGCATCATAACTCATTTTATCCTCAGCATCTTTAGGCAGGTGTGTGCAGACATAATAGCCTGAAACATTCATTATTGTGAGGTACATTTTCATCAATTCAACAACTTATTTCCCTCATATTCTTTCCCCATCTCCTTCCCTTCACCCCCTTCATTGCCACCTTCTATTACATTTGTTAATCTTGTCGCATTATAAATTTTTGACAAGGTATACAAGGTTTCAGCTGTATAGTCTGTCCTTCCATAAATGACATGGCAATATTTTCTGCAAATACTATTACCAGTGTAGTTATTACCATTGCAGGTACAGGGATACAAATCACAGTGAGCAACCATGGGCATATCTTCTCTATCGTTGTAGAGGTGCCAGGCATTTTAACGTGGGTGAATTAAAAAAATTCAACAGTAATCCTTGTATGGTATCAAAACTCCTGTACCCTTTAGGTGATGTCAGAGGTTACTAGCACTTGACACCCCAGGTACCCTTCTAGAGTGGAGGCTGCAATGGTGTTCCTTAGCAGGGTGAGTTGGTGATGCCTTTGATGCTCCAGGTCCTTGTTGTTGTTCCAGCAGTGGGGGTGCCTTCATGGTGTGGGAGCTGTGCGTCCAGGAAGTCAGTCCCTCACACTTGGCAGATGTGGCTGTTGTAAGCAGAACCTGAAATGGCCCCTTCCACCAAGGCTGAAGACAGGGATGTATGGTGTGGGATTTGACTCAGACGCAATCTCCCGGCTAGAGATCGTGCCCAGCAGGAAGGAAATTATGTACCTGACAATGAAGACAACGTATGACTGCTGGTAGTTTTTTGCACTACTGTAAAAGTAAGTCATCAGACACAGATAGGGGGCAATAAACATGTGGCCCGGAATGTGCATGGGGCAACAAAACAGTATTTCATGGGGGATGAGTTTAGTCATTCTGTCGGGGGTGCTTCTCATGGCAAGCAAGGCAAGTGGCAGTGCATCGATACAGGATAGTTTGGTGGATGCACAAATCTTTCCAATCTTGTTTTTTAGCACCCCGTTCTTATGCTCCACTGCGCCGCTGCTGGCACATGGTAGGCACAGTGCAGCTTTTACATGACCTCCAGCCCTTTGCAGAGACCCCTTCAAGACTTGAGAAATAAATCCTGGTCTGTTGTCAAAACTCAGAAGGGATGGGATTCCAAAACGTGGAATCAGTTCTTTCAGGAGGCATTTGGTGACAGTTTGTGCCTCAGTTGGGTATTCCTCGACCAATTTAGAAAACATGCAGACAACGACCAATGCATGCCTGTATTTGATGGGTGATATAGAACGTAATGGTCCCAATAATGTTACATCCATAAAGTGTAAAAAAGACAATGCAAATTATACTCAAGACAATAAATTAATACAATGAATCAAAATTTGAAAATGCTCAGATGTTATTTAATCACACCGAACATAAAGTACAAATTATTATAAGAATACATTAAAAACCATCATACTGATGTGCCCGAAAAAAGTTGGAAAAGGGAAAGGCGGTGACTGAAGTGAGGTGGGTGAAAAAGACTGTTGGTGAAAATCACAAACAAATTGTTTGGCATACTATTCCATGCCACAAATTCAAAACATAGTCCATCAGGAAATAGATTACAATAAATTACATAGCCATGTAATACAGAAAGTCACAGTGCTGACATGCACTGTTGGCGAAACTGGCATCGATAGTGTGTCGACGTTTCGACCCCTGAATGTGTGTAGGTGTTCTTCACAACCTTACTGGCGGGGTCTTCCTCAGGACAAGTGTAGGGTGAAGGAGGGGAAGGGCACCTAAAAAATAAATAAGAACCATATTGTGAGGTCCAAAAACCTAATAAGGACCGGGGAATGGACAAATAAAGAAACTATAATTACCGTGTTTTTAATTGAAAGAAAAACCTCATATGCGCTGAAAATCGTCTAGGGCGGTAGGGCTCAAAGGCTCCAAAGTTCGAGAGGGAGAGAGTCAAAGACACCTGTAAGGATAAGGTGTCTGTCAGTAGAGACCCCAAAAGAAATCGAGGGTCATACCTGTGTTAAGTAAAGGCGACAACTTACTCGGATACTAGGAAAATATCCAAAATTAATGTTCCTTGGCAGTATGAAAACCGTGATAAACCATCGATCAGGTAGTGGAATCCATCCACAATACTGCCCACGATTGAATCAAGAGTCTGAAGTAAAAGAAAACGAGGAGACCTCAGTGCATACTAGGACCAAAGTTGAATAGGCATCTAGAGTCACAAGTTATCACAAACTAAATGCCTTCAGCGTCTTAGAACTCTAGACAGGGGGGAGAACTAGACCCGAATAAATATTAAAAAGGAAAGAACATCATGAGAAGGTTACGGGATTACCACATGTGCGTGATGTTGAACACCATAAAGATAACCTTTGAGTTTAGATAACATCGTGCATCTCAGTATGCACGCAATTGAAATGATCATGTACGCCTCACGATAAGGTGAATACCTTCTATAGTCTAAAAAGGTTTTGAGAGTTAAACAAGTATTAACCCAAGAACCGCTACAACTATTTTTCATTATAAATGGCAAGAGCATGGAGAGCAACCCACAAAGGCGCCAAACTACATGTACGCTAAGGGACGGGGACGGAAATGGGTGGCATATCGATGAAGTCAAACTGGATGCTTTCAAATGGTCCGTGTGGAGGGCGGAAATGACGAGGTGCAGTGGGTGTACCCTTTCCAGCATTATAATGTGCACATAAAGTACATTGTCTGCATAAACGATCTGCCACTTGGCGTAACTTTGTATTGTGCCAACATTGAAAGAGCAGTCTAATCATGCAATCACAGCCAATGTGAGAGGGACCATGAAAGAAACGAGCCATAGGTGAAAGCATAGACATAGGTAAACATATTCACCATTGGGTCCCAACCATAACTCCTCCTCTGTCTGCACACACCTGCCTTCCTGCCACATTTTTATTTCCATGTCATCTACCCTTTTTGTAATTACCATTGGGTGAAAACACATCTCATCATGAATTGTTCCTGTGACCTGTGTGGTGGGTTGCATTTGAACCATTGCTAACTCACAACCTGTAAGAGCAATCGTTTTTTCTTCTCCAGCTATAAATACATTTCCGTTGGCAACGTAATCCTTGGAAAAGGTGTGTGCTTCACACTTTATGATTGCTACTCTAGACAGTAATAGTAAGGCCCGCAAGAGGTGACCTATCAGTTGAGCATGCTGAATCTGTTGTCCAGCTGAAGTTAGGAACCCTCGCATTGCCCAAAGCTGGCCAAAGTAATGGGTAACCCCGAAGGCATACAGGCTGTCAGTAAATAAATAAGCTCTGGTCAATGCTATTAGCTCAGCTGCCTGGGCTCTCTTTACTGCTGGCAGCTGGGCCCCTTCTACCAAGTTATGGGTGGTGCCAACAGCATAGGAGGCTTGCAGAATGCCCTTATTGTCCCTCAGACATGAGCCATCCACAAAGAGGTCTCCATTGGCATCAAAAATAACACAATGATGGAAAGCATCACCAGCAGTCAATGCATCTACATCATAATCAATTGGCAGAAGGCAGGCAGCATTTAATTTAACTAATGGTGAGGCATCCATTAGTGAGGTGCTCTGTTTTTGTTGTTGTTAGAAGTATGTCAACAGCGTGTGGAACATGTAAAATCAAGATGTGTGCCAGCACAATATTTTCAGATTGTTCTACCACAAGAGGCGCAGAAGCCACCACCCGCAAACAGGGTGGCAGGCCTTCAGCTATGGGATCCAGTGTGGCGGAGTAGTAGGCTACCGGACGATATAATGCCCCATGCTTTTGAGTGCGCATTGACAAAATAGGTGAAAGTCTTTGCTGTAATCTGGAATGACCAGTTCCAGGGAACACATAAATCATGCTTCTAAGTGAGGAAAGCAATTTGGCATTCATGAGACCAGGGCACCGGATTAGACACACCTTTGCGTGTCAGAGCTTGGTGGGGGTGAGCAATCCAGGAGAAGTTTGGCAACTAGTGACGGCAGCACCCTGCCATACCCAAAAAGACCCTCACCTCCTTCTGCATGCGGTGTCTGGGAAAATGTGTAATGGTGGAAATCCTATTGGGCAGCAATTTCCATGTCCCTTCTGATAATTCGTTATCCAGGTACTTGACGGTGGTCAAACAAAACTGCAATTTCTTGAGGGATATCTTATAATCCTTCAAAGCTAGGTGACACAAGAGTGCTATTGTGTTGGTGGTGCATGCTGCCCATGATGGTGATGCTATCAATAGGTTGTCAATGTACTGGTAGAGGGTGGAGCCTTCCAGCAGTGTGGGACAATCCACGTCCTTTTGTAATGCTTGGGAGAAGACAAAAGGTGACTCTGTGTTCCTCTGCACAAGTCTCCAGCATGCGTACCTCTTCTGCCTGAAGGTGAGGAGAGACAGGTACTGACTATCTGGGTGCAGAGGTATGTTGAAAAATGACGAGTAGGGGTCTAGTATCGAGAAACATTTAGCTGTTGGAGGAATGTTAGATAGTATTGTAGCCGGGTTGGGTGGCACAGAAAACAAGGGACTCACTATTTTGTTCAACACCAGAAGGTCCTGGGTTAATGTGTATGAGGGGACCCCATCCAGGCCCCTAGATTCCTTTTTTACGGGAGGCATGGGTGTGTTGCAGGGGCTGTATCCAATTTCCCTTATTATGCTTTGTTGTAAGAGATCGCAAATTATTGGTGCAATGCCCTCTTCCCTTCTTTGGAAATCTTGGAGAATGTGTGGTAGTGTTGCTCCCAGTTAGACCCTGATGCACACTGGAGGCTAATCTAAAAATCTGCCCACATCATTCTGGTGATGCACCAAGACATGATGCAGGATCATGTCCTTCAGTTGTGGGAGAACAACATGTTCGGCACACGTCATGAAGGCGTGAAGCAGTAACCCATAATCTTTGCCCTCCAAAAAGTTGCCAACAGTGGTGCAGGGAGTGGTGCAATGCAATTTGCGGAGCAAATTTACGGGGCACGACCAATTAAAGATAAACTGGTGATGTACAGTTATAGGACCTATGACAAGCATTATCTGTTTTGTCAAATATTCATTAATCAAGTTCCCTGTCAGACCAACTGCTGTTATTTTGTATTCCTGGAAGGGACACCTGTGATGCCTTCAGCACTGATCTAGTGGCTCTAGTGTCGACCAGAAATTGAATCGTTTTGCCTATTACTGTCCCCATGACATATGGACCTGCTTGATTGACCTCAATCACCGGAGCCATTAAGCAGTCTCCTTCTTTCAGGCAGCCCTAAAATGTCTCCTCAGGTGGGGGGTAGGATAGGTAGTACCCATCTGTCATGTCCATGCCTGCTGGCCACTGCATGTTATTGCCTGTAGGTGGGGTGGGAGCAGGAGGGACAGGTGCATTTGCATGCTGCAATTGGCATGTCCTGTATGTATTGTGAGATAGTTTTGTGGCGTGTGTGTAAAAGGCATTAGGGGATATGGGGCTGCCTGCGCAGTCCTAGTGCCTCCCCCTCTGGACCCCGAAGTATTTAGTAGGGGGTAGTTGGCCCGCCAGTGGCCTGGCTGGTTACAGTGGAGTCAATTTGCTCCTGGCAGGGGCTGTGACATCACTCTATCTCCTCCAGATCTACCTCTGCCTCTACCCCGGACCCTCCCCCTGCCTCATTGGCCATTGTTCTGGTAATACTGCTCCAGGGCGACCATAAGCCGCACCTTGTCTTTCTTTGCCTTAGCCTCTTCCATTGCTTTAAGATGCAGTTGGTAGTCTGTGCAATATTTGGCAGCAGCCAGCACTTTCTCTACAGGCTCTGGTTGCCAGCAGATGAAGGATCTTTGTAGGGACCTGCGAACGCAGGCCTTGCACAAAAGTTGTAACAAAGGCTGGGAGGCCTTCCCTAAAAGGTTGCGCATGTCCTGTTGGTAAATTTGCAATAGGTGGTCATAGTACACATTCACTGTCTCTTCTTTCTCTTGAGCTGTATTCACTATCTGAGACCAGTTTACTCTCTCTTCTGGTATCTTCATCTTCAAATGCTTTATAACACCTTCAAGCTTATTTGTGATCGCATTGCTAGGCTCTGCACCCTCTTTCCGCACAGACTCGGCTACAGGCCAGGCCCCCACATATTTGCACTCTTCCCACAAGTCTTTGGGCACAATGATGCTAAACAATATGTCTAAATCTTTCCATGGAAGACCCCACATTGCTACCAGTTCTGTGTACCACTTGTTGGGATCCTCACGTAACTTGGGAAAGTCCTTAGTGAAGGACATAAGGTTGGGTCTGGACCATGGGACGTGTATGTAAGTTGGCTGTCCTGGCTTGCCTGACTGTGTGGGCACCAAGGGCCCTTCTATCAGAGGCATCATGAGGCTCGGGTAAGTTGCCAAGGGGGAAATGGTGTTCAGCTGCTGCACGAGGCCTATAGGCGTTAGGGAGGAGGATAGTTCTTTCCACTGCATCAGCTTATCAACGGCATAGCGCAAAGTATCCATTACTTGGACTGCAGTCCAGGAAGGCAGATCTGTGTCCTGGAAACTAAATTTGGTCATGTCCCACTTGGGGGGAAGGGCCAGCAGATAGGTAAGGTCCCGTCCCTGCATGTGTTGCACATATGCTGAGTGTATTTGGGGGAAATCCTCAAGCAACCTTGCCTTAGCCAATTGCAATGTCGCCTCATGATATCCCTTATCGTAATCTACTTCGAACTGTGAAAGGAGCAGTTGACCCTCCGTTAGATCTGCCAAAAGTGCAATGCACTTTGCTTTTTCCGATTTGAGAAAGGGATTATGGGTAGTGAGCCTGGGTGATGAGGAGGGTGAAGGAGTGTGAACTTGGGGCAGTCTATCCCTATGAGGCAGCGTGTGAGGCATCAGTGCTGTCTGTGCTCCCCTCTCCCCGCGGCTGCTCCTGCACAGAGCCCTTGCTCAATTCTTTCACTAAATTAATGTTGTGCAAGCGATGTTCTACATAAGTGGATATGTCCCATAATAAATTGTGGAGTCCGGCCAAACTCAGGGTGTGGATGGCGGATTCATTGTCACATCTTTGCTGCCAGGCAGCATTAATCATAATAGTCAGACGCATATTTTTGCTTTTGCATTCTGTAATCAGTCTACCATGTTCTTGCTCCACCTCGCTCACCGTGTGTACAGCTTCCTGTCTCATGATAACAAGCATTGGCATAGCCAATAGGTCTCGCTTTTAGGACCTTATAAGTATTTAGTTATGCAGCACAATATCCTTGGGGCAACAACATCAACTGTTGCATGGCTAAACACTTATAAGGTCCCAAAGGCGATACCTATTGGCTATGCCAATGCTTGTTTATAAAAAAGTTCACACAACGTTGTCTCATTTATTCCATGACAGTGAAAGCTTTTAACGCAGCCATGTGTTGGCCTGAGGGACTACTAATTCTATAGAGATCGGATACTTCCATTGGACCATCAGAAATCACATTTGGACGCACAAAAACGATGTGATTTCTTAATCAGAGATAAGCAGTCACTTCTTATATTTCACGTACAAGTGTAGAATTATTGCAAAGGCACCTTGCACTGAATATACAGATACTGTCAATACTAACGGAACGGTAGAAAGAAAAATCAACAATGCGGCTGTTCGATTGGATGTTGAAATGAGGTCAATGTGGCGTAAAACAATACATTTTGAGATTTAAAATCGGGTATACTTTTATACTATAAGCTAATGCAATGCAGGTGTTTAAAAAACCCAGAATGCCACCTTTGTATACTACCTAGCACTTAAAATCTAAGTTATTACAATGCAAGTCAGTGACCATATACAACTCCAGCTGTCACAAATCACCGCTCTTGGGGCCACCAAATATTGGAATGCATGTTTTAAACCTCGAGTACTGAGAAGCAATTGTTTGCAGGTGTGAGTTTAAACAAATAGCCAACCCCCAGCACAGAATAACGGGACATTTAAAGAAGTACCGCTATTTTTAATTTGCTTACTAATGAAGTCCCACTGGTTTACTCTTCCCCTCGCCTGGCAACAAGTCATGCACAAACACATTCGAGGCGCACACCCAGCAGTGACCGGCACTCCACGACCCTGCAGGCACAATATTGCAGGCTGAGGTGTGGGTGTCCGAGGGGCTCCTCAGCACTGGCTGCGGGAAAGGCCAAGGCCTGTCCCGGCTCAGCTCAGAGCTCTCCCCCTGCGGACAGCCCCCTCCCTGCTGCACCCCAGAGACACTGCCCACCCCAGCAGCCCATGCCATGCTGCACCCCGCTTCTGCTTACCTCTCCAAACCTGAGCGAGGCAGGCGAGAGCCAGGAGCAAGGGCGCGGACGAGGCCATGGTGACCCGGGGTAGAAGGGAGGTGGCTCCCGGCCACAGGTTCTGGGCAGAGGGGACGGTGGAGTAAAAGGGAGCCGGAGGCACCAGGGTTCAGGGTAATAGTTAGGGGCAAGCTATGAGGAATGGCGACACTGCACTGGGTGACCACAGGGAGGGAGGGAGGGGCCGTGGAGGGGAGAGTGGGGCGTGGTTGAGGAGGGGAGGGGCCTACGCGGAGGGTAGGAGGGGCCCTTCCCCGTCAACCTCCAGGCAGCAGCTGGATGGAAAGAGAGAGAAAGGGAAGGAGGCTGCGAAAGATGGAGGAAAGTGAGCTGATGAGGAGGCAGCCAGCGGGTGGAGGGACTGATGGGAAGCGGGAGGGAGCCAGCTTGGAGCCTGTACACAATCTGTGGAGGGAGGGGCGGATGCCACAATAGAGCGGAGCGCAAGAGGTGAGGCACAACGAGATGAGTGGCACTAGACGAGCCGCTTTGAAACGTACACCTGCCACCTCATGACGCGCCCCGGTCACTGACGTTTCCGCTGCAGAAATATTTCCTTTCTGCACTTTTTGTTTTATATGTCTTAGTTCTGCTTAAAACGTGCCACATCACATAGATAGAGCTTTGTTAGCAGCGGGTTCAAGTTTAGTTCATCTAACACGTGAAATATGGTAGGCGCTATTTTAAAAGCAAAGCCTGAGTCTACCATCTTTAGACGGCTGCTCCCCTGCAGACACAGGGGGCGTTTCATGCACAGGGACAAAGGAATTGCCACAGCGACGGGGAAGATGCGTCCTCTGTAGACGACGGAGGGAAACTTGCTGTGTCAGGTGTAATTAGTATACCCCTGCGCCCCCACCTCCCGAGTGCTGAGATATGGTGTGCTCAAATGGTGCATGCCTGGTGGGTAGCGGCAGGTTCCTGTCCAGACGCCGCCGCCTGGTGCACTGCTGCAGACTGCCTCACGCAGTGACACACCCTCCCATCCTCAAGGAAATTGGAGATCTTCCTTTAGAAGGGCGAGATCCGTCGTCCTTTATCTGGAGGGGTCGGCGACGATAGCATACAGTTTCTAGCATCAGTAACCTCTTCACGGGCTATGTGCGTTTCATTTTAATTTTTAAGCATCGCTTCCACCAGTGTGACACATTGTTTAGCAACACTAATAAACCAGTCCCGGACTAAGGGCTGATGGGGGCGGGGTCAGCAGAGCCTTGAAAACAAGGACAACAATGGGGGAGCGGGGGCGAGCGAGCGCGGCAGCCTGCTCAGCTGACCAGACGCTCGTGCGTCATGGCCTTTTCCCCGCACGGGCGGCATATGTTTCCAATTATCGCGCACGCGTCTGGGCACGATAATGGGAAACAGATGTCGGCCCTGCGCGCGTAACCGCCCGAAAAAGGCAACGCGCACGAGCGTGTGGTCAGCTTTTGAAACCCCCTTACATAAAGTCTTCGCCTAGCAGCGCTTGCGCGCTACTCGAGGCTCGACCTAAAAAGGGACTGTAGGTTTGTAACACTGCCAAGTTCTACTTTGTTTATTTGCTCTTTTAGAAACTTGTGCAGCCGCGCGCTGCACCAGGCTACCTCGCCTGCAGACAGATCGGTGGGTTTGTCGCTCACTGTAGTCTCCCTGTCTGCTGGGGTTTTCACAACTGGAGAGTCAGGAGGGGGGCTACTTATCCATTCTGTGATATTGTGCTCCAGCAGAGAATCTGCGTTGTCCCCATCTTCCTCTGCTGGCGCGCTGGGCTAGGCAAGACAGGTATACATTACATTGACATCAAGCAAAGATTTTTGCAAATTTTCAATAATCTTTTGATCACAAGCCAACACCATTGGGCTCTTCCATAGCGGCAACTGTTCCTTATGAACTTTCACCTTAACATCACTAGTCATTCTTAAAAACCACAAAAAGGTGTGGAAAATACACATCCAATCATGATACAGAAGTAATGATTTCTTCATCATTATAATTAAATACATGTTGTGATGTGGATCAGTAAGTACAGAAATTACACAATCATTAAACATTTAGCCAATTAAATTGAAATGACAACTTTTTGCAAAAGCATGATACAAGATGGCTGTGGTTGTGACCTTTGCATGCCCATCTGTGGGGACTTTCTCAATGTATAAATCTGATGATTTTGAACACTTCCTACCCAATCAGATGCAGGTGTTTAGGCCTTTGGCTATATATGGTCATAAATATGTGTAATTGTTGATGTTGCTGTGCAAGCAATCCATACCACATGGGAATGTCCCTTTGTGCAAGCCTTGCGTTTCAAGCTGTTTAGCAGAACATAGTTAGTTTACCTGTGGTCATCCGACCTCCGGGCACGTCTTGCAGGCCCTGTCATCATCTACTATAACAGGATAGGGAGAAGGGACAAAACCGATTCCAGTCAAAAGCAAATTGGCTTTCATAATATAAAGTCCAATTCATAGGAACTTTCAGTCACAGCTTATATTATTTGCTGTTACAATATTTCACTGACAACGTGAAAAATATTTGAGAAATTTGGGATTCTGACCTTCGTTCCTATGCCAGCATTCGATCTGCTTTTTTATCCAGTGTCATCTGAAATAATTCCTTCCATTTATTGATCAACCTCATGAAAAGGAATAATGGGAGCTATCTAATGCTAGACTGGATTCTATGAATGCATTAATGGTAGGTTTTTCAAAATTTCAGATTGAGCAGATGCAATTAACGCAGAATGCTGCAGCATGCCTGATCTTAAACATTCCTGAAATTTGAAAACCAAAGGACATTAGGAACATCAAAAATCTTCAGTTGTCTGAGGGCAGTTGACCAATGGATAACATGGAGCAACCTCAACTTGAATGCATCCAAAACATGAAATACTCACCTGTGGTGACTGGAAAACCTTTTAACCTCTCTGCGTCTAGCCTGACAATCTAGGACCACCACCAAAAATATCTAAGGAGGTAAGAAACCTCTGAATTACCATGGATGCCAAGCTGTCAATGAATTCACAAGTGGATAAGGTAGCCATATCAATGAAAACACTGAAATGCATCTTTACGTACCTAAGATTCCCTCACGAGATTCAAACTACCATTTCTCTTGTCCTATCTTGTCCTATGTAAACTGGATTACACTAATGGTCTATATCACAGCTCACCTTTGTCAACTATGAGAATAGTAAAGAGAATTTAGAACACTGCTGCTAGACTCCTCTTACATGTAAAGCCACAAGCACTCATATCCCCTGCCTTTAGGGCCCAACACTGGTTACCAGTTGCCAGAAGATCCACCTTCAAGCTGCTCTGTATCACACACAAAGCAATATATGGCAAAAGACTACTCTTCATCAGGAAGAAAATCAGCACACACATGCAACAAAGGAACCTACGCTCGAGAATGGCTCCCCGCCTCAACATTCCTGTTGGACTTGGCCCTCTTTGCAGGATCACCCCCACACTTTTTGCCTTCATCCTCCAGTTTTCTGAACCCATTTTCGTAGGCTTTTAGGACTTTACCATTGCTAACCTGTGCTAAAGAGCTTGTGCTCTCTACTTTAAACATGGTTAAATTGGCTCGTACCCAAATGGCACATTTAATTTACTTGTTATAACCTAGTAAAGTGATGCTACATGTATCCAGGGCCTGTACATTAAATGCTACGAGTGGACCTGCTGCAGTAATTGTACCACCCACTTAGGTAGCCTTTTAAACATATCTCAGCCTGGCATTTCAGACTGTGTGTGCAGTTTTAAACTGCCATTTTGCCATGGCAGGCTAAACCTTTCTTTTTAATACATATAAGTGACCCCTAGGCTAGGCCCTAACCAGCCCATAGGGCAGGGTGAAGTGTATTAAAAAATAACATGGACACGTACTTTTAGATTTTACATGTCTTAGTAATGAAAAACTTGTTTTTCACTAGTGCAAGGCCTACCTATTAAATAGAATAACATTTGGTTACCTTAATACATTTAATAAGTGACAACTTTCAATAGGAAGCAGGTGGGAATGTTGAGTTTGGTGTCTAAAGAATTGCAATTTAAAACCCTCTTCAATGTAAAGTTGGATTTTAAGGGCCTGATTTAGATCTTGGCAGTACTCCTGTCGTCTAGCTGCGGCTGCAGTTCCAATTACTCCGTTGAGCTGACGGCGGTCCACCTGCTATATTTAGATTTGGGGTGGGAGGCAAACTCCACTCTGCCGGCAGAGTTGGTGGAGTTTTGCCACTCCGTGCTCCATTTGGAGCGTGCAGTTCTGCCAGTGCAAGTTTGCTGCTCACTCCGATTATGAGCAATGCTGTGTGTGGTAACTGCAAGCTGAAAGGATAAAGGCACAGTACGTGTTTGTGCTACTCTTGCAGCAGCTTCACTGACACGCTCTGACACCAAGAGCCGCCCGGTCTCTACTGTGTGTCGAGTACATCATCCGAGCGAGAACCTATGGCTTCCTCCCTCCCATTAATCTCTGCTCCCCACTGAAGATTAGGCTGCAGTGTCCCGGGAAGCGGCTAGTGCCCCCGTCAAAGGCAACACAGCCACCTGCCAGAGTAAGGCTGCAGTAAGTTTCAAGAGAACTGTGCCAGTGGGACCTCCAGCCATGCCCTTTCTCTCCATGCCACTGGAGTCAAGTTATCATGGCTGATGAGGGATGAAACCCCGAAACCGGTCCTAGGATGCTTGTTTCCAGTCCAGGGAGGACCTGGCCTGGCAGTTCGGGCTGGACTCTTTCCATGAAGCACAGGGTCAAGACTGATTTGCATATGGCTGGGTTCAAACTGGAATGGCATGGTGAGCAAAAAAACGATGGATTTAGGCCCAGATCTCTGTACTGGGGTGAATGTATGACATTGTTCTGCATTCTGTCCATCAATTGTTCTTTTTGCATATGTCACCCTGACTGGGTCGGGTATGCCCAGACGTGGGTCTTGTGCTCTCCATGCCACTGGAGTCAAGCTATCCTGGCTGATGAGGGGTAAAACCCCGAAACTGGTCCTAGGATGCTTGTTTCCAGTCCAGGGAGGACCTGGTCTTGCAGTTCGGGCTGGACTGTTCCCATGAGGTACAGGGCCAAGACTGATTTGCATATGGCTGGGTTCAAACTGGAATGACATGGTGAGCAAAAAACCGATGGATTTAGACCCAGATCTCTGTACTGGGGTGAATGTATGCCATTGTTCTGCATTCTGTCCATCAATTGTTCTTTTTGAATTTGTCACCTCGAGTGGGACGGGTATGCCCAGACGTGGGTCCCGGGCTCTCCATGCCACTGGAGTCAAGCTATCCTGGCTGATGAGGGGAGAAACCCCGAAACCGGTCCTAGAATGCTTGTTTCCAGTACAGGGAGGTCCTGGACTGGCAGTTCGGGCTGGACTGTTCCCATGAGGCAGAGGGTCAAGCCTGATTTGCATATGGCTGGGTTCAAACTGGAATGGCATGGTGAGCAAAAAAACGATGAATTTAGGCCAAGATCTCGGTACTGGGGTGAAGGTATGACATTGTTCTGCATTCTGTCCATCAATTGTTCTTTTTGCATTTGTCTCCCTGAGTGGGTCGGGTATGCCCAGACGTGGGTCCCGTGCTCTCCATGCCACTGGAGTCAAGCTATCCTGGCTAATGAGGGGTGAAACCCCGAAACCAGTCCTAGAATGCTTGTTTCCAGTCCAGGGAGGACCTGGCCTGGCAGTTTGGGCTGGACTGTTCCCATGAGGCACAGGGTCAAGACTGATTTGCATATGGCTGGGTTCAAACTGGAATGGCATGGTGAGCAAAAAACGATAGATTTAGGCCCAGATCTCTGTACTGGGGTGGATGTATGACATTGTTCTGCATTCTGTCCATCAATAGTTCTTTTTGCATTTCTTACATATAGCATAGCACACCAACAACATACACACACTATTGTATGTACACTCACAGTCACCACAAGCACAATACCCACACCCAACACCACCAAAAATCTATTTTTTATGTGTAAATACAGGTGAGTACGTTTTACCACAATAGGTGGTAAGATGTACTCTCATGCATGACACATAAACAAAATGCATGCAAGTGCAATGTAAAAATACATGAGGTAAAAGCTAATGTTAACACATGATTCATAGTGAGACAAGTGACACAGAAGCCTACCTTAGATTCCATGACAACTGGGTGGTTGAGCATCATGGTCAAGTGGTAGCAGCACAGGAAGGACCTGGACGAGGGTGTTCAAGATGGAACCGGAAGTTGGAACCTGAAAAAAGGTAAGTTTTCACCTCCTTTTTGTCATTTCCACTAACCCGAGCTTGGAGGTTTTCCCGCCACTGTTGCCTCCACAGAAAGGCACATTGTCAGCCATTTATGCCTCTGGTGACGTCGATGCGGGAGCAAAATCCTGGCAGAGGTAATTCGACAGTCTTCTCGCCATAAACCAGCCAACATCTAAATACAGCGGGTGGACCATCAAGTCGGCGGGCAGGAAGACCGCCGAAAAAGCGACAGTGGGACCAGATCCGCCAACATCTTAATCAGGCCTTAAGTCACAATTCTAAAGATCCCACTTTTAGAAAGTTGGCATTTTTTTGTTCTAACCGTTTGGTGCCTGCAGCCTGTATCTGCAGTCTGTATCCTGGGTCGTATGACCAGGCGCAGCTGGTAGTTGGTTTTTGTGCATTGCTCCCAGACAATGAGACAAAGAGGGAATAGGTGTTGAAAGGGGGGCGGAGCTGTCCCCTACCACACTTGCACATCACAAAGGCTCCGCCTGAGCACACCCACAAAGAGTTTGAGACTAGTCTTTTGTGCCCCCAGTAAAGCTGTGGCCACGGCACAGAGAGAGGAAATTCCAGACACCTCTGGGGCTGAAAATCCCCAGAACCTTCTCCTACTTCAAAGCTGGCACCAGGTATAGATAGCGGACCCTCACAGTACACCAATGGACTTGTGGAACACTCAGAAGGACTGCTGTGCTGCTCTGCTGCAAGAAGGATTGCTGCTCACTGCCCTGCTACACTGATGCCCTACTGCCTGAGTGAAAAGAACTGGTCCTCCATTTTGAACCAAAGACCACCAGAGTGACTCCAGGGGCTAATTGGATGGGCTACCGATCAGTAACTCTGGGACACAAAAGGCCCCAATCAACTTGAACCCAGCACCTAGACTCTGCCTGCTGTAAGTCTTGGCCCCCCAAGTTGTGCCGCCCCAGTCCTGGACCTTTAAAGGAGGGCCTGAAGGTGCTCTGCCAATGCAGCTGCGTTCTAAGCAGAACTGATGTAGCATGTTCATTGCCTCGCAGCTTCACATTGGAACCACAGCTGCAAGATCCATCCCCGATGCAGGACCCTGCAGCTCTCTGGAACTGCTGCTGCGCAATACCTCCTTGATGCAGGACCTCAGAACTCAGACCCCAGCTCATCGGAACCACCACTGCGTGATGCATTCTCCACGTGGAATCTTGCAACGTTCCACAACCTTGATTTAAGGTACTTTATTGAGCAGGCCTAAATTGATCCTTGTGTCCAGCGCGCACCCTATCACGGTCGGCCTGAACTTGTGACTTTGTCCCGGTCCAGCGTGACTAGATAGCCACAGTTGGTGCTTGGTGCTTCTATGCACTATTTTGACCTACATTTTTAAAACTGCAAATCTGCAGTTCTAACAATTGGAATTTTGTTGTTTTGGTGTAAAATAATTTAATAAAATTAACTCTATTTTTCTAAGTTGGTGTGGGGCTTTTCTTGTCTAGTGTTTCCACTTTATTACTGTTTGAAGTGCTGCATACATTCTTTACACATTACCTCTAAGTTAAGCCTGACTGCTTATGTGCCAGTCTACCAGAGGGTTAAGCACAGGTTAATTTGGGGTTTGCTTGTGTTAGCTTGAGTAGGGTTTTACCCCCCAGCCAGTAACCCACTTTCTTACAGTATCCAAATCATTATGCTTATATTTATTTGAATGCATATCAACAATGATCTATTTAATAGATAATAAAACGAATTTGCTTTCTATCATGAATTGGGCCAATTTGGTAAACTATAATTATGTAAGCCTGTGCAAAAGCAGATCAAATTAAAAAAATTACGATGGCTCAAAATGTAATGTGATGACATACTTTCGCACATCTTACTACACAGACTAGAAGTAGGAATTCAAAGGGCTTTTACGTTTTACATAAAATGTTTCTGAGACGGCTGCTTTGATATTCCAAATATTTGGATACACTTTATTTGTTCAGTAATAAAAGAAAATGGATGGCCCAAATGTATCTACCTTTTCAAGCACCTTTCATTCCAAGTACTTCCACTTCAGTTCCATTAGGTAAACACTACAGTGACCTCTTCTTTCCGACATTAATAACTTATAAGTTGGTAGGAAAATCACTTTTGGACAGGTTTAAAAAAGTTGATTACATTTCGGCCAAAGTAGATTATTTTCCAAAGAAACACACCTTTTTATAGAAGTCTCAGGCTAAGATGTTGCTTTTTCTTCCTTTTCCGGAGACCTCTTACATGCCAGGAACTACAGGCTTGTACCGGGATCAGTTTCGAAAAAGAGTTTCTCTAGTGTATATTTTTGTGTACATTGCCAAGGTTGGAATGAAACAGCTGAGCTCTTAATTAAGTAAAGAGAAACTCTGTTGACTTTGTTAAGATTCTTTCCTCTGACCTTCTCTTGTTGACATCTTAGTTTTGAAAGAAACAAAAAAGCCATTCTTGTAGAGGAACCATGGTGTGAGGCATTTAATGCCTCTGCTAAACGGTGTAATAATCCCTGAGCAGGGCAGGATAGGGCTGCACGATGCAGGGATGCAGGATGATTTAGAAGTTCTCTCTTCACAAGTTTACCAATTTCTCTCTGCAGGGAAAGAGAGGTTTTGAAAATACTTAGGAAGTGGCTGACTGGCTGGCCGTTCACAATTTAACTGGAGCTAAGTAGATTTATTCGTAGCTCTGACAGGATTCCACAAGTCAAGTTAAAGGCAATGGCTACTCTCAGGCACTATTACAGCAGTCGCGGCCGGCATGACTTGCGGGTGGGGATGCGGGGGGTCACGCGTAGAGGGGTCGCACGAGGGGGGATTAATAAAAAAAAACAAAAAAAACTTAACTTCGCCTCCGGTCCTGCGTCGTGTTGTCTCTGCTCTGAGTCCCAGGAAGAAGGCAGCGTCCCTCCCCAAAGCCAATCACAACGCTGCAATGGCAGCGTTGTGATTGGCAGGGACGCCGACCACACAAGTGTCTATGGGGAGGCCATTTTCTCCATGTAGGCTGCATGCAGCCTACATGGAGAATTCGGGGAGTGTGTATGACTGGGTTGGTAGGCCCTGGGCCCACAACAGTGGGCAAGCCAGGACCGCCAACCCACCCCCAACCAAACACTTCTGCCTTCTTTATACCATTTTATGTTTGTGTTTCTCGCACTGCGAGAAAGCAGAAAGCAGAGAGGTGGTCCGAGCTTACGCCCCTTTTTATACCTCTCTGCAACGCAGCTCTGTGGCGCTTACTGGAGGTACCTGGTGGGCTAATTGGCCCCAAGGGACCCTCAGGATTCAAGGGGACTTAATCCCCCAACTTACAACGCGCCAGAGGGCGTGTTTGCACAGTGGTGCAGGGAGGGGCGGGGCCTGATATTACAAGTGTGCAAACACACCGCCTGGCGCGTTGTAAATTGGGATTAGTCCCTTGAATCCTGAGGGTCCCTGGGGCCAACTAGCCCACCAGGTACCTCCAGTAAGCGCCACAGAGCTGCGTTGCAGAGAGGTGGTCTGAGGCCACGCCCCTTTTTACACCACTCTGCAAACGCAGCATCTGGTGCACTGCTGGTGGGGCGATGAGGTCCTCTTGTGTCCTGAGGACCTCATGACACAAGTGGACTTCATCCTCCGAGCAGCAATGCGCCAGAAACCGCGTTTGCAGCGTAGTGTAAAAAGGGGCGTGGCCTAGGAGCACCTCTCTGCAACACAGCTCTGTGGCACTTACTGGAGGTGCCTGGTGGGCTTCTTGGCCACCAGGGACCTTCAGGATTCAAGGGGACTTAATAGGGATGTTATATTTAGAAATTAGCATTTAAAAAACCTTAGAAATTCACTGAAAAAACATAGGATTGAGGCATATTATAATTTGAAATTTTCGTTTAAAAACCATTGAAATTCACTGAAAAACCATAGGTTTCAGGGACGTTATAGTTAGAGACTATCATTTAAAAAACCATTGAAATTCACTGAAAAAAACATAGGTTTCAGGCACGTTATAGTTAGAAATTAGCATTTAAAAAACCTTACAAATTCACTGAAAAAACCACAGGTTTCAGGGACGTTATAGTTAGTTGGACATTTCACTCGTACAAAACCATAGAAATTCCCCCGTTATAGTTAGTTCAGCTAACTATAACTTGCGCCCCCGCAATGCACTGCTGCTGACGTCACATATTACATCATTCATGACATGGTCAGTGACATCACTGATGACATCACTGATGGCATCTCAAATGACATCACTCAGGGGTTTGTTAAAGCGCGACTACTCACCAGTAAGGGTCTCAAGGCGCTAGGGGGGGGGGGTGCAGGTTCCATCCATTAAGGAGAGGGTCTGTCGAAGAGCCAGGTTTTGAGGTTTCTTGCAAAGATGGGGAGCGATGTTGTCTGTCTGAGGTGGAGCGGAAGGGCGTTCCATGCTTTGGCCACGAGGAAGGAGAAGGAGCGGCCTCCCGATCTGGTCTTTCTGGTGCGGGGGACCACGGCGTAGGAGAGCTGGGCTGATCGTAGGGTCCTTTGGGGTGCGTGGAATTTGAGTCGGCTGTTCAGGTATGCTGGTCCGGTGCCGTGGAGGGCCTTGTGTGCGTGGGTGAGCATCTTGAAGGTGATTCTCGCCTCGACAGGGAGCCAGTGGAGTGTGCGCAGGTGCTGGGAGATGTGGCAGTGTTTTGGCAGGTTGAGGACCAGTCTTGCGGCGGCGTTCTGGATGTTCTGTAGCTTGCGGGTGAGGTTTTTGTTTATTCCGGCGTAGAGTGCGTTGCCGTAGTCGAGTCTGCTGGTGACCAGGGCGTGAGTGACGGTCTTTCGGTGTTCGAGGGGGATCCATTTGAAGGTCTTACGAAGGAGGCGGAGGGTGTGGAAGCAGGAAGACGAGACAGAGTTGATCTGGCGGTCCATTTTGAGCTCTGAGTCCAGGATGATTCCCAGGTTGCGTGCGTGGTCCGTGGGGGTTGGCGGGTTTCCGAGGGCGGGGGCCACCAGGTGTCGCTCCAGGCATCGGGGTTTGGGCCCATGATGAGTACTTCTGTTTTGTTGGTGTTTAGTTGTAGGCAGCTGTTTTTCATCCATTTGGCGACGGCTTCCATGCCTTCTCGAAAGTTGCGTCTGGCGGTGTTGGGCTCATTGGATAGGGAGAGGATGAGCTGGGTGTCGTCTGCGTATGACACGATGTTGAGTCCGTAGGTTCTGACGATGGGGGCGAGTGGAGCCATGTAGACGTTGAAGAGCGTCGGGCTGAGGGAGGAGCCCTGGGGGACTCCGCAGGTGGTAGGTGTGGGGTCCGAGAGGAAAGGGGGAGTCTGACCCGCTGCGTCCTGCCGGAGAGGAAGGAGCGGATCCTGTCGAGGGCCTTGTCCTGGATTCCTGCGTTGTAGAGTCTGCGTATTAGGGTGCGGTGGGAGACTGTGTCGAACGCCGCTGATAGGTCGAGGAGGATGAGGGCTACTGTTTCTCCTTTGTCCAGTAGGGTGCGGATGTCGTCTGTTGCGGCGAGGAGGGCGGTTTCCGTACTGTGGTTTTTTCTGAAGCCGGATTGGGAGGAGTCGAGGATGTTGTGTTCTTCAATGAATGTGGCGAGTTGGATGTTGATGGCTTTCTCGATGACTTTCGCTGGGAACGGGAGCAGGGAGATGGGTCTGTAGTTTTTGAGGTCGGTGGGGTCCGTTGAGGGTTTCTTTAGGAGGGGTTGACCTCGGCGTGTTTCCAGTCGTCGGGGAACGAGGCGGTCGCCAGGGAGCGGTTGATCGTGTGGCGGAGCATGGGTGCGTTGGTGTCGGCGGCTCTGTTGAAGATGTGGTGGGGCAGGGGTCCGTGGGGGCCCCTGAGTGGATTGACTTCATTGTCTTCAGTGTGTCTTCGGTGGTGAGGGCTGTCCAGTCGTCCACTGATGACATCATCCACGTGAAAATCTGATGCACCTCCTCACACCCTAATATATCCTTTGATACACCCACTGTAAAATACAGACTACCATTTTCGAAACCATCGACACACCAATACCAGTTACTACATACACACTCACTGATTCCTAGGTCTACACAAACATTTACTCATTCACCCATACAATCACTCATACATGCAGTCACTCATCAATACAACACTATCATATGCACTCATACACCTATACGGACACTCACACACCACCACTCATCCAGAGTTACTCACACACCTAGTCAGTCATGCAAAGAATCAATCACACTTCCATTTACTGACCTATACAGTTATACACACACCACATCACTTATTCAAACAGAAACAAACGCATACTTACCCTCTTATACAATCACTGATACAAGTACACACTCATCCATACAGCCACTCTCACAATCACTGACTCTCACGTATAGTCATTTATATACTCTAACTCTCACATACACTGCCTTTTACATATGTAGTTACTCGGACATGTACCACTGAGACATCCATTCACTCACCAACACACCCATACACACACTCACCCACCCATACAGCTATTTCCACATGCACTCTTGAACCCATACACCCAGTGAATCAACCACTCAAACATCTATGCACAGAGTCAAACACCTCCCACCCACCCACCCACACACTCAGGCACCCATACAAATACTCAGGCAACCAATCGATAACACATATAGACACTCATGTAGCTACTGACCAACCCATGCAGCAGCTTATACAACAACAGACAGACTGATACAGACATTCACACAGATTAGTTACTAACCCATGCATTCAGTAAGACACATGTAATCACTCACTTAAACAGTCAGTCACGCACCTACTAAATCCTCCATCCAGACACTTATTGTTAGATTTGAGGGAGTCTAGTTGGCATAGGTAGGTACCTGTGACAAATAGGAACCCTTGCGTCTAGTCAGGGTAAGGGGCTACACTCCTAAAATAACCTCTGCTCACCCCCTTGGTAGCTTGGCACGAGCAGGCAGGCTTATCTCAGAGGCAGTGTGTAAAGCATTTGTGAACACATACAGTAATACAGTGACAACACTACAGATGGACACCACACAGGTTGTATTATAAAAATAAGTATTTTTATATAGACTTAACACAAGACCAAACGACAAAAATCCACAATACTGTACTCAAAAATAGACTTTAGAATGTTATAAAATAGTTCAGTTCTCTCAAGTTGTAGATGCAACACTTTACTCTCAATGTACCTTGAAAGCGTAACGCAAAGAAAACAAAAGGGTTGCAGGGAAGGTGATGCGTCGGTTCCTAACACTCAGGGGAGTGGATGCGTTGGTTCCTTACTGCTGCGCAGGGGAGTTGATGCTCGCTTCCTTACTGTGTGGGGAGGTGATGCGTCGGTTTCTTACTGCTTTCCGGTGCGATGCGACAAGATGGCACCTCGATGCGATACTCTTCTCCGGTGCGATGCGACAAAATGGCGTCTTGGTTGCGATGCGACAACGTTGGTGCGATGCGTGCACGCCCGACGGCCGTGCGGCGACTCGATGATCTTTGGAGCCGCGACAGGCCCTGCGACGCACTTCTCCTGTGATCCGACGATGTCCTCTGTGTCAGCGTCCCGCTTCTCCGGCGATGCGCCGCGCTTCGGCGATGCGATGATGACAGCGGCAGCGGCGTCTCGCTTCCTCGGCGATGCGATGACAGCGGCTGCGGCGGCGACACGCTTCTCATTGTTGCGTCGCGCTTCCAGCTCCCAGCGACACGCAGTCTCTCAGAAGGCCCAGCACAACAGCAGGCACTTCAATTCCCAGCAAGGGAATTCAGGGGGAGCTGGTTGGTGAAGTCTTGTATCCCTGAGACTTCAGGCAGGAGGCAAGCTCTAGTTCAAGCCCTTGGAGATTCTTCTTCAAGTTGATAGAAAGCACACTCAGTCCTTTTCTCCTTTCTTTGGCAATGAAGCAACCACTGCAGGCCAACCCCCAAACACACAGCACAGGGGTAGCCTCCTCCTTCAGCTTCCTGGTTCTTCTCCTCAGCAAAGGTTCGTCTTGATTCCCAGAAGTGTTCTAAAGTTCTTGGGTCTGGGTCCCAATATTTATACTACTTTTCTCTTTGTTCTCTGAAGGCAGAGAGGCCTTTGCCTAGTCCAAAACCAGTTCTGGTCAGTCCTGGAGCACTTTGTTGACAAGACTCCTTCTTTCCTTTCACAGTGTAGGCCAGGGACATCAGACACACCACAGGAGGTGGAGCCAGCATTGTGGAGGAAAGGCACAGCCCTATTCAGGTCCCAGGTGCAACTCCTCCCTCCTATCTGCATGCAGATCTCTCTATTCAGCCCTGTGCTGACTCACCCTGTCTCCTGGCAGCCCCCAGCCCCTGTCACTCAAACTCCAGACAAGGAATACACAACCTAGCAGAGGCAGGCTTGGATAGTTAGGGAAGAAAATACCTACTTTCTAAAAGTGGTATTTTCAAACACAGAATGTTAAAACCGACTTCACTAAAAGATGTATTTTATCATTCTGAGTGCAGGCATACTAAACTCGAATTTCCACCTAGTTCCCTGAGTCAGTTAGGATTATAAGATGTTATAATCTAACTGCCCATTCTGGCCTATGGGGAACAGGTAGCCTTGCAACAGTGAAAAACGAAAATGGCTGTAATTCACTATTAGGACATGCCACACACACCAGGGCATGTCCTACCTTTTACCTACAATACACCCTGCCCTTGGGCCTACCTTAGGGGTGACTAATATGTATAAAAGGGAAGGTTTAGGGACTGGCAAGTGGGTACACTTGCCCAGTCAACATGGCAGTACCAGACTGCACACAGGCTCTGCAATGGCAGACCTGAGACACACTTTACAAGCTGTTCCGGTGGGTGGCACAACCAGTGCTGCAAGCCCACCAGCAGCATTTGATTTACAAGCCCTGGGCACACGCAGTGCACTGTACTAGGGTCTGACAGTAAGCCAAACAAGCCAATCATGGAGTCACTAATCCATACATCAATTTACCATAGGGAGCACTTGCACTGTGGCACTGAACAGCAGTGGCACAGTGCCCAAAAGCATCTAAAACCAGCAAAAACATAAGAGGCAACAGCAAAAATGGAAGGGAGACCCACGCCAATGGTGCCAGGTCTAACACTTATACACCCACTCATTCTTCAATACACCTTGGCATATATATAATACCTATTTAAAATTGAAAGAAACACACAGTCACTGGATGATGTCATCAGTGATGTCATCAGTGATGTCACTGACCATGTCATGAATGATGTAATATGTGACGTCATCAGCAGTGCATTGCAGGGGCGCGAGTTATAATTAGCTGAACTAACTATAACGGGGGAATTTGTATGGTTTTGTACGAGTGAAATGTTCAACTAACTATAACGTCTCTGAAACCTATGGTTTTTTCATTGAATATATATATATATTCACTGAAAAAACCATAGGTTTCAGATATGTTATAGTTACAAATTAGCATTTAAAAACCTTTGAAATTCACTGAAAAACCATAGGTTTTAGGGACAGTTATAGTTAGTTGGACATTTCACTCGTACAAAACCCGTGAAATTCCCCCGTTATAGTTAGTTCAGCTAACTATAACTCGCGCCCCGCAATGCACTGCTGATGACGTCACATATTACATCACTCATGATATGGTCAGTGACATCACTGATGACATCACTGATGACATCTCAAATGACATCACTGATGACATCATCCAGTGACTGTGTGTTTCTGTAAAGTTTAAATATTTTTAATATATATAGGAAAAGACGTATTGAAGAATGAGTGGGTGTGTAAGTGTCTGTATGGATGATTTAGTAGGTGCGTGACTGACTCTATAAGTGAGTGATTTAACGTATCTTACTGAATGCATGGGTTAGTGACTAAACTGGGTGAATGTCTGTATCCGTCTGTCTGTTGCTGTGTAAGTGGCTGCATGGGTTTGTGAATAGCTACATGAGTGTCTATATGAGTTATTGATTGGTTGTCTGAGTATCTGTATGGGTGCCTGAGTGTTTGTGTGGGTGGGGTGTGTGCGACTCTGTGCATAGATGTGTGAGTGGGTGATTCACTGGGTGGATGGTTTCAAGAGTGCATCTGTGATAGACTGTATGGGTGGGTAAGTGTGTGTAAGAGTGTGTTAGTGAGTGAATGTATGTCCCAGTGGTACATGTGTGAGTAACTACATATGTGAAAGCCAGTATATATGTGTGTTGGAGTATATAAATAGCTATAAGCGAGAGTGAGTGATTGTGATAGTGGCTGTATGGATGAGTGTGTGCTTGTATCAGTGATTGTATAAGAGCGTAACAATGTGCTAGTATTTGTATGATTAAGTGAGCTGGTGTGTGTATAACTGTATAGGTGAGTAAATGGCAGTGTGATTAATTATTTGCATGACTGACTAGGTGTGTGAGTACCTCTATGGATGAGTGGCGGTGTTTGAGTGTCTATATAGGAGTAAGAGTGCATATGATAGTCCTGTACTGAGTGACCATAAGTATGAGTGACTCTACGGGTGAGTGAGTGGATGTGTGTGTGTAGACCTAAGAATCAGTGAGTGAGTATGTAGTTATTGGTGTTGGAGTGTCTATAGTTTTGCGAATGGCAGTCTGTAATTTAGATTGGGTGTATCAAAGGTTATATTAGGGTGTGAGGAGCTGCATCAGATTATCACGTGGATGATGTCATCAGTGATGTCATTTGAGATGTCATCAGTGATGTCATCAGTGATGTCACTGACCATGTCATGAGTGATGTAATATGTGACGTCATCAGCAGTGCATTGTGGGAGCGCGAGTTATAGTTAGCTGAACTAACTATAACGGGGGAATTTCACGGGTTTTGTACGAGTGAAATGTCCAACTAACTATAACTGTCCCTAAAACCTATGGTTTTTTCAGTGAATTTCAAAGGTTTTTTAAATGCTAATTTGTAACTATAACATATCTGAAACCTATGGTTTTTTCAGTGAATTTCAAAGGTTTTTTAAATGCTAATTTGTAACTATAACTGTCCCTAAAACCTATGGTTTTTTCAGTGAATTTCAAAGGTTTTTTAAATGCTAATTTCTAACTATAACGTGTCTGAAACCTATGGTTTTTTCAGTGAATTTCAAAGGTTTTTTAAATGCTAATTTGTAACTATAACGTGCCTGAAACCTACGGTTTTTTCCGTGAATTTCTAAGGTTTTTTAAATGACATTTTTTAAAATGTATTAATTTTTATATTAATTTTTTTCATACTGATTTACTACATTTTTAGCAACAATTTCTTTTACATAATTTATTTTTTAAATTACATTGTAATTACATTATACATTACATTACAAAAAATACTTTCTCAGAATGAATTACTTTAGTTTAAATACTTAGCACATAGGCAATAGACTTTTAAGTACAGTAGTTACAGTTGTTGCAATGGGCAACACATTTTCAAACACAATGCAACATTCAGCTCAATGTGAATTTCTAGTTAAATGCAATTAGTTACTTTATGGATTACTTTTTCTAACCACAGGACTGGATCCTAGATTCAGTCCTGGGACATCTCCTGTAAACAGTTGAGTAAAAGCGTTTTGGTTACAGTCGTGATTTTTAAGGAATATTATTGTATTTTAAAAGTTGACACTTAGAAACTTTTCCTCATAGAATCACCAATGTTATCCTATGGAAGGAAATTCACTTAGCAGGTAAAAACTGTTATCGTTACTTTTTTCTTACTCAGTGTTGGATCCTGGATCCAGCACTGGTGCATCTCCTGTAAACAGTTGAAAAAATGCGTTTAAGTCATACAGGCGATTTTTAAGGAATATTTGTAGTTTGTGAAAATCGACACTTTGAAACTTTTCTGCTGAAAACCAGACAATGGATTCCTATGGAAGAAAAGATAAGTTACTGGTAAGTACGGTTAAAATTACTTTTCAGGGTCAGTGCTGGGCTAAAAGATGCAGCACTGGGTTCTCTCCTGATAACAGGTGAGTAAATCGGAATTCGTATTTCGGCTGATTTTAGAAGAATAATTTAAAGTTCCAAAACTCCACACTTAGAAGAATTTTCAAGTGAAACCAGTCAATGTTAGCCTATGGAAGGAAATTCAAGTTACTGGTAAGTACGGTTAAAATTACTTTTCAGGACCAGTACTGGGCTGAAAGATGCAGCACTGAGGTCTCTCCTGATAACAGGTGAGTAAATCAGAATTCGGATTTCGGCTGATTTTAGAGGAATATTTGTATGTTTCAAAAATCAACACTTAGAAACTTTTTCAGCAAAAAGCAGGCAATGATATCCTATGGAAGGAAATTCAAGTTACTGGTAAGTACGGTTAAAATTACTTTTCAGGATTAGTACTGGGCTGAAAGATGCAGCACTGAGGTCTCTCCTGATAACAGGTGAGTAAATCGGAATTCGTATTTCGGCTGATTTTAGAGGAATATTTTAAAGTTCCAAAACTCCACACTTAGAAGAATTTCCAAGTGAAACCAGTCAATGTTAGCCTATGGAAGGAAATTCAAGTTACTGGTAAGTACGGTTAAAATTACTTTTCAGGACCAGTACTGGGCTGAAAGATACAGCACTGAGGTCTCTCCTTATAACAGGTGAGTAAATCGGAATTCGTATTTCGGCTGATTTTAGAGGAATATTTGTAGGTTTCAAAAATCAACACTTAGAAACTTTTTCAGCAAAAAGCAGGCAATGATATCCTATGGAAGGAAATTCAAGTTACTGGTAAGTACGGTTAAAATTACTTTTCAGGACCAGTACTGGAGTGAAAGATACAGCACTGAGGTCTCTCCTTATAACAGGTGAGTAAATCGGAATTCGTATTTCGGATGATTTTAGAAGAATATTTGCACAATGGTGAAGGGAGGGCGGGGCCTGAGGTGACATCTGTAAACGCGCTCCGTGGCGCTTTTAGTTGGGGGATTAAGTCCCTTGAATCCTGAGGGTCTCTATGGGCCAACTAGCCCACCAGGAACCTCCAATATGCGCCAGGGGCTGCGTTGCAGAGACGTGTAGAGAGGCCACACCCCTTTTACACCTCTCTGCAACGCAGCTCTGTGGCGCTTTCTGGATGTACCTGTTGGGCTAGTTGGCCCCCAGGGACCCTCAGGATTGAAGGGGATTTAATCCTCAACTTAAAACGCGCCACGGGGCGCGTTTGCACAGATGTCACCTGAAGCCCCGTCCCTCCCTTCACCACTGTGCAAACGCGCCCCGTGGCGCGTTTTAAGTCGGGGGATTAACTCCCTTGAATCCTGAGGGTCCCTGGGGGCCAACTAGCCCAACAGGTATATCCAAAAGCGCCACAGAGCTGCGTTGCAGAGAGGTGTAAAAGGGCGTGGCCTCTGTACACCTCTCTGGAACGCAGCCCCCTGGCGCATACTGGAGGTTCCTGGTGGGCTAGTTGGCACCCAGGGACCCCCAGTATTCAAGGGGAATTGTTCCTCTCTGTAAACGCGCCAGGGGCGCGTTTGCAGAGTGGTGAAGGAAGGGGCGGGGCCTGCGGGCCCGATCGTTTTTATTTTTTTATTTTTTTGTCCTCTGAAGGGGGGCTGTGTGGCCCCCTTCCTTTTTCCTGTTTTTGGGCCCTGGGGACCCCATCCCCCAGAGCCTTACCCCTTTTTTTAAATTACATTTTTTTAAAAACGGGAAGGGGGCCGCGTGGCCCCCTTCCCTGGGCCTGTATTGGCCCCGGGACCCCATCCCCGGGGCATGGCCTCGATTTTTTTTTTTCTTTGGAGGGGGCTGCGTGGCCCCCTCCTCAGGCCATTTAAGGCCCCGGGACCCCATCCCCGGGGCCGGCCTTTCCGTTTTTTTTAAAATTAATTTTTTATTTTTGGGGGAGGGGGGCCGCGTGGCCCCCTCCCGGGCCACTACTTGCCCCGGGACCCCATCCCCCGGGCTGGCTCTCTCCGTTGGGGACTGTGGGGGTCCCTAATCCCCCACAGTCCCGCCGGCTCCCCGCGTCCCTTGGGAGCCGGCATTCCTTTTCCACATGGGGAGCTGCTAAGATGCAGCTCCCCATGTGGAAAGCAATGTGCTTTGGATATTGGAAGAGAGAGCAGGTTTCCTGCTCTCTTCCAATATCCAGCAGTTTGCTATGGCAGGACGGGAGCCGCGAGGCTCCCGTCCTGCCATAGCAACTACAGTGTCCCGGGGTAGGCACCCCGGGACACTGCAGGAGCCGGCCCTAGGGGGTGGCGGTCCCCAGGGCCATCAATGGGCTCCAGGAGGGGGCCGCGCGGCCCCCTCCCTTAAATTGCACAGCCCCGGGAGGTGGTGGTCTCGGGCGTGTGGGGGGCTGGAGCCCCCCCACACCTTATTCAAATTAAAAAAGAAGCCTCGGGGGTGGCGGTCTCGGGGCTGCGGGAGGGTAGAAGAGCCCTCCCGCACTATTTTTGCAATAAAGCCCCGGGGACCGCCACCCCACACATAAAATTAACCCCCTCACCATGCCCCCGGGACTTGGGCCACCCGGGGCAAATACAATCGAGCGCGGAGACCGCGCTCGATTTTTTTTTTGGCAGGATTCGCACACCCTGAGCGCATCCTGCCGATTTTTAAAAAAATTTTTTTGCCCAGGGGTCCTTGTGGGACCCCCTGAGCAAACCTAGGGGTCAGGGTGTTTCTACCCTGCTCCCTTTGTGCGCTTTGACGCACTTAGCTTCTGTCCCTCGGTTCTACCGAGGGATAAAATGGCTGCCAACATTTCCTGAATCGGAATGTTGACAGCCAGCTGACAGCCAATTAACATGCAGCTCGTGGATCGGGAGGGTACGCGGACCCTACTCGGCCATAGATATCACTATCTTTTTACTTTTGATTTTCTCAGCAACTACTGAACGGATTTACACCATTTAACAAAAAGGGTTCTTACTGAACCAAGAACTACCTCTTTGCCAAATTTGGTGTAATTCCGTTCAGCAGTTCGGGCTGTAGCCGTGTCTAAAGTTTCCTATGGAAAATTGCATGGGGAAAACGCGTTTGGGACCCCCTTTTTCTCGGCCCCCGCTTGACGAATCCCCCGAGACTTTCAGGGTAGGAGCGGACCGGAGCGGGCCATAAAGTTTGAAAATTTTGCGAAGATACGTCAACTGGCAAGAGAGTTATTTCAAATAGAATGTCGCGGATTTCCTATGGATAATAGGTTGTAACTATAACTATCTACTGGCGACCGCCAGTAGATAATATATATATATATATATATATATATATATATATATATATATATATATATATATATATATATATCCTATCTTAGGGTTTACCTATATGTGATAATAAAGGAAGGTTTGGTGCTGGCAAGTAGGTTAGCTTGCCAGGTCGACATGACAGTTTAAAACTGCACACACAGACTCTGCAGTGGCTGGCCTGAGACAAGTTTATAGGGCTACTTAAGTGGGCGGCACAATCAGTGCTGCAGGTCCAGTAGTAGCATTTGATTTACAGGGCCAGGGCACATATAGTGCACTTTACTAGGGGCTTTAAAGGAAATCAAAGATGCCAATTCTGGCTAAACCAATGTTACCATGTTTTAAGTAATGAGCACATGCACTTTAGCACTGGTTAGCAGTGGTAAAGTGTCCAGATTCCTGAAGCCAGCAAAAATGAAGTCAGTAGTAACAGTCAAAAACAGGAGGTCAGAAGGCAAAATGTCTGGGGAAATCATGCCAAGGATACCAGATCTAACAATGTAGGGAATATCAATTAATAAGGGTACAGTCTCTCCTAGAGTGAGATAATAGAACAGAATGTAAAGCCCATCCCTTGATTACTCCTTTCCTCCTTCAGTGCCAATAACTGATATCTTTTGTAGGAATAAACGATCTTAATAAATGATTTTTATCCCGGAAATATATGTGTACCACATTACACCATCCAGTATGTAGAGGCAAGATGTTGTCTTGAAAGAAGGAGTTGGTTAGTTCTTCTAAGTTGAAACAAGTTCCTGAGAATGGAATCTTTTCTTATTTACACATACACACTCTTTTTAGCCCAAAAGATTTCCTATTGCAGTGCTACATTTTCCCATAGTTTCATTTCTTTTCTTTATGGTCTCTCTCTACTTTTCTAAACTGTATATATAAGCCCTATATATATTGGTCTGATTCACAAAGGGTCTCCACACTAGTGGTGGAGGCCCCGCTGTCATGGGGGAGTCTCTGCACTCGGATGGATTCTCTGCAATGAGAATCCTTATTGCGGCGATTCCACCCAGAGTGCGGAGACTCCCCCGCAACTATCGGGCCTCTGCCACGAGTGGGGAGGTCCTTTGTGAATCAGGTCCATTATATCGGAGGAGAACTACTTATTGGTTTTATTTCAACTTTTCCTGCTGCTGATTTTCTGTAGCACAATGTCTGCACAAATGATGTCAGTGTACCAATACACCACATCCTTTAGTTCTTCTACTTTAGGCTTCTTATGCTACCTTCTTGTGAATTCATTTACAAAATTATAAGTTGTGTTGTTTTGTATTGTGTGCGATTTTTATCAATATTTCTCCTTTTTAATTTAGATGCTAGATCAAACATAAGTAAACAGTCAAATGTCTAGTCAGTCTGTTTGAACAGAAGCTCTCCTGTATCAGTCCCTATTTAAAGAACCCAGTCAAGTGTGTGCCTTCCGACCTGTTCTGAACTTCATGGTCTTTGCTGAGAACCTAGTCTCTTTATCATCTGCTATACATTTCTTGCTGTTTTATCCAGTGGTCCTAGCAGCCCTGTTTAAAATCCATTAAATAAGAGCCATTAACACATTCTCGAAATACTTGGATATATTGGGAGGGAGATAAACTATTGTAAAGATAGCTGCTTCAATGGCAGAACGACTGTGCCATTTGGTCATATTTTCAAAAGTGGCCACTGCACTGATGTGACAAAGTTGCAATTTATTTAGCTTGTCAAAAGTAAATGCCACTCATTCTCCTAAACCATCTTCTTTGTTTATGCTCAGTATAGTTTTTGTTTTGGGATTGTTAAACAGTACATTAGTCCCGGATGCTTCACCCAGCGATGTCTCTCTTACTAACACAATTTCAAAGTTTTTGGACATAGGTTTGCCCACTTTGATGGCATGCTGTGAGGTTTGGTTTTGGTGTACGAAGTTTCTGCATTCTGATGTTAATTTTCAACCCTCCACCCTCAGCTTGACGCATGCCACAAGCTTGGCTTGAGCTTGGAGCCAACATTCTCTGGCATTGGGTTAAAGTTTAGAGAGAGAGAAACACTGAGAGTGGCTTCTCATTGAATGAAAAAATAATCTCAAGCAGGTATACCCCAAAAGGCAAAGTGCATCAAGCTCACACACATCACCATATTATATGTACCGCCTGTGTGGGTGATAAATGAAATAAGTTAGCAGGAGGCACACATATACTGTTATAGATACATACAGGACTACAGTCCAGGATTCGCCTGGTCTCAACAGAGGTATTTCGTTAATGAGCCAAGGAGTCCCAGTATCTCCCCTGCTACTCCGAGAGCAGACGATATGCAGGGGCGTGGATGGCATTGAGACAGAAGAATGTGAGGCCCAAAGAAGGCTAATTGCGGATGCCATCAAGTTGGTACAGCAGCAGAGCACACACCTAAAAGCTCGGTGAGAGCAGGAGTACCTGAACACATCAAGCAATGGAACTGTAGAAAGGAAGGAGATAAGGTTGGAACAGGGAAAAACAAAAAAAGTGCAGGTAAAAGTAAATCGCAGATCACGAACTACAGACGAGGAACCACAACAAATGATCAGTTGCGGCAAAGGTTTTATTCTTGGTACTTTGTATCAGAGTCACAGCCAACACGTCTTTCACCCCTACGTGGTAAATAGGCTAGGGCTATTTCAAATCTCACTTAAACATAAATAAGTAAAAAATAAAAAATAGAAAATAAAAAAATTAAAAACACATTTTTTTTAAAAAGGAAAAGAGTTTCGGAAGCATGCCGTAAATGTTAAGGCAACCGTTTATACTGCAAACCCTCATCCTCTGCAAAACTGAAGTTTACCTAAATGGTTTGTAAAGTGAACACTCACTATAGATAATTCAAAGTGGGAGGTTCTACGTAATTGCTCAACAAATGCTAACAAATGTTTATGATATCAATAAAATGGATTCTAAATGTAAGCATCCCTAAAAGCAAGGAAATCCTTCATAAACACATCCTGTGGGGTGGGAGTCATTCCCACAAGGGTGTGTTTATAGAATTACACT
Organism: Calotriton arnoldi; assembly: GCA_963921515.1. Lineage (NCBI taxonomy): Eukaryota > Metazoa > Chordata > Amphibia > Caudata > Salamandridae > Calotriton > Calotriton arnoldi. The sequence goes on from CAWUFW010002361.1 coordinate 565,777, forward strand.
GATACGGCTTTTTTAGATTACCTGGATCCGCAGCCCTCACTTATCTCCCTTAACTGCTTCTTAAATTCTATTGAAAGTGTCGCTTTTCAGTGCACCCTCCTTGCGACAACCTGGATGCGCCATATTTACTGTACGGCGCTCCATGTCCCAAGGACTTACAGTTACCTCAGTATTCCTGACATATCCGTAGGTGCAAAAGTGGCGCATTGCTGGGGTGTGTATGAAAACAGACGCAACTCCAGCAATGTATCCTTTCACGTGGGTCAAGCCCCATGTTTAAGGACCTGCGTCAGTCCTATGCCTGCTGTGAGGCAGGCGTAAAGATTTGACGCAGTGGCGTCCTAGATGTGTCACAGTGAAATCTCGTAGATTTCACTGCAACACTCCTACAAACCTGTTTTGCAGGGGAACACCCTCCCTGCATACATTATACCTGATGCAGGTATAATGTAGCTCAGGGGTTTACAAAGTGACGCATCTGCTTAGATGCGTCACTTTGAAGATATTTCAAAGCGTGGAGCATATTTTACGCCACCGGTGCATCACAAAAAGTGACGCACCGGTGGCACAAGGGGCTCATAAATAAGCCCCTCAATGTCCCCTACGAAAGTATTTGTGTGGATGACTTGCAGTGAACAAGGTCAGGTAAGGCGTAGCACTTTGTCCCTTCAAAAGATTACCTTCCTCATAATTATGGAAGATAAAATCCACCGGCAGGTCATGGGGGGGGTCTCTGTTTGGAGATGAGCTTCAAAAGGTTGGATGTTTTAATTTCTCTGTCTCAATAAATCTCTGATTTGTACCTCAAAAAAGAAAGAACCGGGGGGCGGAGTCTGGCCACCGACTGAAATGGCCGCCTCCACGTAGAGCTCCGAGACTCCGGGGAAGAAGGATTTTCCACACAGCTGTCTTGAAGGGTCCATGGAGCCAGAATTAAAGCAACATGAATGAGACAACAGTGACATAACTTTGAGAATACCAGAAGTCTGTGAAAAAATGACTCGTTCTGTCAGGAAACACAGCCTGATTCTGAAGAGTTCAGTGGAATTCCCTTTCTTGAAGTGGAAAGGCTGCTGTGTGTTTTGGAATTACTGTTGTACTTCTCACTGGGCACAGAAGCATGTGATAACTTTCAGTCCTGAGGTATTTCTCTTCGTTTGACAGCTTAGTCTCTGCTACACAATAAAGTAGGCAAGGGAATTCCTGTCAGCAAAGGGTGCAGAGCAAACTTAGATAAACAGGGGAAAGTTGTGTGACATTTCTGATACACTGTTTTTCAGTAATCCATGTTTGAAAACATGCAGCCATGATTTTTGAAAATCCCAGAAGTCTGTCCACATCCAAATTTGTATTTGCGTTTATAGAGTTACTACCTAACTGCTTTGTGAGGCGACTGGATATCATATTTGTTTACTAGGCTGTACTTATTTCTTGTCTTCTCTAACATTGAAGTAAAACAGTATGGCCAGTGGCAAACCTAATTGAAAGCCTTTGTTTACACAAGTAGTAGGGAGCACTCTACCTTTGGGCACTTCTAATACAGTCCCACAACATACTGCTTCTAGGGCCCTTATTTTAAAAGAGATCCCTGCTGTGGAGCATCGATCGGGATCTATGGATGTAGAAATGTCAGATCTCACGACAGAAATGAAGTCAATAAGGATGGATCTAAACTCTTCTCACACAAAAGTGGAAACTCTAGATAAACGAACCACCCTTTTGGAAGAAAGATTAGATAATGCAGAGTATTGGGGTCCAGATATCTGGCATTTCAAACAAAAAGTGATAGATTTAGAAAACAGGGCTGAAGAAATAATGTTCGTTTTTGGGAATTACAGAAAAATGGAAATGAATAATGATGTGAAGAGCTTGCTACTAACTTTAATACCACGACTACTGAACATATGTTAATGTTAATGTTAATTGGAGCTTCTAAAGCGCATATCACCAACTGGTCTCTAAGCGCTGTGAGAGAAGGCACCTTAGCAACTCTACTGGGTAGTGCGCCCTAACTAGGCCAAGGTTGTGCCCCAGGCTTCTGTGAAAAGGATAGTTTTTAATTTCTTCCTGAAAGGGAGAAGGCTGGTTCTTTACGGAGGCCTTCCGGCAACTTATTCCAGAGCTCGGGGATCAATGTGGAGAAAGCTCTGCCCCCCTTGGAGGAGCTCAGGAAACGAGCGCAGGACAGTAACCCAGCATCTGAAGACCGGAGGGAGCGCCCTGGTACGTAGGTTACCAAGCGTTCTTTAATATATGCTGGGGCCTGTCCATGGATTGCTTTATGGGCTATACATAGCCCCTTGAATCTGGTTCTCTGCTTCACTGGGAGCCAATGTAGCTGCTGTAGTAACGCGGTAGCATGGGCCCTCCTAGGGAGCCTGAAAATCAGTCTGGCAGTGTCGTTCATGACTACCTGGAGATTTGTTAGCTGCTTCTCCGGAAGGCCAACATACAGTGAATACCCGTAGTCTAAACGAGAGATAATCAATGAAGTCACTGCCATGCGGAGTGCTGTGAATGACAGGAGAGGGACAAGTTTTCGTAGTAGTCTTAGCAGCCCCACGCATGTTCCCACTACGGCAGAAACTTGGTGGGACATGGAGAGTTTGGCGTCTAATTTTATTCCCAGACTCTTTACAACTGGGGCTGGCTTTGGAATGGGGCCCAGCTCTTGAGGCCAGAAACGGTCGCTCCAGGGGTTAGTATCTGTGGTGACAGCCAAAACCTCAGTTTTATCGGGATTAATTTTGAGGGAGTTAGCTGTCATCCAGTTTACTGTGAACTTCAGGATGTTCAGTATTCGAACATGGGCCGTGGGGGAATTAGCAATCTGGATGATGATTTGGGTGTCATCTGCATAGTTAAAGACTTGGCACTCCATACCAGATAGAGCCGCCACCAGGGGGTAGAGATAGGCGTTGAAAAGAAGGGGAGACAGTGCCGATCCCTGAGGGACGCCGCACATCAGCCCACCAGAATCAGAAACTTGGTCAGCAAGTTGGATCCTTTGCAATCGGTCTGATAGGAAGGAGGTGAGCCATTGGAGTGCTACCCCCTGAACTCCTAGTTCCCCCATCCGTGACAAGAGTAGGCCATGGTTAACCGTATTGAATGCCGCGGACAGGTCTAGCAGAACTAAGGCACATGGTTTTTTGGTGTCTGCCATCAGCCTGAGTTCATCCAGAACTGCCAGCATCACTAGTTCTGTGCTATGGTGAGCCCTAAAACCAGCCTGTTTCATGTGAAGGAGCTGATTGCTCTCTAGGTGGTGGGTAAGGGTTTTAAGCACATGTTGCTCTAGCACCTTTGCCAGGAGAGGGAGCTGAGAGATGGGCCTAAAGTTTTTAAGATTTGTTGCGTCGGCCCCTGGTTTTTTCAGTAGGGGTCTAACTCTTGCCTCTTTAAAGTTGGTTGGGACGAGGCCGGTTTTAAGAGATCGATTTAGTAAATTGAGGACCTCATTCTCCACCCCGGGAAGTGCCATGCGAAACACCATAGGTGGGCAGGGGTCCGCAGGTGAACCTGATTTGGTCCGTGCCATGAGGGGGCGCAGAGAATCGTGGTTTAGCTCAGGGAAGGAGGAAAGGGGTGTATCGTAGGCAGGAGGCATAGGAGCCGCCACAAAAGGGATCTGGACAGCAGGGGTTTGGTGGATGACCGCCAGGAGGTCATTGACTTTGTGCAGAAAATAAGTCTGAAATCTATTGCAGTCTGTGGGACAGCCTAGGGGGCTCTGTTCAGGTGACTGTCTTAGCTCTGTTATGATCCGAAAGGTCTCCTTCTGTTTATTCTCGGCGGCCAAGATCCTGGATTCATAGTATTCCACCTTTCTAGCTATGATGGCTTTTTTGTAGGTGGCAAACTTAGCTTTGTATTCGGCGAGAGCACCTGGGTTGTATGTTTTGCACCAAGCTCTCTCAAACCGGCGTAGCGTTTGTTTTTCCTCTCTATGTGCCACATTGAACCAGGGTGCCCCTTTGCCTTTGTGCCTCACTCTCTCTCTACGAGCGGGTGCGACTCTGTCAATGGCATTCCTCATCCTAAGTACGAGGGACTCGCTTTCCTGGTCAAGGGTACCCTGCACTGGGTTTTTAGGAGCTGAGTTACGCAGGGTCGTAACCCTGAGCATCCCCTTGAGTTGCAGAGACCTCACAGGATTCAGTCAAGAACTTCAACTTCAACCCTTGAATCTAGACCTAGACCAATAATTGCATGTCTCCTGCATCATGAACAGATCCGTCAGAAACTAACAACTGCTCGTAAACATGGTCCATATGACTTGGAAGGCCATAAAGTGTTTATTGATCTAAACTTCTCCACTGAAACTAATGCCAAACGAAAATCGTTCCTGCAACTTAGGCCAAGACTTCGGAAATAGGATATCAAATATGGTCTTTTAGAACCTGCTACAATGTGGATCACAATGGATGGGAAATCAAGGGATTACACAGAGCCTGAAGATCTGGTACGCTTCCTCAGCAGTTTAGAGGACCAACACATGGACTTTACACCACCACCCCTGACCGAAACAACTATGAACAGTCAACTTCAATTACAGAATGATCCTCAAAGCCACTGTACTGGTATATTACACGTCCATACCTTTACAAAACAATCTGACAGAGAAAAAGTGGTCCGCTGTGTAGAAGTACTCACACAGGATAATAATAGAGACAAATCGAGATCACCTCTAAAGTCATCCACGTCTTTTGATAATGTAACTGATAATAAACCTTCCACTGTTGCTTCTTCCAACTAGATGAGTATATATAAATGCTATGTATTAATATACTTTTCTCACTGTTTTACTGCAGTTATTACCTCTGATGGATATGATTCATTTCCTTTTATCATACATTGTTGTTTAATGCACCATGTATATCTCATACTGTATTTATATATGCAGACTTCCTCCTGGATGGACTTTATAACTCCATGGCGTGGTATTTCTCATTATCTGTTTACCATGAGAGGTTTTCTTTTCTTGCCTGCGGGTTCTGGGTCTCGCATTGAGGTTTAGACCCATCGATGAAAGATACACATTCTTTGATCTATAGTGTTCTTTTCCTTTCTAGCAGTTAGAACGGTGTATTTACACCAATTAGAGTTTAGTATTAACAATATTTAGTGATTATATTTGCACATATTGGTTTCAGGTTTATTATACTCCATTACCACATTTCCACATTATTTATCAACCTTGTTTTTCCTTTTTACCCTTTTGATTCATTCTCACACAATACAAACCTACTCTAACATTTCCAGTTAGCATAATGACAGCTAGTCCTATGCACATTGACTAGTAATGGCTTTACTAATTACATTAAAAGGAAGAAAATTCTTTCCTATTTAGCCTCGAAACATATAGATATTGCTCTCATTCAAGAGACACACCTATCCGGAATAGAATAAGAAAAATTAAAATGAGATTGTGTAGGCAGATTCTTTACAGCTGCAAACCCCCTTCTCACATGCCAGGAGATCCTATATCCCATACTACTACTAGAAAATGTGGTGTAGCCATTCTGATATGGAAAACACTACATTGTTAAATACTTCAGTCATGGTCAGATGAAGATGGTCAATTTGTTTTAGCCAAGTTAAAATCGGTGATAACATATTAGGAGTGGGTTCTATTTATGCCCCTGCTGGGAACAAAGCTCATTTTTTCCTATATCTAAACAGAATTCTAAAGGAAATGGGAATTTCTAAAATAGCTCTGGGGGGTGATTGGAATCTTGCCCCGAATATGATCTTAGACAGAACGGGCCCCCTAGACATGACACACAGCAGAGATAGAGCGATACTGGGAGAAATTCGTGAAGATCATGGGTTGACTGACATCTGGCATTTACTACATCCATCAGATAAGGGGTTTACATTTCACTCTGCAGTACATGACTCCTATTCTAGAATAGACTATTTCCTTATTTCACATTCTATTATACAACATGTGCTTGAATGTGACATTTTTGAAATTGCACTTTCAAATTATGCTCCTATCAGTCTCCAGCTTGATTGGGGTCTGAAACGCCCTTGTAGGAAACCATGGCATTTAAACATACCTCAATACAAACTACTGACAGAAAAATCACAATTACAATCACATTTGTCTACTTATATGAAAGACAACAAAGGTTCAGTTTCTTCTCCACAAATTTTATGGGCAGCTGCAAAAGCCACCATTAGGGGGCAAATTATGAGAGATTCTGCCATAGCCAATAAACATAGAATAGAACTACAGATAATTGTTGAAAGTATCAGAACTCTTACACATGGTCATTTTAGCAATCCAACTGAAGCTTCCAGATGTAGATTGGAAAAGGCAAAAATGGACCTTATTACACTATGTATTTCAAAAACAGAATATATGTTATATAGACTTAAGGCTCGAAATTACGAAGAAGGAGAAAAAGTTGCTTGTTTATTAGCTGAACGATTAAAACAGAGAGAAGCTTTGACAGCTATTCCAGCTCTGGAAATAGCTAATACATTTGCAGATTATTATGAGAAGTTATATAGCTCAGAGGTTGATGATGACACCTCAAAGATCAGGAATTCTTTGATAAAATAACACTCCCCCCTCAATGAACAGGATCTCTCATACTGGTGGGCGTAAATAACAAAGGATAAAATTGCACAAGCAATCTCCAATCTTCCTTACAATAAAGCACAGGAAAAAGATGGTTTTCCTGGGGAATGTTACTGCTTTATGATGTCTATAAAGAAGCAGAGGAAACTGATAGTCTCTCCTCACTCTCAAATAAAGCTATCATAGCGGTCCTTCCCAAACCTGAGAAAGATCCATTATACTGCAGTAGCTATCATTCAATTTCCCTTCCGAATACAGATTCAAAGATATTAGCCACCATTCTCGCCAAAAGACTCAAACAAGTTATCTCTAAACTCATACATAACTCTCAAGTGGGTTTCATGCCAGGCAGAAACTTTCGTAACCATCTACGTACTTTGGCTCACTTACTTTGGCTTTCCAAGAATGCTGGAGAAGACAGAGTAGCCTTATCCTTAGATGCCGAGAAGGCCTTTGACTGTATAGAATGGAGTTATATGTTCCATACAGTTAATAGGTTGCGATTAGGTAATGAATATATCTCTAAGGTCAAATGGGTATATGAGACTCCGTCTGCACAAGTGAATTGTGGAGGTTTCCTTTCAAAATCTTTTTTAGTGCAAAGAGGAACCCGCCAGGGTTGCCCTTTATCGCCCCTTTTATTCCTTCTTGCACTTGAACTGCTGGCTGCAGCAATAAGACAGTGTTCACAAATAGCAGGCTTTCCTACACCAGCAGGCATCTAAAAAATACTTCTTTATGCAGATGACATAATGCTCACACTTACTGATCTACCTACTTCACTCCCAACACTCATGTCTACCATTTCTTGCTTCTCGACCATTTCTGGCTACAAAGGCAATTGGAATAAGAGTTAAGCTCTCCCATTGTCCAGAGGTACAATGAAAGCAGCTATTTTAGGCTATAATTTTCAATGGAAAGCAGAAAGCCTGAAGTATCTAGGTATTTATATCAACACTTGTTTAGAGCGTATGATTCAGGATAACTTAGATCCGCTTCTCGCCAAAACGAAGTCGGAGTATGAAAAATTGTCCCATCTTAACCTGTCCTTTTGGCGTAGAGTACAGGCAGTGAAAATGATTATAGTGCCTCATTTTACATATGTTTTGGGTATGTTGCCTTTGACAGTTAAAATATCAATATTGCGAGATATCGACAAAGGTATTAAAACCTTTATTTAGGGACCTCTGAGACCTAGACTTAAAATCTCCAAATTGATTGCTCACAGGCAATATGGGGGCCTTAGTTTACTGTGCATAGAGCATTACTATACAGCCCTCCATTTATCTCAATTGGTTTATCTTTGGCCCAGACAGGATGACCCACACATGGGTTCTCATTGAAAGACAATCTGTACAGGCAACATCAGGTTTACAAATGTTTTATACTCATAAATCACCAGCTTTACAAACTTCCAACCCTATTATTCAATCTATTCTTAAGATTTGGATACATGCCCACAAACTCCTTAAGAGTAACCCAAGACTACATGAAAAGACCCCCATATGGCATAACGCTGATATTAGAATAGGTAAACAGACTATTTCCTCGGATATATGGGAGAGAGCAGGAATTCTAATATTGGATCACGTACTCACTTTAGAAGGTGAGCTTAAAACCTTTGAAATGCTTCAGATAGAATTCCTACTCCCTAGCTCACAAGAGGGGAAATACTTACAACTAAAACAAGCTCTATTTCATAGACTAGGACCATATTTGTGGATACTTGAGGATTCCCCAGTGTTACAATGCTTAAAAATTTGCGGGAAATTCAAAGGTGCAGTCTCTGGATTTTATAATCTCATAGTGCATAACCTACACTCATGCCCTCTACTAACACAACTTCACGTCAAATGGCAAGGGTTAATTACTGTAGCTTATTTCAATGAGGAATGGGCAGATATTATTATGAACATGGATAAAGGAATCAGAGAGGCCAGTGTGAAATGTACTCACTTCAAAATTCTTCATAACTGGTACTGGTCACCACAAAAACTCAAGATAGCAGGTTTACTACACCAATCTACCTGTTGGAGGTGTCCACAGGAGGACTGCGATATACTACACATTTTATTCCAATGTCAAATTTTGAAGGAATACTGGTCTTCCATAACTTCTCTCTACACAGAGTACACAGAGCTATACATGTGTCCATTCCCTTAACAGAAAAAATAGTTCTATTATATGATGTTACTGATCTCCCAAATCTCACAAACCATAAAAGACTATTGATAGCTATTGCACTCACTGTATCAAATATTTGCATATTAAGACATTGGAAAACACCACAATGTCCTACACATGATGAATGGCTTATTAAAATGTATAAAATGGCATCATATGAAAATTTCATTTACAGATTGCAGGATGATGTCGGAATTTTCATCCAAATTTGGAAACCTTTTTAGCAAATACATATTCTATTTCTGGTAATATTTAAGATTTCCTTCCTTTTTAGTATTTTTAATTCATTATCATCTTTATTTATATTCATGTTGTTATCATTTGGACTGTTGATGCTTTAGCCATTAACACTGTTATTTTAATTAGGACTTACTATTCACCAATTGGAAATTGTTGGGTTTGTAGGAATACCTCCACTTGAAATGTTATATTTATGAATTTGTATAATATTATCTCCACTATCTTCTAGCTATCTATAATATATGGTTTAATACACATTGTATACTATCTACAGCATCTCCTCCCTTGTCCACCTTTCCTTTTTTTTCCTTTCCAGGTTTTATAGGTATCTCAGATATTGTAACTTTTGATATCTGCATTATGATTTTTGTGTTTCGAAATCTGAGAAGTTATCATTTCATAGTGATTTATTGTGTGGTCATAATTTGATTTATTGTTTAATTCTCTTTTTATGTATTGTTTATATACTGACATGTACTTCTCAATAAGACAATACATTAAAAAAAAAGGAAAGAACCGGCCAATTTTGGGTAATGTAGCTACCAAAATTGCATCCCAGGCACGGCCAGCCACAGATTACCTTTTGATTTAGAGCCTTTTGTAGAGGTTGAACTCCATCAGCACAGCAAAGCTGAACATGGATACACAAGGGCAGACACCTTGTTCATGAGGTACTCCTAGAGCCATAGTTCCTATTGCAAAAAAGCTCCAAGTGAAAAGAGCTAGGAAGTCTTACTCACCAACCAAACATTTATGAATTGTCTCTGGGAAGTGTATACACATGACCTGGATGAATGCATGTTATCGCATATAGTTTTGGTATTTTCACTCAAACAATTGTCTAATGGTTTCTATAAAGTGCCTCAAAGAGATTTATCTTGTGTGTTGCTAGGAGAATGAATACACATACCCATCGACGTTCCATTTTCAGTGAGTAGTTTAAGCACTATGCCCTGGCCACACAGAGGGAAATTTGTTTCAAAACTTTCAGAACTTGTAGCATAACTCCCAAACTTTCAGGTAATGTTTACTGGGCACCACTTCATGGGTTTTAGTAGGAAAAAGACTATTCATCTCTTCTATTTAAGGCCACAGACGACAACAACTATTCCATTTAGTCTTGGTAATTTTCCTCACAGCAGATTTCAAACTCTGTGTTTCTTGTATTTTCCACATTTGTCTCGTACATAAAAAAGCTCCACACAGGTTGTGCTACTGCTGAAGAAATCCTGGACCTTCTTAGTGTTCGGGTTTTTCAAAATGTCAGCTCCTGGCCCTAAGAATCACTTTTCAGAGTTAGGGAAAAATATTTAAACATAAGACGCACTCCTCAGTTCTTCAGTAGGCAATAAGGGATTCTCCCAAGCAGGTATGCCACCCGGTCTTATAATACCCTTTATCCAAGGAGCACAATGACTTGAGAGTGGAGCAGCAGTCTTTTATAGGGTTAATAGAGCAGTGATTGTCAAAATTCTCTACACAAATCAAGGTAAATTGCTAAACATTTCACCCCTTACTTTCTCTGCACTATGACTCATGTATGGTTTAAGCCAATCTGCAAGGCCATATTATCCAGATTTGAAAGATGACATTGCAAAGCTGTGTCTGGGATTCTCTCATTCAGTTCCCCAAGATATTTTCCTTTCATTCCTTTAGGATCAAACACATCTAAATCTAGGCACACCTGTTTTTCCTCTCCAGGGGGAGCGAAGATAGATAATACGTGGGGGTGATATTCCAGAACATATTTAGCAAAATATTGCTTGACAAAAGAATGTGTCCTAAATATCTTTTACAAAAACATGGGGGCATATGTATAAGAAAGTAGTGGAGTGTGAGTTAGCTCCAAAATTGCTAACACTGCACTCCATCACTTTAGAAACGCAGGGATGCGCCGTATTTACAATAAAATGGTGCACCCCTGCTTTTCTCCCTGCGCTGGCGCTAAATTCAGCTGCCTAGCGTCAATGCAGGCACCCTTGCACCATAGTGCAACGGTGGATGCATTGAGGGAATGGTTCTTTATTTGCAGGAAGGAACACTTTCCTGCACATAAACAATCATTCATGGCAATATGCTGTTTCTTTGTGTGCTGCACAACACAGCACACAGAAACAGCACAAACGAGGAGAAATAAAGCATTTCTCCTCATTTCACAATGATAAGACCAGGTTTTTCCTGGTCTTAATTTTGGTGCTGCCTCCTATTTACGCCACCCTTGTAAATAGGGGACAGAGTCAAAATCAATGGGTGTTGTGGCGGAACGCCCACCACAACACCCATTGCACGCCCCTTTCACGCTAAGTGTAGCGTGAAAGGGGGGCCTTATTTACAAGGTGGCATCAAGCCACGTTAAGTTGAAGGAAGTGGCACATAATGGGTCACTCGGATCACTTACAACCACCTCTTAGCCTTCCAAACAAGTGAAGATTCGGTCAGACAGCAGTGAATACAAACAATCCTTTATTTGTAAATTACACTGCAGTGGAGCCCCAATCTCATCAGCACCCAGAGATGACTGTCGAAGGGACTGGCCAGCATAAGGGTACCAATTATACATTTCAGAATGGGCACAAGACACACCCACCCAGTAACTTTCCACAGAAGGCAGAGAACAACAAAGGGGCACACAGAGATGAGCTAAGAGTCTGAGAGCGGGCACACACTATCTCTCTGGCAAGGTCATTCAATCTGTGCTTGCAGCTGGACTAGTGGGAGCAAACCTCCATCTAAAGGGAAAGGTATGCGCTAATTAGTAAGTTTCAGCATTAGAGAAACGAAACTTACCAGGGACCATTTCTCATAAATGAGCAAGTAACAGTTTCAATTTATAATACAAATGGAGTCTTTGAAAACTAAATTGGTGGCACAGATGTCAACCGAACTAACGCAACATTTGCATCTACCAATTGCGTCTACACACAATATGCAAATATAATGTATTAGCTATATAATGCTAACATAATATTGGGTAAAACACGAGTAAGATGACAATTTTACGTTTCAATTCTATCAGACCCTCCTTTTAGCATTATATGCTAAAACATCTTTATTCTTGCTATCAGGTAAGGGTCTTTACAATTCTAAAGGTAAAAAAAACTGTTCAATCACAGGCTACTGTTGCTAACTTATGAACCATCCGTCAGAACTAAATACTCTATGAGGCTAAACACACGCGGTGTCAGCATTGATACACAGCAGGCACAACAGGCTGGGAGAAAGTGTATACAGGGGCATTTTCTTTGCGTCAGCAACCCTTTTGGCTAAGGGCAGATACCTACTTTCACGTTGTAGCTGATAGCATGTATGATGCACAGACTAGGCAACAAGTATGAGGGAAAAAAAAGAAAGGAGAGGCAACATCTGTCAGACCATTCCCTCATAGGCAAAACATGAGTGTGCTATTCATAAGTAAAGTAAACATTATGAAGTAATGTCCAAGGCAGACTTATTGTCAAGCAATCTATAAGTGAAGTCACATGTGCTCTTACCCACCTTAGTCTCCCCGCCCCCTGGATACAAAATGAACTGCGTATTAATTACCATTACAGACATCTTCTTAATGTACATATTCATTTGCAGTGCGAAAAATCAATAAATATCATATCTGGAACAGAAAAAAAGGAATTGAATGTGCATCAATCAAAATAATTGAATTATCAGCGGGGCTGCAAAGAGCTGTTCTTCTTCAATAATGGAACGACCAAAAGGATACATGGTAATTGGGAGAGAAATGCAATACAATGGAATTGGGGACCAGGGAACAGGAGGATGGGGAAAACTCTTCTTTCTAGTGTATTTCAGAGAGCCATCACTGGCAGGCTCCTATTGGTCATCTGGCATAGGCGCTGTTGAGCACCTGCGGTGGAGCTGTTCGTCTAGCTTGGATCCAGATCTCACGTTGCAGGGCAAGGTATCTCTTTCTTTAGAATCACAGTCCATTTGCCCTGTTGGTTGACTGTCCAAACAATGCACCAATTTTCCTTTCCCTACTCTATCGCTGGTACCTTAGACAGGGTACCTGCACCCTATTCTTCGTCCATTAAGTCCATCCCTACTAATCCGACTTTCCCTTGGTGCACTGTTCCTCCGTCGGGCGTTTATTGTACCTTGTCACTCCAGGCACAGAGGGGTCAAGGAAGAATGGGGTCAGACTCAAGAGGACCAGGGGGCTGAGGCTCAAACACAGGTGAGCCCACAGGCTGGGCTCAATGGGCTGGGACTCAAGCACAGGTGGACCAACAGGCTGGGGCTCCTGGATAGCCCCTCTTTTTTTGTTTTTCGGTGTTACTGCCTCGTCCAGCACCTCTTTGCTTTGCAGCTTCGCCTTAGTCGTATTCACCGATGTTCCATAACAAGCAGCCAGGCTGTGCATCACATCCGGGCCCCTCTGGTGACTGCAGGGTGTCCCGGACCTATTAGTAGATAGAATACAAACTTTTAGTTACCTGGGAAGGCTAAAACTTTATATAATTAATTGTTTTCTCTCCCAACACCAAGTAGTGGAGTAAGCCTTAATTCATTTATTAAGCTCTGAAAGAACAATCCGGACATACTTTGAATCATTGCATCTGTTCATTCCTATATTATTCATCTGAAGAACCTCAAAGAAGAACATGTGTGGTGCAAAATTATTGGGGGGTCATACAGGTACTCTTCCTATTAATGTGCGTCATGCGCATCATACAGTAAACGAGTTGGGCAATGTCTCCTCATAACCACGGGGAATACATAACCATCTGCCCACATTCTTTTTCCCTCCCTGGCCTATCAATACACCATCCCTTGTCATTTCAATTGTGCTATACTTTCTATTCAAACATCATGACTTCTGGTACCTTTTCAACAGGGTCTATTACAAACATTCTTTTCATTTTCAGTCTAATCATTTTGCTTAGTTGTCTGATCTGCAAACATTATCCCTTCCCACATCATCTGTCATTTTCCAGTGGGCACTACACTTACTTACAATTCACAACCCAGTTACTCAGGCTAACTAATAAGGGACTTGTGATGTCTCTGCGACCGTATGTAGTGTTGCGGTAACATGAGCAATAGTGGTGGTGCCACCTGAGAATTTAAACAAAAGCCATCAACCTATAGTTCCCCTTAAGGATCAGATAAGGGAACATTAGTCTAGTCTACCCGTCCTTTCATCTCCTTTTCAATTCCAATTCCAATTCCATCAATTTACAGAAAGGAGGGGCAGTAATATGGCTGACTTCAAGGTGACACACTTTTAATTTGTCACCCCGAGTGGGACGGGTATGCCCAGACGTGGGTCTCGTGCTCTCCATGTCACTGGAGTCAAGCTATCCTGGCTGATGAGGGGTGAAACCCCGAAACCGGTCCTAGGATGCTTGTTTCCATCCAGGGAGGACCTAGCCTGGCAGTTCGGGCTGGACTGTTCCCATTGGGCGGAGGGTCAAGACTGATTTGCATATGGCAGGGTCCAAACTGAAATGGCATGGTGAGCAAAAAAACTATGGGTTTAGGCCCAGATCTCTGTACTGGGGTGAATGTATGACATTGTTCTGCATTTTGTCCATCAATTGTTCTTTTTGCATTTGTCACCCCGAGTGGGACGGGTATGCCCAGATGTGGGTCCCGTGTTCTCAATGCCACTGTAGTCAAGTTATCCTGGCTGATGAGGGGTGAAACCCCGAAACCGGTCCTAGGATGCTTGTTTCCAGTCCAGGGAGGACCTGGCCTGGCAGTTCGGGCTGGACTGTTCCCATTGGGCGCAGGGTCAAGACTGATTTGCATATGGCTGGGTCCAAACTGAAATGTCATGGTGAGCAAAAAAACAATGAATTTAGGTCCAGATCTCTGTACTGGGGTGAATGTATGACATTGTTCTGCATTCTGTCCATCAATTGTTCTTTTTGCATTTGTCAGCCCCGAGTGGGACGGGTATGCCCAGACGTAGGGCCCGTGCTCTCCATGCCACTGGAGTCAAGCTATCCTGGCTGATGACGGGTGAAACCCCGAAACCGGTCCTAGGATGCTTATTTCCAGTCCAGGGAGGACCTGGACTGGCAGTTCGGGCTGGACTGTTCCTATTGGACGCAGGGTCAAGACTGATTTGCATATGGCTGGGTCCAAACTGAAATGGCATGGTGAGCAAAAAGCAATGGATTTGGGCCCAGATCTCTGTACTGCGGTGAATGTATGGCATTGTTCTGCATTCTGTCCATCAATTCTTCTTTTTACACTTTTAATCATGACATTTTTTCGAACAGTACTATAACCGGTTAGACGTGCACTGGTGAGGCGCTGTGTCTCTGTTTATTCAAGGGCATGTTCACAGCATGGAGTACCATATCTGTGAAATTAGTGGCTAAAGCGAGTCCAACCGATTGTCTTATGGAATTGGCCACCGTCATGACCGTTCCTAGACAGCTCAGGAGGGCTCTTGTGGTAGCGTCAAAGACAGAAAGCGCACAACAAGCCATCTTGTGTACTCACCACACAAAACAGCATGCAACAATATATGTACCAAGCACAGAAGCCAAAGAAAGCACAGTTTGTTAGTTGCCCAGGTGTTAGTTGCCCAAAAGACTGTTTCAGGCATTTAGGGTAAAGGCTCATGCACCCCATGCACCTCATTTAATGTGTTAGTTTGCCAAGGAGCTAATCTCCTACCCCCCCTTTGACAGTAGGTGACCTAAGCGGGTGATCCCCTGACGAAAATACTTACCCCTTTTTAAAAGCATACTCCTTGGCCATTCAAGGCTAAGTACAAGAACTATTTATTAGAAATGGGGGTCTCCAATTGGCAGACGTAGGTACCTTTGTCCATATAGGTACCCTTCTTTTCAGTCAGGGTAAGGGGATACACACTTTAGATAATCCCTGCTCACCCCCCTTGTAGCTTGGCACGAGCAGACAGTCCTATCCCAAAGGTAATGTGTAAAGTATTTGTACCAACACTCACAGTAACACAGTGAAAGCACCACAACAGAACACCACGCCAAATGCACATCCTCTGTCTCTGTCACACTGAAACCCAACAATCTATCCACAATCAGACAGAGGCACACAGAAATGTTGGCCAAGAAAATAGCCACTTTCTAAAAGTGCTGTGTTCAAACACAGACTTTAAAAACCATCCTTACTAAAAGATGTGTTATCAAATTCTGAGTTCAAGAGTACCATATTCCTATTTTCTATCTTATCCCCCTGAAAGATATACTCGTAAAATGGTACAAAATTCCCCATTCTGTCCTATCAGCAGGACAGCCCTTCAATGGTGAAAAAGGAAAATGGCAGCATTTCACCACCAGGATACGCCACACACACCAGCACAATTCCTACTTTTCACATACACTGCACCCTGCCCAGGGGTGTACCCTGGGCCTACCATAGGGTGTCCTATGTACAAACTGCATCCAGGCACTGCGGTGGCAGGTCTGAGGCATCTTTTCCGGGCTACTCATGTGGGTGGCACAAACAGCGCTGCAAGCCTACTAGTAGTAATTTATTTACCAGCCCTGGCACAGTCAGTGCACTTCACTAGGGATCTACTGGCAAAACAAAATACGCAAATCAGGGAGAACCAAGCACACTATTATGTTACACAGGGAGCACCTGCACCATGACACTGACCAGCAGCGGCAAAATGCACAAAGCATCTAAGCCAGCAAAAACGAAATCCAGCACAGCATCAAAACGTAGGAGGTAGAGGCAAAAAGTCAGGGAAAACCACGCCAAGGATGCCATGTCCAACACTCTTTAACTGTACTATCCCTACAACTTTGCTATGTGTCTGAAACTATGAGCAAATAACTATCCCTTTTTAAAACATGTTTATAGATGCTCTGTCTTTCTGCATAGTCCTAAGAAGCGCAGCGGAGCCTATGACTCCTACCAGTCAATGTGAAATCCTGACAGAGACCTATTATTGAAATAAATAGTACCCCCAAAGAATGTATTTTAGATCAGTAATAGAAAAACATTGAGCAGCAGGAAAACCATTAACAGAAGCATAGCAATGGCTAGAACAGCAGGATGTTGGAAAACCAAATTTTCATGAATTTTACACCAATCAGTCACAAATTGTAAACACAATCATAATAATGGGACTATTACAATGTACCAGTCTTCTCCTCACCAACACCTTTCTCAACCAAATCCTGAATCATACCCAACAAGGCTCGTGAAATCTGTAGGAATCCCAGCTCTACATCACCTGTTGCCCACAAAGTGGATGGCATATCCGCAAAACTCAGGGGAGGGAGAACAAACACTATTCACTACTTACATTAAGGCCCATCATCAGACATTTACCTGCCTGAGAGCAGTAATAGTAGGATGCCAAACCCATCACATGCTCACCACTATTAGACATTAGCTGAAATGGAAAATTCACGGTAAAAAGGACCAATAATCAGAGCAAGAGAGCGCAAAACATGTGCTACAACTAATGCGTCTGAAACACCCACCAAAACACTCAGAACACTGTGCTATGTTAAATACGTAACAGAAAAAGGCAATGTAGACCAAATACTTACAAATGTCTACAACCAAATCGCTATTGCAAAAAACACAGAAAAAGCAAATCTGCAAACAAACAATCAAATTCCCTTTTTAAGACACAAATCCTGCCCACTATAATCTAGACACATCTTCACTCTCACCTCTTCCCCTGGCGACAAGCCTTTAACTTACCATACCAAAATACATGACAATGTGGCCTAACAACATAATGGCCACAGGTGGCAGAGACAAAGAAAGAGCAAGATGTGCCATAGCCAACGCAGCCTGAGCGACATAGCAGGAGCAAAAACAGCAGAAATAGAAAGAACAGCTGAATATTTAAAGCAATAAAATCAGAGGGTAATGTGTCAACTGTCATTTATGAAAATAATGCTACAGCTGTGTCTTGTTGGGCCATGTTAGACTGTATATTCTCATCAGGAATCTGATATTTAACATCATCTGGTGTACAGTAATCTATGCTTTTAATTTGCAAAACAAATCTTTTCCTGTCAGGCCTGAGTCACAAACAACAAATTGGTAACCTTTCTCAAATGAACCTATTGTTGCTGCAACCCTCTCTAAAACTGACTTTGCATTTTCTCTTTTAAAACTCCTACAACTTTTATATTCTTTCCTAAGTGGGGAAATCTGGCCCTTCCACCATTGCCACAATGGACTTGGTAATGCCAGAAATGTTAGAGCCAGAAACCTCATCTTCAAATACAGCAACCTGTTAAAACGTGTTCTTATTTTCTTTCTGAAAAGATTTCACATTTGCCCTGGACAACTTATTCAAATTAATTTTTGCATTCTCCATATTTCGAGGGAGCATCTGAGCTTGAAAAACTCCTGAGCACCTTTTATTTCTGCTTGTGAAAACAACACATTGTAACTCACTTCCATTCCCTGCAAACAACTTTTTCTGAGCAAACTCCCTTGTACCATCATATATATATATTTTTTTAAATATGTCTGCCTTTCAAGCTCATTTCCTTCATTTCTCACTTCTCTGTCTGCTGTTCTGCGTCTCCCTGGCCGATGAGCCCCCTTCTTTTCCTTCTACAGATGAGGCTGTGAATTTCTGCCTGCGTCCTTCAGCGAGAGAAATTCCATTCTTATCTCAAGGCCAAACAGCAACCCTTCCAACGCTACTGAATTACGAGCGTGTATTTCATCTCTCCTACTGCACTTTTAAAATGCGTGTTTGTTCAGCACAAATATACACTACTTTGCATGTTCACAACACATTTTTCAAATTAAATGCACATTCTATAATGAGGTCAAATCTAAATTCTACACACTCAAATCGATCATGAATTAATTACTTGAGCATTCCTTACACTTCCCATCAGAATAAAAAAACATCAGCATCTGAGCAGGGCTCATTCATTCATTTTTTTTTTCTTGCATGCCACTTTTCAAATGCAACTTCATGTCTGTAGCTCAAAACAGCTTTTGTCCTTTGCAATGTGCAAAGCAAAATGCAAGATCTGGGTGCCATCAGCGCACCCCTGCTTTTCTCTCTTTTTTTATTATTATCATCACAGCATGCTCTTTAACTGTCTTATTTCACATTCTCCCCCCATTTCGCATTCCTTCGTCCTTTCTCAAACCATTCATCCTATGCAAAAAACAAACATATATATATTATTACTATTATTTGTGCACGCTGATCTTCTTCCAATCATGCATCTGCACAACAACAATATCAACAAAAAAATTCCTTCCAGGCATTTCCAAAAAGGAGCCAAATTTATTATTCTGCCTGGCAAAGCAATTGCAAGTGTTTTTTTTTTTTTTTTTAAAAGACAGCCCTCAGACTATACCAAAAACAAACTGATGGTGCACCATATTCACAAAACACACTCACAGACAAAAAAAGCTCTCAAGAGCAGTCCTCAGACTGCGTCATGGCTAGTCAGTCCTCAGACTGAACCAAAACAAGTCAGGCTCTAGCCTGAACCAAAACAAGTCAGTCCTCAGACTGCACCAAGACAAGACAGTCCAGAGACTGTACCAAGACAAGACAGTCCGGAGACTGTACCAAGACAAGGGGATAGGCTCTCGCCCCAGGCCTTTTCAAGAGTAGACCAAATTACCAAGTTGTCTGGCAGAGCGTTCGTAAACACTCTGTACTTCAAGGGTCCACAGACCCACCAAGTTCAAACAAGACGGCGCCGCACTTACCAAGAATTCAAGATGAACTCACCTGGTGCACACAGGTCAATCAAGTTATTCTCCACTGCCGACTCTTCGGACCAAACAGTCAGATCCAAGGGTTTCGCCTTTTCAGGAACCCAGCCGAGATGACCACTAGAAGAGGAGCCGCCCGATCAGACAGGCGGGGCAGCTGCGAGAACCAAGCTCTATCATATGGGGATCCCCGATCCGCCCATTCGACCGGACGCATCCCCGACCCCACAGCCCGATTACGGGTGGGTTGGGTCACCTGGTGGAGTCCCTGTTCGGGCGCCATCTGAAGGAAGTGGCCCAAAATGGGTCACCCGGGTCACTTACAACCACCTCTTAGCCTTCCAAACAAGTGAAGAGTCAGTCAGACACAGAGAATACAAACAATCCTTTATTTGTAAATTACACTGCAGTGGAGCCCCAATCTGATCAGCACCCAGAGATGACTGTCGAGAGGACTGGCTTTCGCCAGCATAAGGGTACCAATTATACATTTCAGCATGGGCACAAGACACACCCACCCAGTAACTTTCCACAGAAGGCAGAGAACAACAAAGGGGCACACAGAGATGAGCTAAGAGTCTGAGACCGGGCACACACTATCTCTCTGGCAAGGACATTCAATCTGTGCTTGCTGCTGGACTAGTGGGAGCAAACCTCCATCTAAAGGGAAAGGTACGCTAATTAGTAAGTTTCAGCATTAGAGAAACGAAACTTACCAGGGACCATTTCTCATAAATGAGCAAGTAACAGTTTCAATTTATAATACAAATGGAGTCTTTGAAAACTAAAATGGTGGCACAGATGTCAACCGAACTAACACAACATTTGCACCTACCAATTGCGTCTACACACAATATGCAAATATAATGTATTAGCTATATAATGCTAACATAATATTGGGTAAAACATGAGTAAGATGACAATTTTACGTTTCAATTCTATCAAAGTGACTTAACGCTGCCTTGTAAATAAGGCGAAGGGCTTATCGCTACAGTAACATCACTTAAAAGTGACGTTCTCTGGCGATAGCGGCTTGTAAATATGCCCCAGGTCACTTGGGTGTAGTTTTTTTATTATTATATTTTTAACTGGGGTGATATATTTTAAATGATATTTAAGACACAGAGGGGCTTATTTACAAGCCCCTTGTGCCGTGCCTCACTATTTGTGATGCACCGGTGGCGTAACCTGCTGCCCCATATTTAGAAAGGACATGTAAAGCTAACTTGTGTAACTTTTCGTGTCCTTGTAAATACGGCCCCTTTACACGCAGCACTTTGCGTAAAAGGGGCGTGCCTTGGGTGTTGCTGTGGGTGTTCCCATGCAACACCCATGGCTTCTACCGCATTTCCAGATGTACAAAATCGTAAACCTGGATATGTGTCAGAATGCTACGCCTCACCGGGGGAGGCGCAACAAGGAGAAATGTTTTCATTTCTCCTATTTTTTTTCCTCTTTCTGTGCGTGCTGCATTCTGCAGCAGACATAGAACTAGAAAATCACCTCTGGTGATTGTTTATGTGCAGGGTGGTGACCCTTCCTGCACATAAAAATCATTAAAAAGAATTACGTTTTGTAACTTCTATGTGTGCTAATGCAACACACATAGAAGCTGACAAATGCCATTTCAGATTGTTTATGTGTAGGAAGGGACACCTTCCTGCACAGAAACAATCATCCCTGTGACGCAGGCATCCTTGCACCATGGTGCAAGGGTGCCTGCGCTGGTGCATGGCAGTCAATTGTGCGCCAGTACAGGGGAAAGCACAGGGATGCAACATATTATTGTAAATGCGTCACATCCCTGTGCTTTGCAAAAGGGCAGCAGCGTGGCAGAGCCAAGGGGTTGCGGAGCCGCGCTGCAGCACTTTCTTGTAAATGAGACCCAATATTTCTATCAGGCAATATTTTGGAAGTGATGCTCTGGTGCCATACTGTAATAGATTGTTTGGTGAAACCCTACATCAACCACAATACTTGTCAGGGTGAAGTCACAATCAAACCCCAAAATAACCTGTGCTCAACCTTCTGGTAGCTTGGCACAAAGCAGTCAGGCTTACCTTAGGGGCAATGTGTGAAGTATTTATGCAGCACTTCCATCAGTAATAAAGTGAAAACTCTACACACAAAAAGTTCCACAGCAATTTAAAACAGGCATTGTCAAAGCCAATAGATTTAGCCTAAGTGAGAACTATTGGCTTTGTCAATGTTTTCTAGATATGTTGCAGAGCAACGCGTGCTGCTTTGCAACATGGTTTAAAGTAAAGAAATAAGGTGCTATGATGTGGCAAGTGCTTTTTCTCTTTACTTTAAGCCATGCTGCACAGAAGCACGCGCTACTGTTCAACATATCTAATAAAACATTGACTAAGCCAATAGATCTCACCCCACTTCCACGAACTCCCCTGGAAGGCATGCTCACTTGCTTCGCTTGATTAGTACAATCCTGAGGTGATTAACAAATTTTCTGCTTTCACCAGTATACCCTGAGTAAAGGTAAAGAGAGAAAGAAGGTGCAGGAGAAACAGTATTAACAATCAGAAGGGCGGCTGCAGGAGGATATTAACCAAGAGAGGAAAGAAGGAGGGGGGCGTGGTCTGGCCACGAAGGAAGATGGCCGCCTCAACGTGCAGCTCCGCTTCGAGACGGACCCTTGACGGAGGCGGCGCACTTCACAGCTCAGCCAGGACTACCCCGGTAACAGATATGGCATTGTATCACTGTGGCTGCACTTGTGGCTGCATTTCGACTCGAATAACCCTTTTAGGGTTAATTCTGACTGGAAAACATTCCGCACCGGCAAGCGCATATTAGGCCTTGAGTCACGACAAAGCCTCGGCTCTTGCGTAATTGGAACGCCTCACTCGCTGCATTCCTGTGAGGGCTTTCTTATCGCACATACCGGAAACAGGTCTGCACTCTTCTGGGCTCTTATAATTTCATGCCGGTAAGAACTGTCTTTGCCTTTTCAAACTGTGGCTGAATCCTGTGCCTGAATGACCCTTTCTAGGGTTAAATATGACTGAAATAATTCTTATTTTGGCAAGCGCATTCTGAATATCGAAGCACAGCTTAGCTGAAGCACCTCACACGCTGCCTTTCTGCGCTGCCACTAACATATGAATTGTCAGCTCTTTCAACTCTGATTTATTGTCATCTGGAAACCTTTGCAAGGAGCACATTAAAGAGCAGCGTTTTCAGGAGAATCAATACTTCCTGTATTTCTGTGGAATAATTATTTTCCGAATGGCACCAGCTGGACTAATATCGTCATTTAAAAACTATTATTCATAATAACTAAGCACCATGAATTTAGTGATTGTAACCACTGGTCATTGTTTGTCTATCATGTTTTACTAGTACTTCAATTTGGCTATGTTTATTTTGGGTTTTCTTGGGTGATGATTTTCTTCACATTACCTAGTGACACTGTTTTACCGCCCTTTGATATATTATGTGTGAGGAAATTTTGTGACGCAATGCGCGCTATGCGCCGAATGTCTTGAGCATTCTGCCAGCCTCATACTGCATTTTTATGGAGTTTCAATGATTTAATGCACAATACAGTAAACGCTTGATCTTCTCCTTATTAAATATAAACTGCTATTTATACTGATATTGTTTTAAGTGACAAATACCAAGTATTTTGTGTTACGATATAAGGTATAACGTCATATGTGATAGATCACTTTTCTAACTGATATTAGTTAAGTACTATCACTCTTGTTTTACAAGCGCTTTGTAAACTAAATGTGGTGAATACAGTATATTATTCTCATACCTACCAATAAGTGCTATAATTAACTGCATTTAAGTGACAATTGCTTCATATGTGACTGGACCCCGCAACATTTTCGAAGAAGTCGTTCTACGAATGTCTAATCACAAGAACGGGAACAAAAACTCTAAGCCATCTCTTCTTGCAGATGTGCATAAGCAATCGCGCATTATGACTACGAAAGGTTCACCTTCATCATTACCTAATCTACCTTTGGTCACTTCAACTGCAGCGTCAGGAGCAACTATGGATCGCATTCTACAAGAAATCTCAACTATCAGTTGCCGTTTGACGGAGATGGATGCTAACATTTCTTCTCTTACGGCAGAAACTAAATCCATTAGAGCAGATATTGTACAATTTTATCATAAAGCGGAAGGGTTGGACCAACGATTAACAGTAGTAGAAACCAGACTTGACTCAGTACAAAGCAGAGATCAAGACCTTCTACTCCTTCGCAGCAAGCTTGTTGACTTAGAAGATCGTAATAGGCGAGATAATATTCGCTTCTTTGGCTTTACAGAGAAAATTGAAGGCCAGAGTGCTCGATCGTTTTTATGCAACATCCTTCCTAAATTGCTTGGTATCACATTTGATCCACCACTGGAAATTCAACGTGCTCACCGTATTGGTCCTCCACGTAGAGACTTAGACTCTCGACCAAGGCCACTAATTGCTTGCTTCTTGAGACAAGAGCAAGTCTGACAGATTCTAATGTTGGCACGCACACAAGGATCATATATTTATGATGGACATGAAATTCACATGGCAGCTAATTTCTCGAGAGAAACCAATGAAAGGAGAAAATCATTCTTAGCTATGAGACCACAACTAAGGAAACTAGATATCAAATATGGCTTGTTTGACCCAGCTCGCTTTTCGTGTCACCAAAAATGGCGAATCAAAAGATTTTTATAATCCTGAAGATTTACAACATTTCCTAGACAGTCTATCAATTCAGGACATGGATGTACAGCATACTCCTCATGATCAATCTGTTCAAAGTCCTAAACAATCTCAGCAGTTGTTAGATGACAGACGTCGCAACACTGGTGAAGCTCGTCATCGGGGCAGAGACATGGAGCGAACTATTTGTACACATGAGGATAAAACATCTGCCCTGCAGTCTGTAGCTACCTTCACACAAGATCAATGTAGAGATAAGTCTAGATCTCCTTAAAATCTGCCTCAGACGGAGAATAAACATTGTTGATATATATTATCATCATAGATATGACCTCAGTTAATGCCCTTTTCACGTATATTCTCTAGTTCCTTAAGTTAGATAATTTATAATTCCTATGCTTCACAGGTACTTAGTTTTTTCTCTTTGAAAATATGAGTACTACTTATATTTACTCTATGCTAATATAATGTATTAAATGGTGTTTAGGTTTTTAAATATATTCAATATATATCTTATTTAAGATCTTTGATAGAGGAATTTTATTTTGTGTAATATCTACAATTCTATATAATAATTATTCTATGTTATATATTATGAAGCATGCTTTGAATGCTTGGTTATTCTCACCTTATATGAATAGGTTCTTTATTCATCTATGTATTGCTGACATTATCTATTAGATAACACGTATATTTATAATTAGTTATAAGTCTATATTATCAAATGTGGTTTTACTATATGAAAGTTATATTTATGAATGATAACTCTTAGTAAATTACTCTAATTTCTTGAATTCATATCCATACACTTATTGATCCTATGCATGCTTTAATGTTTCTTTATGTTTTTAATGGAATTGTTTTTTTTCTTCTTCTTAATAGATACTATTATATACACCGGGTTCCTATTCTCTTTTAACTCTTCTCATACATAGTCCTGGTTAATATTTATATTAATATTATACCCTCCTGAGGGGTTCAGACTGCTGGCGGTGCTCCAGTGAGCCCAGACCCGCGGTTAGAAGTTAGAAGTAAAAGTTGAAGGTACCGGATTTATATAGGTTTTGACTCTACTTTTATATATATCCTTTTAGAAATCCTCCAACCATATTTTTTCATACTAAGTTTTGTTATTCCTCTTGTGACTCCAAGGTATTGGGTTATCCCTTTTCTTTAATTTCTTTCACATTTTTGGATTGAACGTACCCACTCTTTTATATTTGCCCACTATTCATTAACATCATACAAAATTGATATACATCTAGACATGGCTAGCACTCGTCCTTTACGTATTATCACATGGAATGTTAATGGTTTAACACATTATATCAAACGAAAAAAGTACTTTCTTATTTACAATCCAAACGGGTAGATGTGGCTTTGCTCCAAGAAACACATCTTGATGCACTAGAATCTGGCAAATTATGCAGAGAATGGGTGGGAAAAGTATTTCACAGTAGTGTACATGGTGGAAGGCCTTCAGACTCAGGTCCTATTCGTAAATGTGGTGTGGCCATTCTCATTCGTAAATCCATGCCTTGCACGATATCAAAAACATGGGAAGACTCAGATGGAAGGTATGTGTTTGTCAAGCTCCGTATAGGAGACACCTATTTTTGTATAGGATCTATTTATGCCCCAACAGGAGTGAAAAATCATTTCTTCTTCATTTGAACCGTTTACTGTCAGAGATAAATGCTTCACAGTATCTCATAGGTGGTGACTGGAACTTGACAAGAGACCCAGTTTTGGACAGAACGGGCCCTTTTGATAAGCATAATGCACCAGACAGAGCCCTTTTGAGTGACATCATTGAAGACAATGGTCTGATAGACCACTGGCGCCTTTCTCATCCGACTGATTCTGTATATACATTCACGTCCTCTACACATGGAACCCTTTCACGACTTGATTATTTTTTAATTTCTCAGAAAGTTGTTCAGTTAGTGCAAGAGTCTCACATATTAGAAGCATCAATATCTGACCATTCCCCAGTACTCTTATCCCTACAAACAGGATTGGCTAAACCAGGACGTAAACCTTGGCGGATGAATATACAACGCCATAAAACCCCTAAGGGCAAGACACAGTTGAGAGATCATCTTCAAAACTACCTTCTTACTAATCAAGGATCTGTAGACTCAGGTAGAATTTTATGGGCTGCAGCGAAAGCTACTATTCGGGGTAAACTCATGAGAGATGCTGCAGTAGCCAATAAACAAAATGCTGCTCTGCAGAAAGAGTTGGAACAGGCTATTGAGACATTTACACGATTATATACCACAAAACCTACTCTACAAAATCGCAAATCACTGGAGCAAGCTCGTATGGCACTGAACAGTCTTTTTACATCCAAAGCTGAATATGCTTTACAAAAAATGAAAGGGAGACATTATGAACAAGGGGAAAAGGCAGGGAGGCTCTTAGCAGCCCAATTGCGACAAAGAGAGGCTACCATGGCTATACCAGCCATAAGATCATCTGAGGGAATTTACTAACTCGACCCCAAGATATTGTTAATGAATTTGCTTCTTACTACAAATCCTTATACACCCCTGGAGCCCAGCTAGATCACAATAGAATGCTTTCTTTCTTTCGGGAGTGGAACTGCCTTGTCTTTCTGAGGAGGGCAGGGCACTTCTTGAAGGACAGATTAGTAAGGAAGAGATATCTCAAGCTATAGCCAAACTCCCTATAATAAAGCTCCAGGGGAAGATGGCTTCCCAGCAGAATTCTACCGGTGGTCAGGTGAAAACATTATTGATACACTACATGCCGCTTTTCAGGAAGCTGTTAGTAAAGCTTCTTTAGGATGTATTTCTAACAAAGCTGTAATTGTGGTTCTTCCTAAATCAGGAAAAGACCCATTGCTCTGCAGTAGTTATCGACCTATATCACTTCTTAATTGTGACATTAAAATTTTAGCCAGTATACTAGCCTCCCGTCTTCGTAAGGTCTTACCCTCCCTGATTCACCACACTCAGGTGGGATTTGTACCCGGACGATCATCAAGGAATCATTTGCGCACTCTGGTGCATACACTCCACTCGGCCAAATCCCTCCAGGAAGATGCATTGGCATTGTCACTTGATGCCGAAAAGGCATTTGACCGAGTGGAATGGCAATACCTCTTTACAGTATTGGAGAAATTTGGTTTAGGAACTCAGTTTATAGATAAAATTAGATTATTATATCAGCACCCTACTGCTCAAGTTAATAGTGGCGGTTTCATCTCGGACTCATTTCCAATCTGTAGAGGAACTCGCCAGGGTTGTCCCCTTTCTCCCCTACTATTTCTCTTAGCTTTAGAACCTCTAGCAGCAGCAATTCGCCAATCTGATAATATAGTAGGTGTTCCCCTTCCAGTAGATAACTCAAAAATGTATCTCTATGCTGACGACATCTTACTCACTATCACTGATTTTTCTCGGTCCCTTCCATCATTATTTAAAACTATAGAAGATTTCTCCTCCTTCTCCGGATACAAAATTAACTGGGACAAAAGTGAAGCGCTTCCCATATCAGATGGCACTACAAAGGCTGCTGTACAGGGTTTTCCCTTTCACTGGCAACATTCCCGTTTAAAATATTTGGGTATCTTAGTAAATAAAGGTACAGATGGAATGATTACAGACAATATAGGCCCTCTAATCACTCAGATGCAACATGATTTTGAAAAATGGAAGATATTGGGTCTGTCCTTGTGGGGCAGAGTTCAAGCTGTGAAAATGGTTACACTTCCACGTTTTATATATACACTTGGAATGCTTCCTTTTCAGATTCCTTTATCTACTTTACGTCTCATAGATTCTAAGATCAAATCATTTATTTGGGGTTCTATGAAGCCTCGTATAGCTGTAAATAAGTTGAAAGCGCATCACTCTTGTGGAGGGTTGAGTCTTCCATCCATTGAACACTACACCTTGGCACTACAACTGTCTCAAATTACTTATATGTTGACAGAAAATTACAATACGCCACAATGGGTACACATAGAAAGGCATTTGTTGTCCACAGATTTGGGTCTCTCTGCCTTCTATGGGACAGGCACAAGTTGCCTTGATCCTCATAATCCTTTACTAGCTGCAATGCACAAAACATGGCAGAGAGCACATCGTATACTGGGTTTTAATTCACGTATACATGATAAAGCTCCAATTTGGAACAATACAGGTATACGTATAAAAGGGAAACCTATATCATGGTCTCATTGGAAAATAGCAGGCATACTTACTTTGGATCAGCTTTTGTATAATGGTGGTCTCAAGTCTTTCACACAATTGATGGATGAATTTGGTCTTCCACTACACCAAACAACAAACTATACACAACTCAAAATCTGCCTTAATAAAATTCTGGGATCACATCCACAGATCTTACAAACCTCACCTATAGTATCTTATTTACATACCTGGGGGAAATTTAAAGGAGTTACATCTGGTTTATATAATGTATTTACATCACACTTGTTTTCACAGCCATTATCAAAGGATCTTCGTATTAAATGGCAAACGCGTTTGTCAGTTCTTTACAATGACCAGGAATGGATGGATGTATTGGAACATTTAGATAAAGGAGCTCGGGAGGCTAGATTGAAATTTTGCTTGTTTAAAATTATACATGATTGGCACTGGTCTCCGGTAAAGTTACACAAAGCAGGATTGCTTCCGCATGCAAATTGTTGGAGATGTGACGCTCCGGGCTGTGACATTGTTCATATTATCGGTGACTGCCCTAAGGTTCAAGCCTATTGGTCCTATATAGGCCAGATTCTACATAACTCCATGCCCTTACACTTACCGTTAACACCATCTACCATCCTTTTGCATGACTCACGAAATTCTCAACATCTTTCTAAGCCGCAATGCCGTCTTTTACACACTGCTTTAGCTACGGCCAAAATATGTATATTAAGACAATGGAAATCTCCAACTCCACCATCTCCAGAGTCCTGGTTGACAGCCATGATTCAAACTGCCTCATATGAAAGAGTTATTTATAATTTACAAGATCAAATTGATCTCTTTAATCAAGTTTGGGCCCCTTTTTGAAAAACAGATGGTATCTCTATAGGAGATGTTGTTATCACTCCTCTACTGAATGTTTCATCAAATTGATGTCTCTGTGATAATTCTCTTTCCATTTCTTATCCTTGTACTCTGATGTTGCTTTTACGCTTAGATGAATGTAATATAGCTAGGAAAATGCAGCTGATTTAATATCTATTCTATAATTGTCTTTTCTTTTTCTAATGGTACGAGGAAATTTCAAATATTTTATTATACTGTTATAATGTCTTTTTTATCTATTTATATTGCATTATTATATTCATCTTCTTAACTCATCTTAAAAATGTAGTCTGTAACTTGATAATTTTAATAATTTTAACAATTTGATAATTTATTAATTCAATAATAATTCTATTTTTGAATTGTGTTAATTTTTTGGCTTATTGTATTACCTAACTTATATCTAAATGACTTCAA
The DNA here is from genome assembly GCA_963921515.1 of Calotriton arnoldi. Lineage (NCBI taxonomy): Eukaryota > Metazoa > Chordata > Amphibia > Caudata > Salamandridae > Calotriton > Calotriton arnoldi. The sequence goes on from CAWUFW010002361.1 coordinate 595,637, forward strand.
TGTCCATTTATTAATATATCAGATATATTGTTATCTTATGCTTTAATGATATAACTTATTTTGATATTTAATTATCTCATAATATTTAATGTTTGCTGCTGTTTTAAAAATGTATGTACTGTATTTATAAAATGCCAATAAAAAATCAATACAAAAAAAAAAAAAAAAAAGGAAAGAAGAGTGACAAAAGTATTTTTAAGTGGGAGAGATTGAGGAGCATTGAGAAAGGGTGCTAGCAAAAGAGGTGAGTAGAATGGGAATGAGGCAATAAAAAGGCAGAAGCAGTGAAGCAATCCATTGAAGACATCGAGCTGACCACAGGTTCAGTATCTTGCCTGGCAGCATAGTGGTTTAAAGTACCTACTGCAAAGACTTATGTGTGCCCTACTGGTAGCAGAATAGAATTTTGGTAAAACTGTTTAGTACGTACATGTACGATGCAGGTCACTGGATAGAATTCTGGTTAAATTCCTCATTGGTACTGCGCCTGCTGCAGGGATAACTGTGTAATTTGCATACCAGAAACGCAATTTATTACTGTGGGTTTGCATATAAACAGCAAGTCAAAGTGTCTAATCCCGGTTAGCGTTAGCCAGGTTACACAGAGATACTTGTACAACCTACTTGTCACATACTTGCATCTTGGTACGAAAGGAACGTTGTTTAATACTCCTACAGCTGAAATTACTGTGAGACATTCTGGGACACAATATCATTTTAACATCCTGGGGCCGCTTAAATAAATACCAGCGAGGACATATTGATTTAAAATATACTGCAAGTGTTGCGTGGTGGGGATTAAGCAATGATTGCAATTAAAATAGCAGACGAGAATCAAAATGGTGAAAGCTCCAAAAATAAAGACAGACATGGCTAATAAAATACAGACGTGCTTTAAATAAAGAAATCTCATTTGGTGGCTTGCAGCTGCAGAATTTGTAAATCACACAGTCAGAAAGCAGTAAATTAAGCAGACTAATAAATACCTACACTCCAAAGTTGTGCATCAAAACTAGACAATTCCATAGACAGAGATGTGGAAGTTGCAATTTGGTATTATCCTCTGTCTCCTCTTAACAATTCAAAGAAAATATGAGTGACAGTAGCAGCGAAGAGCAGAAGAGTGATCTTTTTTATAATCCTGAGAAGTGGAATCTGATTATTTGATATGAATTGTACCAGATGCCACTTACTGTTGGTTCAGACGAGTTCATTCAGTGATGGAATATCTAATATGTACAAAGTACATCTCAGAGCTGCTGTTCCATGCTGACAGTGTCTTAAATACAAGCAGTGTGGGCAGTGAACATACACTAACCCATAATGCACTATCGAACAGTTGCAATTCGCACTAAAATATGCATACATGGTGCTGTTCTTGTATTGTAGGGCAATTTAGATAGCGCTTTATGACCCCTTGTAAACAACAATAATAGCATTTGCTCGCTTTTCTATTGCTCCAGTCTCATCCTTTGAAAGGGAACCAGACTGTGTATTAACAATACAATTCCTCAAATATTCACTACTAGGCTAAGCTATTTACCAATGCATATAAACAAAAAATGTTACAAGGAATGGCCCCTTTTGTTTGCAAAATAAATTTCAAGCAATAACTATCTAACAAATACAGCAGCACACATTAACAGTAATTTAGTGAATTCCTAAAACCCTTCCCACAATTAAAGAGACAGGGAAAAATGGCTTGTCCAGTATCACACAATGTCTCTCAGTGGTGAAGATGAATAACATTGCCAGGTAATTCTTGGTACCATATTTGTTCTATAGAAAACTAATTTAAATAACAGGAATGCATTACATCCTTACATATAAACAATGGATCCTGAAACCGGCCCAAAATGGCGGAATGTTTACAGTTGGGAAATCGCAGCAGATGGGCAAAGCATATGGCCATAAGTCTCCCCTAATCGGACAGTGGGCCTGCTGTTGGTTCAGTTTTGTAATGGAAGCTGCCCTGCAGCACCCTGTGTGCAACGGAGTTTTCTGAAGGACTGTGACCTCTTCTGGTTTGCACGTGCTCTAAACACTGTGATCACTTCTAAATGACCAGCACATGATATCGATATGTGCTTTTCAGCATTGTAACATGCTCTGAAACAAGACAAGTCAGTTTTCCTGCTGCACTGACAAATGTTACTGTTGGGGTCTATGCTGAAATATATACCATTGAAATGTGTTTGTGATTTATGTTTAATAATACTCTGGCACTCAGTGGTTGTTTTTTTTGTCTCTGTATACATGTTTCGGAATGAGGCCCGCGTGGGAGGAATCGGAGCAAGTAACAAGGGTGGGAGGGACGAGGAGGAGTATAGAGGCCTGCAAACATATGCAATCTTATGGAGTGCTCGATTAACATAAAAAAAATGCATCTATAAATTTAAAAAAACGATGTCTGGGAGCTCAACGGGGGGGTGAAAGGGATGTCTGCGGGAGAAATTGAACTGCTATGGTCAGCTTGGCGAGAGTACTCCCTGTCAAGAGACTGCCACCTTCCGCGCGCCTATCATTGCCTCGCTGATGAATATCCTGGCCACAAAGAACAGACAAGCTGTTTCAAATAACAAAGAAGTTTCACGATAAAAGCGGAGGAAAAAGAGTACTTGGGCTATGCGCCATTAATAAGAAACACAAAGAAACAACAACAGGAAGCAGCATGCTACAACCAATAGAAAAGGAGGAAAAGTAAATGGCAAGCACACAAACAAATGAAAAGTAAGGGTGGGATGTAAGCCCTTTTTAAGATTTATATTAAATACAATAGATTTCACAAGCACTGGGCAGGCAAAACCTAAAAATAGAGTCAAATTCAATAAGCAAATCAAGACCAAAATAACAACAATGCAATCAGTAGAACTAGAGATATGCAATGTTAAAGATTTCAGTGAATATAGTGCCAAAAGTCACAAAGTGCCAAACTGTGGATATCTGGTCGCGTTAGACCCGGACAAAGCCACAAAATCAGGTCGGAGGCAATGGAATGCCTGCTGGCTACTGGGACCCAATTAGGACCGCTGATTACAGCACCTTATTCCTGGTTGCAAAGAAATGCAGAATCCTGTGTAGAGGTATCTAATATGGGCTTCTAATAGTTTCTTTAGACAAATTAATGTATACGTCCATTATCCATGTGGCAGGAGGATGATGTGATCCAGAGGGAGCCCTAACAAGCTTTTGTAAAAGAATCACACTGGGCGCCAGTATCCACTTCTAAACAAATAAAAATTACAGAGACTCACAGAACAACATGAGCAATACAGAAAAGCCTGTCCTGCTTCTTTGATTTGTTGCACAAGTACAAATCCATAATAACCTCGACAACTGATTAGTCGGAATCAAAACCTTTTGTCGTGCCCCCTGAGAATTCACCAAACCTTTGTCCTGAAGAGAACCCCCAAAGAAAGTGTGGGTTCGAAACGCGTAGACCGGGATCAATAGGGGATCCTAGTTCAACCATTATCAATATGGACGTATAAATTCATTTGTCTAAAGAAGCTATTGGAAGCCCATATTAGATACCTCTGGACCCTTTATATGTTCCAGTACTAAGAGCACTTACTGTGAATGCAATGCTCTGGTCTTGTAAAATCTTGGATTGGTGAAGATGCAATTTTAGCCTAGTTCATGTATAAATTTTGCGTTATCACAATGTATTTTTGATTTATCTTTTCATATTCCACACGTTTTCAAATATTTTTCACTGTATATCCATCAAGTTGAATGTGGATTGTCCTTTCTTTTATCGCACCAAATGTGAAAGTTTAAAAAACGTTTGTATTCAATCATTACTAAAACAAATATAGGGTCATGATTATTGAGTAAAATGTACCTCATGCATAAGTAAAGATGTGTTTATATCTCACAACCACCTGATTTTGTTTTGTGTATACAATTTTCTAAGGCCCAAGGAGGTTGTAGGTAAGGGCCAACCCCCCAATTCACACAAACTTTCTAATAGTGACATTTTCAGAATTGTGATTAAAAATCCAACTTTGGCATTAAAGAGGGCCTTTATTTACAATTCTTCATACACCAGACTTTGAGAGGGGGTTGCAGACACAGGGCTACTTGTAGAATATTATCAGAGCCACTGGAATTATGCAGCTGGGTTGAGTAAATAATGTGGCATGAAAAGGCAAATTATGCAGCATAATGCAGCACATTTTGTAAATGTATTACTTCATTATTTCATCATTTTTAAATTTGGTAATACTATGTGAGCTTTGGTTCCATTAGTACCAGAAGACATGGCTTGGCAGTTCGGGCTGGACTGTTCCCATGAGGCACAGGGTCAAGACTGATTTGCATATAGCTGTGTCTGAACTGGGGTGACGAAGTGAGCTAAAGAA